>CM032664.1:24893576-24972003 GCA_019095985.1 Streblospio benedicti | reverse complement strand
GATTGAAGCAATGAACTTCTATTATGAAAGAATGCGCCTCAAATAGATGTAGGCTCATTTACTTAATTTTCCAACGTCTATCAGCATAACAACCATCAACGCTATGTAGAACACACATTTTGAATGATATACCAATAAATGTGATTTCAAATGGGGCATAATATATACCGGAAATACCCATGGACTTTTGCGTCTCAAATCAAAAAAAAGAAAGTGCGCAACTTTTCTGCGCAATTTACTGAAGAATTTGGGCATTGTTGCAAAAATACAGTAGTTTGCATTGCGTATATGTAGTAGTGGGTTTCACACATAACGGTCATGATAGGTGACTGTGCGGATAGACGCACTGTACATTGCCGCCCTACGTCACTTTTGCGTCGCTTTCAGCAGCTGAAGAAAGTCTTGCATCACTTTTTGTTTCTATGCAAGTATGTATGTATCTATGTAAGTATGTCTCCGGACAAGCTTGAGCTTTTACAGATGGACCGATTTCGTTCAAATTTCTGCCTATTTAATTATGCTTTCTAGAAGGCAATTTATGACATTTTTACTGATATTCAGTGCCTGTATATATCTTAATTGCGCATAAGTCAATGTTGTTCTAGCGATGCCGTGTTGTTTTTGTTTTGTTTTGTTTTTTTTGTTTTTTTTCCGTAGGTGCCACTATACGACAGGTTCTTACTTACTAGAAAGCAGTTAGGTTTTCATATTGTAGACTTACTTCGTATGAATTTAGCTTTACACCCTTAAACATACTATTTGAGGTATGGTGTTAAAATGAATGAAATATAAATGCAGTAACCATAATGGTACGAAGAAGCAGAAATACGGTAGAATGTGAAATCTGTTTTTAATACAAATGATTTCAACTAGCCATATACCCGTCTCGCAATCAAGTATCATGCCCTAGTTCTGAAGAAAACACCACACATTCCATCACCCTACTCCAGCCTGCTATTCAACAACAAATATTGCTTGCATAGCTGGGTTATACAGCCGCCACACTGGTTTAACACTCCGCTGCTTGGGATGATGGTATCATTCTGGTCTCACAACCTTTGGGTCGTGAGTTCGAGTCCCGTCTGGGCCATTTGATATAGTCAAATGGAAGATGTGTCTTCAAGCTATGTCAATATAGTGGGTAGGAGCTTGCTTGCCATAGAAGAGAGAGAGAAGAATATAATTGTATCCACAAGCAAACTTGGGAAAAACACATTAAAAAGTAGTTTGCATTGTGTGTGTGCGTAAAATAGCTGACTGTGTTGATAGAGGAAACCGTAGAAAAAGCCGTTCTTAACGCCAAACAATTAAATTGAATCACAATGCAATCTTATTGTCAAAAGTCTGCATTGTATCAGTTTATTAACGTTGAACTCAAGTGATGGAACTATGTTAATTTCTCTCACACAGCGGATAAATAGATAGAATTGTAAACCTAAAATCTTTTATGGCTGTGAATTTCAGGATTTGCCTATCATTTTCAGGTTCTAGCGACACTTGGACATGTATTGCTTTATAGGATAGAATCAAGATAAAATAAAGTTTGAGATGTTCTTATAGCTCTGAATGTTATCAGTTAACTATGACCATATGTAAGTCCTTCTTTGGAGTATTATGGGTATCAAGTCAGTGATTTTAAAAGCAGTTGATTTACTTAACGCATATAGTATTTTTTCATCTTAAATTCTTCTAGAATTAAGTTGTACCTGTAAGAAAGTCATACTTTTGCGATATTTTCTTTATCTGTTGATTGGCCAAAAATTGAAATTAAGAAAGGATAAAATCTTTTATTTAAATTTAAATGCAACAGCGTCCTTGTCAAAAATCATTTTTATAAGATATTCCAAATATATCTACATATCATTGCATAACTTTCTATTGTTTAACTTTTCCACCATTGTTATAATTATATTCTATTCTAGGTATACAAGTTAAAGGAAATGTCAGAGAAAAATAAAATAAATTATCATAATAACAATTGTGGAAATGTTAAATAATATAAAGTTATGTATTCCTAAGTAAATATGTTTGGAATATTTCATTACAAATATGTTGACAAGCATGTTGGTGCACTGAAATTTAAATATTATATTTCAACTTTCAATATTTGGGCATTCAATGGCAGGCAAAGAAAATATCATAGAAAATATGCATCCATTTGGGTCTTTACTAGGTAAAATAAACTATTCTAAGGTAATCAATCATTATATTAAGAAATGTTTGCTTTTTTGTTACTATTCCCTTATTATTGTTTAGTTGAAGATCGCAAGCAATATAAATTGTAAAATTCCATACACGAGTGTGTGATGATTATGGGTTGTGGATAGTTTTGTCTCTTTAAATACTCACGCCCAAGCGCAAGAACACAATAAAAGTGACAACAATTTTATCACGAAGATTCTTCTATTTCATGAGAATTTCCCCATATACAATGCATACATAATATAGATTTAATACAACAGTATTCACAATACTACAGATATGCTCGTCAGAAATAGTTTGTAATTGTATTCGCAATGGTGGGTGCTGGTACAAAATTTAATAGTTATGTTGAATTATTAGTTTGTGGTAATGTAATTCAATACTATATAAATTCTCAAGTTGGAAAAAATATATTCAAAACACGAGAACATGTCCATATGGATATAGATCTAGGTGAAAATCCTCCTGAGTACATTACAATATGCAATAATCATGGCCAATTAAAAGCATACCCTTGTTTCAATTCAAACGACAGAAAATGCTTTATCATAGTGAGAAGTGAGAACAGAAGAATGCATCATCGACACAAAAAAACAACAACATTGTGTTCAAATTTGTAGGAAATACAAGAAATTACTGTACGAAAAACATAAAGTAAATTGTTATTACGCGGTCAGTCTTTAAAAGTCACTCGCTACTTTTATAATTACAACGTGAACGAATGATACAGATATTTACAAAACTGATATTTGGTTTATCTAGCGTATGACAAGTTGAGTACTATGTACAATACATTTGGAGTATAGATATAGCAAGCATTTGGCAAGAATGCATGGCAGAAGCCAATAAGGACTAAAATAACTCCTTTAAAATTAATAAATGTAGCATTTTGATGATTTGTGATGCTAACAACTTTAACTGTGTATCTAATGCTAATGTTCCACATTACAACGTATAGTCAGACATGTGTTCTTTTAGAAAAAAGATCATTCCGCATGAAGTTTACTCATATATGTTAAGGCCAGATATACACTCAGATCTAGAGCATTGCGCTAAAAGGTATAGTTGTGAATGTAAGTTATAAAAACGGTTCCAGATCTTGACTTTTTCTGAGTTGAAGTAAGCAGGTAAGAAAAAAAACAGGAGAATATTATCAAGAATCTAAATTTAAACATTAGATCATGCTTACTAGGCATAATGATATGAAAAGTTTATGATCACACCTCTTTCCCTTCTATGACTAATAAGCTTATACAGTATTTATAAACACATTACAGAGCATTTCGAATCAACAGTTTTCCATTCACGCACCACATTTACTCAGCAAATATATTTTGATCACATTCAAAGTACTTTGTTCATCGTATACATCTTATTTCAATACATCTCTTAATAATTTACCTCTAGTCTAATTACACTAAAATCAAACTTGCAATTTGTTTCACATGAACTCTATTCACAGTTTCAAATAATAATTACTGGGTTTAAAATAGTTATTTTGAATAACTTTTGTCATAAACTGCAATATGCATAAGTTTGTACATTCCTATCGAACTATGCAGTCCATGTGAAATACATAATGGATGTAACTATCCGTTTCCGAAATTCCAGTAGACCTCTTTTTTATTTTATACAAAGTGGTGATTAGAAATTTCATTATGTATAATTTCTCCCTTCACAAAATGTACTTCAGGAAAGTTTACACAATGTGTTGAGATAATAGAAATCCTCCAGGAGAGATAGGTACTTTTATAGTAGACCATGGAATGATGATTCTATCACGAAATTTGAGTTTACCCGACACCTCGGCACAGTCATTGGGTAAACATAACGGCACCTATCGGAGTGCATCATGTGTTGTAACTGAGTTGTTTGTCCGTAGTGTTTTTCTTTGTGCATACATCAAAGAAAACACAAACCACAAGCTCTAGTACATTCTATTTTAAACCTTGAAATCTTGGATTCACCACAGTAGACACATTTTTGTCTGTAATAGCAATCTTTTGTAGATGTACGCAACTCTCGGTTACGGTAAGGGACGGTGCAATATTTACCAGGCGGGGGGGGGTGCATTTGGTAGGGGGACAGGTACTTTTTAAGGTGTAAAGTAGGGGGACCTGATGATTTTTCATTCTCATTGGGCATGGGACGTGTACTTTTTTCAGCTGCTGAAATCCCACTTCGACGTGAGCGAATCAGTACAAATTATTCACGCGAATATTCATTGGAGGGGACACAGACTTTTTTATGAATAGAGGTCGTGGGACGTCAGTTTTTTTCATCACATCAGCATGGGACAAGACCTTTTTTCGGACAAGTTTTTCGATATGCTCCGGTCCCCCCCCCCCCACCGCCTGGTAAATATTGCACCCTCCCTAAATAACTTCTCCCTAAAATATCGAATTTGATATTGACTAGTCCCATTTCAAATGAAGCATTTTAAAGTTTGTATCTAGAAACAAACAAACAAACAAACAAACATTCAATGCAAAATGCGCAAAAAACGTTCCAGAACTATCTCAACTAACCAACCTACTCCACCGATAACAGAAAACTCAACACCCTACCATAAAGTTCCTTCCACGCCTACAGGCACCCAACCATAGCAACGTTAATAATATTCACAACATTCCATGTAATATATTAAGTACATCAAAACAATTATTTAACCAGCAACAAACAAGCTTCTTCGACGCAACTCACTCATAGTCAATGTGGGACGATTATTTGCGAGTGAGGGTTCGGTGGGGCGTTATATTCACTGGGGTGCATCGATGGCGGTTGCTGCTGCATCATTTCCGCTTTCACCAAATGATGCCCGTCAACTATGTGGTGTTGTTGTGGTTGATGTGAGGGATGCTGAGTCTGGTGTTGCTGGGGAGGTGGTGCGTGGTGTGGGGAATCCATCTCCATCTTCATCACGTCGTGCTGATGCTGGTCCGGGTCGTTGGAGTCGTCTGGACTGTGCACCTCTGAAGAGCTGTTGGCCGACATCTGGATGTCCTCGCGTTTGCGTTTCTGCTTTCGCTCTTTGGCCCGCCGGTTTTGGAACCATATTTTCACCTGTAAAATACATGTCTATCAAAATGGGTCATTTGAAGATGGCCTTCTACGTGGGTGTATCTCGGGTGCTTGGCCCGTAAACACTCAAGCGAGGCCTCACCGAGACTTTTTGTTTCTTGCGCGGGGGGGGGGGGGGGGGGTCTTAAGATTTTTGTTTGCTGAAAAGTGGGAGATCCAAATAATGGATACAGTCTTAATATTTAAGTCACGGAATACAAAAAATGTATAGATGTTGAAAGAAGAAACTGCAATTAAAACTGCTGTGAAGACATTAAAATAAAATCACTCTCCTAAATTTGCAGACTGAGAAAAGGGACGATTCTTCAAGTCCATGAAAATGTGGTCTTAAAATCATTAATGGAAAGGGAGGTTTTCTTGGAAGCGTACCCGATATAGGCGATAGCCTAAACGCCCTTAGCTCCAGGTTGAAAATGGCTTGTAGCACACATCTGTTGAAAGAGATTTGAAGTAACCATACCAGCCCAAAAGCTTACCTGTCTTTCAGACAGCTGTATAGCTCGAGAGAGTTCTGCCTTCCTCTGGATGGTGATGTACTTGCTGTAGAGGTACTCTTTTTCTAGCTCTACTTTCTGGTATTCGCTGTACACAATTCGGTACTTGTCCTTCGTTCTGGTTTTACCTGCAAGTACAACAATAAGACTCATGAATTCGCTGCTGAATTTAACTATAGTGTGCACATCATTGAAGATAAATATCGAATTGTTTTTTGCTGTTCATATAGATATGTTCTTAGTCAATAGTCCTACAAATAAATAGAAAAAGTTATTTGGTTGGTGGAATAGTGTCTGGCTAAATTTGAGACCATTCTGAGAAAGAGTGCAAATAAACAGGCTAAGATTTTTTGCATATCAACTACAATCACATCAACATATACATAACCTACTAGAAATGGGATTTGAGCAAAATATATAATCTTAAACTAATTTTCCATCTTCTCTAATATCACAAGTGTTGGGAATATAGATATACATATTCTAAACTAATTGTAACTGTTGATCCCGGGAATTTATTCTACCAAAGAAAAATAATACCATAGTATTCTGGTCGCATATACCACCGATCCACAAACCAAAACCATAGCTTGACAACAAACGATCCCACTGTTATCTTATCCTAAACGATTCGATTTTCGGATTTGTCAAAATTCATTTACACCTGGGCGTATACAGCACTTAAACTCAACTGCACCGTACGTATTGCGAGTTGACCGTTCGTGTTTGCGTGAGCTCTGTAGCGGTCTGGCACGCCAACAAAAGTGCCATAAAACTAAATGGGGATCGAAACCAATAACGAAATACCGTCTGCAGAATACAAACAGGTATGAGTATCGTCGATACCTGGCTGGCTGTCGAATACTGCATCCATCCCTTCACCTCTCGTCATTTTATGACCTTTTATGGCACGGGGTAGCCATAAATGCATCATACGAGCGAAAACGGGTCCGTTTAGACGAACACCTAATTTAATAAACGTGGAAAATCAATTGGCAGTTTTTATTAGCGCTCGCCAATTGAATATAAGTGAGAATTGTTGATTAAATGTTGGCGATGTTCTGCACTTCAGAATTGCTAATAATAATTTCGTAATGAGTATCAGTTGGTGCGTTTAATTAATAACTGGCTGTCTTGGATAGTAGCTAGCTGCAATTCAAACTTTTAGATAATGATTCTTCTTCAAGAGAACCATTTTAAACAACACCCGTGATTAATGTGATGTAAGGTACCAAAGGTACCGTAAACCAAAGTTTTTTTTAGATAAACATAACAAATCATATTGCTGAAATAATTCTTTCCCATCTTGCAATATCAAAGAGCGTTATGTAAGGTGGAAATAAACAGTCTACATAACAAATAACTGACGTTTGGGCCAGTAAATCGGTCAAGATATGCCATGTCCCAACATAGTTCAAATGCCTAAAAATTCGAACCGCATATAGTCTGAACTTCCTGTGGAAACCTTTCGGCAAAATGACACCTTGGTGCTTTCAACGTTCTCGCTAAAAGCTTGGAGGTGGCAAAGGCAATCTTAGAACATGGTTCTCGGGTGGGTTGTGTTTTTAGAACAGGACATTTAGTTCCCACCCCCATGTTTGACTTATAGATCTATGCTAGTTCTTAATGACCCTCAGTTAGGGTCATGAATTGAAAGTAAATGTTCGTATTGTATTCAATTTATGTGGGATATGTAGTTAAATACATTTTGAGTGACTTATGGCTAGATCATTGTTGTTTGGTTGAAGAGGTTTAGTTTTCCATGTGAAATTTTGTGTTGTTGTAGTTTTGCTGAGTATCACACATATCTTGTCTCTAAATACTTTTAACCAAACAAGATCACACAAATTATTACATTAGTTGACTTTAATTTCGAAATACGTGTCTAATTAGATCTGACCATATATATTATGAAATTCTCCAATTTAAAACCATCTGAAAGTTAGCTCATCAAATAAGATCACGCTTGATTAAACGCATATCTTAATATTCGCACTAATACATAACAGCGCCATTAATTCACGTGTAAACCAGCTCCCGTCGTCGGTTTGACAAGTGCCGAACACCACTTTTGAAGCTCCACAAGGACCAAGAACCATAGATCACCGCGTGTGGTCCCTCGGGCAAATACATTCTCTATCTTGCCCATTTAGTTACATTACCACCTCAAGATTGCCCTTTCCTGTTGACAAGACAAAGCTGGGTTCGATCTTTATTACTTTCCTCGGGGGAACTTCTTTGACGCAGCGTTCGAGAAGGTGTTATGCGGTTCGCGGTGACTCTTTTCCCTACGCATAGAAGTATATTTCCGTGTAGTAACTTACCAGATGTACGTTGGAGATAAGTTTATGTGCATAATGGAAATCAACTGTTTTTGTAACAGTTTCCATGTTTAAGACTTCCGTTCAAACAATTTAAATCTTGGACAAGCAGTTCATTTTAACTTTTAGTTGTCGTATGCGTACTTTTAAGCTGCTTTCTACACACACGAATTCATAATGAAGGAATATTTTGTAGGGCTACACATGCTGATTTCTAATGTGTATTTAAAAATGATATACCTAGCCATTTTACCATTCATCGACTTAGATATAGCTACGAATGTTCGTTGGAGAAAAGAAAAAAAACACGTTCGCAGAAAATGGTGTTACATACGACAGCAAACATGGTCTGCGATCCAATTAAACTCATACTAACGTGTTTAGCCTTAAAGTGTTGTGCAACTGCATTATGTCTAAGTAGCCTTTGAACAGAATTTTATTAGACCCTCAAAAGTGTCCATTCCATCACGTATGTTATCCGGTCACATTTTCACCAGGCCTTTCATCTTGCAGTCTGATAAGAGTCATGCATAAATTTCATGTGCCGGGGGTCACATTCTTTGCATATGATAACTATTTAGCCAAGACCGTTTAGAGTTGAAACTGTTCGGTAATGGGAAAAACGTAGCCTAATATATGCTTTTGATTGGTTAGTTAGCTACGTGAGCCTGTGTCAAAAAATTTCAAGAGAGCTGGACGTCAAGCAGAGCTTAATATTTTATTTCAAATTATCGAAACGTAGGGTAAAGATTTCACCATTTCTACAAGATACACCATAGGTTGGAACTATCAAATACCGAACTAGACTCCATGTGATTCAAGTGGAGGTATAATAGAAATTAAATTGGTGCTAGAATTGTGGCAATAAATGTCTAAGTATCACCATAGTGGACAATATGTTGGCCAAAAAGGACATGGCTTACTAGGCAAACCGTAAAATGACTTTACTACCCACAATGAGTCGTTAGTAAGATTGTTACAGCCCAATTGGTTATAAAATACTATAAAATCATCAACTCCTGGACACTTTCCTATGGTACCTAAACTATAAAATAATAATAGTGCATGTCGTTGATTGAATATTACTCCATTGGTTCACTGTCCATAAATCTAGGCGAACGCGTGAAGAATCTGCCTGATATATTGTTTGATTGGTTTATTGACAAAAACGTAGTATTTTTAAAACATGATTTTAATGGAGATTAAAAGAATAGCATGGTTTATGTCACAAAATATATTTTGTTATTGTGCTACAAGTATGATTGTAAAATTCATCCCAACACTGTTGAAATCGAAATAGATATATTGTGGGTCAAATTACAGAACATACTTCCAAATGCCAGCAAAATGGGGAACAAACCTATAACAATTACAGGCATATATCAAAGCCGTCTACTGTTACCATTTCGGAACCCTCATAGAAACCACTCTCTGGAAGTTGGCAAGGTCCAGCCCATTAATTTGCATAAAACTCATCATAATTTGCATAAACCCTTTCTTTTTCCTATCACACAATGTTACATCTGTCCGACTCCGTTGTCATTTACATCTCTGCTGACTTTTCTATTTAAATCTCTTTAGCAAATGCTTTGATGCCATTATTTAGCGCTTTGAAGGCCTGTCATTATTTCGGTGTTGTGTTTTTAGAGGTGGTGGTTAGTGGTAAAATCGTCTTGTATCTGTAAAGGGATACTCGTATAATAAAAACATTTTCCCAGATGACAATCTCAACAGAAGTAGCGCAGATTCGGCCATTATGATTCAAGAGATACATAACAATCGTGGCAGAATTAACCGAATTCTCGCGCAGGTTAAGTAACGCCGTATGGTTTGTTTTTGTTTAGATGTTTTCTTTGTTTTTCTTGTTTATATTTTGAATTTATAAGAACTACCGGTAACTGTATAAAATCGCATCATCCGCGTGGGTTTGTTATTTTTTCTTGTCTTTTTAAACAACTAAAAATACAAGAACAAACACACAAATAATATCGATGTGCGCTCATCCAATTATGATATCCATGATATATAATGTAGAAACTACATTTTGAGCGACAATACAATTTCCAAGGGCCGTATCATAAATAAATCTTTCTGCCTTTGTAAACCAATATCAACCCAAATCTCCTTTAAACAAGTGGTACGGGGGCAGGTCTCTTTCATAGAATTCGGCCAACCGTCACTAAATGACTTGTTTCGTAGATAGATCTCTTTTGTGGGCAAGGTGTAATGGGCTTTTGATGGCCTTTCTCCCTTGTAAGACGTCAGCCGATCTTATGTTCAGACAATGTAATACAAATGTTGGAGTTGGCTAATTTCATGCTTTTCACAATATTCTTCCTGCAGAGTATATACCTTGCTTGTCGGGAGTTCTATTCAATTCGACCCTGCGTTCTGTCGGTGTCTATTATTAATAAATTGGCATTTGCCATTTGGTAGGTGACTCGGTACGTTTGAATTTCATCCAATTTACGAGCTTGGATGCGCTTAGTACATGTAATATGGGCGAGACAATACGGATTTGTCACTGAAATGAATTATGTATACAGTAACGCGGTATTGCCTTGGCACATGCGCATACAGGCAGGAATCGATGACACTGAAGTGTTGACAGTGACAGATCTGGGTAAAACAAAAGCTATTGCTAAACTGCACATACTATATAAACAGTAAAACGTGAAGCAGTAATTTAAAATACAATATTCAAACGCAAATATAACTACACAAAAAATGCAATGAAACGAACTCAATGTATACAAAGTCAAACTAAATTTACCAGTTTCACATTTCTAGGACAGAAAGAGCAATACAAAATTGACAACTGCTGGTAGATAAACGTTATGGCAAACAGACTGGACATAAAAGCAAGTGCCTCCACTAATTGTAGACTCCTTCGAGCCTCCATTCGGCAAATACAGATCCAGTAATGGACTGGTCCCCCGCGCAAAATGGACATTTGGGGACTAGCTTGTCTCTCTCGTCAACTTTTATCTTCGAACGCAAGGCATCAGTAATAGCTGGTCTAACCTTTATTTATGACCGCTTATTACCCACCAAGCTTAATACTGTGTCATCACAGCGTATCAAATGCTCATTGATAGCCGTTGAAAATTGCAATCTCTTGCCAAACGGCATTTCTACGCAATGCTCAAACGGACGAAAAAGGTCTCCGAACTGAATAGCTGATTGCATATTGCATATTTTAGCAGCGGGGTCTTGCCCGCTTATTGGCTCGCAATTCTAATATCGGCCTTTCAGAGCTTTGTCAATATATTGGATTTTACGTGCCTGCCAAGTGTGTCTCTCCATTCGTACAGCACTTTGGTGTTATGGATAGTGTTACTGTGGGCTTTGAGTTGTGCGGTTAGTTTCTCTTCATTAGTGTTAGTGTACTTAATGTTCTGCTGTTTTTGGACACGTAGAAGGTGCCCAAAATAAGTGCAGATTGACCAACAAGATTGAGTATAGCATACAGTAAGAATTTCGTGTTTAAATAGTATGCCAACAAGCTGCAACATGTGCAATGAAATGACTTATTTCCTTACAGTAAACAAACTAATAACCAACCAAGAAACAAACGCAGCAAACCAACTAAAAGTTCCGGTCTAATATCAACTACATTAATCAATTCTTTATACTAACGATATAGAATTCCCCGTTCAAAACTTTGATACCAACGCACTCTGACTGGTGAGAAAATTATCAGTCTGAAAAAAAAACATATCACTCCGCCTGCGCAGATTGGCCAGAAATTTCGCTGTTATGAATCACGTGATCATTATGTTGGCGTCCATATTGGAAATTGTCGCCTGCAATATCATAAGCTAGGGCTGGTTCTTTTGTCCTTCGTCGAGTGTACCAATTGACCTTTCTTGGTCTTCTTTGTTTATTCCTGATAAGACGAAAGGGTATCTGATAAGTTCAAGCTGGTGCAAGATGAAACGGTATCTTTGCTTTTCTTTGCCACGGGAATTTATTATAGAGGATATATAATGGAGAGCAGTCTAATTATATTGTTTGGGCGTGGCTTTTTTGTTGTTGTTCTTTTACCATCAACAAAACCCACCCCCGTCTCTACTCCCATGTCATACCCTCATTTAACTGCACACCATCTACCAGTATCTATAAACAAAAACTAATTTTCAAATCATCATATTTAGAATTCCACATCCATGTACAGTGCATAATAGTCATGAACTAACATGCCCGTACGTAAAGCAAAATGCGACTACAGTATGCACAAAAACCTTTCAGACGAGACATTAGTTAATTATGAAATGGTGTGCTGGGGGAAGAAAGCCTGCCACGGTTGGTCTAGCCCCTGCTGTCTGTGAATCGAAGGTTGTAAAACTTGATGAAAACTTGGCGTGACAAACTTATAGAAACGCAATGAGCGACTTGTATTATGTTCTATGGCTGTCGCCTTTAAGGGGTGATTCAGTGCATTTATAGGGCTCTGTTTGTATTTTCTTTTAAGTTCTAATACATATGTTTTCCACTTAGTTTACACGGCTGTTATATATGTAATATGCATCCCCGCAGCATTTGGCATTGTTATTTTATTGTTTAATCTTTTAGTAAGTTTTTTAATCAATTTTGTCAGTCTTTGTGGACATAGTTTGGTACCTGGAGATACATAACATGAATATGAGAATTGTGGAGTCATATGCCTTGGTTACAGGTTATTATGTGGTGATTCTACCACATAATTTTGTCATTGCTCTAGCAAAAGTTATCAGAGTAGAATTAGGTATTTAGCAAAGGGGGACAAAAATATATCAGCAACTATCTTACACTTTTATTTCAGTTTGAATGCACCGCGACTGATATTGCAGTATTTTACCTAACTCGCAAACTGCAAGCTTGAGAGGTGATCAAATATTCTTCTAATATAGAATTTCATTAGCCTACTTTTTGTGGGAAGGCAAGAGTGCTTGAAATGATTCAACACCTTACGCAAACCTACCAAACTCACTTCTTTAAACCCTTCAAAGGTAATGAAACACGATTTATAGATATTACGAGTGCACCTTACTGATCTATGTGAATTAACCAAATATCGTAAGCCCACTTCTATTTAGCCGCTGGACCTCAATCCTCGAGATTTTGTTACGTTCGGTGTAAAACTATAAACTATACTTGCTTTGAAATGCAAACTCAAACAATGACTGATATTTTTGTACCTCTCGGTACATTCTGAATTAAACGGGACAATATTACGCCTGATGTTGAAGGATGACAAGATTAAAAAAAAATGCAAGTCGGTCTTATTTTATTTTTCCCGTGCTAGCAAGTAATAATTTCTAATATTTGAGCAAGGCTGATTTTATTCTTCACCTTAATTCTAGGCGAACAACAGTGACGTAAAAGTTGAACAAATATACCCGCTCTTGCATGTTTGCACGTAGCGTATCAACTACGTTTACATTACGATTAGCAACAATTCTCTATCGCCGGTAATCGTCCAAGTGGTCCCACCCAGAACACGAAATCTTGTCAACTAGGCAAATGTTTGTGATTGTTCATATATTTGACATAGGTGGCTATGGTCAACAATAAACCATTGGCAGTTTACCGTTAGAAGCCAGCTATTTGCGTGGGGAAACGATACAGGGGAAGAGGCTGTGACTTTTTTGAAACAGAGTTTATTACCACCAGCAATGTTCAAGAGCAAACTATGATTTTGAGGCTATTTTCTAGTCATGTAACTGGTCTAAACCACCAGCACTCCACGTTTAATCAGCATGGGTTTTACTTGAAATTGTCTTATAAATAAGCTAAAACTTTGGAAAATAACATCAACTAAACTGTTTCACTGTCAGTACTTAATATTTAGTAAATAAGGTTCATTGCATATTGTATATGTATCATATTATAAGTTTTTATTTCTCTTCAAATATATGCTTGATTTTTTTAAACGATATACTAAAATAATAAGTAAATATCCATATAGTTGTTTTTAGCGTTTTCGACCTCTGTCCTCTTCAGAATATATCACTGTCAGCTCCCCACAAAACTACCAATAATACAGTTCAAAGAGACAATCTATTTTTCATAGGTCACTTCTCATTCACAGTATTGTCCATTTTGGCGTATGCATACGCCACTTAATTAATTGTAACACCTGTTAATGGCTAATTTGGCGCTCGTGCTCTCAGATCACTCAAATTGTTTTCAACTTTCGCCTACATTGCCCTCAGCACATGATTTGATAAATTGGTTGACTGCTCTCAAAATTGAGCTGGTGTGTCCAGTGAAGATTTCATCTCATTTTAATTTGTATTTTCAGTAATGATTTTGCCCAGTGTTTGGGGAAATTGTTTGTTTTAAAAGCAAATATTGCTTGTAAAAATATGAACAACGTTTATTCATATATCTATGATATATCTGCATACATAGTTTAATTATTTGTGCGGGTATACATATGTCAAGTCTATAGATTTAACCGCATAATTATTTGTATGTCCAGTGAAGTTTTTGTCCTGCAATTTTGGGATAATATTTTTAAGTGGGCATTGCTTGTAAATGAATATGAACACCGTCCATACATATACAGTAGAACCTTTCAATAGGGACCACCTTTTGGACCCGTGTTAGGTGGGGTCCTTAACAGAGAGGTGGTCTCTATACAGAGGCTCATTCTGGTAGCTTTGTGAAGGTTTCGGGCCGTGAAAATTGGTCTTTTTATAGAGATGGTCTCAATAGATGGGTGGTCTTAATGGGATGTTTTACTGTATTAATGATACATCCACAATACATATTCAACCCCTGCAATACTGTTGATCATTGCTTCGCAATACACACTAAAATGGGGTCTTAACATATACATGCACATTCAACCCACCAGAGCGCCAGACATATCACTATCATATAGATCTTAGCCAAATGCCATCACCTCGGCTATCTAATACCTACACCAGAGTGTGATCACTATGTTTACCCATTTCCCGAGGGTGCTGTGAAATATTCTCTTAATCAAAGCACAAAAGGTCCTAGAGTGTTCGGAACGATCGGGGTGTTAGAAAAGCTAAATATCTAAATTACACGTGCCCGACTAAGTCTTGTTAAAGAGTCAGTTTCAAACTAAGAGGCGTTAAAGTAAGTTGGTCCTGCATTAACAATTTGGTTGCTAAATGGATGCTTGGAAACACCTCTTTCTCACAGTCACGCATAATATGTCGATCAGTTTGTCGATAGCTAGTTAATTTGTCACCTAGATGTTACTTTGTAATTTATCCGACCGATAATGTTTTTAATTGAAATGGGGGGGTTCGCTCCTGTTAAATGCACTTCATTTCGGTGACGTGGTTTTGTATTGTTTGCTTGTTTTGTATGTTTTCAATAGACAATAAAAATGTGAAAGTTTTTTTTTCATATTCAGAATTTCAAATTGAATATTTTTCGTCTTTGTTAATGATGAACCAATTTTTACAACTGGTGTCAAATTTGTCAATAACTGCGTTTAGATGATAAACTATTTCATTTTAGGACTAATTTTAATGTACACGTGTTTGCAATTAGACCTAATCTCCAGAGGACCGTTTAAAATTCCCCTATCTACATTATAGCTACAAAAAGCAGTGATGGCAATGAAAATATCATTCGTTTGTGTGAAGATACCAGGAATCACCAGAAAGTCAACATTAATCTTAATTTTCGACTACCAGTAAATTAATGTCTCTTCATTTTCAGGTGTCACGTTCAAGAAGTTTGACAATATCAGCCAATTTCAGTTTGAATATAGGTCGTTTGATGTCTAATATCTCGAGTGGTTTCAAAATGATAAATGATTCTCGTTTGACGTAATCTATAAAGGGATAAACTTTAATCGCTTTTACTGAAGTGTGCCATTTCCATATTACAAGCAATAGTTTTGATAAGATATCTATAACATATTGGTCAGTATTTAAATGTCTTCGGAGTTCTGAAGTATAGTAATCAGTTAGCAAGTAGCCATGATAAATGTTTCGCGGTCCATGATACTACTTTCACCAAATGCGATCATCAAAATATTCGGTGAAATATTGACTATTTTCCTGTGAATTTGAAAGTCCAATTGATTCCAAATGAATTACCATCAAATTCACCAATCTTTTCTTTGGTTGTGAGGCCAAGAAGATTCCGATATTTGTAATAAAAACTGTTTAAAAACCGGCCCAAATGACTATATTTGACCTGTTATTTCTATCAGTGGTCACGGAACTAACGTTATCTGTGATAATACGTTGTATTGGCAATGGTCACTACTAGAACAAGCAAAGGGGTGGGGTTTTGCATGGTCATTATGACAGAGCCACCAAGAAGAATTCGCGTCGTATCAGCTGCGTTATGTGAGGCATTAGACCTGAACCCCGCGACAGCCCAATAGTCGAAGGTTTAAAAACAATGTATTTTCTTAGAGCAAACATGAACAGGTGTACATAAAAGTAATCATTTTCAATACTATACTGCAGATTAGCGGCATTGGCTCAGTTCCTACCAGCATATTAATTGTATAATGAATGTGGCACACAAACATCCGGTAGAAGATTCACACAATTCTTTGTTTGTAAAACATGACTTCGCAGTACATCAAAATTTTCATGACACACTAATTGCAACAATTGGTTCATTGTTGGTTTACATCAAGAGCATGGACTTTTATATAAGTGCATTTAAGATAGGGCCATGTTTGGCCTATATCTATCGCTATCGATGAAAGTAAGGTTCATTCGTAGCTATTCGTGCAACCAAAGACATCTACATATATGTCCACGAAAAAAAACATGTCCACATTCACAAACATTTTAGACAGCAATGCTTACGATTTCTCTTTTGCAGCAACTCCGTAATCGGTGTAAAAGAATAAAAACAATTCAATTTGAATAGAAAAGAAAGAAAACAACTTGCTAACTGTGAAGAACACATAACACATGCTATGGAAGCCGTCATCTTGGTGTAAATTACAGGCCAGGTGATGGAAACGGGCCTTTTAGGCTAATTTCCCCATCCACACCCACTGATTACCTCATTACAAATACCCTCTCACACCCCTCATCCACCCCCAGCTCTACAGGAGGTGGACATGGAGTGACTTTTGATTCATTCATCTAGAACACTTCAAGTTTCCTTTTTTTTCTCCTGGTGGTGGTAGCTGAATTTAATTCTCATTGGCAGGGCTCAGCTTAAAAATTGGGTTTGCTTAATGTTGGTTAATGTTCAATATGAGAAATACAAGGTGATATGCATTTGTCGATTGGATTCATTATTCATGCTGAATGGATTTGCCATATGCATAACATGGTCAAGCAAATCATTATCCGTGGGATGGTGAATATACGCAACATCCACGAAGTAAAGATATGGACGGATCGAAATACCTTGAGATGTGGAATACGTTTCTCGTTTGCTGACGCCTTGACTGATCTAGCACTTGATATCCAACAACAAATTAAAAATTCAAACTCAGAACCTGAATATCCACCAACACGTTCACTTCATTTTACATCACACACATAAGTAACAGTCATAAACACATAGCTATGATATCTAGTATTCTACACACGGCCTCAGAGCTTTCACCCAGGGAGTACCACTCAGTCATGTGGCTATCCTCTCTAAAAATATCCATAGAAAAGGCCAAATAGTTTCCACATCCACCACCACCATGAACCTCCGTACTGGACTCGACAACTTGTGACAATACTCAAGCTCTGAACGCGCATTTATACCATAGGAGTTTATGGGGTGTCCATAAACATGTAATGACCACCATACTAATTTGTCGTAAATACATTTAAAGCTAAAGACAACTCCGGCACGTATGGGCCATATTGCGCTTGAGAGGGGAACTTTTATTGGGCTCATAAGAAATAATGATACACCTATATAATCGTTTACGATGTACTGTATACTGCTGTAGTCTCAACGGCAATAAATTTCTTAGCAAACTGCCCCTCAACAAAACAATAAAGGCGTTAGCTGCTACTACTAGTAGTAGCAGTACTAGGTCAATGGGGAACTGGACCACTTTTTCATGTTTACAAACATGTTTGGGTCATTCAATTTAAAGCGGCTAATAGATATAATATGAAACTCGTGGATAAAAGTTGGTGTGATACAGTCATGCAATGAATACAGATGACGCGTGCACAGAGATGGGGGAAAAGAAGCAAGAACATGTGAATGATAAAAAACATCTAAAATGCAGCTTGGACATTTGAAGACACACACATACAAACAAGTTCACCTGTGTCATGATCTTTTAAAATTGCAATATAGCCGTTTGATCACTTTCAAGACATTGGACCAAACCTTGATTGTGGTTTATCATCAGTGGAATCATGGCGAATTTAATCGTGCGCACTCGACAAGATCTTAGTAACGCCTTCGACATCATAGAGCGCTATCACTTTATTGCTGCGTGGGTTTACATATATTTGTACATGGCTTGTCAAACGCATATGGATAATGTGTACAAGAATGACAAATGCCGTTTTGTAGGATTGTAGTGGACTTTTAATTGAGGAACCCTTGAGGAGGGCTAAGACAGGGATGATAGGGATATTTGCCTAGATATTGAGTCGCATTGTCAGCAGACACGCGCTAAACGCAGGCACAAGTCGGCTACAATAAACTTTATGGCCGATGTTGGTAGCTGCTACAACAAGAGTTGTAAATTCACACGTGTCACAAATGCAGAAACTCTTCACAGCTGAGAAATTATAGATTTTCAAATTAGTTGTTATGTTATTATACATGCAAGCTAAGCTAAAGGGTTAGGTCTAGAGCTGGGTGCAAATGGATACCTACTTTTCGGTGATGTTGGGTCATCTATATAAGAAAGGAAAAACACAGGTCACCAAACGATTAGCATCATAAAACATATTTGACATTCTTGTTGCACATTATACATATATGTGGTTGCGTGGAAAGAGTAAAAGTAAGAGTTAATGGCCCAGCTTGCATTGCTTAGGCTGAAACAAGAGAACATTTAGTAGAATCACCACTAGAACTTCTGGAAACAGAGTACACTTGTAATTCTCAATAATCATTTCTAATATTGTTTTGATTTTTCATGAAGCCTATTAATCTTTACATTATTGCTGATTGTAAATTTGCAAATAGGTAATTATGAAAAATAGTCTCTCATCAGATTTTTTTTTAAATGATTGATTTGTAAATGACACCAATAAGCCAAAGCTATATGTATTGATTCGTAATTATTGACAGTAGGTATTTTCCACTTCTAAAGTTTTTTTTGTGGTAAAGATCTACATTGATAATAAAGCAAGGATTTGCCATTGAAAGCTTGCCATGTTTTCAACAATGGTTCATACAGAGCTAACATATCCAGGGGTGTGTAGAAAATGTTGGGTACAACCATGGATGACCCATAAAAGATTATGTTCCGTACGTGCGAACAAAATGATGCGGAGACATAAAAACAAACCGTCAAAATGACAATTTTTGTAAGAAAATCAGATAGTTGCGCCCCCACTCTACACCACCTCCTGCACACCTTGGATCTACCGATGCCATAGCACAAAAGTTAAATTCTTTAAAACTTATGACAAATCCTCCATACTATCAACCTTGATCTACCACTTTAAAAAAAACTTCACAATGCGCAAACCCACGATCAAACGTGTATACTGACCGTTGGAAGGAGCCGACTGGTAAGTCGTCTGCTTCTTCATCCAGTCGTACGGCGGCCGCGCGTGCCTCGCCCCGGGCATGCCCGCTCCGCCCGTCGACTGTATCACGGACGTAGGCTGGTCAGGCGAGTGTGACTGTTGTGGCCCCCCGCCACCACCGGCACCGCCGTGCAGACCGTGCATACCGCCCACCGAAGCCGGGCTCTGACTCGCCGCCGTCGTGCCGTACTGTCCCAGTCCCATAGGGTCGAACGCGTTGGGCGTTGCCCTGCTATGCGGGTGCGTCTGTCCGTAGTAACTGCCCTGCATGGGCTGGCCCAGCTGGCTGGCCATCGACGACACCATGGGCGAGCCGAAAGCCGCCCACGAGTCCTCCTGAAGCCCGCCGGCGCCAGCCGTACCCGACCGCGGGGAAATGGACGTTGGGTACGTGCAGCCCGTGGACCAGGGCCCTGGCGAGGCGCTTCCATTCCCACCGCCGCCGCCGCCACCTCCTCCCCCGGGCACCAGAGGGGTCAGTCCAGACAGCTGCACTTCGGAAGCTCCCGACGAGGACGGCGGTGGTCCCTGGAGCTGGTGGTAGTAGTCTGAGTAGCCGCCCTGCTGGTGGTACGCGGCGTGGAACGGGTGGTAGCCGTACGTGGAGGCCATGGCCGAGCTGGCGAGCGCCGAGGTCTGCTGGAGGCTCGAGTGTCCTCCTCCGAGTACCGGGCCGCCGCCCCCGCCTCCCCGGGAGCTGGTCACTGGCGAGGGCGGGGTCTGGAACATGTCGGGGTGACTGCCGCAGAACTCCTGCACCATCGCGGGGTGGAACGTCTGAAATGAGGAGAGGAGTGTTTTTAGGATTTTGGTGTGTGTTTTTTCTCTAAGAAGTGGTGGGTGTGGAGTGATACGATGAGAAATGAAGCTAACATTGTAGATTCTAGCTTTTTAAGCTAAATTTCTAAATTTTGAGGTAGATTTGCAAAATTGAAGACATCAAAGAAGCAATCTGAAATTTTGCCCTGTTATTATTTGCCACCAATCAAATGAAGTAAACCCAGATTTGCTAAGCTGTATACGATGAAAATGCCAAATTGCTGGACAGCCTAGTGTGGACGTACAGGGAAGCTGTAGTATATGAAGGCGGTTGCTGGTGGCTGTGGTACAAGCTAATACGGGGCGATTTGATTTCTAGGCTTGGCAGCCATAAAATAAGGCCAAGAAATACCAAACTTTTGGCAAAAAATGAGGTAATGGAGATGCGTTCTACTGGAGAACAAGTTGTATTAAAAATATTGTATAAACAGAAGAATATTTAATGCGACGATAACCTTTACAAAGCGACAAAGTACTGGTAATGCGTGTTCAAAATTTATACACGTCTTCGCATTGTTAAAGCCTTTCACAGCTACCACGGTCCTACTATAGCTAAGTCAAAACCTATCAGACTGTAAATTGTATCCAAACAACACAAAACCACAGTATCCCTTTATTACAATACACAAAAACACATAGCCACATATTACCAAATTGAGGAAGACAAACTATCAGTGATTTTGACAGTCTGTTGACGCAAATATGTCGTCAGCGCAAAATTAATGATATCCTTAGTGTGTCTACCGCAGTCATGTTGTGAAGTGAAAACTGCAATGGTGATAGCCAGCTTCTATACAAGCAGTGATCGCTTTCAAGTGTCCAAACAACACTGCCTCTTCCTATATAAGTTTGCACAAGCCAGTGTGGCTCATAATTTTGTCCGGCTGGACGTTGGTTAAACACTCGGCGCGTTTGATCTGATGTGCTGCAAACGAGATTGTTTCATTCCTGTTGCCGGTGTCGATTTTTGTAACGTTCGGGAAATAAACGCGACAGCCAGCTGTATCTTGTCTTTTTTTAGCGGTCACACATGTACAGTCAGCCTGCTTTGGTAAAATGCTTGCACTGAAAATTTTTCTAGTCATTGTTTATCTTGTGTATCGTGTGCCGATTGTTGCTGATATATTTGTCTCAATATAAATGACAGGGATATATTTATATTCGGTCACATTGACTTTTAATGCAAACAAGCACGGCTAACACAAATGCACGATGATATAACTGTGGAGATAATCTCCATGGTAATCCTTTCAATGTTTATAAGCAACTGTATATAAGCAGTCTTTATCATAGTCAAGCTGATACCAATACATGTACATTGTAGTTGGCTTACCTATTACCAGTGCTTACATTATTATAATCTGCAGTGCATAATCGTGATACTCAACATATCATTTATTATACATCATGTCAAGACCAAACAATAATAACCGTCATAAGTAGGCCATATTCATGACAAAATAAATTTTCGAACTCAAATTAGCATCATTTGATCTCACATCCAAATTGCAAATCCATCATATAAACAACCCACCACCTTAATTTGAATTTAAAGCAGTTAGAATAAATAGAAGCCCCACTATCACCTACCCCCTCCCGGGTGGCTTTGGGTCTCTAATTACTCAAATGCTATATCTAATCAAGCAAAGATCTTATTTTACAACCCACTTAGCTGCCGTGCATCCGTAGGGGGTTCCGTTCTAGTCATCCCCTGCAATTTTGACATAACAGACCCAGTTCCCACGCCCACCAGCCCATTCCATTACCTACCTTGGGAGACAGTTTGTCCAAAGCGTGCAATTCCAGCTTGCTGGCTGTCTATCTTAATTTTAAACAAAGATATCCAAACTAGGTATTAGCTGGCATGCTGGACTTATCCTTCTCCTCTCCTACTAGGCAAATGTCAGAACTCAACTTCTAAAAAGCCATGTACGGAAGAAAGTTAACAACAAAAACAACAACCGCAAGATGGCTGCGCGTGGAAGAAACTATGTTGGGCTTTTTGCTTCGGTCGAGCGTGGTGTTAATTCTAGTTATCAGCATGATATACGACCACAGTCAAGTGCACAGCCAACATAACTGGCCTCTTTAGGCTGTGAGTTATGGACGTGCTGATTGGCTTGACGAAAACATCAAAGGCTTGCCTCAGCCAATCGCTGGCTTCCGGATGCCGCCTGCCTTCCTACCCACCGTAGAATAATGGTGTTGGCTCAATAGACCGCTGCAGCGGCTTGCGTTAGATCGGGGAAGCCACGCCACGGTGTTTAATTGCTTGGGGAATTGATTATATAATTATGATGTCATAGTTACGTGAAGTGTTTTGTATGCTTTTTGTGCATTTTATGGATGATGATTAGATCTAAAGATAGATTTCGTTATCAGTATGCAATGTGCGATTTAGATACAACGTCTTAGTGACACGCTAAGGTTTTTAATGTTTTTTCCTTCTTTTTCTGACTATTTTAAGACAGCTATATCGCAATTCTACACATTTTGCAGAGCGATATCTGCTCTTTAGTCATTCAGACAGGGGGCGGGATTCTTTGTTTCGTCTGCAGCAAAAGCCAGCTTGTGAAAAAGCTAGCAACAAAAGGAGCCAAACCTTAGCCAGGAGACTACCCACCATGGCTAACACTACGAGACACAAAGCCGGTATAATGAATTCTGTCTCATCTATGACCAATTAAGGGCAATAAACTCATTTTCTCCTTGGACGTGTATAGTACCACAGAGCCCATGCACGAAATATCCTATGCGACATGTGCGCACAAATAAAGGATGAAACATACGACATATTCGTTTGAAATTCGTTAGCAATGGCTTGTCATTTTTTCGCCTCTGTTTGATTTTCCTCTTGATGTAAATGGATATTTTTTGTGAAAATTATTTTCTCGCTCAGGTGCGAGTTTGCATGGGAAATTTGTGGATTTGGTTCTTTGGTAAAATGGACGAAATTGTAGTTAAAATATATGCATGTTGCTATTTGTAAGGAGCAGTGGTTATGTATGTTATTTTTGTTATATTTGTTACACTATTTTGTAAAATTCATTTGTTGTTGTAAAATGTAACAGTTCAGTGACATTTCTAACAGCTTTATTAGAACAGTTTCTTTTTAATTTAGTGTTGCTAATAGTACAATTACTACATATTTCTTAATTAATTATAATAAAGAGGTGAAAATAGCCTTGCTATATTTTTGTATTTTTTATCTTTACAAGTAACAATTAATTTAATTAGTTAGTTTCACGCTGTAAACTAATTGCTCGTATGTGCCACTGGTTAATGAACTTGTGGCCATAAATGTAAAACAAAATCGCTACATGTGTTGTTTCACATTAGTTTATTCAATTAGAGATGCCTTGGGTCCACGTATACCGATCAACTGTTTGCCTTGAAAACTCATAGATGAGTTAAATTTTACATAATGTGTCAAGCAAAAGACGTTTGAAAGGACCTATAATTTCGACACATCCTTTTATTTACGTAGATTTTATTTGCCCAAATTTCTTAGGTATTTATATAACTGCCTCTGACGTAGGCCTATTACATTTCTTGAAATTCGATTTGTTAAAATCGACTGAGGGAACTGCTGAATCATCAGTCAATTCCCTAAATTCTTACATATGTTATTCATCGCACAAGCACCCACCCACTCAATATTGCTTCATAGATTGTCAGCACTCTTTTTGAATTTATGAAGCACGGCAATTTGTTGGTGGAAAAGCTAGAAATATTGTTCTAATTATCGCAGATCCTTTTCCAAACGAATGATTGAACTCCGGGATTCCGATTGAACTGTTGTATATAGGCCTATATTTTACGTATAAGATATAATAAATGATATAATAAAGTCCATAAATTATTTGCACAATTGATGTAATAAATCATTAATGGTATAGATTTAACGTCTAGTGACATTGAGTTATACAAAACATTATACGAATTAGGATTTTCAAGTCGTACCTTAATTAGATAGCCAGTGCTCCAAATTTGGAAATCAAACTAAACCCTACACTAAACTCGATTATCAAACCATGAACCATGTGAAGAATCAACCAGCAAATGTAATTGATTTTATGATATGTCTAATCAATAATAATCATCATCAATGTAGTTCCACAGAGATATTGGAATTTTATTAAATTTTATTATATATTTTTACATCCAAAATAGTTTCTTAATGGAATACATTTTCAAGTAGCACCAAAATAACAATAGAATCATAGAGCCCCTATGATCACGTGCGCATGTCTGTAAGGTAATAAAAAAAGATTGAAAATTATTGTCAATGATTTTTACTTACATCTGTATATGTATGTATCACACTATTGTCCTGACACTAATTTTGTTCCACTACATTTTGGCTTATAACATTTTTTCTTCCTACAAAACTTATTCTGAAGATTATTGGAAATGATGTAGAGCAAATTGCCGCAACTATACAAACAGTTTTGTGTGTCTACGGAACCTAGCGAGATATGCACACCTACACAAATTTCAGCATTTTCAAATATCAAATTTACAAATATACTCAGTTTGATCAAGTAAAGCCAAATTAAAGTATAAGAGCAATTTGCATAGTTGGGACTGCCACTGAGCTAAATCAGTGAAAGAAAACTGTCCTTGTATTGGACCATGTAACCAAATGGCCTTTTTATTTTACAAAGTTAAAGTCTGAAAATGTTAAAAAAATCTTGAAGTGTCGCATCTTTCCAAGTTATATGGAAACACAAAACTTCTCATGTAGGTGCGACATTTTAGTGTAAAACGTTTCCATTAATTTTCTCAAAAATTGTCCAAGTAAAAATTGTTATTGGCCAAAAGTTAGTGGAATAAAATTGGAGTAAGGACAATAGACAATTCAGTATTTTTAGCAAGATAGTACCTAGAGGTGATATCATGTGGGTTTTTTTCTTCTTTCTCTGACCCTCGTGGGTTATTCTATCGTAGAAAACAATCAAGACACATGGATTTCTTATTCCTAATAAACAATCAGAACTTTGTTGTCATTTGTGTATTATTTTGGTTTAGAAATAAAGCATCTGCTTTTAATTTAGCCATCGCTGCCATCTCTGGAAGCCATGGCAGTGCCCTTTGATAATGATCACTCTCTTTCGATCATAGTCATTCGCCCACTGCCCAGTTGCAATTAAGCACAGTAAGGAATAAGTGATTATGAGACAATTAATCGGTAGATTTCGTGTTTATTCTTGATATATACATTTTTTGTTGTTAGTTGTTGTTTTGCTTTTAGCTATTGTTGGTACTTTTAACTTATGATTATGCAAGCAGTGCAATGCAAGTTCGGTTGGTTTGTGTATGATGGGTCCTATCCTGACTAACAAACTTGGCACACTGCCACGTATGTGTTCATACATACCGCGCATGCGTTCAACGCTTCTCTACAATGTCTACATGTACAGTCACCTAGCTACTATACACACCTCACGTATAGAGCCACCACGAAAAGTGCATGCCCGGGCAGACAAGAGGACTAGGTCTACAACATGATACAACGCTACCGAATCGACCGTAGCGTCGGCGGCTTTCTCCTCTCGAACATATGACTTGTAAAATGATAAGCTTCTCTTATCAGGTGAGGCAATAAACGCCCGAATCAAAGCACGCGGCCCTTCAACGTGGAGGGGCTGGTGTCTCCAAGGCGTCAGCGGCTTAGCGGCCGCACTCCACCAATGACGCGCCGGCCGGAAATGTTTGTCCGTGCAAGAGAGCAGCCTATTGCGAGTGAGATGGCTGCAAAAAACACGTCTGCGTCGGTGGCTTGGATTTTGGCTCGGATACTTTTTTGCTATGTAATTTCTTTTAGCAATTTAGGGATTGCAAATGCGTAGATGTAGAAATACGTGATTTTTAAAAAAAAAAATCCTATAGGTAGCCTATTAGTTCTTTTGGGTTTCTGGAAAACACAATCTTTTAAAACGGGTTTTCTATATAGATTTCTCGAACATCTTAAATCGTATGTGGGCTGGAAGTAAACAGTGGCTTACAAATGTAACGGTATTTAGTCAAAGTGGCTTTATTTTCCAGGCTAAAGTATACTTTTTGCAAGTTCCCATACACACTAAATCGCATCACGAATTAACAAAACGCACGACATTCACAAAACAAGTATTTCAGCCCATCACGCAAGCGTCTTCTTAAGAATACAATACACCTGTATCACCGTCCAATTTTTGCAGATGAGAAAGTAGAAAAACGTCGGTGGGAAACAGGGGTCTGTGACTCCAATTCAATTAGCAGGAGAAAATTGAAGATAGATTTTATGACAGGAGGGATTCAGTGCGTATTTTACGACCTGGCTGCAGCTTGGTCGAGGCACGGAACCTTCTGATAAAGGCCTCGCCAGCGACACGCTGACACCCCCCAGAAAGTGGAAGAGACGCGTATCGCGTGTTACGGCACTCGGTAATGGGCTTTGATTAGCAGGGTTGGTTTTAAAGGTATCAACTCGTAATTATAATCAACGCCAGTGGGTCAGCTTCTTAGGCCTGTTCTTGAAACATTTAGCATGCAGGTTAATTGTGATTATTCCCGCGGTTTTGGTATATTGGAAATGTGCATTATGCGCACATAGATCTGCTCATTATCAAACATGTACAGTTGATATGGTTACTTTAGTTTGCATTTATTTTATCTGCAAACGAAAATAATTGATAATCTTCAAATTGGGCTGGCTTTTCAAACCAAGCCAATGGCAAACAATCATATTAAAATACCAATAGAGCTTCACTTCTTAATAAGGCTCACGATTAGTCTTTGCAATCAGAAAACTAGTTTGAGAACGAGAGAAAAAATAATTTGAATGCAGTTTTACTCATCGTAAATAGCGTACTACAAAATAAACAAAATGGCCGCCAAACGCGTGCCTTCGCTTCCCAAATCCCTCCCCAGTCGTATATTCCATTGACACGCTCTCTAGGTTTATGAATTCTATAATAGCAATACGACCTCTATTAACAACTTGACAAATCACAACACAACCGTTGTATAATTATATTAGGCAGTTGGTAAAAGCTACAAAAACTTTCCATAAAACTCTTAAGCTTATTGAGCTATTATTGCCCTATATAAAAGCCTGCTGGACCCTAAAATCGCCATCAATGCCCGATCTGAAGTTCACAACTTGCAAATATATGGCGCAATCTAGACGCGTTTGGCACTGTCATTATTGCGAATATAATAAAATTATTATGGACAAGAGATTCACTCAGAATAGCCAGGGAGAATGATTTATAGCACAGATGGAAGGAATGCTGGCTAGGTTTGGGGCTTTGTGGACGCCACGGCATTCCAGTTCCAAATTGGGCACTTATATTTTAGAATTGAAAACTGCATACTCACCGTAATAACGTACATGGTGAGTAAACGTGAATTGTGTGTGATTTTGAGTAATCTTTCAAATAGATGTTTCAACGAAGTTCGTAATTTATAGTTTACACAATTTAATTTTGCAGCAGAGTATGTGATATGTGTCAATGTTGACTCGAGCAGCCCCAGCCGCATCTACCACCTTAGAATATCTTAACCATGGCAAATCTATGGTTTCCAATATCCGGAGGCCAGTGTCTCGGGTTCCAAATACTCACAGAACATCTACACGCCCAGCCAGCCTACATTCACCATACGATCTACCCAAATAAACCATTATTTCATTCCTGCAGAATCTGATGTGATGTGAATGTACCTCTGGTAAAGCAGGGTGTGCATAATACGAAACTGATTTTAATGATAATGTGTACGCATGGATCCCTAATCTGGATCTGCCATTGTAAACTCTACAGGTGGTATAGTATGGTATGGAGTCCAGCACATGATCCACCAGGACAAGAATGGATATTACCTGGCCGGTTAGGGACAATTAAAGTTCGATTTTGAGAGCTGAGTGAAGTCCTTCGCCGTATTTCAAATTTATCATGGTAGTATTATTACATCTAATAAATGTATTTAGTCATATTGCGCCCATTGCTAAACATGGCAACCATAGAACGTCTGTGATATTAAACCATTGTGCCGTCTACAGTCGCAGAGTCTTGTTTACATCTAGAGAGATACACACACACCGACAGGTCGGGGGGCTGGGGTCTCTAGATGTAAACAAACATTGGGACTCAGTGACTGTGGTGCCGTCATATAATAATGAGTTTATTAGATAGGGCGTACTTAGTGTGATTTCGTGGCCGATTGAATAAGGAGTTTAACTCGTGACCAGAAGGTCGTGGGTTTGATTCCCAGTCGGGTCTGGTGGCGAATGTTGAGTAAACTCATCCCATACAACAGGTTGTACACAATTTCGTAATATCAACACGCTAGATAGGCACAGGTCACGGTAGTGAACGATAAAAAGACAAAATGAACACCATGCGCTACCTTAACAAATATTGTATGCTCGCCAAGGAGTTTAGAGAGGCAATGTAATAACCTTGTCCTAGTGTGTACAGATTTTTCAGCAGAACATACACAGAAACCACTGCTGGTTGGATAGCAGCAGAAATTACGAATCACATCCACATACCAACGTACTCAGAGTTGTAATTCAGATAAGTGAAACGGACATCAAAGATTAAATCCGGCCTGTCTTTATTTTACATCTTTATTATTTCGGGTCGTAGTAAAGACACCATGCTTATAAAAGAGGGAGAATGTAACAGGAGGACAATACCTTAAGCATAGGGCACAACCGGAGTTGCAGACATATTGACCGTACGGTTTGCGTCGTGTCTGCATGACTACAGCTAATGATAATGTAAAGCTTACAGTTTGACACGTCAAAACTTCCTCGAGTTCTGTCTTTGCCCTATTATGTCTACAAAAAGTGCGTTCGCCGCATTTTTGCAGCACTAGACTCACACTGATCCCCATAGTCTCTTTGAAGTTTTGGCAGTAGAGAGGCAGTAGACCAAGCAGTACAGCCTGGTGTGCCCTAGGCTTTAATCGCTTTAATAACTAATCCTATTTATGTTTGTATAAACAATGACGAACCCTAACGACCAATTTATACAGTGAAAGCTTACACAGAGTTACAGCTAGATCAATGTACATATACTTCATAACCATGCAGTAACATCCTTTTATTGTCATGGTTGCTCAATTAATCTTACTTCATATCAGATAACTATAATATTAGCTTTGTGCGAATCCTGGTATCATTCGAGTACAATTGCATACATCTCGCCAGCCTCGGCTGAAACACATTTACTTGATAATGAAATAATGACAAATTACACAGATATTTAGAATTCGAACACTTGTTGTAAGTGTTAACAATCATGTTGCTTTTAGGATGCCAGTATTCATGTTCGTAAAACACAAAAAATCCAGCTACACATTACACATAATATGTACAAAAAAGGGCATGCCTGTCAGTTTGCATGTAAAAATATAGAGCAGTTTTCTTTCTTTCTTTAATTTCCGCCAATGCGCTAATATTTATTTATAATAAAGTACCAAATTTCATGGAAAACTGGCGAATAATTTATAATCATATCACACCTTCACGTGCACAATGTAAAAGATCCCACAAGTAGATAGAAAATCTTTTTCCATGGCACAGACAGTGAGCCTCTATAGCTATACGTAGATACACACGACAACCTGCAATGACACATTGCGGTAAAACTACAATGTTTACTGAGGTTTGTTGCACCTCTCCAAATTTGGCTGGTAATGCAACAAGCCTTTGATCTTTATAATGTCAGTTGCGTTGATACATGTGTCTGGACGACAACGTACAACTATTACTGTCACACACAAGTACGCATGAAGGGCAGTGGGTTTGACATATGGACTCTTTAAGCTTAGTTCTTGAGTAGTTAGCACTAATAGCAACACTGGCGTTTCCCTGGAACTGTGTACTTGTACTAATGACCAAATAGAATCTCTCTTGGTCATCGCTACTATGAAATTGGTGTTTTCCATCTCGGTGATAATGTTACAACGATGATATTGAAACGATTTGATTAATGGGTTCGAACCCAAACCGGAAATGACACGCGTCAGGCCACGAGAACTAGTCTACAGAATTTGGGATTATGGTCAAACTTAGAGGGTAATATTGGGTAACCGTAATGGCTTCTGTATCTGAAAGAATCAAAGTGTGAAATTAAGAGAATCAATTACTGTTACAGTTTGAAAGCCATTCACACTTGTGATTTAAGAGCCTGTTTCAAGAACTGGGCCCTGTTCGGAAATAAACAGTCGTGCAAATAGGAGTCTTGATTGCATAAACGTTCCAATGACATACGTTGAAGTAAAAGCGACTGGTTTAGTGCAGTTTGATATTAAAAAGTTTACCTTAAAAATGAATTTTATGACACGGGTCTTGTCCTATAGAATGCATTGAAAAGTCAAATTAAATTTTTATCTAGAGAGCAGCAACGTTATCATAGTTCAATAGAAATAAATACAAGACCGCAAAACCACTAGAACGTGACTTTAAACCACAAACACGAATCCTTCAAATATCAAAAGCTGCCACTCGTATGACCATGCCTTGCTGACAGGATATTTTCATCACACACAAACACAATAAACTTATTCGTGGTGCGATCATATATAAATATAATTTCTTAATCTGGAGTGACGCTTTACACGTTTGAGTAAATAATTCTGGATCTGCTTTGTCGTAAGCGAATGAAGATGACCTGCTACATGTGGTCTGAAAACAGCTCCTGTGTGTCCCTGTGACAAAAAGAACAAAAAGTGTCCATGTCATTTCTAACCATAGTCACTGCCCATGAAATATTTCAATGGCTGCCAGCTAGCACAAGCTAAAAACACTACCGTGTTTCCATGTCATTTCTAACCAATGACATTTTTGCTGTGAATTTATTTAGCATGTCAGCTGACACAAACTCAAAAACACAATGATTCCATACCATTTCTAACCCCATGCAGTGCCCTAAAGGTAGCACCTGAAGTAGCTGGAGTAGCTGCTTTCCCAGTCAGCCTCTCACGTCCATTATTGCGTCCCCGCAAATCACGAGATCAAAGCCCCTTGCACCTGTGGGCGCTGGAGAGGCTCTTACCCCGCCCGTGAGCATGTCTTGGCCGGGTGATTAAGAACGGGGCCTCTTGAGATGCCACTCTTACCCCACATCCTGTTGATACGTACACGTGGTACCGTGGCCCTGGTGAGTTACGTGAAAGACGACGTGATGCCTGTTAAGAGGTTTTGGGTGAGGTTGGTGTTTCAATCTAAAGACATTGCCTTCAATAGGTATGTAGGTAGATCCACGTGGGAGAACTGGCTTTTCATCCCTTAAAATCATTTTCGTTAGGGTTTTTGGCATCTTTGTGAGCCTTCGCTGTTCGCCCGTACAAAACCCATGGAATTGGGCGGATACGCTAATTTTTCCGAAAATCTGGATCTGCCAGTTATAGGCGGGGGTTTCCCCTAATATTAGCAATATCGTGATGATGGAGCAAGTAAGAAAACGTAAGCGTCTAGATCAATTAGATAACTGGTAATGATCATGTATCTTCCAAATCAGCAATGCAAGGCAATGTGACAGGGTAACGTGACGTATGTATGGATGCCTGGCAATTTTCAAGTTTTAATTTGTTTTAACATGATTTGGGGGATTTTAATTGCTTTTTAATTGCTTTTACACGAGAACCAATTTTATAAATTGGTAACTCTATTACAATACTAGACCAAATACGGTTCTATACCAAATTCAATATAGTCTAGTAAGCAAAACCAAGAAATTGTCATCCAACCAAAAGCCTGTCTCCCGCACTAAAAAGTACCAGGTGAAGCAAAATTTTGTTATCTATCTCCACGACTTTCAACCACCTATGGCATGCAGGAGGGCTATTTATTTTCCCAAGACCTCACTACTAGTCAAACATTCATTATGCAGACAGATACAGACATATCAAACTTGGCAATACTCGAAACCTAATGCTGCTATCGTGCACGAGTGATTTATTGGGGCTATAAACGCTCATCTTTAGGTAGTCAAGTATTGTCTCACAATTTGAAGTGTGTTCCCAGCCCCACAACACTGATAAGTCCGTGTTCACTCAAGAGTGCCATGTTTGCACGCCTAACAGAATTCTCTGGCGTACGTATGCACAAAATTCAGCTTTAACACCAGTGCAACATTGCAAGCCGTATACGGTGCAGCTGCTACTGATCATAACATATCTCTCTGTGGCTATAGACTTGTCACTAGACGCTGCATAATTTAGATTCTGCCATAAAATGAAAATGCAACTGGTTTGCAGCAGCCATATTTCTAAACTTAATAAACTGGCTTCTTCACAGTATGCGCGATGTCATTGGTATAAGCACCTATTGATAACAATTGGGAACTCTAGATCTTCTATCTGGAGCAACTTTATTTCCCGTGTTTCGCACTTCTACCTTGAATATCTAACACGGGTGTAATCAACTTACAGTATACCGAATTGATATGTTTAAGTTAACACCTATTGTTTCAATCATCTACCTCATTATTTTGGTACGTTATTCGTCAGTATGACATATTTTACATACAGACCACTATCCAACATGAAACAAACCTCTTCGAGAAAGGATTAATTTTAAAATTTATTCTATGCTATTTTTTTCTTTTCCAGCTTTCACCCTAGCTAAGGGTTCATCTAAAGTTAATAGCAAGGACCCGTGACTTTTATTCACGATGCACGATGCTGGGTTTCGTACACGCGATTGATGGCGGACATGACAAAACCCCTATAAAATGAGCCCACATTGGAAAGGGATTTCCACTTTTTCCACTTTCAGGAGCAAGTAACACCCCGCGAATCCCACTTACTGACATTTAGGTATTTGATTGACAGCGTGGCTCGGTATATTCCATATTGCAACTACCTGCTTCTAAACAAGTGTTCTACTGACAATTGTGATCCTAACACGTTTGATTATGAACATAACATGTTGATGCACTGCGCCAATACCAGTTAGAAGAGGAGAACATAGCAGTAGCAGCAGCAGCAGCAGCAGCAGCAGCAGCAGCAGCAGCAGCAGCAGCAGCAGCAACAACAATAATAACAACAACAACAGCAGCAGCAGCAGCAGCAGCAGCAGCAGCAGCAGCAACAACAACAACAACAACAACAACAACAACAATGAATAGAAGCACAAATATTCAAGCAAACATCGTACCGGCACCGGTGCGACTTCATTTTCTTCTGTCAGTGCTATAAAACCATATCCATTCAATATTGGCACAGTTGGAAGCTACGAAGTTATGAGGAAAATTAAAACATAATTCGACTCACCTGTTGACATTGTTGGGGTTGAATGCACAACATCTTTCCTGCTCCACGTTTAGTTGGGTGTTTCAAATGTTCACTTGAATTCTCCGCACACCGCAAAAGTATCCACACAAAAGTATAAACTATTTAACAACAGTAATCACTGTGACAATGAAATGCACTGGCAATTATACATCAGTGTTCAACTATCTCACAACAACAACACAAGATTATCATCCAACACAGTCAGTGTATCCGCTTTTATATACGAACAGGCTAAATGTCGTTCTGCATGATTCATCTATACGTGCGTCTCAGGGCGAATGTGAATTCAAAATGCGCGCCATTGGTTCCGGAAACCCATTCCACATTCAAATACATGTGTGTTTTACAATCCTAACGTACACCAAACCAGCGAGTTTGATTCACAAGGACACCCAAGAACACTAATGAACTAACACCTTGTGCCCATCTCATCAAATAGCCACCAGAATCAGGGGATGCTTTGACCACAACACAGATGTAGCAGTTATCAGTACATCTAAATCGGATCATCGCTAAGACGAAGAACAATCGTCATTGATTCCCACTCACGGAAGTGCTCTACTATCGTCTCTTTGACCGCGTTAGACCCTCACATTTTATCTATTAGCGATTAATTAAGGTAGACCCACCAGCCTGGGAAAGTGGCTTTTGGATTCTCACACAACGAGTCATTGATCTTCTTTTAGCGCGCCCTGTATTTTGATTGCGTTATGTAACGTGGGTAATTTCGAGGGAGGGAGCTGGTGCTGGATTGAATAGTTTCAAACAAACCCCGAGGGCACCCCAACAGTAAAAAAGGAGCCGTAACGGATTGTCATGAATGTTAGAATCACTGCTTGTATAATTGATATTAATTGAAAACCATGGCCTTTTATTTGCAAATCGTGTAATTGGCTTTAGACCCGTTTTGTATCGTGGGTGAAAACGAGAAATTTAAAGCCGTTTCGCTTTTGAAGCTCCGCGTGTGTATTTCGTATTTTGACACGTTGGAAACAATATAATTCGTTTGTTGATGTTGTTAGTTTACGAAGATCTTTAGTGCTGTTATGATGGGGGCGTTGAAGTTTGAAGTCTCACTTGAATGAGAAACAGTCTGCCCCAAACGTGGCTATGAGAGTTCAATGAAACCGCTGTCAAAATATAACAGATTTTGCAACATGTCGCATTGACTGTGAACTTAATAGAATCAGATGTAAAAGGTCTGGAACAAGCATTTATTACACGTCATTCAACCAAGGCTAGATATTTGATTTGAACACGTTCAGCGGATACATCCTGGTATTGTGCGTCTTGCCTTCAAAGTTGGAGGACTGGTGGGGGGGGGGGGGGTGGGGTCTGAAAAACTCAACTCAACTGGGGTGGAAACTCTGGGAGTTATTAATGGGGATATCGCGGGAAACTGGTAGTAAAATTAGAAAGGGTGGTGAAATTTTCAAACAAATTTTTGTGAGGCTGGGGGAGGGGTTCCTGAAAATCACGCTATAATGATTTCATTTTTTTGAACTGATAGACCCTTAGTTACTTAGTTATCCATAAATAGGTTTGACATGTTAACAATTTCAACCTTTGAAGACATGCTTATTGTTTGTATTACATGAGATTGATAACATTGCGAACCGTAGGCCGAAACCATCAAGAATGGACACAGGGTCTACGTGATATACGGTGGCAGGTATTTTATTGAACGCTGGGTAATGTTCCTACTGTTGATATACGATAGGAAAGTCAACCACACGCATAAATACATGTAAAGATTTACTGTCAAACATTGCACAATGTTAGACATTTACTCTGCCCGATAAGATTGATTTAATAGTAATTAAATCACCTTAACGGATGGCTTTATTTGGTTGCACACAAGAGGTCTATAGTGTTCCTCGTGTAATCCATGCAAAGTACGATGTACTAAATAATGCATGAAGTTGAGGTTGATTTTAAAATCTAAGAACCTGCAAACACTGTCCGACCCAGATGTCTCGAACCGAGACGCAGCCGAGGTGAGGAACATTTGGGTCGGACAGTGTCTACAGGTTCTTAGATTTTAATATCAACCTCAACTTCATGCGTTATCTATTTTATTTAGAGTAGAATGCATGTTCTTCATATACCCCTATCAACTCACGCTTGGTATTTGATGTGTCTTTTGTTGGTTGTCATGTTCCAGAACTCCATGATAACCAGTCTAATCGGTACGTTCCAATCACAGCTATATGATCTATGTCAAATGAACAGAATCTGATGTGATATGAATGTACCCGTGGTTAAGCAGGATACCTGATAACCAGAAATCTGTATCAGTGCTAGGGCACAACCAACAGGACTGCTTCTGTACGGCCTCTCTACTGCAAAACATCAAGACAGTGTGAATGTAAAATGCACCTTTTAAGCAGTGTGGAGACGACAGAAGAAGTTGGACGTGTCATACTTTCTTTGTGGTGAAATAAACAGTTGCCTGGCTATACGTAAGCAGTGTGGAGCCAGCACGTCAAGCCTTACCTTAGTACATGACCCCAGCGGACATGAAAAAATGTTCACCCAAAGCGACCGCACTGCTAGTTGTGACCTAGTAGGCCAAATGCATACTTCACCAGTCATGTTCTGCCTCGTTCCACGAATTCCGTACAATGTAGACGTTATTTTTCACGATGTGTTCACAACGTATGATGTTCCCATTGAAGAAATTATTTCGACATAGGTTCCCTGTTTCAAAGTTCCATATATACTACCACTATTGATGAACATTCTCTCCATAGTGTCTCTCCATACCTGCTTGCTCTCAAGTGAAGCAATCGGGAAATGGCCAGTTTTTATGAATGGACGTGGCCTACAGGCGTATAAAAATAGAGTGAATAGTAGGATGTGATGGTTCAAATCAGAACTCATATCTCCATATATACTTAGAGGACTACTTATTATACATTTCAACACACGATCCGTCGTTAAAACATCCATTTCTATTTCTCGTAAAGATCTCGTTTTAAAGTAACGGGTCTCTGTTGTCAATGTCTTCATAAATCACCTATTATCAACAAGAACTGTGAATGAAAGTAACATTTAAATGAAAATGGCCTAATTACAGGCTCGTGCACCGCTTACCAACAACACAAAACTCCAATTAGGAATTGCCTTAGGCAAGAGACGATTGCGATGAAACGGGAACAAAGCATAGTTCGGTGTTGTTTACGAAGAACAATGAGAGCCTCCATTCTTTCTATATGTATGCGCACTGTCCTAAATCTTTGAAAATAAACAAATGATGGTGCTTTAAAGGAATTTTTGACGGTGAACTACGAGAACAGAAAGTAAAGAGTGAAAATTTTCGAGTGAATAATTCTTTGAAGTTATTGCCGTTGATTCAAGACATGTAGCTTTTGTTTCTTAATGAGCCTTTAGAAGATATTGTTTGTCATTTAATGTGATGGATGATTTAGTGTGCCCGGTAAAGGTCGGTAAACGTGCACTCGAGAAAGAAGTGCATACGAGAAAGTACATGTACTCCGAATATAGAAGAATGAGAGAGAAATATATGAGCTGATGTAAATGGCACGCAATTGTAACATCTGGCTTAGATAACCAGCACAATAATTTGCAGCAATGTAACCCAACGTTATTATGGTAGTCATCCAAATGTTTGATTATTATTCATATGCAAAAATAATGAATGTTAACAGACCCAATAAGTATCACCCCAATTGCCACTGTCCCTCTTTCACATATTAAGCGACAATAACTTTGGTACAGGTTGATCCGGGGGATTCGGGGGTGGGGATGCAATGAGGACCCTAGAACATGTGAATTTTTCTTTTTCCATCCCGCCACACCAGAATAAGAAAAGAAACGTCCTTGGACATCGCGACACAGTTCCGTACATGATGCCTGTGTTAGCACTGTGTTAGTGTTAACACAGGGGGGAAATGGTTTATAGAAATTTCGTTCGACATGGTCAAAACTACATATTCTACACGAATTTATCTATAAATGACCAAAAATGTGAAACTATTGGATACATTAACGGACTCATGCAGTTTGTGGTGTATCTTTATAATAAAAATTGAATGTCTGCTGTGCTAAAGTTGTATTATTGCTTATAGAGTACGTTATAGCAACAGGCCAGTCAGTATTGGTTCTGCAATACGCTTCATTTTTTTAATTATCAAAAACGTGATATGCTGGCACACATTTACCGACATACATTATACATTATAGTATTATATGATTAATGCAACCTCTTGTAAAATATTGTGAAACTATGGGTTGAAATAGCAGCACCAATAGTAATCTATGATAGATGTCACTAAGGTTTATCAGTCATTATGACATTCAGTAAGTAATGATGACAGCTATATTGATGCAATACGTGAATAATAATGGGCTTTTTTCTGGAGCAAAGAGCCACTTCTTTGTGGTCCATAGAGGACCCTTAATGCATCTTTTTATTCTACAAAATTGTATTGTTAAGTGTTTTAATGACATGTATACTAGGGGTTAAAATGGATTATAAGTACGACTTGACGTTCATCGAATTGCAGTGAAGGCGATTAGAAGAGCCCCCCGATTAAAAGAAAAAACCCCCAACCCCGTTTGGGGACCACAGGTCTTCAAAGAGCCGCTTTTTGTGTGATTAAGGCAACCACTTGTGAAATATTTTTTACACTATAGAGTGAAATAGCAGCACCAATAGTAATCTATGATAGATGTCACTAAGGTTTATCAATCAAAATTACATTGCGTAAGTTATGATGACAGCGATATATTGGCACAATATGAAAAGTGGGCTTTTTTCGGAGCAAAGAGCCACTTGTTTGTGGTCATTAGAGGACCCTCTATGCCTCTTTATTCCAACATATAGTCATGTACAATGGTCTGGTGACATGACTACTAAGGTTTAGAATGGATTGTAAGTACGACATGATGTTTATCGAATGGCACTGAAGGCGATTAGATGAGCCCCCGTTTGGGACCACAGGTCTTCAAAGAGCCGGTTTTTGTGTGATTAAGGCAACCACTCATAAATTATTGTAACATTTCAGATAAAAGAGAGGGTCTGTTGAGCCGCGTTTTGCAACCAGCCGTGTTTTGCAACCGTTTGCATTTTGCGTTGACGTGTTTTGCAACCGGTAAGGTACTTTGCAACCAGAAAGCGGTGTGGAGCCACGTTTTTCAACCACAACGCGTTTTGCAACCGCCAATGCAAAATGTAACCTGCAGATTGTTTTTAGTTATTTTCCACATTACAACACTCACACATATGCATTTGAGGGATTTTGTGTATATTTCTTAACATTATCACATAGTATGAACACTTAACTAAAATAGAAAATGTCTTGATTTAGGTTTTTGAAGACAATAATAAATAAAATTGGGCTGATTATACTTCCATGCATGCAATAGTGTTCTTCAAATTTCATAAATGCTTATCATTTTCAATACAAAGTCATTTTGAATAACCATTCTTAAAATAACAATGTTCAAAATTAAATTGCCGTAACCAAGAATCACTTTGAATGTGAAAACAATAATGTATTGTAAATGATGTGTATTCATTTAAAATGAAGAACACAATTAATTGTGAGGGCGTTTAGCCTAATTTTGATGCAAATGGCACTGTTAAATATATCTATGCTGATAGTGAAAAGTGGCTGTGATGTGGGCCTCAAACAGGATGTGAAATGCATCTTCTAATGCTAAATATCAAAACATTATTTAATTATATTAAACAATGACTGTGATAATGTTAAGAAATATACACCACATCCCTCAAATGCATATGTGTGAGTGTTAGTAATGTAGAAAATAACTAAAAAATATCTGCAGCTTACATTTTGCATTGGCGGTTGGAAAACGCGTTGCGGTTGCAAAACGTGGCTCCAGACCCCTTTCTGGTTGCAAAGCACGTTAGCGGTTGCAAACGCGTCAACGCGAAATGCAATCGGTTGCAAAACGCGGCTGGTTGCAAAACGCGTCTCAACAGGGTCCCCTCATCCACCATAAAAAGGGACGTTATATTAGGCTGCACTTTGCCTTTTAGGGTACGTTATAGCGACAGGCCAGTCCGTGAAGAGTTGTGAGGATATTTTGTTCTGCAATTATTATGTAAAATAGTTTTGTATTACAAAATTTCAATCCCGTGAACCCATAATTAATAAATCAACACGCAAATATCACTGATTGATTTATCTAAACCAGTATGATGAATTGTAAACTAATCATCATACCATGAATATGTATTTAACTAAGCGTTTACCTGTAAACAGGATATTCTACAGAGTGACTTAAATTCAATTTCCTGAGCATATTTGAAGTTTCAATGTGTTTGATACGTGTGTGTTTTTACAGACTGCACACAGTCCCTCTTGTAAATGTCTAAATAAAACAGTTTTACTCCCCTAACAAATAAATAGTATCGCCATATTTTCTCCAACCCCTCTTGGAACTGTACAATCTTTATGAATGAGGGTGGCCTAAGTGAATAGCAGGAACGTCAAGAAAATAAGTGATAAGCGTCGATATTTAGCCTGTATGCAATATGATTTGTCCTGCCTGAATTTTCATGATTTTTGCACATGTTATGTTGCTATTTGAGGCACGGGCACTCAAGTCAGCAAAATCTTTGTAATCTACCATCGGGATTGGTCTTCTTTAAAAAAATCAATCATGTTATATTAGCCTTTATGCTCTCATGAAACAATAGTAGCAATTTGAAGGTGTGGAAATAAAGCTAAAAATATTCCCTATTCCGACTGAGATTTGCTTTTTGATATTTTCTTCAATCCAATATGATAAACCTTTGGACTGAAAAAATGAACAAACGCGACATATGTCAAAGAGAGTACTATTCCGGCTACTATGCAAATATCGGTGGTCAAAACTCATGGCTTGACATTCTGAACAATAAATTTATTGCTTGTATGAAGACACTAGCACATCTATGTTCATGACCAACACACATATAAATACACTCACTCATTTTTATCACAAGACAAGCTTCTATGACACAGTGACATAGATTTCTTCATAAATAAATGCACTTTTACCCTTACTACAATTTCCATTGTGTTTTTGACACTATCTGTGAATGCGAGCCAGTTTTCTACGAGGAGGTTTCGCTCCAGTTAAGGATTGCCGTTCTTCTAGCCAAGACTGGAGTCTGTCCCACCACGAGAACACATCGTCTGCTTTTGTTCGAAAACTGTCCACTTTCACAAAGTTTCTCAATGCGTCTGTATATTGAGAGAATGTACTTTTAAGATGCGCCTCATGCATGTGAGAAGGTGTTTTTGGCACATATTTGCCACTGACAATATCCACGTAGTCTTGAGTGTAAGCGTCAAACTCCCATTTTTGATAGTGGTTTGTGGAGTTGCAGGGAAGTATCTGAAGCCGTGCGTCGCGGGAACCAGGGACGTATTCTAAACACTGGTTAGAAGGATACGCAACCAGAGGACCTTTCTGGAAACAATGAAAACAATCGGTACGTTAGTAAGTGTATAAACGAGGCTTAAATCACGGGTGACAATTCTACAGCTCAGGGCCGTCGCACGCACCTTAAGAGTGGTCCGACAAAATGAGCATCGTAGGCGTGAAAACGACGACATAGTTGTCGTTTGGCTAGGGGGGGGGGGGTCTGGGGGCATGCACCCACATAAGAACATGGGAAATCACAACACAAAGCTGTAACATATATTGTACATTCAAAGATTAACTAAATATAGGCGACTTGTGGTTGGTGACACTCGATTGATCCAAAAGTCAGTAACCGTCTAAATCAACTTTTATTTTACAAAATAAATGTCTAATCACCCTGTAATGGAGCCATTTTGTGCTTGTATCTGTATTAAACGCAGACAAGTATTCTTTTGTTGTAAGTTTCATTACATCACTGCTAGTGTCTTTTCCAGCATTGAATACGTGGATGGGGAAACGCAGCTCTCCTTTAGAGTTCCAGAAAAATCCATAAACATTGGCACTGGCAAAACAGTCCGAAATATCCGGATTTCTTAACAGGGGTAGCTGGGTTCCTATACACACACGCCTCGAGGGTTGTGGGTGACCAAGATTTTTAAGCTGAAATGGTAATGTAATTCATTTTGGTTAAAAGTTATTTAATTTGACATATTGTTATTTTGATACGTCCTGCTTATCCTTATCACGTTATCGGATTATACTTAATCAAATTTACTTCTGCACTACGTTGCATAATATTACGCCCAACTGGTCAAATATTAGTACTTTTTGTTGCAAATTTTTTAAGTTATATCTATTAATTGAAACAGGCTCTGAAAATACTTATAACAGAGCCCATAACTTCATATATATGATGTGCTCTGGTGTTGGTAACGTCGAAACTATTGAACAGACATCTACGATCAAGTCTTACATACCCAACCGAATGCAAATGTCTGCTTATCTGGGATTCCCAATTCAGGAAATACATTGTCCAAGAACCAGGAAAAATTGTGTGGTGATTCCTCTTTCAAACGTCGTCTGTGCTCGAGGTTTCCAATGGTGAGATTCTGTAGGATAAAGTTATTGTACTTGAATATTTTGAAATATCCACTGACGATGAATACAACTTCACCCACATTTCACATTTCACTGATTTCAGTATCGATTCAATTGATGTTAAAACTTCTCTCTCTCATACACGGATCTTTTTAGCATGCTTATTTCTACAAACGATAAACACACTCAAATGGAAGCTTAGGGTTGTAAAACCTGTCTTCAGCTATGTCTATCGTTGGTAGAAATATGCTTGCTAAAATGTGTGTGTGAGAGAGAAGTTTCAAAATGTATCCGCAAGCACTAAAAATGCTAATAAGACCATCCCAAAATTTCTTCCTCATGTGGGATACGAATCCACGACATCTGAGTTGAGATGTTAACAGATCAAGTATGTAAGCTGGGGGTTACAGAGACAACGTTTCAGCCGTGTAACCTTTAACGGCTCGCTGCTTGGGATGATGGATCATTCTGGCCTCACAACGCAACTTTGGGGTCGTGAGTTCGAGTCCCGCCAGGGCCACTTGATATTCTCAAATAGAAACTTATTAGAGTTGTAAAACTGTCTTCAGCTATGTCTATCGTTGGTAGAAACACGCTTGCTAAAAAGATGTGCGTGAGAGAAGTTTCAAAATGCATCCACAAGCACTGAGAAACACATTTAATTGATCATCTACTAAATGATAGCTGTATAAAGACATTTAAGAAATTAATATGTAAATGGGTCTGTGTATATCTATATTGCAATCATATACTCGTGCTACACCCGACCTTTGGCACGAGCATTGCTACTATTGATATAGTCAATACAGTGCGGATCCACCAATTTTAAATTTCAACCACACAAAACCTGCCAAAAAGGTGCCCACCGTGAACCTAGCTTTAAAATTGAAGAAGTATGCAATCCAAAATAGTTGTTAACATTACCATTTGCCTCGACACCGGACTGTACATCTCAAAGTAGGGCAGATACTCGTCGAGCCACACCTCGGCAAACCGCAGGTAGTTGGTATGGACGGCCACCTGGTTGATTGATTGATTGATTGATTGATTGATTGATTGATTGATTGATGAAGTATATAAATTACTATATTATCAAATACCCAGCTCTATTTTACTTATTTGTCACCATTAAGCTATAAACACTTAAATGTTAGACCAAATTGGTAGAGCACAGTATAAAGACGATGAATAATATACATGATGTCGTAAATTAGACATAAGAAATAATTAAGTACAAGTAAGCAAGTATGTATAGACACAATATGATACTATGACCTGGTAGGAGTACCCTGTCCTGTACATGCGGTGGCCAGGGGCCTCCAAATGTGCAGCGTGCGAGCAGGGTACGTTGACCACACGGCCGCCGAACAACCAGACCTAACCACAGAAAGCAAAATCTCGATCAACCAAAATTTATAGCGGCGTGTTCTCACACTATATACAGTAGATAGCCTGGTTGAACAAGGCTTCAGAAAACAATTCTATCCGGGTGAGAGTCGCAAAAAATGAAGCCGAGAGGTTTTGCGATTATTATTTACAGCGTAAATATTTTCATAACGACAGCACGCCTACTTTGCCTCTAGTGAGATGGGCGTTATTACGGGCCTTTTTAATATGAAGACTCTGTCTATAAAAGAAGTGGGGGTCTACATTGTAATACTACCGATACAGCCTTATGAAAAAATTCTAAAGACCACTTTGAGAGGTCCTAAATTTCCATAAAGAGACCAACGCAAACCCCCATAAAGACACGACCCCCCACTCCCCCACGCCGGAGACCAGCCCCCCGGGTGGTATCAATAGCAAGATTCTACTTAACTATGCTAGTATTCTTATTATCTTTCATTTTATTTTAACAACATAAGCCACATCATTCAGCTATTCTTCGTGTGTGCGTTTCTAGCAGGGCGCCACCACTAAGTGCGAAAAGCCTGCGTGTAAACAACATCATTCTGAAGGCGTTGATCATCAAACATTTGACATCAAACAATGACCCAATACTATTGTTTAGCCGATGTAGTAAAAGCTTTTCTTTTGGCAGTAACTCGACACTGAGAGCAATTATTTCAAACGTGCGTTTCATACGATATTTGCCGTTAAATAAACAGAAACGATGTTGTTGTTAAATAACTGTTGTGACGGGGTGGACTTTTGAATATAAAAATTTTGTGTAGCATTTTTAATCAGTTTACAATGGACAGTGAATAGAAAAGTCCGCGTTAAACTCACCCTGATGGGCAAATCAATGTTTTCACATCCCCATTTCAGCATTTCTTCATCAAATTCTCCAACCTTTTGAAACCAATCTTTTCTGATAGCAAACATTCCACCAACAGTCATTGGAGTTCTGTAAGAATGAAAACATCAAAGTTGCAATTGTTCACTGACTCTGATGCGCATGTTTGGTATTGGAACCCCCTGCGGGAGGTACATGTATGACGTGGGAGAAAATGCTGAAAAATAAGGCATGTGGTGAAGCATGAAAGAAGTGGGATGTTGGCTTTCAATGAAATGGGATGTGTCCGTGGGAAAGGCGGGAAATTGTGGGATGTCGCAAAAAGGGCCAAAATAGTTTAAAAATAAGCGATGTGGGAAAATTTGGAAAAATGGAATATGAGATTTCTAGGAATTGGGATGTGTGTATGGGTGGGGGTGAAACTTTTTGTTTTGGAACGTCAGTGGAGAAATGCCACGTATTGTGTCACGTCGTCATCTTGGGCGTATTGTGGCGGCATTGAACGTAGTAAAAATGCATGGTACGACAAGTTGCTGAGGCAAACGAAGTGTTACTTATATGTGCGAATGCTCTGCGATACGCAGACGCAGCATAACTATTTGAAGCAAACTTTAACCAAACTGAGTGTTCGTTCAAAATTTTTGAACATGTTCAAAAATTCCTGGCGAATTTGCCAGTTCGCCAGTGCACGTATAGCCTAGCTACGTAGGTGGAATTCGCTATAGTGTAAAGCGGGTTTAAAGACCCCATCTATGTATAGCCGGCTACGTCTGGCACCCACCTCACTGGTGCCGTGGGATCGTAAGCTCGTGATGCGTAATCATTGCTGGAAATGTCCTGAAAGCCAAACGTCAGGCTCCAGTCAAAGACGGTTTTCCATGAGCTGGCACCGTGTTTGTAGCTCCAGTTTCCTCCTGCACAAATATAACAAAATCAACATGATGCGTATGATTGATATGTTATTAACCTGCATGGAGAGGCAATTGAAGAAGAAGTGTTAGTACACTAGCGCAAACTGTGGAAAAGTATTTTTGGATTCAGATAATTTATACGGAAAAGATGGTTAGCTATATAGTTTACCGTAGGGTTTTAAAAAACTTCCAATTGTGATACCTATGTTAATACTACGTAAAAACTTTCCCAGTAATTAGTAAAAATGTGGCTTTAAACCTGTGTCACTAATAGGGATATCTCACTCGTGGGGACAACTTTCATTGCATGTGTACTCTAGTGACCTAACAACGGTGTGTTACTGTACATCTAAAAAGAAATTCAAACGTACCCCCTGATTGTGTCATCCAGTCCAGGTAGCTGCTGGCCAAAGTGTGTGGGTCTTCTTGAATCGCGGCTAGTAATGGTTCTAGCCTGGAAATTGTTACAGTGAACCGGTAAAAAAAATTACAGTGTGTTTAAATCTCTTTCTTACCACTGTAATATATTCCAAACTCCAAAGCACAGCATAAATATTTTTCAAGCCTTTTCATCTTCATAGAGACATAATATAATCTGAATACAGAACAATAATTATCAATTTAAAGAAATAGGGTTAATTAATTTGAAAGGTTTAAAAGCTGAGCACATCAGTGTTGATGGAATATTCATCTATTTCTATGTAAATAATAAAGTGTGCAAAGTCGGGTACAATATAATGTTAAATCAAATGTAAATAATATTAGATAGGTGCCCATTATGCATTGTGTACGTTAATTTATAATTTATAACACCCCGTGTGTAAGTACACCATTTTATACATGTGCTGTTAAAATCATGCAAACGAACATTTAATTTTTAGCCTTTGAAGATGTGAAAACATGTTTGTCTACAAGGACATTTGCCAAAGGAAACAAACGATAATGGGTGTCCCTCGACGCCGCACAGTAGCCTGCAAATTAGTAGAATATACCACCAAAACCTGTCACACACTATTCTGATATGTGTACCATTTAACATGATATACAGATACATTCATTAGCATTGAAAATGTAATTGCTTCAAATAAAAAATGCAGATGTCACTACGTCATTTAATTTGATATATTTCACATGTCCATTATTGCGCTGTCGGAATAATAGTATTTCATTTCTATAGATTCAATTCAACACCCAGTCAGGGGTGCCAATCCAGACTACGTAGAACCCTAAACTTACTAGCTACCCCTATAATCCTAGATTAAACACCCCAATGCAGCAGAGCCTCATCATAATGGGACACCTCACTAATACGGACACCTCACAATGGCAAAAACCAGTATTTTAAAGGACCAATATAAAAATATTATGTGTTTGGATGTCTTAATGTTTAAACAACTATATATAGCAAAATAGCTAAATATATATAGATAAATGAAGTACTATGCTATATACCTAGTAAACAGAACTTTGAAAAAATATTCATATTTTACTTTAGTACTTACTAAGTTATTCATGAAAATGTAAAATATACCTTTTTATATACAATATGTTTCACATGCTTTTCAAAATGTTTATTATATATTTCATTAAATGAAATAGTAACATTATATTGCTTAAAAGTTTATCTAGATGGATTATTATTCTTTTAAATATTATGTCACTATGCACCCAAAAGCCGGACAGTCATTGACTGTCGATAATAGGTATGACGTTTTTCATACTCTTACCATCTGTTCTGAACTTCCATGTGGCTGTCCATACAGACCACTACCTCAGCTATTGCTTCTCGAATGCCCCACAGTCGTGCCCGTATCAAGCCTAAAGACTTCACACTTCGTAGAATTCTTATCCTAACGTGCTGTAACACGCCCGCGGCATAGTGATCGAGAATTTCTTTGAATTCACCTTGAAACAAATAGATTATTTTTGTTGGGGTGTGCAATTTCTATAAATGTCTATGAAATCTCATAGGCAGATTCGGGGGGTGGGGGGCGCGGGGGGGGGGCGAAACCCACGAGATCCCATAAGTATGCCCCCCCCCCACTCTTCTGAAAGCCTGGATCTGCCAGTGAATCTTTATTGATACAATTAGCATAAACTTAGTATACCATCAGAGACAAAGTATTTCCTTAAGTGTATCTCTTTTTTCTTTATTATATAATTGATTCATTTTGATTCATTTTGACTACCCGAGAGAAGCAGTCCATCCTTACAAGCTGCCTTTCCCTTGCCCTTCTCTAATGGGCATGTTACTATCGTGCAGAATATATCTAGAAAAAGTGACACGACGACACGGCCGGTTTAAAGCCATTGTTACCCGTGAAAAAGTGACACCTTGATCGATAATCCTTATCTCTGGACACGAGACACGCGCTCAGTTCTTATTTACTGGCATCATATTATCAAGTGACTGACAAATAAACGTTTTGGAATGTCTTAAAAAATGGGCACACAGGGACACAACGCTTATTTATTTACCCAGTGTAGGGTCCTCACCTTGGTGACTGGCATCATCGACGAGGATTATCTCCTCCAGGAGGTCACGTGGTGTTCTTTGTACTACAGAGTGAACTGTGTGTAGCAGGTGAGAGAGCTTCTCATTGTCAACGAAGCTAATGATGACAGAGACAGATGGGAACTCACTGCTGTTGTATTTCTTTTTGTCACATCTAAAATAATTACACAAATTTAAGATTATTGAAAATGAGCTGACGTATTTCTATATAAAAAAATGTAATATCCATGTTTTTAGACTGACCCCCTTGCATAGATTTGTTCGACTATCTATTCAATTATGAATATTTAGACAAACAAACCAAATCGCGTGACTTCTACAATGCATTGTGGGTATTTTTATATAACCATTGATAGAGACTAAATCATTTCCTTGTCTACAACATCACATGGTCTGATCGATCAAGACGAACGCGTTTCTTACCACCTAGCGACGGAAATGTACTCTAATCTTTCTATTGTCGAACATGTCTATAATCGGTATATCCTGCGCATGAAAAAGAAACTTACTGTTGATTGGGTAGACCCCATACATAGGAGTGCACGGTGCTCGGCGAGTCACTGTACATTTCCAATTGATATTTCTTCTCCACATGCACAAGCCGGCCATCTTGGTTCACAGATACTGCATCCTCAGAAGGTTCATGCCAGGAACCTTGAGGATTCTGTGTGATGCTCATAGTTGCATTTTCTCGTTTGACTGTTGGCAATTCTTGTTTGAGAGGTGATTCCATTATGTGTCGCCTTTGCCTAAGTAAAGCATGTTCTTGAATTTGTTCAGGCTGGTTTCCAACATTCTTTTCTGCAAAACAAGACGCATACATGTGAATACTGCATGGTATATCTTTGGTTTGCATTTATGGTGAACTTAAGGATGGTGTACGTTTTGTCACCTTCCGCAAAAGGGGAACTCCATGATCATATCTCCGATACACAATACACGAAGCAAATGTGTGTGAAAGGGTGTGCAAGGGACAATTTCGAACGTAGAGTTTGTACACAAAATGCGTGACAGCATCAAATGCTACAGTATCAGTAACCTCGCTCCCCACAACCTAAATGGAAACTCTAGAGCTCCCGTAGCGCGAATGTATCGGGGAGACACCTTGGCAGATTGATGATAGAAAGCTAGTTGACAATAAACAACCATAAAGTGACAAATCTCCTGAGAAGCGACAATTAAAACGAATATACGCCAACATCTGATATTTATATTTATGGAAAAAATGGACGTAAGCAAGTAATAAAATTAGCATATTTTATGTGTGAATGTTGGAAATGCAAGGTGACTTGATATATAGTGTCATCATTGGCTCATAATTATACTCTCACCATTAGTCCTTCCAATGGCATGTTGATGACACCATGTTTCAACAATACATACATACAAGTGCCCATTACGGTTTAGAGATCTAGAAATACTATGATCATACTTCATATCGAGTTTAAATGGTAAACTGCATGTGGTCTCATATCAAATACGTATATTCTTTCTTCTCACCATGAAACATGAAACAAAACACTCTAAAGTTTTATTTTTTTGTGTTCGTCTTGATACTAGTTTCAAGCAAATAGGCCCCGTTTCAATACTCTTAACCATTGCAATTATTATGAAGATTGAATGGGGGCCTGCTGACTTGAAACTACATGTAGTATCAAGAGGAATTAAAATATAAAAATAAAACTTTAAAGCGTTTTGTTTTATGTTGCATGGTAAGAAGAAAGAATATACATATTTAATATGAGGCTGATCATAATAATACAATGAATGGCTATATTGTAATTAATTGACTGGTGTGTAAGTATTGTATCAGGGGGCTCTTTTACGCATGATTTGTGCTTTGTTTAACAAACATATGGTTCAAGTAAATACGCGCACGATTTGATAAACAATGGTTTATAGAGCATGCAGCGTGTTAACCAGATATTGCACAACTACTTTTACTTGTTTTCTTCAAAATTATACATGCAGTTAACCTCAAAAATATCATAGACGTTATATTACTTCCACTTATGTTTATTAGATTGGTTAAGTGCTGAGAAAAATTCAAGACAAATATGGCATTTATATTATAAGCAAACAAAAGTCGCTGCTACACATACATTTTTTGACAAACTTGTTCAACCTTGACCTAAATTTGTATTTATTAGTTTCACAATTGGAAATGACAATATAAAATGTAGATGTTTGGCATTGTCATGTCTGCATTCTCTTCACAGGATCTGAGCACTCCTAGATGAAAATGTATCTATCCAGCCTCCTATGGCAACAAAGACTGTGACGATACGAACTAAAATATTGGGGTGGTTGTTTTCGGGCAGATATATATCACCTGATTGTTATGTTTCCCCCTTGAAAACGATCCATCATAGCAAACGATCACACGTCTAATTTAGTGTCTGTAGCTTACAAATTTATGTGGTTGTAACTTTTTAATTATCGCGTTTCAAAAAAGGAAACTAAACGAACTTGTCTTATAAACAGAACACATTCCTACACTTGACGCTATATAATACTATTTTTATTAAATATATGTATTACTATACCGCCCTGTCCAATTACACCAGTTGAAAACTTATCCTTCTTAGATTGGCCAATAGATGCAATATTAGATACCTATATGTAAGTTAACCCGTCTCAGACACTTACCGATTGATTGGAAAAATTAAACTTTCATTAACCCAGCATGTCAATTTTGACAGTTGAACCAACCCTCCGGATTTCTTCTTTCAAATAACAGATGTCGTTTTCAAAGTATAGGCCACAGTTTGAAAACATTGAACACTGAAATACGCTGGACCCACATGTATCTATGTGTTTTAGAACTTCCAACTGTCTGACCATCATTGTATATATTACAATGTATCATAGAAATTAATGTCAATATAACCTGTTCCTACTGTAGCCAATATCGAATAAACCTAATTATTTGGACACTTGATTTTAGCGGGTAGTTATGGTCTCTGCTGGTGTTCCCGGTTATAAGCCAACTTCTATTGTTCAATATAATGTTTGGTTGAAGGTCGTTCATGGTACCAATAGCTCCCAGTGAATGTCTGTACCACTTGTCAGTTTGGGGGTCAAAACCTGCTATTTTCCTGAGGCCCTTGACATCAATATATTCCACGTTGTCTTGACAGCTTCGCCTCTTCGTGGTGTAGCTTGACTTTGTGCGAGGTGATGTATTGAGAATTTTAAAGAATCGAACTTGAACTTGTTGGATGTATTATTTTATGGTTGTTCTAACCCTTCTTTTTCTTCATCTGGGTATGTACAAGATCGTGTTTATATATGTGTGTGTGGATTTCTAGTTTGCATCTCTTTAATTCTATTCATGCCAATATGCACCCTAGCACATACATACAGTACATATTATAACGAGTGAGATGAATGAATGCAAAGTAAATTTTCAAACAAAGTTGCTAAACTCCGCATTTCTATACTTATCCACTCACTACTTTATGCATAATGTGTACCCATTGTGACTTAAAAGTCAACCAATGAAAAAAAATTAGGATGGAAGTTACAAAAAGAATTCTTTTCCCCTCTATAAAAGAAAAAATGCTCTAGAGCTTTGGGCCTCGTAACATTTTTTAACCCAATGAAGCAATTTCAAAGTATATTGTAAAGTAAAAGATCAAAGTTAATGTCATGAAACAATTGCACATTGGAGTATAAACTGGATGTACGTAAAAAACATGTTTACATAGTTTGGTGTTTGTCATTTAACTGAGACACATAAATATGTTTTGCCTTTATATTTATGATGTTTGATGATTTTATTACTGTCAGTGGCGAACTAGTCATATTTCTTCTGTATAATCCATTGATTATCCGAAATCATTATATTTCAATCCGTTTAACTCGAACTTGAGGGGTAAAAATGTACAATTCGAGTTATCTAGCATTTCCATGCACGTCAACGAAAAAGGATAATTTGTTGGAGCTACCCCGAAATTCGAGATATATGATTTCCGCATAAAACGGTCCTTCTTTATTATTTCAAACAAAACAAAACAACAAAATAACACCAGCCAGTAAAATTCTATGACACAAGTACATTTTCTGCTAACCACAGTGCGTTTTTTATAGAGACCACATCATAATCAACATCCTATCTAATTGTTATGTTTTATGTAGCCTTATCAAAAACAAAATAAAAGACACGTACATGTCCACAGCCTCTCTACTGTACTTTTGGACTTTTTATTTGCGATCGCTAAAATGATCTTGCTATAGAGGTGTTTTCTTTATAAACGTGGTCTTGATTGGAGGTTTCACTGTACTATACAATAATCTATCAGTTTCTTAATTGTTTATATATAGACTCACACTTGGGCATCAGCATCACCATACACATTACCATACATTATATATATATATATATATATATATCATACATGGTAATGTGTATGGTATAGTCTTTGAAAATCATACATACCACACACACCATTCCACGATGCTGGGGCCCATAGTACCACACATTAGTTTAAAATAAACTTATTGTTGCTTCTTCTTTTGGACTAAATCATCATTTACGCAAAAAATGGACAACATTACATAAATTATCAAAATTGACCAATTAATTTGGTTGCACCACAAAAAGTGGAATATCTTAAGCTGTGGCCAGACTAGACAACCCTCTCCCCTGATAAACATTTCCAGGCATTGTTTGAACAACAGCACGAATACATATGTACCTACCGTTAAAGCAAGTGGACTTGCTTGTAATATTTGTCCAGCTTACGAAAGTGAATGTCATTACAATCCATAAAAGTGCCGTTTTAGTTTTCGCTAATAGTTGGCTTCTGATGAACATGTTTATTATCTGTCTTCTTGGGTCTCTTTTATTTTTTCTCCTTTTCTTCTTAATTTTCTACCATTCCTTTTCTATTTTTGTGGTTTAAATGTGAAAACTTAACACTATATAATTTTGCATAATCAATATACAAACAAATTCCTGTATCTAGAAAACATCTCTTTTTGCTGAAAGCCTTATAGATCTGATGTATTTTACATATCCTTTGTTATTTTTTATTTTTATAAGTCCGACTTGGAGAACGACTTTATGTGATGCCTGCTTGGAGGTTGACGTTCAGCTGGATCTGTTGACCTGTCGACCTGTCGACCTTGCCAATCCTATGGCATATTGCCGAACTACTTTTGGTAGTGAATTCTATAATTTAGCATATCCTTTTCTTTGACACATTTGATTTTTCAAGACAACCTTAAAAAGATGCCTTTTGCATTGGGAACAGCTTAGATCATAAATCCAGATGCAGCCTCTAAAAAGGTCATATAAATTTCGTAATCATGGTGATGAGGCTAGCGCCCAACCCCAGAGAGATAAAAGGATAAAGAAACCAGCAATTATCAGTCTAAATGTATTGGCAAGCCGAGGACAATAGGCAAACGACAAAAGTGGACAGAGGGATGTTTGGAGACCTTGAATCATATTGAATTGTGTGTTTGTGTAGATTTAAATTAGAACAACACACAGAGAGGGCTGTCTGACCTTCGTCAACAGCCTTTTGAGACAGATTATCCAAGTCCATATCTATATAACTGTTCTGAACTGTAGACTTTTAATTGACTGACAATATCCTGGAGAAATGATTGACCTGCCCGTTGCTAGTTGCTAGATCTGGTTACATGTGTGTTGAGGCGAGGTTGGGTTTGGAGTAGGGTACGGAGAAAATGATAATTCAAATGATTATACGTGCTCCGTCGTCAGTTAGTTACCAGAATCTACCTCTGGGGGTTCATGTAACAACACCACGTGAACTACTTCTGTGACACGCGTTAGCAATCGATGGCTGTTGAGTAAACTAATACTCACGTTTCTTTAGTTCTCTAATAGGGCCTGGCTCAATTTACCCATTCGCCCAAAAGACCCCGTTTCCCCTATCAAAGTGGTGTACATGTATGTACCAATGCTACGCAACAGCATCAAGTCCCATTTTCCTAAACATTTTGGCAATTTAGACTGTGTTCTGGACTATGCTGTGACAGGGAGTGTGCGTGTCACGCGCGTTTGGTTCACGTTTGGACACGTTGTCCCAACACCCACTCACATGCAACATGTGCACACCCCACTACTTTCAGGAAATCTCAATTCTCATTGAGTCATGAACGAGTAATAAAATTCCATTCCTAAAAATCAAATCATCCTGGATTGCCTGGACTGGAGCGAACCGGGGTGGGGTGCGTTTAGCCAAACTTAAGGTAAGATTTGACTGCCATTTTATGCCTACCCATTGTGTGAGACACTTACTGAACAGAGATGACCAACACAGTGGTGTTTGCTGACCATGTGTGTCCATGGTTCACGCATTGAAAGCGAACCCATTTATGTCAATATTGGAAGGCAGCTTTAAAGAATGGTCATTTTCACACACAGCCGACTCTCAAACTCTCGAAATGCGTTAATCAACAAACCCACTATAAGAAACTCTTTGTAAAGTAAAATTAATCAAATTTTCGTTTTGAGATACAATGAAGCTCATCACTTTCAGTCGGACGTGTATATTAGAAAATTTATTGAAGTGTTTGATTAGCCTTACAGTTAGGAAGACCACCATGAGTTGACATTTGAGTGAAGACGGACTACGTAAAGCCTAGGGCATATCTGGCAGTACTGCCTCCCTACTACATCTCTACTGCCAAAAACTCGTGCAAACCGTGTCCAGCAGCACGGTGAGAATGCGGCAAATGTGTGTTTTAGGTAGTAGAGACATAGTAGCACAGGTTTGACACGTTAAACTTCAACATTGCGACCAAATACAGCAGTAGCCTGGCTGTAGGCAGGCTGTATGGAGCCAGTGCGTCAGGCCGAACATCATTACTTGCCGTAGGCACCGCACACATGAAAAAGACCGTACTGTCAAAATGTTTGCGCTACCGTTTGTTGCCCTAGCGTAGTCCCTATACTATATTGTGTGGAGAATTATCAAACACAGAATGCTTTTACGTCTAATTTGATCCCATGTATTCAATTGCAAGAGGTCTTCCACCATTTACAATATCATTGCACCACTAATATATGGTATACTATGTTTTAATACGGTGTGTACGTTTTCTTTTTATTTAGATGTTATGATTCTTTAGAACGCTACGCGTAGAACATTTAACAAAAAAGTGCGCAGCCAGCAAGTAATCATTGTTTAAGGTCATCGGTATAATCGTTACAAAAAAGTAAGACATCTCTATACGGGCACCTGACTCAGGTATCTGCTTATGATGAGCACATATTATTCATGGACAAATTATGCTCACCATTCCTTACATGATTTACATAACGTCAAAGCGTGCATGAGAAGCTGCCCATGATACATGTATTGTATCAACATTTTTGACTTCTCCCACTTAGCTAGATAAGACAGTTTGTACTGTACTTTAAGAAAGATCCTTGGGGGGGGGTACACTTTGCGTGTGAGGGTTACAGGACACTGGTCAAAGTGGTCATTTAAACCATGATGATGGCCTTTATAGCAACATTAAAACCATTATTCTTTAAACGTGCAATTGAAACATGTAATATGCGGCTGATCAGACTGGCTTCAATGTAAGCGTGTCTGTTACTATGTGGATGGTTGGCTGTCGGTGTACATGTAGGTGCTTGTAACTTTTCGGTCTTTTTCTTTACTCATGTACTAACAGAGTAGTTCTCAATTAAGCGTGGGGTCATCCTCATTTATTTCGGCCCGCGGGTCCCACGTTTGCACCCGCAAATTTGCGGGCCATGGTTAAATTGTGTTTTACTGTGGGTGCGGGTGTAGGTACGTGTTTGAAATTTTCATTTGGTTGCAGGTGCAGGTTTTGATCATGAAAAAAGTTACATCGCGGGCTCTTTGCGAGCTAAAAATTATGAACAGAACCCACACAGAAACCTGCATGTTTTACTTGTTACAGTTAGCTAGTTTATCCTCCAGCTTTACATAGTCTATATCTCAATATATGACACTTGTGTTAAATACAAATTTGTTATTTATCTACATGGATAGATTATTATGTCATTTTGATGAAGTTTAGTAGTAATGACTATATGTGGAAAAATATTTTGTCATTTTGTGGAAGTTATTAATATTTATACTTTACTTGTATTTATATTCGTATATATATTATTATCTTTTAATTACGATAGTTACAAGACATTGAATCCTTCATATGTATACACTACCATGGAAATAAATCTGTATGATTAAAGAAAAAAAACTTGTGATAAACACAGTAAATCAAGTCAAATAAAAATGGGGGAAGGGAGGATTATATCTATTTCCGTCCCCCACTATCTACCACTGTAGGCATTTGGGGCAAAGGGCCCATGGGTAGGCCTTTTGCCCCAACATTACATGGGCCTTTTATCACGCAGCCTAGCCTATCTCAATGCCTTTAAATGATCTGATATCTATTAGAGCTAGAGGCCGTCACAATTGTACTTGCTCGTTGACACGAGCGGTTTATGTAATAAAAGAAATAAAAACTACTAGATATAAGGTCTTTTGAAAGACTACACGCAGCCATGTACATACAAAATAACCACAGCTGCAATACTATATACATCATAGATGTATGAAGCACCAATGTAATGCCTAGGGCACATTACGACGCAAGGGCTGTCTACAGGCAATCTACGACCAAAAACGCATGGAGATCGTAAAGATCCGTGAGTGTTAAGTGCGGCAAACGGAGGCTTTTTTTCAGGCCGTAAGGTGGCCGTAGAAGAAGTGGGTCAGCCGTGGTTTGACCGTAAGGAGGCAGTGCGGAGACCTTATGCTAATCGTCGTATAATGACAGAGGTTTTAGCAGTACAGTACTGGTCCCGTGCGTTTGGGTACCATGAACGTACCAATGCCTTACTTTAGTAATCACAAGGTGTGTAGAGCGTAAGTTATACGCGAGTACAACGCACGTTCGATGCATGTTGATCTCACGGCCACTTCAATTAAAGCATTCCCAGTGAGGACACACTCATAACGCACGGAGCCCGTGGGGATGTGCCCACAACTGTACTTTTGTCAATGCAAGCGGATAACGTCGTAGACACCGCAGAACTCAATACGCTTTGCGTCGAACACGCCCGCAAGGTCAAATGTGCCCCTCGCTTCTAAATCTGTCATTTTGTCCTGGTCCTACATTCACAGCTTTATCTTCTGCGACACTTCAATTCCATATGAATAACAAGACTAAAATCACAAAAATTTGAATAAAATTCTTACTTTGAATATGTTAGTTCCAGCATTCAAGTATAATGACAGTCATGTCTGCAAGTACTGATAGAATGCTAAAAAGTGTACATGTGTACGTTGAAAAAATAAGAAAAAATTAGGGTGGGCCTTTTATCCCAGGTAGGAGGCATTTTATCCCAGTCTACTCTACAGAGTATGATATGATCTTCAAACGTGCTATTTCTGTAGGAATTTCACAATCTCATCACTTGAGGACGATAAAATAATTACAAAAATGTGATATCTATCATAAATAACTATTTTTAGTATGCCTGACACATTTGAGCTAAATTTAGTACTTGTGATAACGTGTACAAGGGAAATAATCAGTTATTGTCAGTATATTATTGAATTGTGTGTTTGTGTAGATTTAAATTAGAACAACACAATCAGTTATTGTCAGTATATTATTGAAATATTGACTTGGACTTCAAAGGGATTTATGCCTCCACTCAAACAGAAATGATATGAATTCAGCCAAATAAATCAGATAATGTTACTGGTGTGGTATATAATAGGAGGCAGATGACTATATTTCTGTAATAGTATGCTAGCAATTTTTAAGAAGACACTTGTCTGTTTCATCAGTTTTCTGTACTGTGTTTGAATAAGTCCAAGCTTGTTTGACTTCTGCGCAATGAAGACTCTGGTGATGATTCTGATGATTCTGGTAGCTGCCGTGCACGTCACTGAAGCAGTACCTATTGCGGTGAGTGATTATTGTGTTTAACAAATTACATATATTGAAAAATAAGAAGATACAAAAATCTGTTCAACAGTATAATGTTTGTTATGTAAATAAAAATCCATCTTTATTTTCAAACTCATTTTTCAAAGACCACTAACTGTAGGATGCCTAACCACATCACACATCCTTATAGCCTCCTCGCCCATTTTTAATCACACCAGCGACCAAAACAATTGTCATATGGCCAAATCAAAATGTGGTATCCGAATCCATAACCACCATGTTGAGGTGATGGACCAAGTATGTATTTTAGCAGGCTGATAGGGATGACCCTCCAATTGTGAGCTCCGTCAGGGCCACTCGATATAGCAAAATCAAAGGTTCAGTGTTATGTAGTGTTCCGACTATGATTCAGACCGATCATATGTCATAGGCGGTTGCTCTACCGACTGAGCTAATCTTCCCTGACGAAGGACACACACTTCAACTTCGCCTATATGCTGCGTTGCGCAACTACACTGTCTGACACCTGTCGCTATATTTAGCTTCGTGCCAGCCTTAATCGACATGCACCCTACCGACTTCGTTTGTTGGCATGCTGTGATACAGGATGTCATGCAGGATGCATTGTGTCTCTGAAGCATTTTCTTTACAGACTCCCCCAACTCCCTTCTCCTCTACAACCAGCTCACTTATGTGACGATCTCACTTTCACAACAGCCCCGATAGGGTACCGATAGGGTACCGTATTCAACCTATCCCACTAGGGATCCGGGCACTACCCAGAGCCGCCATCACCTCGTGCTACTGGCTGCTTTGGAGAGTGAGCTAGGGAGTTTCTATACTACGTCAGTACTTCAGGGACACAGGGTTATCAGATCAGGAATTCTCCCGGACAATGAGCTGTCCCATAGTCAGCTTTCGGTGACCGATGGACCCGTAAGAATTCGCAGATCCAACTTTCCCACCATCCAGATCACACATACCCAACTATCTGAGTTCGAAATTCCCGGGCGGTAGCCCCCTCCCCCAGTGTCTTACACACGGGGCCAGTCCCACTTGGACTAATGGACAATTCCACAATTTCACAGGGCGACTACCCGGTGGCTTCTACCGAAGCACCCGGGTCCTTGTCTTCCACCAATTGAAACGAAAGTCAGTGTTGCTTGTAAAGGTAATTTGGAAGATCGTGGATTCGAACTCACGGTCTCCCGACTATGATTCAGACCGGTCATATGTCATAGGCGGTTGCTCTACCGACTGAGCTAATCTTCCCTGACGAAGGACACACACTTCAACTTCGCCTATATGCTGCGTTGCGCAACTACACTGTCTGACACCTGTCGCTATATTTAGCTTCGTGCCAGCCTTAATCGACATGCACCCTACCGACTTCGTTTGTTGGCATGCTGTGATACAGGATGTCATGCAGGATGCATTGTGTCTCTGAAGCACTTTCTTGATCACAAGACTATGGCAGCTCTATCAAAAGCAATTGGAAAGAATGCGCTATTTGCTAGTTTAGATGACCATGAACGAAGTGACATCTTTGATGCCATGTTCCCGATCCACAGATATGCAGGAGATGTCATTATTCAGCAAGGTGATGAAGGTGACAATTTTTATGTGTTGGACCAAGGAGAAGTTGATGTGTTCGTCAACAATGACTGGGTGTCGACCATTGGTGATGGTGGGAGCTTTGGAGAGCTCGCTCTTATCTATGGTACACCAAGAGCAGCTACAATTAAGGCCAAAACAGATGTGAAATTGTGGGGAATAGACCAAGACAGCTACAGACGAATTCTCATGGGTAGTACAATTAGAAAAAGGACAACGTATGAGGACTTCCTTTCAAAGGTTTCCATTCTTGATTCACTGGAAAGATGGGTGCGTCTCACTGTGGCTGATGTCCTGAAGCCGATCCAGTTTGAGGAGGGATCTGAGATCGTGAGGCAGGGAGAACCTGGGGACGACTTCTTCATCATTATCGAGGGCTGCGCCACCGTAATGCAGAGTCAAGGTGAAGGAGAGGAGCCTTTGGAAGTCGGCAAACTTGGGCCATCAGATTACTTTGGCGAGATTGCCCTCCTGTTGGACTGCCCCCGCACTGCCACAGTTGTTGCCAAGGGTCAGCTGAAATGTGTCAAACTTGACCGAGGCCAGTTCGTACGTGTGCTTGGCCCTTGTTTGGATATTCTTAAACGCAATATCTCTCAGTACAATAGTTTTGTCGCATGAGCAGTTTAATGCTTCTAATACAGTGTATTCCTTTCACATGCAACTATCAACCTGTCTAATGGGTATTATTTCTCAGACTTAAAAATCTACTAATTTTTATCACTAGGCATACGGATTATGGATGTAAAATTTGAAGTAGTTTGTTAAAATTCTGTGTGTATTTGGTACGTATGTCTGTCATATTAATGTTTAAACATACACACAAAGTGAATCAGATGTAAATGTTGAGCTCTAGTTATGTGCATTGTGGATGCTTGTCAAGTTGGACACTGTAAGCTTCTGTACAAAAAATAAGTAACTAATCAAAGTGTTTATTCGTATACATATTCTTTTATAACAGATCTGGGTTACTATCACACAACTAATCTCAATTATTAGATACACAATTCATGTGATTTTATAAATACATTATAACAGAAAAATATCTCTAACAGGAATCACATAGCCTCACTCATGTGATAGTTTTTTAGATCACTAAATAAAATGAATATTTGCAATTAATGTGAAACACATAATTCAATGTTAATTGTAATTGTTAAACTTGTCTAACTTGAACAACACAAACATAAAATATTTCACATATTTTGTACAAACAGAAAAATAAAAACACAAATTTGTATATAATACAATATAAATTTTTGTACAATACAATAATAACGAAAATGTATATCAAGACATTTTGATGCCCTTGCTATTGATATTAAATTGAACATAGTGAACATAATTAATGACAGCAAACTGTATACAACCATCATCCAAATTTCCTTGGACTAGCTGAACATTTTTAATTCAAGGGGTAGGCTTTTATATTAATGGATATCTACACTGCAATTTCAATGGTCTAAATATATTACAATCCTTATTTAGGGGTGACCATCATATATAGCTAAATACATTATTTTCTTCATTATATTGTGAGATTCTTCAAGTGTTTTCATGACAACTAGTAATATAATATGTTCACTAAAAATAATTTGTGGAAAATTGCATTAATCTAGTAACTAAATAATGTTTCATAACATATAATTGTATATTCAAATATATATAAATTCATATATTTTTTTAACATATACATACTTTGAATTATAACCAGAATTTTTAAAGTCATACATTAAATAACATTTATAACTTTCTCTATTTCTTCAATATTGCAAGAGAAATTCAATTTTATCTAAAAAACATTACAAAAGTCTGAAAAAAGTTAAAATTTTCAAGCATAGACATACTGCACAATGAAATGAAAATTTAACTAGATTATAAATTGAAAAAAAAATGCCAAAACACATAAAATTACAATCTCTATGTCACAATATTAAAATACTTCAGTAACGAAATATATTAAAACAATAATACTTACATCAAAGTGTATACATATAAAAAGATATATCGTCATACCAACGAAGTAGACTACCGTATATCTCATTTACAAACAAAATACTGTTCATTTAAGAATACACAGGGCACACAATCACTGCCATGTCATAAATCTATAATAACTATGTATTTTACCCATGGTAAAAGTTATTTCAACATTAATAATCAAATGCAAATGGACTTTATTCAGATGGTTAGGTTCCTTTTTCAAAAATATAGTGGGCAACTTTTATCTTTGAGTAAAATACCATTACCAATCATTAAAAATAAGCATTCTGAACAAATGTTCCAAGTTTGAGTTTATAAGTTATCGTATGGAATAAATAGATATATATTTTATGAAAAATGTGTATAATCTGTTAATCTTATATCTGCAACTTGAGACAATAGTGCCAATTATGTTTTGCAAATAAGAAAAGTAAAATGTTCTTGGAAAATTTTGTAAGCCTTTGCATTTCTGGATTGGTAAAGTATAACATCTAGAATAGTCTTTGGCAGATGATGTCTATGGTAATCACCAAAGACTTTCAAAATCTTAATCTTGTTAATTTAAATTTGGAATCCATGCAAGACAAAATTACACATAAATATATTGAACCAATATCTCGACCGGCAATGATTTTAAAAAGATCCTGATTCACTGTTTGGATAAGCTGTTTTGAGTGACACATGAAAAAAAAAAACATGTGACAAAGAAGATTTTAATAAACTTATTTCATTTTACACATTTGTGTACTTGCAATTAAAGGCAGTTGCACAAAACCCAAAATGTCATGGTTCGCTATTTTGCAAAGGTCCTTCGTATTCTTGTCTAATTATCACCAAAGATGCACAAACATGTACCACCAACTCATATTGCATTGTTGGTAACAATTTTCCAGTTAAAGTTATAGAAATGATGAGCTAAAATCAGTTAAAATTTCATATATAACAGATCACACATAAATTCTTCAATTTAGCAAAATATTGTGCTTTGATAATGAGACATTAGAAATTGTTCCGGTTTCTGTGTCTCTTGCGTCTCTGAGCACTTTTCACTGGTTGGGTACATATATACTTGGCAAGTATTCGATAACAAGGTCGATTTACCCACATTCCCTTTCCTGCAACCATCACACAATTTTTGTCCAATGACCCTGCAAAAAACATCAAGTTGATGGTTTTAAATATATAACATTTGCGCAAACAGTTTTGTAGACAGCACCACCTCTCACCCAGTGGTCTGACTTCACCTGGTCTCAATAGAGGTGTCCTCATTGTGGAGGTTAATAGTGCTCTCTTTATAGAGGTGATCTTCATTGGTTCATTGGAGGTTCTACTTTCTATCTTTAGTTTATGATAATCATCTATATTTGTACTACGAAATTCATCAATTTCAAAGAAAAGGCGACTTACTATGCTTTCGTGGGAAGCCTTCTCTCCAGTTGTAGTATGTAACTTTCTCACTGTCAGTATAGTGCCAGTTATCAATGGTGAGCCGTGCATTCAAACCTGTAACCCATTTCAATTGCATATTTTTCTAATACATATTTATTGTCTAGTACTAGGTTTACAATGGAAATCACAAGCAGACCAATAGCCAGAGGATATCTGTATCTATAAAGATATTGGTTAATAAAGAGCGCGATTACGGTTTTGCGGGGCCCATGGTCGAAACTCTTAGCATGAACTCATAAGATTGTTCTACATAAAGAAATCGATTAACATATCAATTTCACAGACAAAAATAATCCATCAGAGATCGGATTTTACAATGGTGTTACTACCAATAATTATGTCTCACTCATTAATAATCACATCCTGCAATTAGTGTCGGCAAAAATATCCAGTAATGATAAAGTAGGTGGCATTTATCATTTTGTCTAATCTATCATCATTACAAGTTTGTTTTTGTTTTCAAAAAATATTCATGAATGAATTAACTGTGTGGCTTGTTTTAGTTTCTAAGTTTTTATGATTGAAAGTAATTGTTTGAAAAAATTCTGTTACCTGATTGGAAATGAGAAATAAGAGCCACAATTATTTATATTATTATTATATGCCTCATGATTTCGTCCACTTAATTCTTCATTATGTTTGCTGATTGTATGTGTTCACACCTAATAATCAGTTAATCATTACAATTACATTTTGAATGCAAAATTGGATTAGGTTATCTTGTCATTTTAAACCCTCTGTGTACTTTGATGTAACTTATGATAAACTACAAAGTAAACAAAATTCAAATTACATAGACCAACATAATATCCATGGACATGCTAGAATCTAATAACAAAATAACAATAAGAAAGTACAATACAGTAAAACCTCCTTCAAAAAACCAGCAGGAGTTGCGAACTAAGGGGTCACATCATGAGGTGGTCAGCTTTTACACAATAACCATACATAAAGCTTTAAAACACAAGAACAGAGATCATGTTTAGGTATTTCAATTGATTTGAAAAATTACTCATTTTAGTATAGTAAATATCTCACCAATCCAGAATGGATCTTGGCCTGTGAGTTTCCACAGCCAGTGAAGATGTTGCTGTGACTCCACGTGAGCAAGATGAGCGTCGTCCTGCTGGCAGCGCGCCTCCGCATCCAGCCAGGTGGCCTTCTCAGTTATGGGACGATAGCAGAACTTGCCATATACTTGATAGCCTGAATTGTAATATCAGTCTAATTATTCAGTTTTGTGTAAATGATAGCATACAAAAAATGACGTTTCATCATCTCGGATATAGACATTTGGATATTTGAATATTCATGGATATCCAATGATAGAATTTTTGCAAATATCAAAATATTTGCAAATATCCGAATCAGAATCTCTATACATGCTGAACTTTTTATAGGTCATTTCATCTCTTCTTCAAAATTAGTTACATGAGCGACACTGGATGAGGTATATGAAATGCTGACATGAAAAAGAATGCGTTAAGTAATATTGAGAGACGTATTACTGGAAGTACAATGTACATAGAGACATAAAAACTCTACATTGCCAAGGTTAATTTTCATTTAATGACATTTCAATTCATCTTCAAATATCATTTTTAAGACTAACAATTTGTTGCTATATTGAACTTTTCTTCTATCTACTTATCAACTTACTAACATAATGGCACTAGTACCCTTTAATGTATGCATGTTTTAAAACACTATACCCTTTTCACAGTCAGGAGACTGCTGCTGTGACTCTGTAGACTCACTGGAGGGATCAGGCTCATCATTGAGCATTGCAGCAGCTGCCTAAAAACAAAGCAAAGAGCTTCTGTAAATTCTGCATCCTTGAAATGTTAAGTGGCCATACCTTAATTATGCTAACATACCTTCCAGTAGCCAGCCAGTTGGGTGTATACTTTTCAAATATCAGTCATGTCTTGCATGCCATGGCAGGACAATGTATTTTTTGTACTATATGCTGTACTGGGATAGTATAATTACCTGTAAATAGTTTGTTCCCCATCCCCACTTTTCCCATTCTCTTCCATTACATCGCCACATATTTGAGGACACATACTCAAAGAACAGCAAACCTTTTGTTTCTGGCGTGCACTCTTGGGGAGCAACCTAAGAACAAAACATAGATAAATTCACTAAATACTTTTATTAATATTCAATAAATATTATTGGATAATCGTAACTTATTCAACCTTGTTTGAATTCAATGGATATACACATTTGAATAATAACCGTGGTATGTATTTATATATACGTACATATATATATATATTTCTTATGAATTTCAATTTTTTATATATGATTCCATTACTTACAGTGCTTTTAATAGGTTCAGGTGCTGCAGTAGTAAGGAATGAATTGGTATCATAAAAATCATTTGCACTTTTCTTATTTTTCTTGTTTCTGTTACCCTTATCCTTTTTGCCTTTCCGTCTCTTTTTATTTTTCTTGTTTTTCTTCTTTCTGCTTTCTCTATATTTTTTCAAAGGATGCTCACTTTTCTTGCTTGGCTTTTCTGTTACTGGCAAACCATCCCATCCTAACAAAAATATATGAATGAAAAGAAAACACAAATAAAATGAAACCATACGGTACATGATACACAGAATACTGCATATACACAAAACATAGATATTTTATACCTCCAAGTTGTTGTAGTCCAAGATCAAATATGTCAACTTGTTCATCAACCTCATCTTCACCTTCAAACTTGTCATCATAGTCCACTTCATCATCCTTCTGTTTTTCTAGAGTAAAGATATCTTCCTCTTCCACTTGATATACCTAGGAAACATGAATGACTTCTAATGAATATATGCATAAAGATAAGTCAAGCAACAATATTAATATCTTATCATCACAATGCTTTTGTCTGAAAGACGTTGAAACCTGTCTTGTGTGGAAAAGTGACAACTGTCTACATAAGACAAGTGTTCTTGAAAGGAAGGTGGACAGGTTCCAAGTTTGGCTCTACCTTTGCTCATATAAAAATACCACAAATGTGTTTTAAAGATATAAAAAATAACACGTTTACCTCTGGAGAATCTGTTGTCTCTTCTGGTTGGTTGGATTCTTTATAAGCATCAAAGTCAAATGGTAGCACACCTGTATTTTGATCTACCTGATATTCATCTTTTGTTTCTTTATCTTCATAATTATCATAATACTCTTCATCAAAATCATCTTCACCTTTTTCATCCATTTTGTCTTTTTTCCTCGTATCGTACATGCTAAAGATGTCAAAATCTTCATCATTTATGTTCTTTGTCACATGTTGTTCTTGGATTGACGAAGGTTCACTAATCTAAAATATATGTAGAACTGTACACTTTAATGCAAGACAAATTATCAGAATTGAAAACATTAATGTTGTGTGTCAGAATATGCATAATGAATAGTTCTACATAGCACATGTAGACTGAAAACTTGATAACCTACTACTTTAGGTGGATCAGTATATGCTGAACCTTGAAGCTTTGCCTCTTTCAGTTCATCTGGTATGAGATTCAATGGATCCGGGTGATCTCTTGTAACCATGCCGATATAGTCTGCACAATGTCCTTAAAATTGAAATTGAAAAGTTTCAGCATCATTTCTCTTTATAACGAAATGCAAATAGATTTTTCAATGACAAGTTACCATCTCTAAATATAGATGAAAGTCTTACCATTTTTGTAATCTATGAGCTGAACAACCATTTTTGAATACTGTCCGAGAATGGCATTTTGTGGCGTCTTCAGTACTACCTGATAACATTTAATGAAAAATCATTTAAAATTTGGTTATGACTATTATATATGTTATACATATTTGATTTCTAATTTCCAGAATTCCAATTTTTATCATTTTTCATACTTATGTACACATTTTAGAATAGGATCGAATACCTTTAACTTCTCATTGGTTTCTTCAATGATGTCACTAAGTATGAGGATTTCAAACACAGCATGTGTTACACCTGTAAAGCAGTAGTAGATTATATGTCAAATAACTATGAACGCACAAAACAATCAATAAATCATCAATCATATCCTAAATTCATTTAGACAGGCCCTAATTATTCCACAATTTGAGGGTACGGACTGATTCCCCATTCTTCTTTGCAACCTTCCTAAACCCATTCATGGCTAAAAATGGATATATAATGTATACTGAATATCTATTACATTTCATATGACACAATTACAGTCAAAATTCATAAATACGTATAGAACACTGATTTTTTTATACAGTGCAACGAGGTCATGTATCATTGGCAATCATTACACATGATGATGTCAAAAATGGTCTGGTGGTGGGTGTTGAGCGAACTCATCCCTCTTCAGTTGCACACTGCTGAGTGGCACCTACACGTTAATTATTACCATCTGATTAGGTACACATCATTTGGTTGAAACAGTGAATGAGTGAGTGTACAAGTGATTAGCATTATGAGTTGAATGTGCTGCCAGTGCAAGCATGTAAGAAATGATCAATTGATCAACAAGTGTGCGAAAAACAAGTCTTGAATCACGACTACAAAACCATCACAGTTACATTTAAACATTTACATTACAAACAAAACAAAGGTTCATCTACCTGGCTCAAAAGTGATCTCAGATATTTTTGGCTTCTCAAAATCCAAGCCAGCGGTGGCTGACATTCCTCTGGTTTTCACTCTCACAGTGACTGGGTCTTTGAGCGAGCCGAGCCTCATGAGTGGCAGCATCAGCACCCCAGTATCCTCACACACGATGTACTGATGCGTCGGAAACTCAACTACAGACCACTCGATGGAAAATCTGAAAGTGTCGAGGAATGCCACCACATGATTTTGTGTTTCTACACATCATCAAATTACTAAACTCCTATCCTGTTTATAAAACTGGTAACTTAAGAACACCTGAATGATGAACTATCAGTATAGCTATAGTTCCAGTTTTGAACTATTATGAACTATCATTAGAAATTTGTTTCAATAATTCTTTCAAAATCTATTTCAGAGAGAAATACTTTAACTCTCACTGATCTATGAAAATACAGTAACTACATTTTGTACAATTTATTATGAGATACAAAGTTTATTACCTTTGGTCACTTAGTGTGTTTCTGTTCTCATCGTGGACTCTGAAGACAAAACTATCGTTGGTGACGCGCATCGTATCCACAAGAACGTACATTATGGCACCATCATTGACATCTTTCTGAGTGAACTTCTTCTTGATGACTCTGAAACCAAATTGGTCATGTAAGCGAAGGGTTTAAATGGAAGTAGGATGTGGGGAAAAGGGAAATAAAAAAGAAAAATGTGGGATTTCAAGGAAATGGGATGTGAGAGGAATGCCTTTAATATAGAATTTGTGGGATGTGGGAAATAACGCCATAAAAATTAGGGATGTGGGATTTAGTGACCACTTATAAACGCACCTCATATATATTTAAAGAATCTGCATCAGTTGAAGAGATTTTAAAAAAAGAAAATTCATTCAAAACAATTAAGTTTCTTGATGCAGTTGCCTTTGGTCATATCCATATCATAAAAGGGAAATGGTTTGAGATATATGAACTTTTGAGTTAATATTAGTATAATAAAATTGTAGAATAACATGAAGGAAAAGGCTAAAAACGTGCTTGAGTTACCCATAAATTTGAGTTATCGGAGTTTGAAATAAATGGGTTCTACTGTATATACAAATTCATGAGACTATCTAAAGCTTCTAACCGTCCGAGTCCTACGTGTTCTAACTCTCCGTGTTCTGGCTTCTGATCCACCACGTACGTAACTTCATCTGGAGGCGTGTCACGTTGCACAGCTTTTAGGTGATTTTCAGTTATGATAAAACCGTATCTGTAAAGCATAGATGATTATACAATGATTAGAATTTAAAAGTAAAACACTATCGACGCTGCAAAGAAAATTTATCATCAGTTATTGGAGACAAATTTACTATTAAGATTTTCATATTATTTCTAAAGAATTGCGATACTCAAAATGGTAACGTATTTTGTTGATACACTTTGCGGCCTTCAATTGGGAACTTCATGACAATTTAATGCGAATAATGCATGACGTACCTGCCATTGCCAAGGGGAGAAAGTTGACTTGGGGCTTGGTTCACAACAAGCTTGGGCGGACCTTCCTCTTTAGGCTGAATGAGTATACTGAAGAAAGCAGGTTTACTCTGCAGCGTGCCATTCACAAGATATCCATCATGCTTCCCATCAGAAATCATGAATAGGAAATAATCAATACCAGACTCATCGCTACTGTCACTTTGATACACCATATTTCCTTCATCGATATCCTTTTGTGTAAATGCTGCCAGAATTGACCTCCCATCTTTTAACAGAACACCGTGTTTTGGCAAATCAATTAGAGTGTAGGTGAGGTTATTGCGTGGAGTGTCAGGATCTTCAATTTTCAAATTGTTTGCCGTGACTATTACCCTGTCACCCTGTATAACAGTCAAGGGAACATTGCTTGCCAGAGTGGGAAGCACTTCATCAACGGGTTCAATTAGAACATGAAAAACACCTGTACGAGACTGATTCAAGCTATTCAAAACAGCAAATTTGAAAGCATCTTCCTGAAGATCATCTGCTATAGCGTTGTGTATGTAAACTATTTTCATAGCTTCTAACTCACCCTGATTAAATTGGTTAATTGCATTGTTTTTATCATTGATATGAGCTATGTTGCCATGCGTGGGTCCCTCTATGATGAAAAACTTGAGATCTTGAGGTTTGCTGAAATCATCAGTAGCACTGAGAATATCTGTTGTGAGTTCTCTAGTGTCACCTTCTTTGATTTCTATCCCCTTATTGATGACTCTCAAACTTTGCTGTACAGATGGAATGATTTCAATATCAAAAGATGCGTCAGGTTGAGGATTTGAACCATCGGTGAGCTGGAAGATGAAGCGGTCCCAATTATCACCACTCAGGAGAGAAGGACCAACTTCGGTTTGTATATATCTTATGCGCTTCTTGCTTATTTCTTCCTGTGTGAAGGAATCAAACTGTTGAAAAGTAATCCACTCCTCTGTAATGTTGCTTAGGTACTGCAATTTTCCTTTCTGTGGTATACTGACAATGATATAACTTATTTCATCATCGTCATTGTCCACATCTGTACTGTACAGATTTCCTTCCGTTATGATGACGCTATCATCAATATTCACAACAACACCTGTATTCTGAATCATCTTTGGTACCTCATCATTAATTGGAATTACTTTGACATTTGCTGTCTGTCTAGCGACATGGACGCCATCTGTAAGTTTCAATGTGAACTGGTCATGAAAATGTTCAGAATTGTCATGGCGATACATAAGCTGAGTTGACTCATTGAGTTCATCGATAGGAATATCTGTTGCAGAGACCTCTTTTCTTCCTCCTTTATCTTGATTGGTAATTACTAATGAACCATGACTTGGTGGTACAGCCACTGATAGAACTAATCTATCTTTAGGTTTGTCTTTATCTTTGACAGATAATAGAGAATTCAAAACTGTGCTACCCCCCTCCGAGACAATAATATGATCAACAGTAAATTCTGGTTCTTCGTCATTTCTAGGCAGTATGCTGATATCCATCTTGACAGGTGATGAATCATGAATTCCATCAGCAATATACAGTTCGAATTCATCACTTGATGGTTCAAAGTTGGTGTAATTAGACTGAACGTAATGAATGTTTCCATCTTTAAGGTCAACCATGCTGAAATGATCGATTCCTATTCCTAAACTATTTTTTTCGTTTGTATTTTCAATGAAACCATACATCGGCTGCTTGATGATGTGGAACATAAGATCTTCCAGTGGTGTATCTGGGTCTTTAGCTGACAAAACCTCATTAGTCAGCATCGTTGTTTTACCTTCTTCTGCAAACAATGGACCTCCAAGCACCACTGTTGGCTTCTTATTATCAATAGGCATGATTGTTATATTCAAATCCACCAATGGTGTATAAACTGGTGATAGATTCTTGTCATCAAAGACAGCAAATGTTCCTAAATCGTGCACCACGTCAGTTCCAATTTCGCCTCCAAAGTGTGAGTAGGTCACAAGTTGTTTAAACAAATCATAGAGTTCAAATTCTGAAGCAGGATGACCTTCTAACCTTATTTCTCCAAACGATGGAGATTGAAGAACTACAAAACTTAATGCAGCATCCACACTGACTGAACTTTCGACAAGATTTGTTGGTAATATTTTCACTTCACCCCCTTCTTCAACATTTATATGATTGTCAATGCTCTGAGAAAACTGGAAAGGCTGGTCATTTGCAAGTTGAATTGAGAGCTGCACTGTCTTTGTGATGTGGTTATCACCATCTGAGAGTGTGAGTTCAAAACTATCTTCTTTGGCTTCGGAACCTTCATGGTCATACCTTCATAAAGAATAATAGTCAATGAAATATGTTCAAAATGCTATAATATTTGCGCCACACAATACTAGTACGCATAAAATTACTGCTTTAACATCCCGGGTTTAACATCTCCTCTACTCACTTTCAAGTTTTCATAATAATTAGTTCTCATTAATCATAAACTATCATATACATATAATACACAAGAGGCATATTGTTTCCATAATCATAAGAAATTTAGAATCCAGAAGAAGGAATCTATCGTGAATTTATCTGTGTTCAGAAATAAAAAATGACTAAAAAATTAAAATCCTAAACCTGATGCTCGGTTTTGCCAGGTCTGCAATAGTGAACTGTTCACCTTCAACTAGGGGCATATCATCATGCATCAGTCGGCCATACCTGTTGTATAAAATAAAAATAAAAATATCACTGTTACGACACTAAGAATGTGCAGACGCATCTTTGCAAATGGTGGGTGAGCGCTTTACATAAAGCTATATGGATATCTGTATGCATAACTGTCCAGTCAACCTAACGACCTCTCATTTTTTTAAGGCAGTGTTAGATTGCATTGTGAACAACACCAATAGTGGACGCGGCGTGACACTAATTTCCGACATTTTGTCACTTCCACGGAGTACGGTAAATAACTACCACTACACGTTATAGGCTCTCAGTTTATAGAGTCTATAATATGTGGCAGTGGGGGGGGTGATGTATTTAAAAATGTAAATTAAGTATGAAACGCGTTCACCACAAAAATGAAGTTACCTTCGAGAGAAAAAAAAACTTTGAAGGACAACAACTTACTTGGGTTCCGTTTTAATCGAGAACACCAACTCGCCCTGGTCAGTGTCTGGGTCGTATGCAGAAATCTCATTGGTTGAAATCCTGGCCGCTCCGCCCTCCTGGACCATGATTGGCTTGATTGACATGTGAGGAATCTGGTTGTTCACAGGCACGATTGTGATGTCGAACGTTTGGTCAACTAATTTGTTGCCTGTAAAACAAACATATTTCCTATCATACAGTCAAGTTTCTATACAACTATGTTTGCAGATATGTGCTGGTTATATATCAAAGTAGGACCTCTCTATGAAGAACATTCAGCTTCAGGTTTTTCTCTCACCTGGTCCCAATAGCAAGGTGGCCTCTTCGTCGTTGAGGTTCGCGGCAATCTCTCTATAATTATAGCCCGCCAGAAATGGTCTTATTATAGAGGTGGCCCCACTATACGTCTACTCTTATTTGATGATTCTACTTCACGATTAAAATGATTAGGTTACTGTTGCTTTATATCAGAGTAGAAGAGAGAGACTTCTGCATTACATTGACTACTATTCAGTACACCTATAGGCCGTTGAGGAAAGATATAGAGGAAAGATATTTAGGAGCGAACTATCAACATTCTGAATCACAAGTGTGAAAAGTTCAGCAAAGTAAGTGTTTCGGGGAGAGTTGTAAACATGCAAACGACATTTAGGCGTAATTGTTGTTGCATGCAACTATAAAAGAGGCTTCTTTCAACCATGATGCTGCCGCCGTAAGCCCCATTGTGCATATGATGCAGTGTATCGACTCTGTTGTCCGTGTCTGTGTATCACCGCTCGAGTTTATGTGACATGGGGTCATGGAAGTATTCTGTACGCATATATTTTTGTGTATTTTATCTTGGGCAATGCATTCTTAAATGTGCGTTAAAGAATAACTTTTTTCTTCTTCTAAAACATGAAAGTCTACCGTTGATTTTCTTTTTCATTTATCTAATAGAGTATTCAACTGAATCTTATATTGTTGGACGTCTGCTAATAAAAGTTGATCGTGTTATCATAGTAACCTGGTATTTTCTAGAATTACTATACCAGGTTCATTCATACTGTTACAACGGAATTGGAGAAAAAGTAAAGTTGCATTTTAGTCAACTGCTAGGACTGCTCCAGTGGTATTTATTACAGTTTTATACCTGATTTGTCACTGACGGAGAAAATAAACTGGGCGTGTCTCCTGATGGGCCCCATGTCTTCAATCGGCGGCATGTAAGCAACCTGCGGCATAGTTAATTAGGTGGTAATTGCATCTATATACAATGAAATATAGTATCACAACAGTATCACTTATCTATGCTAGTATAAGAATAGGTGTGCCATAAATGCAGTTGTAATGAAGTTGAAACATCAATATCTCGGCATTGCTTCCCTCGTGAAATAACTTTTCGTCTTTCTTTTATCCTTGTATAGACATGCTAATAAACAATACCTAACGCCATTCTTTTGGCGATTCTTGGTTCTATTTGATTCAAAGTTAAGGTGTTCATCTCTGATTATTCTTATTTCCATTGGAGTCAAACGTAAGGTGTACCTTAACCGCTTAATACTAATCAAAAAACTATTTTCTGAGGTACCCACCTTATTCGTCTCAATGTCCTGTTGCGTGAACGTGCGAATAGGCGACACCGTAGGGTCCTTGATCGGTACAGTGGCGCCATCCGTGGCAATAATCCTCCCAGCGTCAATGGTGATACTTGTCGTCAAGAAGAATGGCTGTGACGTCACCGTATAGAAGAGCTCTCCCCCGTTCTCCATATCTGCGTAGGCCAGGTGTTTCTTGGTGATGAAGGCCACCTCCGTCTCCTTGACGATCAGCTGCCGTGACATGCCGGGAACCGGCTCGGGGGGACGGTCGTTGTTGGATTTCACGGTGATGGTTACGCTATACTTGCCGGACTTGTTCGGTTTCTCCTTGCTGTCGATTAAACGGACTTCGAATCCGTCCGGTCCTCCACCACCCAGGTGGTGGTAGTAAATATAGCCCTTTGAGAGCTCCAGCTGGGAGAACTTTGACACCGGTGAACCGAGAGTCATGGGTTGGTATTTCTTGACGATTTCGCCGGCGATGGGCGGTTTCTTTACTACGTAGACGATGTCGTTGTCGTCTGAATCTTTGTCGTGTGCTGCCAGCTCGGTGGACGTGATTTGGACACTGCCGCCTGCGCTCACCTCAATATCTTCGTTTGTGATCAGGTACGGCGCACTGTTGTCTTCCGGCAAGATTTTGATGGGGAACTTCGTGCGCACGGCACTGTTACCGTCACTGATTCTTAAGATGATCTTATCACTGATGTTTTCACTGCCGTCGTGGAAATACACGACTTTACCCTCTCGTATATCGATAGGTGTGAATACGACTTCCGGGTTTCCGTTCACTTGCAGTTTCCCGTGGCGTAGACCACCTTTCACGAATATTTCCACGTCGTCAATGTTATCGTAGTCAACGATGAAGAGGTCGTCCTCTGTAATGGCCCGAGAACCACCCTCCGAGACCACGAGTCCTCTGTTTGCAGCTATCCGAGGTCCACTTGTATCTACGGGATCTATTGCAATGTTAATAACAACAGGGTCGCTCACTGCAAACAGTGAGTCATAGGCTTCAACTTCCATGTCAAAAATCTTTCTCCCGGCAAATCGTTCACGAGGAGGTCTATACGCGATTCTGTTCCTAGAGAGGTCACTCTGCACGAACGACGTTATAGGGTGGTCCGGATCGCCCAAATGCACGAAGTACCCGAACTCCGGAGACCTACTGATGTTAAACACCAACTGATCCTCGGCAGTCTCCTCATCTTTGGCTGATATCAGCTGCGGGTCTATCGCGGTCAACGTGAATTCATTCAGCTCAATCATGGCCATCTCGTTCACCTCAATCTTGGGTGGCATATTGGGAAACGCATCTTTGATGGGCACTTTCAAGTAAATGTTCTCCTCAACAACCTCCTGGCGCTTCGAGGGGTCGATCACTTCTACCCGAAGCGGTAAGTAGTCTCTGTCCGGTGTTGGAGGACTGCGGTGCTTGTACCTCAGCCCCAGGAGCAAGAAGTCCCTGCAGTCCTCGTGAAGCTCGGAAATTACCTTCGACTCCGACCCAGTAACGATGTGGCCTAACAAAGGCAATTTCGTCTGCAATTGATTGAACTGCACGGTGCATTTAGCACCGTTGTAGTAATTATAGCGAAATCTCAATATTGACGAGTCCAGTGGGTTGGACAGGCCGTAGAAGTCTTTGATCTCGAGGTCCCTCAAAGTGGGATCCTTCACGATAATGTCATAGGGCGATTCGATCACCATCACCTTGAGATTTATGATCGTTACTTCGGTGTGCGCAGAATCCTTGAACACGTAGCGGATTAGCTTCACTGAGTCCTCGATGAGCAGGGGGTTTCCGTTGTGAATGTACTTCACGGAATTGCGCGGGAAACTGCAGTCGAAGATCTGAAGTGGAGAATATTGTTAGTTGGTTTGTTGTAGTTTTAAAGCTGTATATTGTTGGTAATGTAATTAGGGGGTGCATTCATTATTTTATTGGCTAAAGGCGATATGATCGATACATTAGGCACACAAGTATTACGTCCATATAAGTCAAAATGAAATACTAGTATCATAGCTGCTCGGTGAAAATGATTTCTATCGTCCACCCATACTCAAATTCGAGTGTTCAATTTTGTGAAGAACCTAGCTCTGTGGTTCCAGGTCACCAGTTCATCACAGAATCGGCCGGTTGGGCTGTGTTCTTTAAAGTTGGTGAATGTCAGCGATGGAACACAGAAAGCATTGTCACCGGGAGTGGGGGGCGTCGTGTTATCACTTCACACTTAAGTTTTAGCTAATTTCCCACTTCACACTTAAATTGTAGCCCTTTTCCGACTGAACAATTAATCATTTGTCGAAAAACTTACAATTTCATACTTAATCTAAAACACATTTCCCACTTCACACATAATTCTATAGCCATTTCCAACTTTACACTAAAAGGGACGCTCATAACTTTTCTATATCCTAATGGTACCCGTGAATAATCATGGCAATGTACAATCGAGTATGATCGAGTTTGCTCAACACCTGCACAACTAGACTGTGGTGTACATGGTTAAAGAAGATGTGTTTGCTGACACTATGTATGTCCTCTTGGTCGGATTCTGGTGATTTTTTTTCAGGTACAGTTTGATTTTTTATCAAAGTAACCCTCAATGAACTACAAATGACAGTATCTGTGTAGGTACGCATATTACAAGATGCAATTCTTTTGTGATGAGCACTGTAATGAGAAGAGCCATTATGCATCCTGCACCTTCTACGGTTACACTGGGTCTACTCATCGTGTTAAAAAAGACGAAACTAAGTTACATACAATACACTTTTGGCCCTGACCCCGAAAATTGATAGTGACATCGCTAATACGACTAACAAGGTACCTAAAATGCATGCACCTTATCTCTTCTTGCTCTTTCTTTACTAAACAACACCCAGTCTAGCTAGTGCTAACAGGCTGACAGGGCTGATTGGAATACCACTCCCATTTAGCCCCTGCCAAAGTTAAGTCCTGCTGACAGGAATTGAATTATTGCCGGAGAAGACTCGATTTGCCACCTGCTCGGAAAACAGTTGGGAGGATTTGGGAGCCGCGCCGCCAATGGCTTTAACAGCAGACGACACGCTGAGGTGTAAGTTCAATCTTCTGGACGATTGCCATCTCGGCAGGTGGGAAATTATTACGAGCCTGATTGATACGTTGGCCTGTTACTTGTTGTACAATTTTAAAGGTGTAAACTTTATGCTGTTAATAGTCTCCCTGTTCTGTTCAGCACTGATATACAAGTATTAGTGGGGGGCCCCACTATCAGCATATTGTTCTTGTGCAGTTTCTTTAATTACAAGCATTGTTGTTATAGCTAATGGTAATTAACAAGAAGGATGGCTTCTAATATCTGCCAGAGGACTTAATTTTGCTTGATAATCACCCAGTCCTTTTCTGCAAGGTATAATTATTGGTCATAGGCTACTGATTTCAGATGCAGAATTTTAGTAAAACAACAGCCTCACTTCAATAGTTCATTTGTAAATAAAAATACATTTCTGCTGTTAACCCTTAGACCTTTAATGAATATTCACCATTTTATATATGTTCATTTCCAAGCTTGAAGAAGCTGAAAGAATTGTAGATCCGTTCGCTATTCATGGTAGTGTCCATATTGACACACTATTGCTTTTGAATGAGGGGTGGGGGTCTGCCTGGAGCAATTACTTCCATGATATTCTTCGGCTTTGGCCCCGCGCCATTCATATCTGGCAGCCCTCCCCGCCACCCAGGTAGCGTGGGTGACCTTGGGGGTGGGCTATAGGCCCCAAGAGTATTTGTAAAGAAGCAGCTGAAAACTATGGTTTACTTAAACATAAATAGTCTCAATAAAACATCTTGTAGACATGCATGTGCAAATAAATGTAATGAGTAGAACCTTTTAAAGAGGAATTAGCGTACAGTCGTGCTTGTAGATAACTGTGGGAACCCGGTATAATCTCTTCCCTTCTCGCATAGAAATGGGTAGCAGCTGTCACATATTAAATCTTTCCATGTGCACAAATTGAACAAGGTTGTAAGCAAATACGGAATGGATTAACCTCTTCACGCGATCTGCTTATATGCCATGTACACCCAGCTAATTATATCCTATTATATGACTGCACAGATGGGTTACTTTAAGCATACCCTAGCCTAAAATGGACGAAATAGGTTCACAAAAATGGTGACTGTATCTTATTTTATTTTTTTTTTTTTTTAATTTTTTTTGCTTAAATGCTACATTTTATGATGCCAGGTTTTATGATGTTAAAATTGTACATATCTTTTTGTTAACTTCTGCTGTTTAGACTTCAAGTACACGCCAGGTCATCTTTATGTAGCAAGACCAAACTCATGAGCAAAAATCACGAGTCAAAAACGAAATAAGAGGTTCGTGGAATATAATAGGTAAACGTTCGTAGAATGAGCGGAAATATGTATTGCTCTTTTATATCCATTGAGAAAGCATCACATTATAAACGTTAAAGACATTATGCCATGATCATAATTTATAAAACACTAAAGCACATCTTTTTTTCAATTGCTACATTCGTGAGCGATAAAGAAAGAGAGCAGACAAGAAGTGTTATTGTACATCAAATGGACCCAACCTAACTCACAGATAATTGCCATATTCGGTCATGATTAGCCCTGGGCGTATTATGACATTAT
>CM032664.1:24844154-24893476 GCA_019095985.1 Streblospio benedicti | reverse complement strand
AGCAGCTGAAAACTGGTTTACATAAACATAAATAGTCTCGATAAAACATCTTGTAGACATGCATGTGCAAATAAATGTAATGAGTAGAACCTTTTAAAGAGGAATTAGCGTACAGTCGTGCTTGTAGATAACTGTGGGAACCCGGTATAATCTCTTCCCTTCTCGCATAGAAATGGGTAGCAGCTGTCACATATTAAATCTTTCCATGTGCACAAATTGAACAAGGTTGTAAGCAAATACGGAATGGATTAACCTCTTCACGCGATCTGCTTATATGCCATGTACACCCAGCTAATTATATCCTATTATATGACTGCACAGATGGCATACCCTAGTCTAGAATGGCCGAAATAGGTTCACAAAAATGGTGACTGTTTTTTTTTTTTTGCTTAAATGCTACATTTTATGATGCCAGGTTTTATGATGTTAAAATTGTACATATCTTTTTGTTAACTTCTGCTGTTTAGACTTCAAGTACACGCCAGGTCATCTTTATGTAGCAAGACCAAACTCATGAGCAAAAATCACGAGTCAAAAACGAAATAAGAGGTTCGTGGAATATAATAGGTAAACGTTCGTAGAATGAGCGGAAATATGTATTGCTCTTTTATATCCATTGAGAAAGCATCACATTATAAACGTTAAAGACATTATGCCATGATCATAATTTATAAAACACTAAAGCACATCTTTTTTTCAATTGCTACATTCGTGAGCGATAAAGAAAGAGAGCAGACAAGAAGTGTTATTGTACATCAAATGGACCCAACCTAACTCACAGATAATTGCCATATTCGGTCATGATTAGCCATGGGCGTATTATGACATTATCAAGGAAGCGCCTCTATAAGTTAGTCTGCTCCAACGAACAGGCCTGTAGCAGTATATCTTCATCAGAACCCAAGTGAAATGAGATTAGCATTCTAAACTAGATATTAACTAGAAAATGGCGCCCATATAGATCGTCTGCCATCACAGTCTATTACGCTTATTTTGTGGTATTGTTTATGTGCCTCGTCTTAAGTGTGTACACGATGTACTATGCTTGTTGAACATCCTTTATCATATGTAATTAAGTCATTAGACTTATGACTCCAAGTCAGGCTAGGACTATATCCCTCTGGTAGGATTCGAAACCTAATTAGTTCCGGTGGCAGAGTGGACTAGTGAGTTAGCCTGAACTACTAGGCGATTTGGTGCCTATGGTCGTGGGTTCGAATCCCATAGGAATCTACGTGATGTAGTTCCACCGCACCCTGAGTATCAAGGCCTGCTAAATCGGCTGGTGTGCCACCAGCCGATATTATATAGAGTGTCCTACCCTGACTTGGAGTCATAAAACTAATTACATACTAGCTGTAACTTCAATCCAGGTTTTACACCTATTTAATAACACGGGTAGATCAATGTTTTGGAAATGGAGGGGCAGGACGTGAGGCACTCTTAAGTGACTTCATCGGTTTATACGCGTGATCGATTGTGGACATCCGCCCCAAAAATATGAAAATTAAATATTTTGGTGAAAAAGGGGGGCGCCCTTGTCGACCCCCTGGATCTACCCATGTATTTTCCCAATTGCCAGCTCGATACTACAGCTTACAAACCTTAAATTTACGCAACCTTCTCTGTCGCAGGAACGTGACAACTAACAGTTCATCGCTCCCACCAGAGCTATTACAATAAGCCCCGTTGTTAAACAGCATTGAAAAATGTAATGAACATTGCATAAAACTGCCATATGCATCTCCGTGCTCTTATTTCATAGTAAAAATGACCGCTGGATTACTGATGAAAGGCCACGTTCCAGTGGAAACCTAACGCCCAGGGTTAATGAAAGATAGATCGAAGATTTAGAATGATCCCACAGGGAAATATAGGACTGCATCCCGGCTCCAGTCGATATGACACCGCGCTCTTTGGATGAGAATTATCGCCGTAATATTGCCACGCGCGTAATGCAACTTGGGGGAACATGTTTCTGTTATTGAGACTGTTAAATATTTGTCATCTTTTATTTGTTTTTCCTCCTTTTCATCTTTCTTTTTCTTTCTGTCTTTTATTCTCTCTCTTTCTTTCACCTTTTTTCTTTTTTGTACCTATTGCACTTCGTCTTTCTTTCATTCTATCATTCTCTCGTTATTTCGTTTATTCTTTCTTTACTGCTTACTTACTTCTTACTTACTGCATTACATCAGACGATTTTGTAAATTAACGGTACTCTAATTCTGCCTACAGTAGACACATTACATGCACTTATTATTAATCGCCATACATATATAATAAATTCCCAACTAAAACATGCATGTGGTGAGAAGCATAACTCTCCAAGAGGTTTCATTAATAGAATATACAGACTCGTTGGTATAAAACTACCCACGTATTCACTTCATAAAGATGATTTGATTCTAAGAGCCAGTTACCAGATGAAATTGAAATGAGACTGCTAAATTACTTTGTATAGAGTTCTCAGTGTTATCAAGGATCCTATATTTCAATTTGGTGTTATGCCGCAATATGGATTACAGATTCGTGACAAGGTTTAATTCTACATCCTGCCAGAATCACGAAGCCATCAACTGAGTATCTGCCATACTCTTTGATGGTGACAGACCACCATAACTCCTGCATCCGAATTCTTTCCCTTTTCTCATAGACAACATCATTTAACCCTTGGTCATAAGTCTTCAACAGCAATGTTGAAATAAGGAAACTTAACAATTGGTGTGCTAATACTGTAATCCTGCTAAAGTTAGCGTCAATAATATTAAGTGGGGAAACCGATAAAAACATCATTTGCGTGGTGTAATATTTACAAATCAACCAATGATCTGCAGTTTAAACAGATTCCTTTCCCGAAATAGGTCAGAATGAAAAAGGCCAACGCGTAAATTCAAGTAACGTGGTGTTGGTAATCTACAAAAGCCAGTGTTTAACATTGTTCTACATCTACCACAGTCACTTCATTGATGCAATTGAGCATGCATCGTGTTGTTTTCCGGGACTTCCTGAACATTCCTACACACATTACCAACCCAATCTAATTACCAGCGGCGCTTTTCACAGAGCAAAACGTGTTTAAATGCAATAGAAAATATTGGTCGCTTATAGCTTTCCTTTCCATTGAATGTGCAATAAAATTGAGTATCTGTGGTTACCATGTGAATCTAGACACACACATAAAAATATTGTTGTCATGATATTTTTCTTTTTAGAATCTTTTTTTAGAACAATAATAGATCGACACATGTCCAACCAAAACGTGTATGTAAGTTCATCTTAAACTGTAATTATTGTTTATTATGATTTGCAACACAAAAATGGGGGGAAATAAGAATAATTCACAACACATACAATATGAAAACTCTCAAATCTATTGTGCCACAATAAACACGCCAACGAGATGTAATTACCTGGCATTCGTTGGGTAGGGGGATAAAAACAAGTGAGAGTTCAATATTAAACTATAAAAAGAAGAACAGCAATGTGCCAATACTCTATCCTAAATATCAAGCGCTCACTCTATTACTGCTTTTTGCCTCCTTAACATCCCAATTTTGTCAAGATTTGAATAATGTATAAGATGATACTGACAATTCAAAAGTCTCTCCAAACTAGCGAGAGCTTTGCGCTGATTGGCTAGTTTTATAGGTTACACTTGTTAAGAACATATCACGTGCCATGGCACGACATCATAGTGTAATACTCACACTTGGCTCAAACCTGCCCACTCTGAGGGTCACGGGTTCATGGGTCATGACCTCCACCTTGCAGATGACGCCCTCCTCGGCTGCCGGAACCTCCCAGTGGGGCCCGAACAGCTCCTCGGCCTAGATAGATGGTTTAACTCATTTTAGTAGGTGTACATGGACAGACCCATTTAAAAGTTAATGCAATAGGACACAAGCTAACTAATAAGAATGTATTTTCATATTATCGTGTAGCATAGCATAACATTCGCATGGTTACATTCGAGTACAGTAAAGTCCAGTACAGTACCGTATAATATAGTACAGTGCACAGGGACGGATTCAGAAATTTGAGAGCGGGGGGGGGGGCTAATTTTCAAATTTTGAGAGGGGGGGGCTAATTTTCAAATTTTGAGAGCGGGGGGCGGGCGGATTTGTCCGTGCGTGGGGGCAGATCCAGGTTTTTGGAACAGGGACGTAAGGAAAACATAAGGAAAGGGGGGCTCACTTACGGGATTTCATGAAAAACCCTATGAAAATGAAGTATTTTGGTGGGGAAAGGGGGGGGGGCTAAATTGTAGGGGCGGGGGGGGGGGCTTTAAGGCTAATATGGCAGGCGGGGGGGCTAGAGCCCCCCGAGGCCCCCCGCTGGATCCGTCCCTGGTGCACTAACAGTAGAGTACACATAGGCAGACCCAGGGAAACATCATCTAGATCTATATTTACCATATCATAAAGGTTTCAACGCGTTGTTCGTGCACTATGATTATATATGCTATGCTCATTGTATCACATGTATCTCATATGTATTGTACAGTAGAATCTCTTTATCAAGACCACCATAGGGGTGCACAGTCCATAGTTCAGTACAGTACAGAACAGTACAGTGCGGCACAGTGCTGCACAGTACTATTTTGATAAGCTATATCCAAAACTTTCAAACATTTTTTTCATCTGTTGTGGTTATAATAACTGCGCGGATAAATAAGCTGTATTCATTATATCATATTTGTGGGGGTATAAGAAAGTGGGATAAGGGAAAAAAGGCCGATAAAAGAGGGATAAGGGAAAAGTGTCCCAAAAAAGAGGGATAAGGGATCTCCAATTAGTGGGATAAAGGAAAAAGAGCCAAAAAAGAGGGATACGGGGGAAAGGGCCAAAAAGAGGGATAAGGGGAAAAGGGCCAAAAAAAGAGGGAAATGGGATTTCTAGACGCCATATCTATCTCATATACTAAAAATACCTTGACCAATTACCTGCAGGTAGGCGACCCTGCCCTTGTGCACGTTCACGGAGGCCGTCACCATCGGGGCGCTGGTGGCGGTCGTCTGCTGCACGACGCATGCGTAGACGAGGGCGGCGGCGGCCAGCAGCACACAGTGCGGCGGCGGGGCGGCGGCGAGACGGCCAGACGACATCGTCTTTGGGCAACAGCGAGGGTGCTACATCTGCAAGGAATACAGTACATTAGAGGTCGTCTACACACTGGCAAATTGGACATATATCCAAGTTTTGGAGGACGGGGAGTGTACTTACGGGCGCTCTGGCGCCTCCCTCCCCCCCAAACCGCCTCTAGATCTCCATGTTTGGTCTGTGAAGACTACCCAGGGCACTGAGCTTAAGTGATCTGAATAGAGAGGTTGTCTCTTTATGGAGTTGGTTATTTTGAAGGTCCGGAACTGCAAGAGGTGGTCTCAATAGAGCGATGCTGTAGGGGTGCTACATCTGCGAGGAATACAGTATACGAGGACATCTCTATTTAGAACTCCCCGCCCCGGCTCCCAGCGCACTGACAGACCTCAAGTGGTCTCACGTGAGGGCTGGTCTCTTTAGAGCCGTGTATGCTGGTCTCTTTATGACGGTTTGGGACCCCGAGAAAGAGTCATATTATAGAGGGGCTGTTCCATAGAGCAAAGGTCTCAACTGTATGATTGTACACCAAAGACTGTCCATGAACATTTCACGAGTAGGTGAGTCAGAATTTGGGTCATTTTTTCCTTTTTCCCGTTTGCTATGTGAAGTTATTTTTTAATGGTTGACACTGTTGCACCAACAGCTCCTCGTTATGATGCAGTTTTACACCCGCATAGTGTTCTGAGATGTGGATGAGTTTTGTGCATATTGACAGTTCTAGCTGGATGGGTTTTATGCATATTGGCAGTTTTAGCTGTTCTGCGTAGAATATACAGACCCGGATACCAAAGTCCACCTTGTGTAAAAAGCGTGCTTTGGTTAATGGTGATTCATCACCACCAATAAGTACTATAGCAACGATGACTCGTGTGTTTAGATGGCAGCACTTTAGCTCTATATACTCTATGCTATGTCACAATGCTATGTGCACGTGTAAGATGCTGCAGCATTGACTCCTGGATTTAGGTGGCAACACTGAAGAGGGTGGGGAATATCCATTAAAGCCATGACCAATTGAGACATTTTTTGTTTAGTATCTACATGATCCATGTCCATATAATCTATGGCTTAAAGGCTTGCATATGTGATAAGGTACTAATACACCATGTGAGTGTTAATGGACTGAAATCTATGATGGATCTACGCAATGTATATTGCTTCACACTTGGAAATGAATCCTCTATTGGATATATAGCACTTTAAAGATAATTTGGTGATTTTGTTGAGGTGCAAAGGTTTGGTGGGGTGGTTATCAGTCTCTTAGGTATGAGTGGAAACACAATGAGGTGTTTGTTTTGTTGCGTCGCTTCAGCAGCTGAAGCGAAAGCCTTGTGTTTCGTTCGTTTGTAACTATGTATGTATGTATGTATGTATGTATGTATGTATGTATGTATGTATGTATGTATGTATGTATGTATGTATGTATGTATGTATGTATGTATGTATGTATGTATGTATGTATGTATGTATGTATGTATGTATGTATGTATGTATGTATGTATGTATGTATGTATGTATGTATGTATGTATGTATGTATGTATGTATGTATGTATGTATGTATGTATGTATGTATGTATGTATGTATGTATGTATGTATGTATGTATGTATGTATGTATGTATGTAGGTTTGTATGTATGTATGTATGTATGTTTGTCTCCGGACAAGCTAGAGCTTTTACGCTTCGCACTATTTCGTTCAAACTTTACACAACTATTTGGTATAACGCGACACAAAAGTGATTCGATTTTGGGCACTTTGCCAATTAAAGTGTGCTTTCCGTAGTGGCATTTTAGGTCCATTTTCAACATTTTCGGCAATAGTTTTGATGATGCTTGTGAGAAAGCATTCAAACTTTGTGCAATGCTTACATGCCTACTGAACATCAACTGTATTTAATTTTGGCACTTTGCCAATTAGAGTTTACCTTTCAGACGGCCATTTTAATCATTTTTCTTTCTATTTTTCCGCTATAGTTTCAATACTGTTGGAAACATGACCATCAAATTGGCATAGTGGCTATATTGGAATAAAAGTGCTCAGAGATCACAGTGTTACCATATTAATGTCGACTCATGAGCAATAGATATCTACTTTAGCCATGTTTAGAAAGCACCTGCAATCCAATGCCAACAACATAGATGTAGGATGAGTCACGAATCAAGTAAGACTTCTTTCTGCTTTAATTGCAAAGCAAACATCTTTATTGCCCATGTGTCAATGTTGCTCTAGCGACGCTGTGCTCTCTGAGCACTTTTGATCTAGTTTTTGTTTGTTTTCTTGTTTGTTTTTTGTTTCTTTGTTTCTTCATTTTGTGAAGGCATCGTCAGAATAACAAGCTACTGTATAACAAGACTATACACAGTCAGTTACTTCATTGATTCAATAATTCTTCCCCATATACAGTTGCACACTCTCACCAACATAGGCATAAACGTAAAACCACTTACCCCTTTTACACATCCCAACAGCACTTCACAATATACCCCGTTCTTTCATTCATAATAACAATACTAAGATAGCAGCAAACCACTATATATACGGGAAGAGCACCTCGTAAACCACCCTCAACCGCTGCCATTTAGATGCACATGAGAGATAATGGCTTATCCATATGCTTTCGCCGGGCGTCCATCTTCCTATTAACCCGCAAACGACTTTGCTGAGAGAAAGGCCTCGCTCTGATCGTGTTGAATCAACGTCTCAGAGCCGAGATCTAATGCGAGGCTAATACTATTAGGGCGCTTCCAAATCACATCTAAGTACTACACGGACATATAGAGCATCAGGTTTTGCGTCTTGAGACAATAGCCGTTGTATTGGTCCTTTCTTTTTCTTTTATCTTTATTTATTTATTTTTTCTATTTTTGTTTTGTTTTTTGTTTTGCTTTTTCTTGAACTGGCTCATGTTGTTCATTGTTTGTTCACGGAAATGTCTGTAAAAACACTGCTTATGAGCAAAATTACTTTCAATAACTTGTGGATTGATTGTTAGCTTATTATAATAAGCCGGAAAATAATGGGTTTGGATCCGGTTAACTGGAACTTGAAGTGTGTGGTATGCAAACTAGAGTTTTCCAGAAATTCGAGCTATCAGAGTGCTTAATTTAGTAGCTTGACCAGAAATGATTATTTACTCGAGCTGTTCATCAGTTCGAGTTACCAGAATTCTCTATATACGGGTGACACTGTAGTTGTGATTGCCAAAAAAGGTGCGCACGCCTTATGCCTTGTTTTAGGACGACATTGATGGGATGTATAAAAGTGTAGAGACTGAAGCATCAGCTTTTATAGCAATAACGAGCGTTTTAGCTTTTCCCAGCTGGATCCCAGGGAACATTTGATTGGTTGGCACAAGTTTAGCGAGCAGTTGTGTACGTAAGATCGGCGGTGACTGGATCGTTGTCTTTTGAAAATTATGGCAATTACGATAGCTTGTACATATCCTATTCTGGCCGAATTCTTCCGATAAAAAGGTCTGCTTGACGTGTGTTAGCTATAGAGACTATGCTGTTTTAATCTGCTTTGTAAATAAACTATAATTCTGAATCATATATACAAAATTCCCATGGCCCACTCATACCACATCTTGGCCAAAGGATTTTCAAATCTGTTTTTCTCTCTACATTATAAACTCAGTGTGTTTTACAGAAAACATGTTTTTTGCGATTATCTACGAGTTTACAACATCCATCTATCATAGAGTCTGTCCATTATTATCAGCATTTACATTATACATCCCGGCCACAACAATACAGAGTTTCCATAAAGAGCAACTATACATGTACAGAGTTTCCATAAAGAAGCCATAACAGGTTGCATGCACAACATTCGAGCTTGCGCAAGAAATTATTTACAGTGCATCAAGAAATATAAGTGAATACAGATGCTAGATTTATGGTCTGTAATTCACATTTATCTAGCAAGTTTTTTTAATTACATTTACACTAGGTCATTGCAATCGCTGCACATCCATTTATTACTCGGTAATTCTATCTTTGTCTTGCTCACGGAGCACTCGGTAACTGTCTCTAACATCATGAGACCAAGGTCCACATAGTTTTCTAATGATTGTTTCTATAAATGAAAATATATGTCCATAATCTAAAGATCACTGTACAAAATGTTGTTTTGATAGTGCGTGGGGTGAGGGGGTAGAAACTCATTGATGAAATCTGGGGTAAGTCGTCGCTGCTCTTGACGGGGACTCTGTATAGCAAGAAATGAGTACGTGTTTGGAGGACATTATGATGGTCAATAATTTCCACATTCCATTTCTATTCCCGTGTCCCATTTTGTGTGTATATTAGTCTTCTTCTAATTCCAAAGCTTATTATCAGTTGTGCATTCACCATTTTCTCCGGCATCTAATGGCAAGTCGTTTTGAGGAACCATATCACCACAGATACTATATTACAACTTCATGCAGCGTAACTTCCAATTATGACCACTTCTATACAGAGACCACCTCTATTAGACCCTGGTTTCATCCGTGCAAACCTACACAATGAAACCATCTCTGTATTGAGCTCGAGTTCACTTAAGAACAGTCCCTGTGGGGAGAATTTTTAAGGAATGAAGAAATCACGCACCTCAATATTTTTTTTCACATTTTCCCACACCCACCAATTTTAAGGCGTTTTCCCACATCCCACTTCCTTGACACCCCACGGCCTTTGTTTTCCCTCTTTTACCCACATCTCTATTTATTTCGGCCATTTCCCCCACATCTAATCCCACTTCCTTTTAAACCCGCCCGATTTGGAGGTCTCAATACAGAGGTTCTACTGTACACCGCCTAGTAGATTAACCACTGTCTAGTGCAACAAACGTTGGGCATAGCTTATCCCTTATTTGTATGCATGATCAGCTTTTAGTGTTCTGTCGGGGACAGTCCAGTCTCTTACAAATGCTTTTCTTGCTTTATCGTTTCTTGCTTCTATAAATCTTTCGTTCAGAATTATTCATAGCGGTCCTAACAAAACCTATTTATATACAGCATCTTTGACTAGTATGATAAATTATGAACTGTAATCGAATTTAGTGATATTGAGGCAGAGGATGACTCCTCTCACGGTATAATGAATTCAGTACAATTTATTCATAGATAATTGAATATTAGCATTTTAATGCATTATTAATGCGGGTGCTGTTGACCGTTTATAGCACCAATTTTAAAGCCCATAGGCAGATTCAGGGGGATTCATAGGGGCTCGCCTACCTCCAATCCCACGCATTTTTCAACCCAAAAATTAATTTTCGTGGATTTTTTGGCAGCTTCCCGAGCCATCTTATGTAGCCAATGAAATCCTGTGAGTGCGCCCCCTTCCCCCATTCAGAAAACCTGGATCAGCCAGTACATGCTTATCTTGGCTTTTCACAGGAAGTGAAGATATGAAAAATACGCGTGGAAAAGAAGAACCTATCTTTTAATTTAAAACACGCTTGAGGCAGAACAATATGTTAATTAACCAACAGTGATTGAACTGATTTGATTTCCATATTTGGGACTGTCTGGTCGCAGAACAAGCTTGTAATTATATTATATGAAACAAACATAATGTCCACTTTCATCAGTTAGCACCATGGAATGATGGTATCATTCTGGTCTCGCAACCATAAGATTATAAGTTCGAGTCCAGTAAATGACAAATGGTTGACAATGAAATGGAAGACTTCAGCTATGCCACGATAGGGGTAGGGGCATGCTCATTGTTCATACCAACATACTGTGCAGTGTGTAGATAACCGTGAGACCTGACGCTGGCTTACTATAGGAAAAGGAGAGCAAGGATTAGAATTGAATAGTGCAGATGTTTCATCCTTCATACAGTTTCTGGACAAAAGTCGATTCTAATTGGCTTGGAACCGTGTTACGTAGAGGTGTGCCATTACTTAACGAATAAGAATACACTTACTTTCTCAAGGTCAAGGATACTGCAAAACTGGGGATGGAAAGGGGCCAGTGCACTTCCACCATATTGGTATTTTTTCCTAATGTTGTTCATAATTTAAAATGCATATAGTATAATTCTTATTTCATATACATAGCACTTGGTCTCTTTATTTACATGTAACTGATTTCGTAGTACTAATTATATTTACAAGGGTATTATATCAAATCAATGCATTTCAATATGCATTTCGATCATAATTATATGATGGAACAAAAACAATGCTAAAGCATATCTTTTGTTTGTGCTGTTTAAAATGTTATTTAGACACTCGGCACGGAATATCTATGAGGCCTCATTTATAATGCATTTTGAGGAATGGCTTTGATTAATCTCTGACTGGATCTGTCTGGCCCTTTGCCCCTGTCATCATTTGTCACATATATGCAATGATGTGGTTAAGTGTGCTCTAGATTGCTTCATATTGTTAAACATCAAGTACATATACTTCATGTTCACAACTCAATAGAATCGTGAGGGATGACACAAAACCGTGACCACATGTTACACATAGTCGGTTCATGGGGATCTCTTTCACACTGCACATGCAAATACATTGCTCAATATCCCTACACTGTGACTTGAATCATTGGCCAGAAATCAATCAAAATATAGACTACATTATTTCTTTTTCAAAGTATATCAAACCAATCACAAGAGAAATGAAGCACGAGGGAGAAAGAGGTGGCACGGAAGAGCAGAGAAAACAGGCAAAAGAAGAGAGAATATGGGTAGGAGGAAAGGAAGGGTTCGACCCACCATTAGGAAAATAAGGTTTGTTTCTAAAAACACGTTGTATATTTTGCGATTAAGACTGTCTGTGTCATGACTCAATGCACTTATCCGTTTTCAATAAGTCTTGTTCCCCCGGAATTTCTTCACACAACTCTACGTGTATGAATAAGTGGCCGCCACTTCGTTTAAACGTGATGTAGGACTAGTATGGCCTCCTCTGCTCTCAACCTGCCAGGGCTAAATCTCCCTATGCACTTGTTTTCTAATGGAAATATTAGGGTACGATAGTAGTACCATATTCGGCCGCTAGGTAAATTAGTCTTGATCGTGTGGCGGCGAGGAAACGATTCTGTCTATTTCAATGTTTTATTATTTGTCTAAACAATTCAAAGAATACATTGCAAAAACACACGAAAAGTCACGTGATTCGGTTTGTTTGTCTTAATAAATCCCAAAATCATAGATAAGAAAACTCGTGTCTGTGGTAACTGTGGTTACATGTAAGCCTATATATGTACAAACCCGTTTTTGCTTTTCCCCCCCAAGCTATACATTATTGAATGTGTCATCACGAAGATTCATCTATCCACGCTGTAATGATAATAAACATGTTTAATACTGTCTTTTTTTCCTGTGTATAGTTTATTAGAAAAGCAATCGAGATTTCGACCACAGATACAGATGACATCATAAGATCATAAGACTAAACGGGATATTCCTTAATGATGGCAGCTGATTGCATCACATCCTCATAAAAATGTCCATGGCTGTGGATGGACTGGGTTTCTACTAAATTATCCAAAGCAAAAGAAAAGTGCTAAACGTGTGTATAAGTATTAAATGTTTAAGGCAGATATAGTTCTGTTGAAATGTCCTAGCAAAAAGTCCAAAGTACTCTCTCTTCTAATGTGTCTAGTGAAAGCACAAGTAGAAGCATCGTCGGTTTCAGGTCTATCGCTTATTGTATGTATGCTGCTGTTACGAAACAAGCCAAATCGGAAAGATTAAAATTGTCAGACCACCAAGCCTCTGATTGGTAGTCTCTCAAAAGACCTTATATCTAATAGTTGATTTCTATTGATTCCCTATTATTACAAAAAAACGCTCGTGTAAACCATATATCAAGGGCAAAGAAGAAGAGCAAGTGCAATTGCGACAGCCTCTAGCTCTAATAGATATAAGGTCTTTTACAGAACCCTAGGAATCCACTGATATTAAATATACAGCCTCAAACATTTTGGCCTGTTATAGCATTTAAAACCAGAGTATTCAGTAGCAGCAGCTGTATAACTATAGAAGCCGCAACATCCATGGGTGATTTAACCGTTAAGGATTAGCCAAGACATTAAATATATGATCTTGATCAAAGCTTCTCCATTACAAATGAACAGTACCACATGCTTAAACGGAAAAATACCCAGCAGTACTATGCAGTTGCTCTTGAAATAGATTGCTGTTCTAAAAAAAAGGCATGTGCTTTTAGTTAATGACGTCACTTTTACAAGACTTGCAAGATTCGCGTCATAGAGAAGCTTTTAGAATAGGCCTTCATGTCAGATCATTTAAAGGCCTTGTGATAGGCTACTGATTGATTGGGTGTGAGCATTATATCTATTTCCGGGATCTACTTCTTGGGAAGGCGAGTTTTTGTGATTAAAAATGTTTGAAAATAGCTTGTCAATTACCAAATAAGCCTTAACTTTATATTTGTTTTCTAATGGAAATATAAGAATACGATCGCAACTAGTACCATATTCGGCCGCAAGGTAAATTAGTCTCGATCAACCAGACCTCATGATGGCGTAAACGAGGAAACACTTCAGTCTACATAATTGTCTGTCTAACAAATTCCCAAAGTGCATTGAAAATCACGTGAAAAGTCACATGATTTGGCTTGTTTGTCTTAATAACTCCCACAATTCATAGATATGAAAACACGTGTATACGTGTACACCATAGAAGGCATATTCGAATACTAAGGAAAGTACTGAAAAGTACTGTTAAGCAAAAATGACACCAGTAAACTGTAGAAGTAAAAGCGTAGATGCAACCCAGTCGCAAATCAAATGCACATGTCCATGTTGGATCTAAACTTGTCGAACTCTGGCCCATCGTTCAAACAACACCAGCAAGGATACAGCATTGGAGGAACACAAACAAACGCACTGAGCCGTTCTGAGATCATTTAGCATTTTGTATGGTCACTTAGGCAATGTGAATTGCAAACGACATCACGAACTCGTATACAGAGTGTCGCAATATAATGCTTAGAGCGCTCGGGACACGCCGAGTCATGTGCTAAGCGTATCAGAGACATGTGGAACGCATCGCTTGTGCTGTCAGGAGGTCTAGAACGCTAGCACATTTTCTAGAATTGCTTGCAGAATCCAGACAAACTTATTTCCTATTGTGTTTTCATTAGAGTTAACCTTGGTGCAACACACTGACTTGATGGTACGGACTTGTTTCTATGTTAAATATAAGCAAGGTATTTTAGGGACTGTACGTTTGTGTATGTGTATAGAACAAGGGAACGGGAATACATGTTGTAATACGCTATAAAGCCTCGCAAATGAGTTTGGTGTGAAGATTACATAGTAATCTTGGAAATGATATGATGAGATTTTCAATGGATTTAAGATTTCTTTCCACAAGGTCATAGATAACAGATGACATAAACCAAGCGAATGACAACCAAATAAATACAATTACATCTTATTGTCGTGTATATTGGAACCTGTTTGATTGTTTACCCCAATCACCTGACACCCACTCTAAAATTAAAACTCAAATTAAACTTGCTATTGTGAATACTCTCTTGTCTAGGTGAATTGTTTGGGCGGTGTCCACATCTAGTTTTACAGGTTCAATCAAAACAGGTATTACTCTTCTCAAAAGGACGTCCATCATTTATTAAAGTGGGGTAGCGTGACGACTAGTAGACTCGTAGATTTTTCCACAAAACGATTGGCTCAAATATTCAAATTTCCATACATGTTACAAATGATTAAAAAAAATAGTAAATATAATTTATACTTGATTACCATTATTATTAAGGAGAGGAATTGCATTTTTTTCTAATAGATATAAAACATGGCGATGTCACTTTTTCATCTGTTCAAGATTCACACAAATAGTCTGCACCACATTTCTGCAATTCTCGGTTTTCTTAAACTCCCTCAATAATGAACAATGAACACTCCCCCCAGAACACAGGCGTGAACTCTTCCCACCTTATCTTGATTGAGTTCTAATTGATTAAAATTAGTCAAGACGTTTCCAACCAAGAGAAAACAAACATGGGTGTCTTCAGAATGCACGAGTACCCAGTAGAGGAGATGCTATCGCTTACAGGAATCCAGCTATCAAAATATAGTTGAACGCCTCAAAGGTAGAAAGTGTGTGGTATCTGTGTTTAAAATCTGATTATGTGATATGATATGTTATCATGCGTTTTCCGTAATGTGTTTTTCACACAAAAACATCTTAGCTGAAGTGTCTACAAAGAGAGGATTCATTGACCGTAGCTATATCTCTTATTATCCCAAATTTAGCAGATTGAATGGTGTCCAGTTTTTTTTTTAACTTTTGAGAGTCTAGACAATTGAACAATCGCTTTATGGAGGGGTTCGTAGAATACTGTGTTATGCTTTGTCGGAAATCAATTTTTTACACGTTAGTCCCTTATGTCCAGTGGAATAGTCACTGCAACAGAGTCCGCATTTTACATATTTGAATCTCTGAGATTTGAATACATAAATTCACCCTTATATAGTAGTCAAGGCATTAGTTATTTAGCTATGTTATACTACAAGGTAGTTGTGCGATTGGAACACCGCAACTTCAAACAAAGAAGAATCCTATTTTCTTCAGAGCAAAGTATACATGAGTTTTTTTATCTATGAATTATGGGTATTTTTAGACAAACAAACAAAATCACGTGACTTTTCACGTGGTTTACAATGCATTGTGGGGGAATCGTTTTAGACAAACATTGATAGAGACTAAATCATTTCCTCTTCTACGCCATCACAGAGTCTGTTTGATCCAGACTCATCACATAGTGGCGTAATATGGTACTCCAATTGTACACTAATATTTCTATTAGCAAACAATAAATGAAAGAGCTGGACTTGTGTACTAAGTACCTGTAGCCGCTCATACTGAAGTGCAGTTTTTCGCTTTTAATACGCAGTATCTGTTATAGATAAATAAAACCATTTATATTCTATTGATAGCGTCTCGATTATGAATCACAAGTACCCCCACTCACCCATACGCTCAATGTTGTGACGTGGCCTATTATCTAATTGTCTCTGGTTCCAGGGTGAACTCCACGTACACCTAGTTGACCTACAACACCAAACGGTTTCCGCTTGACGTCTGATGAATCAGTACGAGCTACACATTAACCCCGCCTGATCCCACCTTAATCCATCTCACTTATTAAGCCACCCTCGTGGGTACTATTTACATATTGAATACATGGATATGGGCAATATTAATAGCACTGACTTGTGTACAAAATTATCCACCAATGCAGCAGATTCAGTTGTGAGTTATGACAAGATGGAACGGTTTTTTAGATTTCGATGAATTAGTTGAAATGGGCGATAAGTCATATGACAGATACAGTTTTCGAAAATATTTTTGTAAGCTTATCAGCTTTCAACACGAACTTACACTCTAATGGATGACAAGTACATTAGAACCTCTTTATCAAGACCACCTGGAGGTCCCACTGCATTTCGTCTTAATAGAGAGGTGGTCCCTTTATGCAAGTTTAGAATGGTCTCTTTATGAAGCCTGGTACTGCAAGATTATGTCTTACTATTGAGATGCTTTCTCCGTAACTTACGGTAACTGTGGTCTTCATTGGAGGTTCTACTGTATATTGAGAACCCAACTTCCTTTTTTGCCTAATGAAAATGAAAAACAAGTGACATTTTATCGTACCCTGTACTTTATCAAGCTTCAGACATGACTCAGCATCCAATTGCAAAATTGTCCAAATTGAGATGTATATGACAATGGGGTTATAAGCTGCACTTTGTGAGATCACTCACAACATTGGCGTGAGTAATTCTGAGCACTCATTTATTGAGAGTAACTATATCGAATACAGTCAAACCTCTCTATTTATCTAATTAGGAACAGTGGTGGTGTTAGTGGAAATGTTTGCATAGATGATATATCCTTGTAATGGAGACATTTTTTTAATTCCACATAGTAAATAGAAGAATGAAAAAGAGTACTTAATTGCGAGATAGCCCCCATGCCGAAGCTGTTCTGTATTCTAATCCAGGAGTCCGTATTTGTCATTGTTGCGGTACACACTTCAATGCCCACGTGACTAAAGTCATTTCCGGCTTTGTCACTTCCGGTTTCATGGATACAATATTAAAGGCCATTACTCATCGAATGTACTATGTTCGCCGTCACCCAATACATCACAACGTATTAGAATTCGTACAATACATGCGTCATTCTAGATTAAATTCTTCTCCCACTTCTTACCATGCACCAATGACTTTCGGTCTGGAGCATATAATTCAAGTTTCAAACTGAGTCAACGCGGTAAAAGTCTACGTCTGACAATCACGAACGTCCATCCGTCTTCTAAATTTATTTTGAGGCGCTAGAAGTCTAAATGCTCCAGGGTTACAAGGAGTCAACAAATCCCACATCCCCATTTTTGCCTTATTTCCCACATTCCTATTTTTTGGCTTTTTCCATACATCCCACAAATTTTAATGCGTCTTTCCCATATCACACTTTCCTGAAATCCCACATCCCTCTTTCTTAACAATGGCTTTGATAACATGACTGACTTGGCTTCTACATTTGGGACTCTTGCCTTTAATTTCTTAGGAATTTGTCACGGAAGGAACATTTCAACGTTCAAGCATCATCATCTTTAATAACATAGGCTAACATAGGCTAAAATTACAGTGGTATACAAACATGCAAAGTTATTAGAATAAGAAATGCAGGGGCTATATTTTGATTAATTGGGAAAAGACCTTTGTATTTCCCTGTAAGGAACACTTTTGTGTTGAAACGTTGGCATAATTTTTAGATATCATAAATCAAATTGGTCTTCAAGTTTTAAATTCCAAATCTAGTCTGCAGACACAGAACAAGACTAAAACCCACAGCATAGAAATGCAATGGTCGTTCAATTACAATTAAACTCGTCTATTTATTGCAAAGAGACAGACAGAAAAAGCTGTTAGTTATTCTACACTCCAACGGAATCAAAGCGCATCAGAAGACCAATTCCATGTTTCTACACACTGCATTACGTCCTGAGGCTGCCAATATGTCACCTTTGACACATCTGCCAGCCAATCTGGGGCATTTATCTAACTTGCTTCTTACTAGCAGCTCTGTGAATAAAGAATATATATGTACGTCCGTACAACGCAACATGCAATGGAGCAATTATTGGTCACTTTGCTTATTCATTTGGTTGGAGCTGAGGTGGAAGTAGAAACAATATTGCTGGTGGTGTTGCTATTAGGGATGGTGTTGTTGTTGCTGTTGTTGTTGTTGCTGCTGCTGCTGCTGCTGCTGCTGCTGCTGCTGCTGCTTCTGCTGGTGCTGCTGCTGCTGCTGCTATTGTTGTTGTTGCTGCCGCCGGCGCTGCTGCTGCTACTGCCGCCGCCGTCGCCGCCGCCGCCGCCGCTGCTGCTGCTGCTGCTGCTGCTGCTGCTGCTGCTGCTGCTGCTGCTGCTGCTGCTGCTGCTGCTGCTACTACTATAACAGCCTGATAACTAAACAACAGAGATTCTCTTCCTGCAATGTCCCGATCCCAACAGTCTACAAAATCCCTCTTCGTGCATAGAAAGAGAAATCCAGTAGACATTCCTACTTAAAGACGCACAGCACGGCTCCAAAGCCCCAACACGCGAAGACATGGACCCCGTGGCACGTAATCTCACCCTCTCCTGCCAGCTGCTCAATAAACTGCAGGACCAGTGGTCAATATACAAACGTAACGAAATAGCCCCAACTCAGCGTGTGCGCCCTGCGTTCGTCCGCTCCGACCAGGACCCTACATGAGATTAAAAAAAAAGACACGCCAACACGACCATTCCCTAAGACCACTTTTTATCTATTAAAGTGACACATTGACGAAGATATATTTTCGGACTCGAGGCATTTTGGCATGTCTTGTTGAAAAATATACACAAAGAGACGCGACTGATCCCCTGTAGGGCCCTCCGCGAGTGATGACGTCTGGCTAATTCCATTACGTCCCCGTGCGCCGCTTGGCAAGTGCCGACAAGGCTCATTACGCGCTCGGTTGGCTCCTGGCTTTGATCTCGGCAGGTGCGCGGTGAGGGTGCCGCCTCTCGTGCGGTTACACCTATTATCGTTATACTCAGGTGATATCGGTACTGTGACAGGCTCGGGTAATTGCGTGTGCTTTACGTAGCTATAGGCAGGTCCAGGGGCGCGGGGGACGCGTGTCCACCCTTTTCCCACCAAAATTTTTGATTTTCAAGGAGTTTTGGGCATGTCCCCTTTCGATCGCGCGTAGGAAACACATGAGATGCCTTAAATGAGCCCCCACCCCCACCCTACCCCCACCCCCGTTTCCCCTTAAAGCCTGGATCTAGTAGTGGTAGATGTGGGGGTGGGATGGGTTTCGAGAAAATGTTTGTGATATCTTGAGCGTAAAGTTTGAAAATTGTATAGAAAATCATATATAATTAAATCATATTTGCAGCACGTACCATTTGCAGTTAGGGCCAATTGATAAATATGCTGCGTAATTCCTTTGTATCAAGATCTCTGCTGTTCCATTAAAAGAATCTAAAACAAATAGTTATAAGTGATTGAGGTCCTGCTTTCGACGTACGAGTGCCACTGCATTGTTAATGCAAACTCCCACTCGCAAAAGCTTTTCACAGACAATTTCTACGATATGGTGGCAGAGGAAAATTGCTACATGGGCGAAAGGATTATTCTGCATCGAAACAATACAATGTCTTCTGATTTAACACGAGGCAGTAGGATAATATAAACAACAACTACAATAGCATGACTGACAGACTTTAATTATCGAGAATGTCTGATCCTAGTTTGAAACTAAAGATACCTCCATTGACTGTGTTTCTTTCTCTTTATTGCTTTTTTTTATCAATATTTGTATATTCGAATACGATTTCACTTTGGGATATAGAAGTAACAAATGAAAATTTGAATTAGGGGCCCATCTTGACATCTGTATTAGATACTCAGGTTGTGTCAAAAAAATACGTTACCATCACAACATATAATCATGGTCACGAATGCCTTACCAAATACGTGAGCTGCGTAGATCTCCTCGCGGACACACAATACATTCACTACAGTGTGTAGAATTGTACTCATCTAATTTCCCAATACGTTACAGCGTGGGCAGTATACTCAAAGGGTTTATTGGCTGTTAAATGCCCCCTTCATGAGCATTGTATGCGTTAAATACATTTCATGGTACAGGGCATAGCATCACTAAATAGCTCTAATGGCTCCATATCACTAAATAACCCCAAACATGTCAAATGACTACACTCTGTCATGAATGCTAATTACTCTTATTGTCTCTTATGAATGGTCCATTTCAGTCAATGTAGGGAGTACAATTGGAAAATGATGATGGCTAGAAGAAGGGTACGATTACTTCATAGATGCTGGTGCTCTAAGTAATAGATGCAAATAAGCTTTAAATTTCAGTACTATATATCTGTCTCATTGATATAATCTTAGCTGTATCCACGTTGCATGAAGACCTATTATAGTTCACTATCAGTAGCGCAAGACCATATACACAAATTTGCAATTTACTTGTTTAAATGCCTTGTAGACTACTAATATATGCAAACATAATGAGCGTAATACATGTATGTTGTGTTGGTCCGGGTTCAGTCTATCCAAATCAAAGTGGAAATTGTCCATCTGGACACCTTCCAATTCAGAACACCTATCAAATGAGCCTCTCGTTTAAGGACACCTGTCTTACGTTGACACTTTTCAATTCTCTCAAAGGTGCCCACTAAATACAGAACACAGAATACAGGTTCCGCTATACTCGTACATATATACGCTTCATTTTAACCTAATGCATGGCATGTACACAGTTGACGACTATCACAGATACCATTGCAACTGAATATATATGTTAGTTTCCCCTCTAACGATGACATTACGCCGGTGTATAAGCAAACCAGGACTTAAACTCACGACCCAAACAGAAATTGAACACTGGCAGATAGGCCTACTGGTGTTTGGCAAATGGGGCCCTGAAACTGCACATAACGCATTATAAGACAAATCCGCGGTGAAGGACTCGTCAAACCTGCACAAACAAAAAGATCCACGTTCAAAAACACGTGTCACAAAACTCGTCTGCTAATCACGTTCCGCTTCCCGCCGTCTCACCGTCCTTCTCAATTTGACTCGTTTCCGTTTCGAAAGAACGCCCGACCGCGGGGCCCCGCATTCAATTTGTAGTCGGTTAAACAATCAACACCCACTGGATACCACAAGGAAGCCATCACGGGGTGTTCCTGGAAGCAATCGCGGCTATCTGATCCGTTTAGCCAGCTGCCGCATCGGTTGTTTGTGTTTACAACAGGCTCACACCTTTATTGTCGCTGACAAATCGAATGCCGCCTGCACAACTGACACAAGACGCCAAACAACACTCGATTGAGTTGTTCGCCGCTCACGTCGAATCGGCGAAGAACGGAAGCAATCAGTGTTTGTTTTGATTAGTCGTGTTTGGGTACAGCTTTTATACGCGGGCAATGTTCAGTTTGGGGTGGTGTTTGTTGCTCTTTCCCGGCGTATCTATTAATCACTTGGTTGTCATGTAGAAGGTGATACGTTCGGCATTCGTTGTTTATGCCGTGCACAAAGCCATCGCCAATGATTTTGCAATTACCGTGTCTTGTAAATTGATAAGACCTCTCAAAATGTTGCAACATGGATCCATCTGCAGTCGAGCGATTCCTCAACGTGTTGATTATGGAAGCCTGGGGGTGGGACGGCGGGTGTGAGTGTAAGTGGGGGTGGGGCGTGTTGTGTAATAAAATGACACCTTCTCTGGCAGATCCAGGTTTCCTGGAAATTGAGAGGGGGTGTTCTCATCCACAGGATTTCATGGGTTTCGTTTGCACGGGGGCTCGCGGAGATGCCAAACCGCCTTGAAACTATTTTTAGGTTTATCTCTACACACACATGAGATGTTGTTTGTCGTTTTGTTTTATTTTGTTTATTTTGTTTGTCTGTTTTAGATTAAGCACGCAGTAATAACTCTTTTGATAGGCCTACAACATATAGAAACCTGCTTATCTTTGCTTTTATTTTCACAGCAGCAGTAATCGTCTTACTTGATGAATTAACTCCTTCAGCATTCGTTCTGATACTGGCTGCACATCTTCATAAGTGGCATTTTGTCATGCAGATCTCATTAAGAAAAGCTTCTTTTCTTCACCTAATCACGAGCCTGCACTCCGCTGGCGTTAATGCAAGGAACACAAATGCTTTCTGCTGGATCATGTGCATGGCAGCTGTGATGGATTCATGCAACCTGTTCTGTCAGACCACAAATACAACACTCATCCAGATCCAGGGGTTGGTGCGGACGGGGCAAGCGCCCCCTTTTTTTCAACCAAAGAAATCTGAAGATGTCGCTGAAAGAGGACGTTATGAATCTTCGGTCGGAAGTTCCACAGCGAGATGTATTTCAAATAGGTGTTTTTACGAGAATGTAGCTGTCTGTGGATCATGGTACGTCGTCGCGTCCGACCAGAAAATGGCGTGAAAAATAAGTCGATTCGAGTTTTCCATTGCGTACGTAAAACAATAAGCCTTTTAGTAGCTCATATGATATTCATCCGAACGTTTTCACATTAAAAACAAATGAAGACTGCCTAGTTTCTTATTTTTCACCATAATAAATAATAAAATATATAGCAATGAGTCCGATTTGGACAAAATCGTGTAAAAATGCATTTGACAGCTAACGTCCGAACGCTGAGTGTTAGATATGGCGATGCATGTGATTAATGGTCGAATTAAACTATTTAGTTAAACAATTACATAGACTTATGGATATGAATAGAATCGATTTACTGCAGATTATTTTTTATATATTGTTTTACGACAATGTAATAACAGAGATATCTTTGTCTGTTTGGTGTTTTTAAATACATTATCGTCGCCTTAAATTGTGTAGACTTTTAGGATTTGCAACGATGTCATTGGTTCAACATAAATTAAATATACTAAATATGATGGTTTATTTTATTTTTATGGGACGAAAAAAAAATAATATTATCTGTGTTGTATGTAATGAATTGCTGAAGTCTAAAAGTTTTCTTGACTGTGTCGTTCAAAATGTATTCGCAATTTTCAAAGCATAAATTACGACGTCAAGACATGTCGGTCCATAATCCAGTTGAGTTTAGTCTGGTTTAACGGTAGTCCCTTTTTATTTCAGAATATGAAAATACGTATGACGTATTTGCTTACGTCGGGTAGTAAACGCTCAAAAACACGACGTGCGTACGTCGTTGAATCAGCCGTATCTATTTGTATGTAAATAAAACAAATATTTTGTAAATTTCCCTTTCAATTACTTTAGAAGATTAAAGAGCAACTAATATCTAAAAATGAAGATGTAGCCTTGACATAGTGTACAGAAATGAAGGGTAAGAGATTGGTGATGAATCGAATGCTGATTTAGTAGTTATTTTTTAATTTATACTTTATGTAATTTTCTTTTCTTTTTTTCTAGTCAAATACATTACCGTTAAATTGTATTAATTTGTTTTTAATTTTTCTTAAAACATTCTATGGGCCGCTGTATATATTTATTGTATTATGAATGAGTCTGAAATAAACATGAATAAATAGTAATAGTTGGTCTTGACCAGTCGTCATGAGTCTTGAGTTAATGCTGTCAAGACATGTTCTCAATTTCAATTTCAATTTTTCGTTTTTTTTATTTGCCTTGGTAGATGGTATTAAGATTCTGAATAGACATATGTCAAGCAGACATATGTTTAAAAAAAAAAAAAAAAACTGTATGCAATATTATGTTGTCCTTTTTTTTATTTTTAACGAATTGCAGGAAGCAATAAATTATCGGTACAAATAATAAGAATTACAGTTGCAAAGCAAGTCTTTCTCGTAGAGCGAAGCAGAGCGAGATAACAGTGCAACAGTCTATTTCATTTCAAGCACACTGGTTTCTTACGCCGTACGTGCGATGACTTAACACGTCCAACGTGGTTGGCCTTATTAATTAGACGAGCATAAATTAGTTACAGTAAAAAAGCAAACAGTAAAAACAATAAAAATGCATCTAATGCATCTCTAAATACGACTTAATTAACATATCGGTAGATCGTTGGTATCATCAAAATTTTATTTTCCACTGGCGCTGATTCTGTTATATAGTGTTGTGCCCCTGCTGTGATTTCACAAATTATGAAATTATAAAACGATAAAAATCTAACTAACTTGTTTTATTTTATTGATTTCAGATACCACCTAGACTTCACCATAGGTATCATGAGTATACCCCGTGGTCAGTGTTTCAATTATTTTAGGGTCCTTACTCAGCACATGTGTCTCTTTCTTACATTCATTTTGTTTAAGAAGGTAAGCGCTTCATACAAATGTGTATGTATACATGTGCATGTAAGTATAAAGAATTGATTATGAACAATTTTGTACAATATCATTTGAATATAAACCATATTAATTTCAGGTGTGCGTACCTATTTTCCGTGCATTAAAAGTCCAAGTTTATCACAAACAATATAACACTTTGATACAATACTACTTATAAATGTTCTTACAAAATGTCTTCATTATAACATTTTGATACAATATTACTTATAAATCTTCGTACAAAATATTTTCATTTCAGGTGTTTGTAACAATGGGAAATCGGTTGTGCAAAAAAGACAAGACTCCCAAACCAGAGGTTCCTGATAATGTCGGTATTTCAAAGGAGTCTCAAGTTAAAGTGTCAAGTTCAAAAACTGATTTGATTCATTCAGTTACAAATAACAAACCCGATTCAAGCGAGGCATGTGCTAGAGATGGAAAAAATCATGCATCCCTTGGAAAATTGCAAAGTTCTTGTCAAATCAAATTGGAGCATGAAGTGGGTGCAACACACGTTGCACAATCAAAGTCTTCCGATTCTGCAAAATTCCACAAGCCGATTACAAAGTCAAATGTCCATAAGACAGGTGATCATTTAATCGAAAAATGTTGTGGAGAACTAGTATCTCATCAAGTCAAAGGTAATGTTAACAAAGAAAAAACATCACCTTTAAGTCCCAACACCAATGCCCAAAGTAGCCAGCAGACAACTGCTGGTGAGCATAGCATCAAGGACCCAACAACACTGTGCAACCCCTCATCAACGGCCAGTTTGCAATGCAGTAAACAAAAAATATCACTCCCAACTCCTCCGTCCGCTTTGCAATTGCATGAGACAGATGTTCTTTTGCAAGATAGTTTGGAAGAACTAAATGAAAGTATCCGGAGTCAGGAATATGAAAAGTCACAACTAAAATCTGCTAAATCAAAAGAAGATATACTAGAAATTCTGAAGAAAACAACTGTTCACGTGGAACAAGGCTTAGAAATCCACAAGAATCTTAGGTGTGTTATAAATGATTACGGATTCCCACCTGAAATGATTCCACCTGAAATGAAAGGGTTAGATGATAACATTGCAAAGAAACACGCTTCATTTCAGGCAATACTTAAGCCACGTGAATTCTCCAGTGGGATTGTTACAGATACAGCAAATGGCTCACCTCCAATTAATAAGAAACGAGATGAAAAGACACCAGTCTCAAATACAGTATCAGCTTTAGCTTCAAGAAATAATATTGCGCATAATGAACCATCAAAAAACCTAAACTCACGTGTAAAAAACACGTTTTGTGAGCAACAACAATTATCACCAAACAAACATAAATGTGGATATCCACAACAAGCAATTAAATCATCACCTACAACTCAAGTCAATACAGTATCAAAAACGTCTGGTGAAAAACCAAATGAAAATTTAGAGCATCCAATCATGTCATACGAAAACAACAATGCTTTGTATTATGTAAATAAAGGCGACAGCATGATTAAAACGAGTCAGTTTAGTGAAAATGCAACACTTTCACAACCAACAAATCGTACCCGAAGGAAAAGAAAGAAAAGAAAGAAAACACGTGCTGTATCGAATGCACCGACTCTAGAGTCTCTGAAATTATGTGAAACAAAACTATTGAATGAAATGGAAAACCTAGATAAGCCAGAAGACGATTCAACTGCAAGAAAAGAAAAGGAGCCATCTGTTAATGAAACATGGAATAAATTAAATGACAACCCACCATTAAATGAATTATTTGGTTCAATAAAATCCATAGGTGACATCATGTCGGAACTTACCTCACTGTCAGTAAATAAACGTTTACAGGTTTCTACAAAAGATTCAACCACTAATCCACCACGAACTTTAGATAAACAGTCAACGCTTGAAACCTCAAAGGATACAAACAGGAAATCTTCGCAAGAAACCCAAACAAAGTCAACTAAAACTACCAATAATCTTGAGAAGTCGCCTAAATCATCTATAAGCAATTGCAACAAAGTTGAAAATACAATAATTACTCCATTAGAATCTACAAAAGGGCAGGCTCAATCAGCTCTGTCAAAGGACATCAGAAAGAAAACCACACAGATTGAAGCAAAGTCACGTAAAAGTGAGGAACCTAGAATCTATCATCAAAGACAAGAACCCTGCAGTATGTGGCCAGATCAACACAATTTTTCTTCCCATAAAGCCGCAAAGAATATAGAACCACGATTAAAAGAGAATGGTTATGATTCGACAAAAATCTGTGTAAAAGTAGAAAATAGTTATGAAATGAATCTTTCTAAACATGAGCCAAATGATGATGCAGTTGAAGCAACAGGTAATACGAGCACTAATACGCCTAAGAAAGTCATTTTAGGTGAAAGAAAAGGGGATATAGAAGAAGGTAGTATATCTTTTTTAGGTCATCATTGCCAAACTGCATGTCAAAGTCAGATGAATGGAGCTGATACTACAAACAATCCGGCTGTTGAACATCTCAGCTCAAATTCCAAGGGAAATACTTGTAGAACTCAATCGGAGAAAGACAAGCTATTGCAGGCGCATTTCCCTTGGAATGAAGGGATGGAATCAATAGAAAGCCTACAGCGGTCAAAATTCACACTCCCTTCATATATTACTCCAAAATTTTCTTTGGACACTGACAATATATCCCTTTTGAAGAAGGGGCCTAAAGAGAAATTTGAAAAGTATACGCGCAAGCCAAGTAAACACTCACGGATACTTGAGCTGGAGCAGGATGATGATGTTGATACAAAGTGTGGACAAAACGACATTAGAAAGATAACTAAACCTAAATGCTGCCATAGAAATAAATCATTGAATCAAAAAGGTAATCAATGCGACTTCAATTTGAAAAGGACAATGTCAATTGAAAGTCGTAGAGTTCTTCAGGAGCATGAAGACAATGATTTGAATTCAGAACGACCTGCTGTTTGTAGTAAAACCATCTGGTTCTACCACAATCTAGAAGTAAATCCAAATGAAAACAATCTTTCTATGCCTGCTAAGGAGAGAAAACAAATTAACATATTGTAATAGGTTTTAATGAATCAAAGTAAAATATTATATGAATAATGATAGAAATATTGATAGATATACTGATTTACATTGCATGAAATGTTTTGTATTGTGTAGTGATAGTAGTTATAAACAGTGTGTCTGACTGGAACTACATATTGATTACGTTGAAATAATCTACAATTCTATTGAGCTGTCTTAAATACTGACATAGAAATTTAAAGATAAACAATAATGGAAACACGCAACCACCTTCCCGGTTTTCTTGACCCCTATGTTGCTTATTTGGTTTGCATCTTATTAAATTCTCACTCACGTTCCTAACTGCACTCTTTCCTTTGTGAATTTATGGGCAAGACTCTCGTGAGCATTCAAAACTGTGCACATGCTTGAAGAGATAAAAAGATGCAAGTCTTGTCCATATTTTCCCCATACCAGCTGTGCCCTAACTTATCTCAATTGCCATACAATACGGTTGCAGAATCAGGTTTTCACAATGCTCACAATACATGTATTTTGTTTCACTAGTGCTCACATTACATCCTTGTTATGAAATATATTTGACGTATATCAAGATTTGTACAGAGATCACAACCTTATAACAAGAATTGGGGGTGGGGAGGGAGCGCACATTTTTCAACCTGCGTAGGCTTCTTCCATTACTTATTCCCCACTAAAATCTGGATCTGCCAGTGTACGTAAAGCATAAAAATGATCGTCAATTATTTCCCGAAATGAACTTTTATGATCTTTCTCTACAGCTTTGCTTTTAATAATAATGCTTTGATCAAAAATTCCTCTTAGCACCTTTGATGACAGCAGTATTTACTCTGTTGTTATGTTGGCATTGAGTAATGCTCTTTGATACTTTAAACTGTGCTTTATAATGAGAGATGAAAGACCTCAGCATCATATGGACTTGTTTGAAGGACATTCATAACGCAGGCCGCCGGTTGTGTTGTTCTCAGTGACTTCTTGTCTTATTTTCATTGTATAATCAGTCATAAAATGCCAAAAACCACTGCTATGTAGCTAGGTGCTAAGGTGGGTGCGGCTTAGTTTTGCATATGGATTATCTTGATCTCTTAAACGTGAGATTCATGGACAGACACATATTACACAAAATAAAATACGCATCAATTGTCAAAATGTCGAATCGTCAAATTGAATACAAAAGTTAAGTTCATTGGATATCAAATATTGGCTCTGAAATAATGCTCAAATAAGGAGAAAATATAGTCCACGAGTCAGAGCAGATTTCACGCCTTGATATCCAAATACAATATCCGGTGACCTAAACCTAGGTAGATTGAACATGAATGATGAGAACCACGGCATATGCTTCTTCAGTGGCCTAGATCATCTCTGACACTACTGAGGGGTGGGGGTATAAGTTAAAAAAATCGAACCTCCCTCTTTTTTCTTTTCTTTTTTTTTCTCTTTTTTTTCCAACTGTCCCTCTTCTTTTTTTTTTTACCTTTTTCTACATCTGACAATTTTTGGCCTTTCCACCAGCTCCCACATCCATGAAATCACACATGCATATTTTGCCATTTTCCCGAATTCCCATCTCTTTTTTTTTTTTGTTTTTTCAATATATATTCCCCACCCGCCCAACCACACCACTCACCCAGGTTTCTAATGTTAGCAGGGTCAATCTAAATGATCGAGACTAGGCACGTGGATGTATAGGCGGAAGTGGGCGGCAAAAACCGGAAGCACTATAGATGGCAGACGACACTAATAACGTCAATTTGAGAAAGAGTGCTCGTGCCCATCAAAAGCTAAGTATGAGCGTGCCAACCCCGCTGTGTGATAAACGAACATAGTGCAGTAGTCGACAACTTCAGTGCGTTAGAACTTAGAAATCCAATCGAACCTCGCTATCTTGAGGTTGCGTATCTCGATTTTTCTGTTATGTCGAAGTTAGTTTCATCTCCCTCCAACTACATTATGAGCATATGTTAGTTGGTTATATCGAATATTGGTTATCTCGAATATTTTAATGGCCTCCTAATAAATGCGAGATAACAAGCTCTTACTGTAGAGCTTTTTGAGAAGGTCTCCAAAGTTTAATGCCGTATATTCCAGTAAACAAGTTCTTACTGTAGAGCTTTTGAGAAGGTCTCCGAAGTTTAATGTCGTATATTCCAGGACACGTTTTTATTGATAACAATGAATTGATAGGTGACAATGAATCATAAGTTAGCAGAAGACAACCAATAATAGTTGGGTTGAAGTGATGTTGATTTCTTATTGGACTTGTCACTATATCAGTAAACTATATATACCTAATTATAACAATAAAAAGCAAACTACAACTTATCCCATCTGGGAGTTTATTCTGCTTTGATACACAAAAAAATGTCCCATCTCAGGAAACATAATTCACACGTAAATGTGGCTGGTGGCTTACGAATTATTAATGGCATTTCAAATGGCTCTCTCTTTCTGGCAAATGGCTATTTAACAAGCCATTAATGCCACATAACAGATTTCTCGCATACCTACGACGTGTCATAACTGTATCGTTTCTGCGAGGACCGTACGCGAGTCATTGGCGAAGCCGCATGTTTAGAAGCTGGAAGTGGCATTAGATGGACATTTGAGCGTCTATTTGGTAGAAGGTAGTAGCTTTGAATTGTGTTTTTCTAAGAAAGTCTCTTTTAATGATGCCGATGATTATGTATTTTGACGTGATTTGCGGGCTTCGAGAAAAAGAATCGCACGTGGACCATAATAGACGCAAGTAGCGCAAATCAATCTATAATTTGAACATGCTTTCATGTTAATTGTTAGAACTACTGTTGTCAAAAAGACACTCACTATGTTTACACTAGAAGGTTTATTGAGTCATCTGGAAAACAGCATGGTTAATTTTATGAAAGGTGCGTGAAAATATGTACAATTTACACTAAAAAACTACAAGGTGACTATTGGTGTAATAATCTGCTAAGTCGAATATATGGCAAACTCGAGCAAATAGCGTCCCATCATAAACACTATTAATTATGTTATCAAAACGTTTTACGCATTTCAAATTCTACATAACGGGGCATAAATGTGTGAAATTACCAAATCCTGCTGCCGATTTTTTGTTAACTTTTATGTAGATGCGAATATATATAAAGACACACCTGCAACAAGACAGATAGAAACTAGCAATTGTTACATCACTGCGATAGGATAGGGAGTTGGACTCGTGACCAGAACGTCGTCAGTTCGATTCCAGTTTGGGTCTGGTGGTAGGTGTTGAGCAAACTCATCCATATACAGTTGTACACTCCTCCGTGGTACCTAGCATTAAATAGGTACAGGTCGGGCAAGTGAACGCTATTGTTGATTGTCAAGCACGTCTGGTTCTATATGGTTTGTAAGCTGAGAGTTCAGAAAGGCGTAGTGTGACAAGGATGTCAATGACCTGGTGTGAGTGTAAACATACACTAGAACATACACTAGACATTTACATTTACGACTGGTTCGGCTTCAACATTCGGAACTGACTGACGCTAGCTTTGCCGTTAGAAAATGGAGGCGAAAAAAAGACAAAACATTTATGAAAACGGAACGTCTGCAGACGATAAATTAAATCCCATCGTGAAGATCCATATTTTATAAGTTTGTAAATGACCATTGTAACAAGGGTGGCCCCCGCACACGGCCCTGAAAGCCTTCACAATAATGCTTTACTGTGGTGAGATTTCCTGGGTGTCACCCGCTATGTGATGAGCATACTGCCGGTGCCACTCCAAGAGGGATTCTTTATCTTCCAATCATGCTGAAATAACAGTGTGAGCCGTGCTGTTTTCATTTCATTTTCGCCCAGTTGTAGACGTATATTGCAGTCAGGTCGTGATGCTTTCATTGGGTGACTTGACGTTTTTATTTGATGCCAATAATGGATATACAGTGTCATTGTTGCCATTTATTCCATGAAAGACGCTCAAGTTATTAAGAAAAGGGTGTTGTGTTTAGTTGAGCTTCGAGCAATCATGCTTTATCTTGATAAGAAACATGATTTGATTGTGTTTTGAACATGTATGAAAAGCTATGCATTTAAATTACATCATTTAAATTACATCATTCTTTACAAACAATAAACTAAATATATGAATGTGAGAATGACCAATTATGAAATGATTCAGGAGAGCGGAGCCGCCTTGATTTTTCCCGTACACGTATCGCAAATCTGGGTTCTGCTTCCTGTATTCCTGTCTACGCCGGATAACATCACCTATCCTGACAGTGCTCATCAAAGCATGCATTGGAGCGAATCTTAACAAGTCAAAAAAAAGGCCCTGGCTCTTCCGGGTCTACCCCGATGCGGATGTAGCCACACCTCTCAGCTTATACATAGTGTAAGTCCTACACAAATTATTTTTTTACCCCTCTAATTATGCACTGAGCACAACTGCTAGAGTATTTTTTTAAAATCAGAACATACCCTTCAAATGAATAAACAATGTACTAGTAGATCACAATTCAGTCTAGCCATTTTTATCTTTATAAATACATTCACTAATGTTGAGTCAAATCCATTTGAACCTTACTGTCTTAATATTTTCGGACATTTTCCATATCCATCTCCTGAGACCTCTTTAAGTCATAGGTGCCTGTGTTTATCGCAAAGACCACTACAGTGATAGAATTGAAATTGGGATGTTTTATCATGATACACAGTTTTGATTTTAATAATAATCCTTAAATAATGGTGAATTGAACACGTTTCATTATGTGAACATTGTGATATGATAATATTCTGGGGTGAGATGCTCTTTTAAGACTTCACGTAAATAGCTTCAGCATCCCTCTATCAATCATCCTCAAATAAACGTGCTTCCTCTGGGACAATGGATTGGTCTTCGACTAGGGCACTCTTTACCCTCTGGCCCCAAATTCATCTTAACATCTTTACTTTCACTATAACACATTGCTATCATCATTCCTGTGCGATGTTATTCATTTGTGGGGCGGGTTTATAAAAAGGTGAGACGTGGGAGAAAAACCAACATAAGAGAGAAGTGTGGGGGGGAGAGGCATGTGAGATTTCAAGGAAGGGGAATATGGCGAAAACGCCTTAAAATTTGTGGAATATGGGGGAAAAAAGGCTAAAACTCTAAGGATGTGGGATTTCTTGACCCCTTATAAAAACACCCCACATTTGCTGCTCTTAAGTTATTAATTCTTGTATTACTTAGTTATCATTTCATGCAAATATAACAATGTATTCATTCTGATACACAGACAAGATAGTGTTGATCCTAGCAATCTGCTGTGCTGTGTACAGGCAGAGAAGCAAATCATTTCGACTTGTGATAATGTTTTCAATCGCTGCTTCCGGTGTTCTTCATTATAAGTCTGTGGCTCACATCACCAATATACATTTGACATATGGGCCAGTTTTGCGCATAACGCAAGCGCATGGTGGTTGGTACAAGTTACTAATGCAAGTACTTGATTATGGGCTATTCTATTGTTATGTTTTGAAAACCTTTTTGACACTTAAGGACCCCCCCCCACCCCAACACACACACACACACACACACACACACACACACACACACACACACACACACACACACACACACACACACACACACACACACACACACACACACACACACACTTCTCTCTTATTTTGGAATTTACTCAAGCAATTACTTGTTCGGTGAATTAAGTTAGTCAAAAGTGTATCTTTACAAGTGTTTTTGTTCTTAGATTTCGAGTGTCAACAGACGTGATTTAGATTGTACTTGTATTGCTGCTGTGACTACTTATGCTGCCACATAATATGTGTGTTATGCTGGCGTTAAAACTTATTTCTCTGCGAATTTACTCATTAGATTGTACATGAACCATTATATTTCAACAACTGCAACTCTGTGTATGTGTGTATGGGTTTCATCTTCATTCACATATCCATTATTTTAAACGTGTAGGTAACATGTAGCTCTATGATATTCACGCGCGTGGTTAACATTTGCAATGTAAAATACTATAAATCTGGTTATCTCCATTTTTCTTCGCATCCCTTCAACTTCGAGATAAACGACATCTACTGAGCTCTTCTACTTCTTCTGTGGGGAAGTACGTGTACAAATAAGAAGTAATTGACCGAACAAGTAATTGCTTGAGTAAATTCCATCTTTGATGCCACTGATGGAAATGAACTTTACCAATGAATGTATTTTCCTCTGCGTATAAAATGCAATCATTTTTCAACGAGCATTTGAGGTATGTAAATAGTTTGCACACATTGCATGTTTAGCACAGATACTGAGTTTGTCACATGGTGAAATCTAGAGCAAAATATTTTGGCCTAATTTTGTTGGATTTGCAAAGTACAATATGATGTTATTAGACCTCTATAAATATGTGCCAAATGTTAGTCATTCAGGAACGAGTTGGCCATCTATAGACACCTCATTATAATAATCGCAATTAACATTTGCAAATTGTACACATTGTTAAACGTCTATTACTAAGTGTTTAATGAACATGTTATCTCGTGCATATTTCTAGCTAAAGTGTCCACAAACTTATGAAGTTGCATATGTTCGTAATGTGTTGTCTTTCGTGTGTAGATCAAGAGGAAAATGTTCATTCTATTCTCACCTTCTAGTTTGTTCGTATTTACACAAACGTGCAAATGACCTTCGATCATATATTACTGCGCTAAAACAAATAACATTCGCCCTATATTTATTTTAACAACACCATAATTATAATTTTGACATATGGAAGTGCTCGTGAAACATATGTACACTTACTCAAGAATCTGTCAATTATTGGTGAAAATGCTAAAATACAGCATGTCGTCTTTCGTTTTAGCCCGGGGATTGGAAGATACAGGCAAGATACAGAAATGTAGTAGTATGAAACTCAGAACTACTAGCTTTTGTTAGATGAAGACCTAGTAACATTAGAAATTCTGATGCCCATTCAAATGTGTGTACAATTTGTATCATAAGGCATATTGACCATTAGTCTACTCTAACACTGACCGCTTCAGTGCCTCGTTAGTTATAACACAATCATGTTCACTTTCTGTTCCCGGATAATTTGCTCATGGGCTTAACATTATGCAACCTTATTTGCAAATCCCTCCCTTATCCTCTTACAGCCACTTTTGATAGATACTTCAAGTATGTGCCTTCCATTTAAATACTTAATTTCTCAATTTTTGTAAAACCAGTATATTTTACAGGAATGCCGTGTGAGAAACGTAATAGCGCCGTTTCATATTATGACTTTCATGCAATCAATTTTCATCAATTTGCAACATATATTTCTAGCCATAGAGACTTAGAGAAAGAATCTTCTAATGCAAATACCTAACTAATACATTAAACTACGATGTAGCTACCTACACGTACCTCCAATATAGCGCACGCGTAATGCATGTAATGTAAATTCTGCAACGATGCTCCTGCACATATTAAACATATGCAATAACATCAAAAACTTAATCACAAGAGTCTAATCTTCGCAGATTTACTTGGATGTTAACCCATATCAGACAATGTGGCAATGACAGTCTCAGATATTCATTTATTATAATCAATGCAATCACTGTAGACAAACATGTTGTTTAGCTTGTGAACGGCATACATAATCACGAATGCACTGCGTCTCTGTCTGCAAGCATTGGCTGCGGTTCTTTCATGTAGGGGACAGAAGCTACACTGGATATTACCACCATAATAATTGCTTGCTGACATCACTGTACAAGATTCTACGCTTTCCCGTGGTATTCACGTGTTTGATGTGTTCATTAATAATTTCACAGACTCGTGTATCGCAAGTTTTGGTCCACGTAACACCTCGACTAAAGCTAGGTTGAGACAGTTGCCAACATTGAAGCCGAATTTAGTCGTGATAGTGTAGCCACTAAGCCAGTGTTTAAATGTGAGATAAGGCAATGTCATCTTTTTCTACCATTTATTTCTCATCTAGCACTGCAGCTTTTTAAAAATCCGGAATGAACATTCGTGACTGTCCGGCTGGGGCTTAAAATGACTTAAAAAGTTTTGAAAAGTCACTTTTTAAAAATACATAGATCAAAGTGAATCCATGTTATAACTTACGGAAAAGTGCTGTGTGACATACATATGAGAGTATACCAGAGTGCAGACAAATAATCCATGACATATGATTACACACACCGCACAGGTATCATAGATGCAAAAACCGCTAACGCAACACTGCAAAATCAAGTTGTTGTAATTCTGCTTGTCAATCATGTTCAAATTCAGTGCTCTTGCTCTCGAACAAAAAAAATCTGTGTACCGTGAATTGAACAAGATGCGGTTGCACGTGTTGAACATTGGCGAGAACACCTGATTTTTCACCTTAAACCTTGCATTTTGAAATACTAATAGGGAATGCAAAGATTAGTGGATGGAATGGTGTGAAGTGTCTAGTGAAAATAGGTGTCGCCGCGAGAATATTACGCTCTGTCGGGGTACGTTATTACCCAAAGGTTAATGGGGGTTTCTTCACTCCCCTGACTTGCGTATGATACACACGTGTGTGTGTCACTTGGGTAATTTGTAAATTGATTAGAACACGTGACCTTCTGGACACGCGACAAGTTAGGAGGCTTGTCTCATGGAGTGCGTTCCTCATCTTTAAATTATCGATGTAGTCTTTGAAATCAAAACATCCATAGAGAAAAAAACACATACTTTGTGGCATATGTCAGTAGATCATGTCAACATAATATGCAAACCATCTCAAACGCCAAATAAACATGTACATATTTTGTTCAAGGCGGTATAGCATGAAATGCATTCTATGTGGTAAATGTTACACTGCATCAGTTGTACTAAATGGTTCGATTTCTTTACGTTTTGACCTTCGGTTGTCACCCATCTATTAACTCATCCGAAAGATTTGAATCTCGTTTGATACATCGTCATTCACGTTTTCCCCCAAAGTGTCATAAGTCACACGTGTACACACAAAAAAACGAAATGAAAAAAACTCCGAAGTTCACTCATTTTAAATTATAATCCCTTCCATACACAACTCACCTGCTGTGATCCACACGAATCCTTTTCAGATCCAGCTCAATGTACATGCACTATCAGTTCTCCCACTGGTGTACACTTTGCTGATGTTGATCTTAATCCATCAATCAAGACAAATCCAAGTTAAACGTTTGCTAATATCGTCTGCAATATCGTCGCTTGCTTTGCGGGATCGGCTCACGAACCAATATCCAAAGAGCTTTGCTATAAGACGTTTCTCACCAATGATGAAATTAAACCTATCCAATATTCCACAAAGTCTCTAAATTAGTGTTTGTGAGTCCAGTTTGCGAATGAGCCTTTTTAAGTAAAACATTGCAAGAAATCACAAGATATTACATTTCAAGATTGCAATGGATACAAAATGGATGGACGATCAAAGTGAAAGCATGTGAAGACTTATTTTGTAGCTTGCTAAGCAGGTTATTTGTGCGTTGACATGAATGTCATGGAGAGTGGTTTACAATAAGTACGATGTATTGTATCTATCCCTTACAATGCTCAAACATATAGGATCTTCCAGCACTTAAACACATTTATACGGGAATACGAACCAAGTTTGCGCAACAACCACTCTGTCTATATGGGACTCATGACCGTAGTTAATTTCTGGAGATCATCATACAGTGTCGTTCTCTGTCCTGTTATCAATTTAAGTTGTATTTTACCATCATTCAAACAAGTGCGATGTGGCGTAAAAATAAATACTTGTAAGTGTATGGACTTCACTTGTATCCTCCCTTTTTTACTTATAATTGTGTATCTCATGAGAACTAGCTATTTTCATAGATCTCTTAATAAAAAAGGATTAAATAACACATTTAGTAAAAACCTCTTAGTATAGCATTACATTGATAGAGCATGCACGTGGAGAATAACGCGGTGGGCATACATCAGATTTGTGGAGTTATTGGAGAAATTTGCTCTCTTCTGGTAAAAGGAGTGGAGAAAAGGGACGTTACATGGCTATTTGCATATTGATGAACACCACTATAGATTGCCGTACAGTGTTTTTCTCTGCAAAGGCGTGCATTTGTGGTGTTTGTGCAAAAGCAAGCTTAGCACCAGTGTGAATTTGAGAACGCTTTCAATTTCATGAATTATAATTGGAATCCAATAGCCATTTTATCTTCATCTCCTACTATGTCAAGCAAAACTCTAGGCGGTACTAATATAGATGTTCATTGCATTTTTGCAACCATTTTCCACAAGAAAATCTGTGCCATAAACTGTGTTTCTCAGCAGGAAATGAACAAACTGCAATTAGCCAAAGGTCATGATTCTAAAACCTATAATTTCCTCACCAATTAAACAAAGAATGATGGAGCTTGATAACTAATTAATAATGATACGTCCATCCATATTGCTTTTAAAATAACAATACACATATCCACTTCAACGTATCAATCAGATAATGACACTCACACAAATCGTAAACGCGTAAAATCCTATTACAAAACGTCTATAGCTGATAAATCCAGTTGCTAACTACCCACCAATGCAGCAAATCGGGCTATCTCTTAAGGTGGCAATTAACCAAACATATAACGTAACAAAGTGTCAGTTGAGCATACAGCATATTGACAACAACTTACTCCCATTGGCTACTTTATCCTGCTCCACACATTGCCTTTTCGCCAACAGTCTATTTTCCTCGGCCTGGTGGCGATTTCGGTATCCTACGATGAACCGGGCGGTGGTTTCTCCAAGCGAGAGATGCAGTTTTGGAACCGTGTTTGTGCCTGACTTTGTGGCTTGCAAGGTGTTAAAAAACAATCACTACCTGTCACGTTTGTAAGTGGAGGTCTTATTGATTTTGACAAGGCGTGTTTGTGTCTTTTGAGATCCTGGAAAGTGAAATATTTTCCTTTGGACATTAAAGGCTACACGGGCAGATTTCAAAGCATAGTCCACATTCCGACCCGTACATTAGGTCAGAATTTTGCTATTGATAACTGCAAGAAAATTGCAAGTAAATGATTTGTCAATATTTGTCGTATGCGTGGAGTGATTTGAAGAAAGTTACTGGTCTGAAAAATGAACACCGTTTCAGTTCCCTGCGTTTAACCTCATAGTATATGCGTTAATATTTCTTTATAACCGTTCATTTGTTCGAGCTTGCTATTCAGGGGGCTATTTTTGGTGAAATTGAATGAATCCTGACGTAACATCAGTTCAATCCGCTTAGGAATTTTATAATTCTTGTGTGCAAATATTACTACAAAACCGAGGTAGAACTGAGAGCTTTCATTCAATTCATCCAACACGTTTGTTTTTATAAGCTAATCAGCTAGATTAACCAATTTTCTGGAGCGTTATAACTTGTATGGACTTTTAAATTTGTGAACAATGTTTATTAGAATCAACACGCTATAATTCTATACACTCAACAAGCTATAAGTTTACACATGAACACCTGTTTATGATAATGTGATTTGTGGTACGGGGTTTCACACTGTCTTATCATAGTTAAGTTGCTAGAAAGCATATCACTAGGGGCGTGGGCGGACTAGACAAATACTTTCACGTGTGGTCATCTCTTCAAAAGCATGAAACAAAATTCAGATGTTAAATATAACGAGTGACATTCATATATGCATCATTCTGGCAGTGATATACAACGGAACGTTTAATGAAGGCCGTATATACAAAGCTGTTGATAGGTTACCAAGTACTATCATCGTTTCATGAATGAAAAACCTGGAAAAGGCATAAAGCCCTAAAACTTAGCTCTTTGTACACAATTCATTACCCATTCATTTTCGAGTGGCACAGGAAGATTTATCAGCGCCTTGACGTGTGATGATTCCTTTATTACTGCGTTTAGCTTGTCCAATCTTCTTTTTAAATAATTATGGATTTGACCCCTTCTTACCTGTGCATTTTAAATCTGCTGGCCAAGTTCAAATTCAATGCCCCTTTGTTACCATTGCAGAATGAATACGGATTAAATGCGAATAAAATGGAAGTCAAATTGTCCCTGGGTAAATGTTGTTTTACATTTATAATCAAGATTCACAACCATCCATGTGTATCTTTGCTGGGCTGAGAAACAGTGTGAAGTTTGCAAATACGGTTTTCACTGCAACACCAACATGGTCACCGCTTTACATTTATCCACAGCAGCCAGAATTTCTAATAAACATGGCAATTTGTGATAGTCATGATACCTTTTGAATGCGTCATGTTTCTAGCCTTTGGTTCCTAAGTAGGAGCCGACCCTTGCCATGACCTTTCTTATTTGTTAAGAATCCTTTGCAAATTCTCAAGTATGTATTACGACATTACATATGGAAACACTCGAAATGTGGCCAGATTTGATAGCTTTAAGAAGGTTATTTGTTGCCTTTGTGCAACTTTATTACCTTCATATCACAGCTAAGTAGCTACAGGTGTTTGGGCCATGATGGGGAAAATAATTACGCTTCGAATCAAAGTTTGTGCAACTGTAAACTTACAGAGTTAGAATATTCATAGTATTTCAACGCCAGTAACTTATCATGAATTGGAAAATGAAAATAAAAGGGGGGTTTTAGGGAAAAATCAAATGCAAGTTCTAATTAAGACCTCGGTTATGTTTGACAGAAAAGAGGAAATCATAAGTTGGGTGGGGAGATCATAAGATGGATGTATATGTAAATGTGGCTCATATACGTGCCACAATTCACTGTTATCGCGCTTGAACGACTATCCATTCACACCAGGTCTGTCACATCATTGTCACCGTATACCCCTCTTAACTCCCAGAGGAGCTAACGTGCTTATCACTCACATGAGGGTTTATTCGCCTGACTCGCACCTATTTGATTTGTAGTGTGCACATGTAACACCCACCACCCCACCCCCCCATTTCACCGCGGGACGAGCACTGCAGATTACTGTAAATTACGGGCGATTCCCCTGGCATGCTGACCAGGGACAAGTAGCACAAAAACGCCTGATTCGCGAGCGTGCGACCACGGAGGGATGGGTATGGATAGTGAGGCAATTTGTGGGGTGAGTAAAGATGAGAGGCCATGGCCACGCAAGTTTGAGGCTAGTTTGAGGCAAGTAGAGATGAGAGGCCGTAATATTAGGGACAAATACTCCAAAGACCTAACAAACGCCGAGGCAAGCACGTATGCTAAGGCCTGCTCGCCCTACAATCCATTCAAGAGATCGGAGATTCGTCCCTCAATGAACCAATCCAACTTTTCTGACATTAAAAAACTCCATGTGCACTGAGAATCTCCTCATATACATATTTTTTGCCCCGGCATTTAATACCAAAATACATTTGTACTTTGATTTCATACCCACCAGGTATATTGCATGCGCGTTTGTTTGTGATATGCGTGTGGTGAATTTTTTTGGTCAGTACGGATTTGTGGGTGGAACTCGGATCGTTCCATTGGCGGATTCAATCATATCTCACTCTCTGAAATCAGCAGTTTGAAGGACAATCTTCCCTGATGTTTTCACTAGTCCCCCAATCACTCCTCGCCGCTCTCGTGTCTAATCAGCCAACTTCAGATGCGCCTATACATCCTATCCACATCTACAACTCACCTCATATTGGCCCGATTCTTGTCTTTAATCAGGTATAGAGATGTCGAGACCACACAGAACGATGAAGAACTATTGAACATTAATTGCCTCATATCGTCTCTACTCGATTGACTTTAGTTGTGAAGATGACTGATTTTTACTGCAAATAAAATGTGCACTTGTAAATCATGTATCCAAGGTTAATAAAGTGTCTAAAGCAGATCTCATAATATTTTTGAAAACAGACCCAGTGGGGACTCAAACTCATGACCTTCTGGACGATTTCAATCGCAACCTCAATCAGCGGACGTCAATCGTATCTCCATTTTGTGTTAATATCATAATGGCATCTTTTATCAGCGTGAGATGGCGAGACAATACAGAATGATTAAACTTCAAAAAATTGTCCCACACTCGAGCTCGTTGCATCTAGAGAGACGATATAAGACAATTGCAGTCGATAATGGATTGATAATCCCTTCTCGTTTTGTTTCTCCTTGATAATGCCCTATCTTTGAAATTGCGTCAAGGATTGAAAAGTTCGGCAGATTGACGAGGCGATTGCCTGGTGAGTACAATAATTCAGACGCAATCGTGTCCAATCCAGCTACTTCAGCACGATTGGCACAACAAGTCACAACAAGTGCAGCCCGAACACGGACGAGTATGGGCCAGTGGTCGTCCCCTCGTCAAAATTCGTAATTACTCACAATCGGCGCTATTGAGAATCAGTGAAATGGGGGTATGAGGCGTGCTGAGACTAAAAAATAAAGTTCGTCTCTGTTGCGTTGATGGCACAGCACAGTGGAAATAGCTGTTAATAAAAATAATGCCGATTTCAAACCATGATGTATTAGAATGTCGCACGGAACTCCGTGAATAGACGCAATTTTCGGGTATATGTCTGTAAACAAACACCATAGAAAACATGTTTACATAATAAAATGCAGTCATAATGAATCTCGATATGACGCAGACATTCAATATATCTTCAATTTATCAATATTAGCGGTAAATCGTGGTGTGAACTTGTAATATCGCAAAGACTTATGATAGTACACGGTATTTTGGCTGCTTTTACGTTACCTTTTTCTAATTTAGTGTAGTGGTTTCTTCCTTTAATGTTTTTATTGCTTTTTTTTCTTTACATAAGTATAAACGCCTTATGCCGTGACTAAGACATGCAATGTATTCCTAAAATTGTCCAATGAATGAGCGACTGTCCTGAAGATAACATTGAGTACGTTATGACCTCCTTCAGTGACTCTAAATCTTGGACTTCACTGTTTCTGCTGAATTTCCTCGTCATGTAACAATTCTGATTACTCGTGTGCCTTCTACTGTTCAAACAGAGCATTAATTTACATGTGCTCCCCAAGAGATGCGTAAGAGAGAGAAAGTTAGAAAAAATACTAATATATAATAATCAGCTGTTCTTGAGCGCTAACATAATAAGAAAAGCAGAACAGCTCGGGATGCTGAAATGGTGGAATCTGACAACATCGGGAACAAACGATGCGGACCTTAAATGGCTCTCTGATTCCACGTCATATGTACTCATCATTTGTAAATTCAGGACCACTTTTCATATGTTTATGATATATAATGCTGGGTGGCAGTAGAAATAAGCCATGGCCTATAAGGAAAATCCAAGCCTTTGATTAGCCTACTATACAGGATTTAATTTGGTGGCATCAAGCTACATCTCAAGTGTTTGCACAATATTTTTATAATTTTTATATATAAATCATTATTTTTCGAATTGCTGCTCACTGCTGCTCATCTTGTTATGTAGTTTACCCATACTACCATTTACTACCGCTGTGTGGCGAATGAAGGTATAGCAGGTCTGCTTCGCTTGTTAACATATTTTTTAAACTGTAGCCAGATGATATGCGATACATCAGTACATGGCAAAGTCATACAAATTCGGGTACATTCTACGTTGGATTTGACACAAACTGAGGGTTGTTTTTTAGGTATCCTAGCTATAACCCCAAAAGCTGTCTATTGCTTACGCTAGGGTCACGATTTTGAATCAAGCTGAATTGCTCACAGTTGGTAAACGAATCAGCACGGTTTTAGTAGTTAGTTGTCGAAGCATCTTTCACACTTACTTCTGGTTGCCTGAGCTGTAGATTGGGGTGCGTCATAAACAGCATGACAGTCTGGTTGGGGCTCAATAAAATTGTGTATAGTAATTTTCAGATTTTTTTTTTCTTACATATCATTTCGGATAGATTCTGGGTCCTTCCAAATATTCCTTTTGTGCTAAGAAACGTTAGTATAGTTAACAAATATAGTTAAAACCAAGTTCAACCTTTTTCAGACAAATGTTTAGTAAGGTGGCCGGGTTACTTAGACGTAAACGTCACTTATGAGAATAATTTTAATCCCAACATAACTATCTCATGCGCACCCCACCCTCAAAGAACCCCTCATTAAGCACCATTTATTTTCCCAGCTTGATAGATTAAGATTGAAAAATAGTTGAGATGGGTCATTATAATATTAGTAAATTTAGATAGCTTGCGTTTGAGCTGGTATTATTTTTCCAGAAAGAAACATGGAAAGTTACAAATGATCCCTGAAACAGATGTTGAATTTGATGCGAATATATTCAACATTTAAAACTTTCCAAGTTATTTATCAAAACTTATTCAGTAAAAGTTAGCTTATGGGCACGCTGTGCATTGATTTATGGTGGTCTATATATCAGTAACACCTCCTTTACATAACTACCTGCTTTTGCTGGCAAGAATCACCAACATTACAGTATTTTATTTTTTTTTTGTTGCTAGAATCAGTTACTCTATTGTATGTGAATAGTATTTCTACAAAATGTTTTAGAATAAGTTCAGAAATAGTTAAATTTCGAATCCCAATGTAAATAAAAAATTCCAGCAGCCTAGCATCATGTTTTGAAATGATCATTTTATCGTCAATAGTTTTTCTATTATGACAGATTGCGTGGAAAACATCCCGTAGTTAAGTAGTTAGTGTGAAAAGGCACCTAAGAAGTGTGCTAAATATTATTCTGCTTTAAAAAATAATTTTGAATTTTGATATTTGAACCACAAAAAAGATAAAAAAAATGAAAAAAAAATGATCCTGTATGATTGAACAGTGACTAAATGTTGCTGTACGTGCAATGAGTTTAATATGGAAAAATAATCAAATTTCACATTTTTATGTTTATCATACTAAGTAATCATACTATGCTATGAAGAATGAAAAAAAAAACATACGTTTGAAATGAAGCCTTTTATCATTAATAGTTTTCCTATTATGATACATTTTATGGGCGCTACCTGGTAGTAACATAGTCGCGTTCAATTAATGTTTAACTGGCCGTATCTCAAAACTAAAATATAAATAAAATAAAGCAAACAAACAAACTAGTGAGATGCCACTGTGTGACTCTTTTCTTAATTATACGTTCATTCAGTTAACTAAATGCTTACTTAGGTGTTTTATCAATTTCAACTCAATGAAGATGAGAATTCATTGTACTGGTACACGGCAGTCACGGCATACGTTTTTTAACTGCCGCAGCCGCACCGCAGAAAACTTTGCAGTTTTGCCCCACGCTATAGGATTACCCCGTGTCAGAGTGGACTTGCGATCTCAAGTCCGCGTAAAAAATCAACAAAAAACGTAAACAATAACAAAAAAGTTGCAACTAGTTGCAAAAAAGTGCCCGGTCACTTTTCGAAACGCACTGCGCCGCAGACGCGCCGCAGATGAATCGCCGGGAGACGCCTGGTTCCGAAAGTAGAACGCCAGTGGACCGCGCAACCTCCGCGTGATGTCCGCGAGCTAAAATGACGCGGACTCGTAACACTTCTCTGGAGAAGTGAAAATTGGAATCGCGTGAGCATGCCGCGCGTAGGGGGATTATTGATCGAATTCCCTTTTGATCTTTTACGTCGCCCTTGTTCGTGAGAAGCCGTTTCTGAGCCGTATACGGTCCTGTGGAGACGTGAATGGGTCGTTTCAAAACGTAGTGATGAAATTGTTTCGAAAACTAACTGAGCTTTCGCCTCGGCGCTGGAGGCTTGTTCACTGTCGCTCCACTAGGTGGCGTGTGGAGCAGACTGCGGGCGTTATGGTGGAACTGGCGGCCCCCCCTGATGTCCTGGGCGGCTTGCCTGAACCTTCAGGGTGTTGGTCCAAACGGGGGGCAGCTGGTAGCGTCCTCCGTCCCTGTTCAGCGTAGGTTCATGCATCCGGATGTAGATGGCCTCCTTGACCCCCCTCTCGAACCATCTATTCTCCACACACAAAATCCTCGTTTCCTCCAAACTGATGTTGTGGTTTGGGCAATCGGTGTGAATGTGGCGTGAGACTTCTGAGGTGGTGGTACTGGGTCTGCGGTGTTCTGCGAACCTTGCCTTCAGCGATCTTTCAGTCTCACCGATATAAGAGGCTTCACAGCTCTCACAATTGATCTGGTAGACTGGACCCACTATCTTGTCCTTTCCGAGACTATCCTTCGGTTTCACTAGCAGTTGCCGTAAAGTGTTAGTCGGTTTAAAATGGGTCTGGATGTTATGTCTCCCAAATATCCTGCGTAGGGTTTCCGATACACCTTTCACGTACGGTATTATCACCGATCCTATCTTCTTGCGTTTGTTATCCTCCTTTCCTCTGTCCCTCTCCGGGTTGGTCTTTCTTCTTGGGTCTGCTTGTAGTAGCCACTCCGGGTAGTTGTTCATCCTCAGAGCCCCCCTGATGTGATCCTTCTCCTTCCTCAGCTCTTCCTCTTCCTTCACTATCACCTCGGCTCTGTGCATCAACGTATGTACCACTCCTCGCTTATGCTCCAGTGGGTGGTTGCTGTTGAAATTCAGATATTGATCTGTGTGGGTTGGTTTTCTGTAGACCGTGGTAGTAATAGATCCGTCCGGATGTGCTATGGTCAGGGTGTCCAGAAAGGCCAATTTCCGGTTACCCTCCTCATCTACTTCCTCGTCCTCCGTCGTCCACTTGATGTTGTTATCGATGTTATTGATATGGTCAGTGAAACGCTGGGCCTGATCCTTCCTCAAAATGGTGTGAGTGTCGTCAACATACCTCTTCCACCAGTTTGGGGCGTTCTCAGCTGTCTGCAGTGCCTTCTGTTCGAACTCCTCCAGATATAAGTTGCAAATGATGGGTGATACCGGTGACCCCATAGCTGCACCGTGGATTTGCAGGTAGAACTCCCCTTGGAATTGAAAGTACGTGCACTTGAGACAGAGCTCCAGCAATCTGACGATGTCTGACGGTGAGAGGGGGGTGCGTTCACACAGGGTGTTGTCCCGTACCAACCGACCCTGCACCACTCTCAAAGCTTCATCAACTGGTACACTGGTGAACAGGGCCGTCACGTCGTAAGATCTCATCTCTTCCTCCGGTTTTACCTTTACTTTTCTCACCGCCTCAACAAAATCCAAACTATTCTGCACATGATGTGGCGTCTTGCCCCTGCTTTTTTATAGTTGTTCGTGGGGTCAAACTTCAGTTTCCGGTAGGTCTTTTCATCGGCAAGCAATTCTCGGCATTTGCTAACATAGTCCCCTGTATTCATTACAACTGTTACTCTCCCCTTGTCTGCTGGTAGTACCTTGATTTTGTCGTCCTTCTTCAACTCCTGGATCGCCCGCCATTCCCCCTTGGTCACGTTCTGATCTTTCAAGTTGGCGTTCTTACGTAGAGCATTTACAACCTCAGCTCGAAGTTCGTCACCCTCGCTTTTGGACAATTTCCTGCATGCAGACTCAGTGGCCGTGACTAGGTCGATCACTGGTAATTTTCGCGGTGACACGGAAAAGTTCAGTCCCTTCTTTAAAACTGACAATTCATCATCCGTCAGGATCCGATCGGAACAGTTCTTTACCCACTTGCTAATGCACTCAGAAGCCAGGTTACTCCTTTCCTGCTTACGATCACGTTCTTTTGTCGATGTCAAACTCCTAAACTTGTTTTGTTGGCGTGTTTTTGTTTCTTCGTGTTCGTTCATCTGCGCACGCTCGACGAAAACTTCCACTTCTGGTTGTTTCACTGGTAACCGTTTACCCACTCTAACTCGAAAATCCTCCGTTTTCCTCTCCAAATCCTTCAATTTCCGCACTGTCTGACCAATGCGGACACCCAATAAAGCTTTCTCCGCTCTGCGTATGATGTTATCTGCAGCCTTGCCATTGACAGCAGTCCGTAATCGTAGGCTGACCGGGGTTACGTTATGGTGTTTACAATGCAGATTGAATCTAAGATGGTTAAGAGAGGGGGGGTCAAGGAGGCCATCTACATCCGGATGCATGAACCTACGCTGAACAGGGACGGAGGACGCTACCAGCTGCCCCCGTTTGGACCAACACCCTGAAAGGTTCAGGCAAGCCGCCCAGGACATCAGGGGGGCCGCCAGTTCCACCATAACGCCCGCAGTCTGCTCCACCGCCACCTAGTGGAGCGACAGTGAACAAGCCTCAAAGCGCCGAGCGAAAGCTCAGTTAGTTTTCGAAACAATTTCATCCAGTACTAAGTTTAATTTCATCTTCTTACACTATTTAAATTGACCAACCGACAACACCACTTAAAATTTTCAAAATGATTGTTGACTTGACATTTTAGTTTTGTAAAAAAATGCTATCTAAAATACTGTTCCCTAAACCTTACAACGTGATAAAAAATGACAGCTAGGGCTGCGATACACTTAAATGAACAGTACACAGCAAGTAACATTGTCGTGCAAAAAGTAATACAATAGACCACCATACAGCACATATAGTTTAAATTTAAATAAAAATATTTGACATTTTAGTTTTGTTAAAAAATGCAATCTAACAAAACGTATTTATACGCCCGATTTCCGCGCATGCTCCGTGGCGCAATTCCATGGAAAGTCAAGCTCCGCCGGGGCCCGTTTTATCTGCGCGGCGGACTTTGCCGAAACGCCCAAAACATTTGGCGGTCCCCGGAACGCGCCGAGAAACGCCGGAAAACGCCGGAAAACGCCGAAGTAATTTTCCCATGCTATTCGCATCCTGGCGGACCCTACTTTTTGCAGACCGTGGCGGATCGTGCAAAACGCGAGGTTGAGTCCGCCGTCCCTGAAAACTCCGTAAAGCCACAAAACGTGGCAAAACGTCGCAAAACGCGATTTCGCCATCAGACGTCTTGGGACACACGGTTGAAGCGGAATGGCTGTAGTCAAATCTCCGTTCTCTTGAATCCGCACCCGATCCCCTGGAGCCGCACAGACTCATATCTGAGTCGGCGCGGTCCATGCTAGATTTTACATTCCGCGCAAGCAATTTTTCTATTCGCCACATTTCGCGGCAGTGGCAGTGGGGGCGGGGGTGGGGCTCGAGGGGCTGGGAGCCGTTCATAGTCCGCCTGAAAGTGGAAATCTGGGTCGCCTTTTGGTTAATTTTCGAAAAGTGCCCGAACCGTGTCAAAGGAATGGGCCGATCTCAAATTCAGCGTCGCCACTCTGACGCGGGGGTAGACAATTTTAGTGGGAGGCGGTTCCATTTTCTGCTTAAAACCCACTTTGGCGATCTTGTGCGAATATCTGTGCAACGCATAAACACGATTTAGGGGCAGGTTGTCTATATGGCGTATTAACGCAATATTGAAGGTAGTAAAAATGCTTGTTACAACGGTTGCTGAGCCAACGTGTTACTTAATACATGCAAATGTTCTGTGATCTATAGTCGCATCATAACTAGGCCTATGTCATTGCATTTGTAAATAAAAAACAAAAGCCAACCAATATATTAGTCAATAAATTTCTGGCGAATTTGCTAATTCGCCATTGCGTATGTAGAGCCGGGACGTAGAGTTACGTATTATAGACGGAATTCTCTAATGTAATAACGCAGGCATAACAGTGCCACTTTAATGTCCTTGTGATCCGCACCATGCACTGATGGACATCCACCACAAAATTTCATCCAAAAAGGGGGCAGCTTTGAAATTAAACTGCGCATAAAAGTACACTCGGCATCGCACGGACATTTTTGTGTTCGACCTCTTCAATATATCTGGTCACTTCCTATGCGTCGTCATTGAAGCTAGGGGCTCAACGGACATTTTGACCACGCTTTTTTTTTTTCAGGCCTGTGGTGTCTACGACGTTTTCCAAATGTTTTGTGCACCTGAAATCAAGGCGCTGCCCGGGGCGTTTAGTCGGCGGCAGTGGGTAAAGGGGAGTGGGTGGTTTTGGGCTCCATGTTGGGGTTTTTAAAAAATTTGGCTCTTTTAAAATTTTTTTTCGCCTTGCCCCCCCCCCTAAA
>CM032664.1:24659276-24844054 GCA_019095985.1 Streblospio benedicti | reverse complement strand
ATCTGGATCTGGATCTGGTAGTGATGTATTTATTATATATTACATAAATATAAAAAAATATCACATCAGTGCGAATTTGTTTTACTTATATACGGCGTGTTCAACATGTCAGGTAAGAAACACGTGAATGCACGAGCCATATATACACAGTTTGTATTTTATTTATCACACATTGATACAATAGACAACTAATACAATATTAATAGCCGGCTAGTCTATATCTAAATGCACAAAACTATCTTGTTCACAGAAAGTGCTTTAGTTATGATATCTCAACAGGATTTCAAAAGAAATTATTATTATTTTTTTAAATTGAACATCATACAGTGTGCAGTCTGTTATGCTGTATTGTTATAGGAGTGATGTCCCTAGAAATGAACAGACTCAGTTAGAATAGGCATGATGCACTTTTTATGATTATCAGGCAGTCCTATAGCATGAATGCCCATGAAATTACATGTCAATGTGTGACATTTAAAAATATAATCACAGGTTTTGTAGGTATAATCACAAATGATCAATAGACTTGCATAACATAAAAGACAATGACATCAGCCTTTATAGAGGTATAAAATGTTGACAGCAAAAGAAAATAATATGGCAAACACTATGATGAGACCCATTTAAACACAACATTATATGTATCTGGTTCATGAGTTGAATAAAGACATACACATCTATCTGTACAAAACTTCATGATTAAGATCAACAATTCTATTTTTTAAAATTGTAATCTTTCCCTTCAATTTGAATGAATATTTCTCAGGGCACACATTTCTATAAATCTCGGTACATGTATGTCATTGCTATCATGTACTATTACATTATTATGCAAGCTTTGGATTTTTCCCTTGGCATGTCAGAAGGTTTCCAAGGTCCATCTTTGGGTTTCACTGATATCTTAGTTCCCTGCGGCTTTCTATTCAGTATGACAGATCTGTTGTTGTTATTGCCATTAACATCACCATATCTATTCACATATCCACTGTTGCGTCTATTGTCATTTATATCACCTGGAATGTTAAAAATGTACGTATAGTTTTCTCATTACTCTTGTTTGTGTTTACGTTGTATGATACCAGCAGCCCTAAAATAGGGAGTAATTTCAACTGATTGATTAAAATGTGGTATCTAAATTATTTTTCTTGAAATTTGCTACTTTTTAAACAATTATGTTCTATATGATACGTATATTTATCAGCATTCCTAACAAGAAATTCAGCAACATTACTTATCACAACTTAGATTTCACTTATCTATATCACATGCAAATCAAATAATTTTCTACAAATGTCAAAATAAAACAATAATTTTTTATCAAGAAAATCTAAAAAAACAATGACATTTGTGGTAAGGAATGAGGTAAAAAATGTGGAATGAAAATCAAATAATCTTTAAGATCATTAAAATCCTAACACAATAAAATCATCAACGTTTTCATGATCATTCAAATCACAAAAATCATAGAAATCATGAACATCTTAAACAAAATCTTAAAATCAAATTTTATTAGAGATTTATGTTCAATTGTGCCCATCACGGGCACATGCGTCGTAGAGGGTAATACTACTATTGTAGTAGTATGTTAGATCGCAAAACATAACCAGCCGCAAAACATAACCAGTTATGTTTTGCGTTAACGCAAAACGTAACCACACCCCCGAAAATGGACCTGGTGACGCAAAATATAACCACTGCCGCAAAATATAACCAGAGCAAATGTACGTAGTTTGTAACATGCAGTAGAGAGTATTTTTGTTTTATTAACCTACGACGGAATCAGATATGTTCACACGAGTTATCCAATGTTTAGTGCTTATCATTTCGAGGTTGGTCATGGGTGTTCAGGCCTCAACTATTGAGTGGTCTGGCTGGTTCATTTGGTAATGGCGGACTTCTGGCTGGTTCTGGGTCTTTTTGCTTAACTGTGGCCTCGTCTGCTGTTTTTGGAGGATGCATGTTCGACAGATGAACAGTAAGTGCCGCCACTACCCTTACAATCTGAAGCAATGACACCATGATACAAGCATCTGTTCCAACTGTTCGCTTATTCATGACGCTCCATGATAAAGCTGCAGCACATGTCTTCCTGAAGGAAACTACACACTTCTGCCTAGTTCTAGCCCCAAAATTGTTATCACTTCTCGGGAAACGTTGGATTATTGAGTTGTTGATTTGGATAATCCTTTTTTGCTCTCTGGGGGGTGGGGGACTAACTTGCTCATCTGTATGTTTTTCTGCATAAAAGTTGTCATGCTGACGATTCTGTGCTATTTCTGAATGATCCCACGAGCCTGCCTTCTCAGTCATCCCATCTGAAAGGTCCAGAACGTTATTCCAGACGATCCCATAAGTTCTGGCCTCATAATATGCACACGAACCACCATAAAAAGACTGACAATATTTATTTCTCATTCCTGGCGTTTTGTGGAGCAAATGAAGCAATCAGTGTCTACATGAAATGATTCCAGTGCACGATATTGTAATTTGAGCTAACGCCAAGTGTCCTAAAATGTTTTCACGCCACCAGCTGCCACGGGGTCTTGATGTATAAAGAGACATATAAAGTGACACTACCATAACTAGAGACAAAATATGTATAGGGTAGATATATATATATATATATATATATATATATATAGCATAATGCCTAGGAGGTGCCGCCTTCTATGACAAACACACTTTTTAAGTGGGTACAGTTGTTATATACTAAGCTCAATTAAGGCTACAAATATTGCTGTGTTTCACCACATTGAAAACCACGAATGTGCACACCATATTTGACTACAATACACCCTACAGTCAAACAACATCCCTGCCTATGTAAAGACTTCACATTCTACAGATTTGTTGCCAATATTTTACTCATACACAACCCACACAAATGCTGCAGTAAACTTGCATATTTTAGACCAGTTTTAGACATTATGCACTGGCGTGAACCCTCTTCTATATGCGTATGTACCTTGTAAACTGTAAAACAAAGTAGTCGGTAATTTGGTGATTGAACTCACCACTTGACGAGATTAGAATTGTGACTGGCTATACACCTTGGTTATAATTTGCGTCTGGTTATATTTTGCGTCACCAGCTCCATTTTCGATGGTGTGGTTATATTTTGCGTTAACGCAAATCATAACTGGTTATATTTTGCGTACTGATTAGTCTCAGTTGGCTTCTACCCTCTACGATGCATGTGCCCGTGGTGGCCATGTGGAGCAGCCCCTAGAACACTCTGTACTCACCTGTTGTGTTGGCCAGGTACAGAGGCTTCTTGGTCACACAGGTGGGAAGCTTCGACAATAAACCAACTGTCAGAGTAACACGAAATATCCATTACGAAAGATCTATTACCAATTTTCCATAAAAATCACAAATTAGCTACATATTTCCAATTGCAAAATCATTTAATTTAAATAGGTATTGAGATATTTTGCATAATTTTATATTTTTGGGGTATACGTAGCAATTGTCATCTATAATTGTAAACATTTTGTTGAAAAGAAAATTGTCTTGAAAATTCCGTAAATGATTTTTTATACTTCTTATCCCGTCTAACATAATTTTACCTTCATGCATCTTCTTGAGACCAGCAAGAAATCTTTTCCTGGCTCTATCATATCTGCGATGTTCTGGCCAAAATGGGAGATCATATTGTCTGGGGACGTAGCCATTTGAATTGCTAGTGTGAGTGTGCAGAGCCTAAACATTCAATTATAGTCCAAACATTTAGCACTTTGAACATTTGTATAAAAGATGATAAGAATATTTATTTTAGCAATGAAGAACCATACTGATACTTAGAAATCCAAGTGTATCAACCTACTTCTTTGGGTGTAAGAAACCATAAAGTCCTTTCTAGACGAGGAGGGAGTTCAACGTACATGTTGTCACTTTTCTTTTCTATTTTGTTGATCATGTTAAGAAGAGATGGACCCAAGTTCATCATGTTTTTGGCTTCTCTATTGATTGTCTAGAAAAACACACACGCATGTCATCTGCTGATTACCTGACCCAACTTACTGATCATGACAAGACTCTTAATAACTTAACTGAAGAATACTAAAATGACAGCCACATCTATCGGGCTTATTATTCAATATAACACCGATAAAAATTTACACAGTTGATATTATTTTTGCTTTTGTTCAGACTAATTACTCTCTAACCTTGCAAATAATGATTTATATATTTCTAGTTTGAATTCGATTGTATTACACGTGTGTTTACTTTTAATTTCTACCATTAATGTGAGATTTTTTAATTGTGTGTAGATCACCTTTTTATCAAAAAAGATATCATATGACTACACAATACCTTCAAATCTGGCAGTTTTTTTCCTCTAGCGGTGTTAGGTTTAGGACCAACTAATTTTCCCCCTTCAAGACGAAAGTCCTTTAATTCACAAATAATGTTGGTTTCCTTTGCGCAATAGGTCCAGATACCCGTTTGAAGGTTCAATGTGTACTAAATGTAAAAAAGGGATTAATAACAAGCCATTCTGCATTATCATACACGATATACAATCCTGCAACATATAGAGATGGTTTGTTGAAACCAAAATTGAGAGTAATGAAAAAAAATTCTTTATTCGAAATTTCTTTTTTGTTTCAGCGTTGTTTTATGCAGATGAAATTAAATTGTTATGATCTTGAAAGATCCACGGATTCCACTTTGAGATCTGAATTTGAGACAAAATGTGTTATTATTATAATTGGATGATATTTAGTATTTATACATGTATAATGTAATGTATTATGTAATATGTACCAAATGCAGTAGTGCCCAGCCGTGTGTTGCCACCATATCCACGGCATTGATCACGTAATCCACTAGATGGTCAGGCATAAAATAGGGCAGGTTCAGTCTCAGAAATCCTGGTCTGCAAAGAGAAAGCAACAGTACTTGTCATAACTCTTATCAATATTTTTGTTCATTTATGAGAGTATGAATTGTATGTAAATTATTATCATACATTTCTAACTTTGTCTCTTCTGGCTGAAAAAAAACCCCAAGATGAAAAAATATGGTTGCATATTGTTAATCATTATCTCTTTATGTTTGTCTCTTCTGTGCTGAAAAAACAAAACAATTTTACAAAATCTAAAATAATGTTAATATTTTGCTATTATATTATTTATTTATGTTTGGCAATTCAGTTTGCAACAACATTTCAATATAAAACAAATAGCTCAGCTAGAAATAATTAATAAGAAGATATAATTTTTAACATGCAAGGTTGCCCATTAAAGGTTAGACAGTGACTTTGTTCTATCCAAATCAGTCAATGACGCAGTAGACGGGGTGGGGCTGGGGGTCACTATAAAGCTCAAGTCTGACTGTCTCGAATCATAATCCTTGACAATTTATTGTACTGTCCGCCATTGACTAGTTTTTTGTTACACATCTGTGAGAAATTACATACAGGGAAAATCGTAACGATGTTATGTTTTCTACGGTGACCAATAAGTCTATGACAAGGCAATGTGGCCATTCACAAAGACTGAAATAAGGCAGATGCAAACAAAGTTAGCTCTGCTACCTACGACCTGCTCTGCTACTAAAGTATTTGAGGGTACGTGATACGCTCCTATGATCCGCCACTGATGATTACAAAAGACTAGTTTTGTTACACATCTGTGTTGGCTTCAATTATCGGGTATGCTCACTGGCAGAAGCAGGTTTTTGGAAGGGGGGGGGGGGGGTGCACTTAAGGGGTTTCATGGGTTTTGTACGCACGACCGATGGTGGACATGCCAAAAACCATATGAAAATGAAGTATTCTGATAGGAAAAGGGACCCTGGATCTGCCTATGATGCTGAATGATGAATGCTTACTGTGTTTTGTATGACAAGAATTCCATAGCAAACAACATGGCAGTTTCTTCTGAGATACCAAGAAGACCCTAAATGGAAAACCAATATCAAAATGAGAATACATAATATTCCGTTTTGCAATTATTTTGCACATTAAAATGTCCCTTCACAACTGATCTATGACATGATTGAAAACTGGTATAAATGTAAATCATGTATACCTAACATAAATATTGTTCTAAAGATGAAACAATAATAAAGAACTGTTAGCTAAACATAACTTAAACTTTGTGGAAAAGTTCGACTGTACTAAAATGTAAATACATTTTGCAATTTCTATCTTTTTCTAAAAAAAGATTGCCAAACATGAACCAAAGTTAACATGTGATAAGGTTTGGTGCATGTAAGTAGGTTTCAAAATTAGTTGGTAGACTTCATTGATTAAGAACTCAACTTTAAAACAACAGGAGTTCAAATAATCAAAGACGTAACAATAATCTATTCACTTGCAATGTCTGACAACCCTTTTCTAAACTTATCATTATGCGTAAATATGTCAAAAACATATGTCTTAATTAAACAATTGTCACAACATTTTTGTTGCATCTAATTGTGTTCTTAAACACCGGACGTGTACTGTATATGAAAGCATCATGCCCACCTCCGCATAAGGTCCGGCGCATGCACATCCACCTCTCACTTGGATCCCATAGAGATCACTAAGCAGTTGGCACATGTAATTGTGATGCAGAAATCTGCCAGAATTGGGATGGAAAAACATCATGGAGAATATGGGAAGCCGCTCTGCAGTGTAGCTGCCCAGGATGTGAATGTTTTTGTTGTGCCTCCAAACTCTGAATGCCTTTTGTGCCAGCTCATGCTCCCTCGCCTCAATCTTCTCTATTGACATGGCCTGAAATGGTTAGCTCAAAGTAGAACTACTTTGGTTTACAATTTAAAGGAAGAACATTTTGCCAAACAATCATAAGCAAAATTAAAAGTGATAACGAATGTGTCCATAATGACGAGGTGTCCCAGCGTGTCAGGTATCCGACCATGGCGAGGTTCCAATGAACACAAAACGTCACTTCATGCAAGGTGGTTTCGGGCATATAAAGGCTAAGGGAGTTGACAAATACACACTACTTTTCGTTTTTCCCCCTTTAAAAAAAACCCAAGCTCATCCCGTTCACAGCAGTAGACATGTCTGTACACTATTATAATTATAAGTCTTAATAATAGCTCACATATGTCTGTATTCTTCAATTGATTAACAAAGTAAAAAAAAATACTTACATCTTTGAGTTGAAATGTGAGACCCGCTCTGATTGCACCAACAATTTCTGGAGTACCACCCTCTTCTCTTTCTTCAATATGCGTGAGAAATTCGTGAGTCTTCTTCGTTACCTGCATGAGGTCAATGCGATGAGTACATGTAGATTAGGATAAGGATAAGGATAAATTTATTTCGTAAATAACTCCATATGCACTGGTGAATTATATACATACATATACATATTACATAGTTATTAACAATCTCCAAACATTACGAAAAAGCATTCCAATTTTTAGTGGAATCCTAGACACTATGTGTTCTTAAACAATAATATGCATTGACATGTGACTTATATTAGTCTTAACTATGAACAGATCGATGAAAAGTGTGAAAAAGAATTGGATAGCACGTACATACGTGACAGTTCCTCCACCACAATTTCCAGGCACCGCATTATCAAACAGTTTTCGTTTGGCGACCAGAACACCTAGAATATACATATCCGTCTGTAAGTTATCAGCTCAGACACATGAAAGCTTCCAATATACATTTAAAAGCAACACAAGACAATGCAATACAGCATTTATATAGCGCTACTACATGTACTCAAGCAGGAATTTAAGAGCGCTGTACAGAAAGAAAAAAGAAAAATAACACAGAATAGCTATCACTACAGAGCTCCAAATTAACACTTTAAGCGAGGGGCACATTCCACCTTGCGGTCTTGAGGTCTGCGGCGTTTACGACGTTTTCCGCATGCATGGACAAAAGTACAGTTGTGGGCACATCAGCACGGGCTCTGTGCATTAGGAGTACGTCGGCACTGGGAAAGGATTTGTTGAGGTGGCCGTGAGATCAGCATGCATAGTAAACTGGACAATAAAAAATGAAGTGAACATCGTCCTTTATTTTATCATCATTACATATCTGACGTAATGTTTGTGTGGTTTTAAGATTAATAAAACGACCTGTTTCTATACGAATGGGTAAAATACCCATTCGAAATTGGGACACCATTGATCTTTCTGTGGTAGATAGGTTCAATTTAACACATTTTTTCTACACCTTCTTTACACATTATTTGCTTATATGTAGTCTCAATTTTGGTTTCTTATCGATAAATCTTAACAGTGCATCATTATGCGTATTCTCTAATTTATTCTTACACAATTGTAAATCACATTCTTGTTTCTCCATATAAATATCATTCATGTCTAATTGCCTCAATACATTCTTTATATAATAACACCAACTACCCCTGTATGGGTGATTATACATATCATTAAATACATTTTTTGTGAGTCTAGTGTCAGACATAAGCAACAATGTATTCCAATATCTGTATATCTATTTTTAGACAGTTTGATATTTGTATTTACCTGGCGTAGAAATCCCTCCTACAAACTTGTGTGGTGAAATGAAAACAGCATCTTTGTAACTGAAGACAAGTTAGGCATTGTTATACAAGATAGTTATACAAGTTAACATAACATGTATTACATGTATAAAGACAAATGAGAAAGGTTTGATGGATGAAATATATATTTAAATTCTCACCTGCCGCTAGACGGATTCATGTCAATCTTCAAATAAGGCCCTGCAATAGAAACGAAACAATACGTTGAAACATTTATCAATGAAGAAACTTAATATGACTATGAGACAATATATATTTCATAATAGTTTGGAATTGTCCGAGAGGTTTTGATTATATTGAGGATTCATTACAATAATCTTGTTGTTGTTGTTGCTGCTGCTGCTGTTGCTGCTGCTGCTGCTGCTGCGGCGGCGGCGGCGGGGGAGGGGGCGTTGGCGGCGGCGGTGGTGGTGGTTGTTGTGGTTGTTGTTGTTGTTACCTGGCGTGTAATATTACACAGTACTCAGCAAGCCCTTACCCGCCGTGGCATAGTCCCAGAATGACAGTGCTCCGTACTTGTGCGTGATTCTTGTGATTTCTTCCACATCAGCTAGAATCCCCGTTACGTTACTGGCAGCCGACATGGACACGATCATCCTTTTCCCTGATCCAACATGTGACTGAAAATAATCATGGCAAAATAATAGGAATATCAAAGTTGGTGGGAAATTGATCTCCCCACGGGTGTAACATAAAAGAAAAACAATTACATGCATACGAATTTAATGTCCCTTCCTGGTGACAATTAGAGTTTGCTTGTATACTTATCATATAAATGTAGATTCTGATGTAGATATTAGTAACAAATAAACAAATATGAATGTATGGGATCCATCTCTATTCAGTCAAAGGATTGTGGGCCACTGCGTTCTACCTTTAGTCTGTTTTCCAGCTGGGCGATATCCACCATCCCATCGTCTCTGTCCTGGATTGCATGGAGCGTGACACCTAGATGCCGCCACGGCAGAATGTTGGAATGGTGCTCGTATGGTCCCACAATAACAACCTGCAATTACGATGCATAAGTATATTATGTTGCGTATTGATTTATCTTAATGCTCAGCATGGGTCAGCATGAACATCATCATGGATGTGACGGAACCTATAGGACAGCGAATGCAAAAAATATAAGGTATGTTGGTGGGGGAAATGCAATTAAGGAAATAAACAAAAAATGTGGTACCGTATTTTTGGCAACGTTCGGGTCATTGAGTTGCAGGACAGAGATGATCTTGTGGAAGCAGCCAGTGACGCCGGCACCCGTAAATATCACCACGTCCTCGTCAGTGCCATTGACACATGACTTTATCATTTGTCTAAAACAACACAAAAAGTGATTATATTCAAATACAAAGCAACTTGTTTCACGTGCCAACTTTTTGAAGAAGGTAACCTCTACTCCGGTCAGAGTTATGTGTAGAATGTATTGGGGTATAGATCGTGATCCCTGATCCAGGTGAAATTGGGCCATGTTTGTGTAAAGGCCTTTGGACATTATTGTAATTCACTGACATCTTTCTGATCTCATTAGGGTTGGGGATGGCAGTTATGATCACAATATAGTGCACAGCACACTGAAGGCCTGTATACATGATGGCATTTATAGTTTTACATATAGTTTGACATGGTATGAGAAAACCAGGTAAAAGCGCAATCAAATAAAGGCTCCCAAGTATATTTCAAATACAAATGAAATTACCAAAGGAACAGGTTACACTGGACCCAGCGTAAATAATGATGTGCCCACAGAATCATGCTAAGCTGTAGTTAATTATCGAAGTAACCTTGTCTGAATGTCTGCGAAATCTATCATTCCTGGACACATTGAATGGCAAATGTTGAAGGGAAAGATATTAAGATAGAAATCACAGTATGTCTATACTTTAACCTTGACATATATTGTCTTAAATTCAGCTACGGGAGGAAGTGAATATGATAAATGACTACCTTATATTTGCACTGGCATGATCATAGGTACTGATCATAAATGCGAAAAGTCTGTGATATTACCTTGCCTCCTCTCTAAACCTCGAGGTCTGTAGTCCACACATGGATGTTGCTGTGTGAGTGTTGGCATAGAAAGGCAGGACATGGTCACTGATGAAATCTTCAATGTATCTAACAGGTCTGAAAAGTGCATTTGAATGCTATTTATATTGGCAGATGTCTTTGGGAAAGGGGGGGGGGGTGCTGAATAGATCTCATTGATGTTGTATGCGCGATCCACAGCGTATATGTAAATAAATTTAAAATTGAAATACTTTGGTGGGAAATGGGGGAGGGGGCGTGTTACTCCTGCGCCCCCACTCAATTGCATGTGCATTTATGAACACTACTACAATAATATGGATTATTCTCATTGTGTTGTCTTTTCATCCACTTAGTATGATTCTTATTTGGTATATAGCACACCAGTATCACTGTCTTTTTTGGTGTTGAAATGCCCATTCAATCTTCTTTGCAGTAACACATAATGCGGTTGTATGCAGAAACTAACCCCAATTGGTGATTTAAATTTTACATCAAGATCATCGGAAGTCACCTTTTTCCTTTTGCTTCATGTTTTGTTAGTGTCTTCAGTCCATTGTAATGTAATATGATTTTCTATGCGTTTGGATGAGTTTCGACGTGTGCTACCCCAAATGTTGTGAAATACATGTTATTTGTTCAAACCCATTGCTTTAGCAAAGCATCAACCTCTTTCTGATACAATTGCAGCCAAATTTTAAAAAGATACGGACATTCATTTAACTCGTTTTAGAACACAATTTAGTTTTATTTTGTAATTATAATCATATAGACAAGAATGTTCACATTTATGTCCATTTAATGATGTTTTCCAAGACCAAAAACCCGAATTACCAAGATGGTTATCTGAAATACAACCAGAGTGATGATTCTGGCCTCTATTTTAGACAGTCAAAAACCAGCAAGAGAGATAACACCACCACGTGACTGGAGTCATAGGCCATGACAATGTGAGGTCAATATGGTATCTAAACAATTAACGTGCTTGCCAAATGGAGGGCCCAAATCAATTTTAGATATTCCGTGACCAGATTCTTTTATGGCAGTATATGTTTATGTTTTGATCCCTTATACAAATGTAGAAGCTACACTATAATAGAAACTCTCTTTTAAGACCACATAGAGGCCGGTCTAAATTGGGGTTAATATATAGGTAATTTTCTTAAAGGACATTATTTGTGGTCTATCTACCAAGGTTTGGGGGTCTGCAAAATGGATCTTGCACTGTGTAATAGAGGTGGTCACTACATAGAGATGGTCAATAGCGGTGTTCACTACATAGAGATGTTCAATAGAAACGACCACTACATGGAGGTGGACTTAATTGAAGGTTACTCTGTGTGTTTGTCATATGCTTTGAGTCATTCTGGAAACCAATAATAGCTTTATTAGGATCCGGATATGTACACCGGGTACCCGGCTATGGGTAGGGTTTGGCATTTTCGGGAGTACAACTTTACCTTCGGGCTCGCCGTGATAAGCCACAAGAATTCACCCGATAAAAAAAGTCATGCTACAAACTCACCCAGTTTCGCCTATGTCCAGAGTGGGTTTGGGTAATGGATATCAATACCATATTCTGAACATTTTGTTTTAGCGGGGTTGAATTTTAATCCATCTGTAGTAATCGTTTGGCTAGCAGCACTGATCAAATCTTGAAGCCCGTAGAGGTCAAGCTCATCATCTCAACCCCATCAAGCGAAAAACAAATACAGTGAAGCAAGGGAAATAAAAAAAGTAAAACATTAATTATAAATAAATATGATTGCCTACCTTGCAGATGCGGTATAATCACAGTATGTGACTGAAAATAAAGAATGGAAAATAAATACTACTCAAATTTCATCACATTAAAAGGTACAAACATAAGATAGCTTTCATAGAGTAAGTTATTCCTATACATAAGCTCTGCAAGACCTCTACCACTTTTTGAAACAGAGATGAAGCTGAAATTAAGTATAAGATCTTAGACAATACATTGCTCATGTCAATTTATGTTCTTTTCTTCTACATGTACATATCTAATCAGCCAAATACCCAGTAATTATTTACAACGTAAGCTACAGAATATATACATGTAACCACAACATGACAAAGACACAATATGCATTTAAACCATAACATTCTCTCTTACACTTTAGCCTTGATAATCGATGTTTTAAATTAATCATAAAATGGTTACTTGGCCTGTGTCCGAATGGTCCTTTGAATGTGGCATCTTTTCCGATCAGATTATCATACAACCAGGCAAAGCCGGTCATTCCATTGGGAAACTGAGATTCTGGTGACCTCTCTTTCTTGTGATTCTCTTTCTGTATTGCAATGACAATATAAATGTATAAATAATTGTTAGTCATAATGCAAACTTAGATGCTCGGAAAATAGTTCAGAAAACTTACTTCACACATCCTTAGTACGTGCCTTAACTTTTATTACTCAGTGAAAATGAAAGACACACTTTGATAAGGCGAAAGACAGCACATGTTACCTTTGAAATTATGAAACAATTTTTTTTTTCAAATTTTAATGTCACATTAGCATCAATACTCGTGGAAATATGTTAAATAATAAAAACATTACATATGACCGTCTTTAAAATTATATGATGTTATCAGGATATCATAGCTAAAGATTGTTGTTTTACTATCGTGATTATAGAACATTTACTGCAACATTGATCAACTGCTACACATAGGAGATAACCCCAATCCCCGTGTGGCGAAAACATGTTAATGCATCCCTTCCAACATGTACCTAGCTTATTGCTTCCTGGCAAATTCTTTTTTACATCTCCACATACATGTAGTTTCTATTTTCACGGGGATAATAAGAGCCAGCTATATATTAGTAATATCTACTATAAATGTTGAAAATCTTAGAAACAAATATTCCTACATGTTTCAATGCATAGAGATTACTTAAGAGTAAGTAACACATTTTCTTATCCCCCGATTTTTTTCCTTTGCATAACATTTCATAATAATTGAAATTGACTGTTGACTGATTAAAACGTATCTTGCAAATCTACCATAAGTTTGAGCAAACTCTTAGAAATCACAATTAGCAAACCTTAGAATTAATCCTATATTTTTGCGAATACATGTTGCCAATTTCAAATTGACTTTAGAGCACTTCGGTGGTGGGTACAGGAATAAAAGCCAAAAGTCGGTTGCGGCCACATATACCGGTATTGGCGTTTTGGCTCCGCCTCCGCCTGCTATGGATCGATGACTTTTGGGTGGAAGAGCATATAGCTAATTAAGCAGGCATGAAGATTTCCTCTTTAAGATATGGTCATTTTATACACGCGAGTCTCTTAATATGGATAATAGCACAAACATAATATCTATGTGTTACTTTATGCGATAATCTTGTTTATATTTGACCCCTGTGCACAGCACATACAGTAGAACGTCGTGTGATCATGTAGAGTAGTTGTACTGTATTGTAATTCTATTAGTGATAATAACCGTGGTGTCCAAGCGGTGTCCACGTACTTCGTTAGAATAGGTTTTGAAGAAATTCACGGCCTGGTGAATTTCATGGTAAATCATCTTTTATTAGGAATTACATATATGTTTAGCATAACATGTATGTCCATTTTTACTTTAATAGATTTCATTGTATTTTGTATGGGCTTTCTTAGTGTTCTAATGATTTGAAAAGTATGTCTTTATTCTATACACCAGGAAAATGATATGAATTGTATGAATATGACTGCGGATCCGATTAAGTTACAAATATATATGAATGCGTGCGGATAATTTAGATCCTAGCATATGAGTATACGAACCTTGCACAAGAGTTAAACCCGCTTTACACTATAGCGAATTCCACCTACGTAGCTCTACGTGCACTGGCGAACTGGCAAATTCATCAGGAAATGTTGAACATGTTCAAAAATTTTGAACGAACATTCAGTTTGTTTAAAGTTTGCTTCAACTAGTTATTCTGCGACTACGGATCGCAGAACATTCGCACATATAAGTAACACTGCGTTTGCCTCAGCAACTTGTCGTACCATGCATTTTTACTAGGTTCAATGACGCGACAATACGCCAAAGTTGACGACGTGACATAATACGTGCAGATGCGTTGCACGAGTTCGCTCATGATCGCTCAAGTGTAAAGCGGGTTTAAAGCGTACATTTAAACCACAGCAAAGTTTTCAAAATTTCAAAACTGCAGCGGCATAAATGCGAATGTTAACGCATTTGTAATGTATTGCATTTCTTTATTGGCATCTGTGCAAATCATGAACTTATGAACCCGTATTTACAGAAAGGACATTATACCAACCAGTCTAATTGGCTTAAATGTCTCGTATAAAATCTAATTATATGAATGAATACATGTCAATACACAAGAAATATATAAACATAAATATACATATTATATAGTCTTTCAAAAGACCTTATATCTAATAGCTGTTACTTCTACTATTTAAAAAACCGCTCTTGTAAACCATATATCCAGTGCAAAGATGAAGACCAATACAATTGTGACAGCCTCTAGCTCTAATAGATATAGGGTCTTTTACAAAACCCTAACAAGTCCTTGGCTATTAAATATGCAACCTCGGCCTGTTATAGCCTTTAAAACAGGAGGGTTCACTTGCAACATCTGCAGAAGCAGCAGCATGCTTTCCAGGTAAGGATTAGCCAATACATTAAGTATGTCATCTTGATCAAAGCTTCCCCATTACAAATAAAGAGTACCACATGCTTAAACGAGAAAATACACAAGGACAGCAGCTATACAGCTGCTCTGAAAATAGATTGCGATTCTAAAAATACAAGCCACGTGCTTTTGTGTGATGACGTCAATTTTGCAAAACATTTAGCAAGATTTGCATCATAGAGAAACTTTTAGAATAGGCCTTCATGTCAGATCATTTAAAGGCCTTGTTATAGGCTAATATTATTATATAATATTACTGTGAACAATATAATTATGTTCAAACAAGGTAGTACAAAGAACTATGATAAGTAGATCAAAAATGTTCAAAGAACACAGCGTCGCTAGAACAACGTTGACATATGGGAGATTAAAATATTCCATAAGCATGAAGGTTGTAGTTCAAGTGGAAATTCAGAAATAATGAGGTCTTTAAAAGAATTAAAATGGCTACCTGGAACCTATACTTTACTTGGCAAATAGCAAAAATTGAGAACTCATGATGGTCTCGATGAATGGAAACAGTGAACCAAGTTTGAAGACATTTTCTTCAAAGGCATTGATACTATTGATAAAATGATGAATATGGTACAAAAACGGCATACATTAATTGGCAAAGTGCCAAAGATGAATACATTTGATTGTCACTATCCATGTGAACATAGAATTAAATTTGGAGGTCATCGTTCAAACTGTATTGAAAGTATTGAAGAAAGTAGCAATAAACAACTTAAAATGTCTATACACTGCTACACAATGCTGTGCTCTCTGAGCACTTTTCATTTAGTTAACAAAGGGCCAAAGTTTTATATAGGTGGTGGTCACCACTCCCATAATATTGTATGAAATACGAAAATCATGTGTCAAGCTAAACATGGCGAAATTGACCGCTAATGGCCTTCTGGAGAGAACACTTTAATTGGCAAAGTGCCAAAATTGGACACTGATGATTGGCACTAGGTATATAAGCAGTGTATCAAAATTTGGAACTCATGGTTCAAGCTGAATTGAAACTATTGAAGAAAATGGCAAAAATTATCAAAAATTGCCGTCTGGAAATCACGCTTAATTTGGCAAAGTGCCAAAATTGAATCCGTGTGATGGCCTGTAGGCATGTAACTATTGTACCAAGTTTAAATGTGTCCATCCGCGCAATAATAAAGATACTGCAGAAAATGTCCAAAATGGACCATATATGATGACTGTTGTTAACGGTTAGGCATACAAGATGCTAACGACTTTATTGAATAATTAGTTGGGGTACATAGAAAATAAAAAAAACGACACATGTGTACAAATAGAATACATGGGAAAATATGAATACAATAGATAATAAATTACACTCAAATTAAACTAAAACGCACAAATTAATAGGGTGGCGGTGGGGAAGATGGAGGCAAATTCACGTGTTGCCTGTCTTGCCGTTCACACACAAAGAGATTGCAGCTAACCGGTTAAGACCGGAAGTGACCAATGTATTACTAACATATATTGAAATAAAGTTACGTGCGAAATTAGATTAAAACTAGGTCGCATGCGACCAACAACAAAACCAAACTACATAAGTAAATTACAAAAAGAATTTTTTATATTTGATAAAAAATGATATTTTTGTACTGTGACTTATGTGCGAGCACGCCTAGCTACGTAATTATGAAAATAAAAAGAGATGACTGTTGTTAACGGTTAGCATACAAGATGCTAACGACTTTATTGAATAATTAGTTGGGGTACATAGAAAACGACAAACCAGACCCCAACCAAGGCGTGCTCGCAAAAAATGAATAACTTTGACTTACACAATGTAGGAGCTAAGCAAACAGTCAACAAATAAACCTAAAGTAGGTGACAAAACTAACTAAACCAACTACACCAATCTGCCACAATCTCCTGAGGTTTAGTCTCTAGCCAGGGCGCCCACGCACGGGCTTTTTGTAATTGAAAACGAGAGAGGGCATCACACACTACATTGCACTTTCCTGGTATATGCTTAGCCCTGAAAACTATATTGAATTTCAAAGCAGCCAGTACTAACTTTCTTAACAATGTCATTAACATATCATCTTTAGAAGTTTGATTATTTAAACAAAACACAACACTTTCATTGTCACACATAAACAAAATCCTGGTGTTTGTCATCTGTGGACCCCATTGGTGTACAGCCAAAACAATTGGCAACAATTCCTTGACTGCTATGTTGACCCTATCCCAGTTTTGTAAAAACGGTCCTTGTATCCAAAGTGAGCCCCACACACTTGCGAACCCCAAACCTGAAGCATCTGAAAACAGATGAAGCACATCTGATGATGTCCAAACTTCGGGAAGCACCATCACTTTACCATTGAAATGTTCTAAAAACTCGATCCATATCCTAATGTCACTGCGTGCACCTTTAGTGAGTTTAATCCAGTGTTGAGGGTTGGTGCTTCCACAAGTAAGGTCAATCAACCTACGCAAAAAAGTCCTACCCGGTACAATGGCTCTGCATGCAAAATTCAAGGATCCTAAGACCGACTGAAGTTGTTTTAACTGGACCTTTCTACATTTGGCTAACTGGGTCAACTTAAGATACAACTCCTTTTGCTTGTCGTGTGGAAGTGACAATGTCATATCCTGTGTATTAACCAAAATACCGTGCAGGGAGACTGATGTAGATGGTAACACTGTTTTTCTTGCTTGATAGGAAGACCTATGGACTGTGCTAAAACCATGAAACTATTAAGCGCAAGTTGGCATGTTGTTGAATCTGGAGGTCCAAAGAAAATGAAATCGTCTAATATATGCGACAAGTATTTTACCGACAGTTTATTTTTTAATATCCACTGTAAACCCGATGCAAAGCGTTCAAAAATGTTACAAGATACACTACAACCCATTGGAAGAACCTTATCATAGAAAAAAACCTGCCTTGCCCACTGAAACCCTAGGAGTCTATAGTCCTTTGGGTCAATGGGAATGATTCTGAACGCATTTTTATGTCTGCTTTGGCAATGAGAGAACCTGGTCCCAGTTTCAGTAACACGTTAACACAATCATCCAGAAGTTCATAAGTCACGTGTGTAAACGAAGGGTCAATAGTGGAGTTAACGGAGCTATTGCGTGGAAAAGAAAGGTATGTATGATCCTGAACTGACCTGGGTCCTTCTTGGGGACAACACCAAGGGGGACATAATAAAATGTGGCAAGGGCATTGATCTAAGGATGTAGTAAACTATCGTATTTCGTATTTCGTACATACACGTAGACTGAGTGATCACAAGGAAAAGCTGCTGAATAAAGCAATCATAGTAATTACAGTAAAAGATGATTCATACTACCACATAATTCATAACTTCCCAAAATTATTTTAAAAACAAACAAAATATTTTTCCATAGCAAACATAGTAATGTGCACAATACTACAATAAATTAATATGCTGATTTTTTAAAGGTTTAGAATCAAAATTCATGAAGTCACAGGCGTATGCTCGGTGGTTGGATGATTTGAAAAAAGGGGGTGGGGGGTGGGGGGTGACTTCGCACCCACTGCACCACTCCTCCTTGTGACGCTCCTGGCCTAGACGCAAGCAAAACCACACAAGTGTAACATTTAGGAAAGACTAATCCCACTGCAATATAATGCGATCATTATTTATCAATGCACTACTTTTTATGCAGTAAATTGGCATAATCTCAGTATCTCCAGTGTTGCAGCAGATAAAGTAGCCCCAACTGAAACCGAAGAATTAAAATTCTAAGGCATCCAGGTCTTAAGATAAACAGATGCATGAAAACAAAGTTAATTTTATAGCAGCATAGAAAAGAATATCATGTAGAGATAGAATAGACACGTGGACATTGACTTGCGTTAATGGGAGTGAAAATCATAATTTCTGGACAGACTCTGGTTCTCTTATCTTGGCTGCAATGATTAGCTACTACTAAAAAGTGTGTAATTTCATATATTGTAATGGCTTACAAAGTTTTTTTAGGAATGGCAATGACATATCTCTAATTTTACAGACTTGATATAGTTTTTATGTATTTTAGTGACACATATAGACCACGTATTTTAAGAATTTAAAATTCTTTAGAACCGAACATTGACTATAAAATAAACCTTCACACAACCAAACATTTTGTTTGTTCATTATTACTACCTTACTAACGTCATTTGAGAAGAAATATCACAGAACCATAATTTATCATTGAAAAGGAGACTATAGACCTTGAAAACTGTTGTGTCACTGTTGAATTTATTTGTTTTAGTAAGTTTATTTATTTAAGAAGTCGCAGCAGAGAAGAGAATATAAGAATAGAACCATGAGATATAGAATTCAGGTCTCAATCATTTAATGGTTGGGTAATACTGTACGAACACTATTATATGAAAGACGCTAGCGGGCTGTAGCCATGGCGCTGCTCGGGTTGAAACAGGTGAGATCGGTTTTACATTAATGATCCTGCATCTGTGTGCTTCCCTCAGTCCTCCATCCCTCTCACCAGTCGCCCCCCCCCCAAACACACACACTATGTCCGTAAACAGGTCAGAAATAGATTAAATACACCTCCATCACGTTCCTCATAAATCACGTCCGTATACAGAGTATATGGCAATAATCCAATTCAATGCCCACAATATCCCTTCCCTCAGCTGCATATACCCCTTGTAAGCAGACACAGAATAGACTATATGTTCCGCGATCCCCACTTCCTTCTGCTGTGCCCCCCCAACCCTATAGCTAGAAATATAGATTAAAAATAAAGTCTAATTCATTTTCTATTCTGTTGTCATTACCAAATTTAGAAATTCGTTCATTTTCATTTATTCTCTCATATCTTCCAGTTTCAATTCGAATAGGTAAAGTACGTCTAGTTCAGCGATGAATGACCTATGAACAGGGGATATTAGATAACATAGCTAACTACATTTTTTCCGAAGTCATTTCTGTTTTAAATTGCCCCGTATCCTGCGTATTGGGTTACGGATGGACACATATGCTTACGGAAGATACGGATTCTTGCAGATGCTCTGCCACAATTGGCCGTATGCCTTTAGCCTAATCGGCGACCAGTACAATGCACCAACTTTCCAGTTTTCACCTTAGAATTCCTAAACATTCTATTTTTTATATTGAGGCAATAAATACTGCTCAAGGTCACATTAGCTTAGGCCTTGACGATCGTTAATGAAGATGACAAAGGGTGGGGTGGGGGTGGGGGTGGGGTGGGGGTGCATGGTTCAGGTAGTTAAGATACCTTCTGTTTTGATATGATGCTTCTGGTTTCAACATTTTGTACTTGTAATGTTACACAGAGGTTTGCTAACTTTGCTCTGAGATTTCAATATGACGGGAGCCAGCAGAACTAGCTGAGACTTGTTCATCCTATGAAACGGCGTAGATTTGTATATTTTAGATGATATTTAGTCATGTAGATAGGACCTTGTGCGCGTGGAATCTAGACGTGTAAGTGGTTTCACTGGAATCTTTTTACATGTAAAGGTTTTTGGATTAAAAAGAATGCATGTTCTTATGTTTGTAGCATGACATGTTGAAATAAATGAATAACAGATTTGTTTATCGACCTACAGTTTTCTTACACCACAACACTGAATTTGATATCATTATTTATTATTTACAGTTTCAGCAAATGTCTATGTCCATCTTCAGAATCTCACACTGCCCATGTGAATCTGATTGACTTCCCTTTGTCATAATGGAGTCGTACACATGTTAGGGTTGCACTCCATTATGACAATGGGAATTAGCTCGAACTGACACGCAGAGTGTGAGATTCTGAAGGTGGACATAGTCATTTGTCCGAAACTGTAAATAATAAATAATAAAGTAAAATTCAGTGTTGTGATTGAAGAAAAATTTAGATCGATTGATATAACCAACACGATGAACTCATTGAAGGAAACAGATTTGTTTGTCATGTATATAGGACGATGGGTTGCATAAAATGTATTCATTGCCTTGTTTTGTGTATATGCAGCAGTGACTGGGTACGTATAAAGAAATTCTCGTGATTATCAATGCGTATACAGTACAAATTTTATAGGCCACTTAATTTAATGGCACCTCAATGCCAATGTCATAGCGTTAATTAAATGTTTTGGTTGAGAGTAGCATAACATAAAACTCAACATTAGAATGGAAATTCATAAGCTATGTGTATGATGATCCATAAATCTGAGGCAGATCCTAATGACTAGATGATCGGTACCTGAAGCAACAAATAACATAGGCAGAGCCAGGTGGTGGGGGTGGCGCAGGGGGTGCGCCCCCCCTTTTCCCATCAAAATACTTTATTTTCATAGGGTTTTTCATGAAATCCCGTAAGTGCGCCCCTTCTTTTCCTTAAGTGCGCCCCCCGTTTTCCGAAAACCTGGATCTGCCTATGAATACATATACACATTCCAATGTCCGTCAACATTCGGGGAGGTAATATAAGAATCGCATTGTTCACTTGCCGACTTAGGGATATGTTCGCATAGCTGCATATGTGTAATAGAGTATAATAGTAATAATGAGGAATATATACTAATGACATATACCGTTTGTAAATAAAATATGTAAATAAGTGGTGTTTCTGTCTTTATACAATCAGAATCTACCAAGAACGTAATGTCCAGAGGTGAATGTCTATGCCTCCACCTAATTGCACCCAGTTCCTTATTCGAATATTGAACTTTGTACTGTGACCCTAGAGCCAACATTCCACTGCTTCAAAATTGATGTTTTAATAATATGCATTTAAGCACAAATGTAAATGTCGAGGTGACCGGTAAATGATAAGTGAACCGGTTTAACCTTCAATATAGACCCTCTCTAGACAGAGACCATCTCTTCAAGAGGACAGTTTTCACTGCTTCTAACTTCTATAACGAGACTGTCATGAACCTCGGTATAGAGACCACGTCTCTGTGCAGATCGCTTGATATCAACGCTCCCGTGGCCATGTAGAGCAGTTGTATTGTATTGTCATTCTATTAGCGTATTTATATTTATGGCCTCTTTAGATTACAAAGTAGATTTTGAAGAAATTCACGGGCTGGTGAATTTATTGGTCAATTGTCCTTGATCAGCTATATATTTGATATGTTAAATATAACCTCTTTCAAAGACAGTGATCTTTGATCGCTTTTCTGAAATTGCTTTGTCAAGCCTTTGGCGAAATTACTCTTTAGTAAATTTGGTCAATTGCTATTAACACTATGTTTGGTTGTGCTTGGCGGGTATCTAGTTGATAGGTCATGGCAACAATGTGAAAGCGTTACATCGTTATCTAGAAAAAAGCTACGGGTCCACTGAAGGGGAGTCCTTTCTTGATATTGGAGGACCTGTTCACCACAGGGCTACAACAGCCATGGGTGATATAGGCCCATCATAAGATCTAAGTTTAACTTAACGGAGAATAATCCCGCCCAAAAGCAAGCGAGTTTCACCAATCGTCTGCTCCATGGCGCTGCTGTATAAAGTGAGCGACAGAACTGCACACTCATCTACAGCAGTGACTGTGAGCGCACGAGACACAGTGACTATTGCAGTAGGATTCTAAGGTTGTGGAATTTAGACGGGAAGATTCATCCTCCACTTCTTATAGAATTTTGTGTACAGTAGGACCCATTTAACTTGAGCTTGAAGTGAGTATAATGCACATTATCCCATCTTATTATTTATCAGAATGATTTATTATGTAGATTAACGTAAAAGTGTTATGGTTCCGCGTGTTCACTTTGCTTGCCTTTTGCGAGCTTAAGATATAAATATAAAAAAATTGCTGCAACTGTTTCGCATTGTCTCTACTTAGATTCGAACTCCAAATCACTTCCATAATGCTAACTAATTACCACGTTCTACAAACTATCACAGTAGACCTGCTTTGGGTGGTGGGGCATGGTCATGACTTAAAACTCAATAAGGGTCTTAGATATACAGTAGAGACGCTATATTTAAGACCACGAGTGACTGGCCTCAGGCGGTCTTTCAATGTGGCCTCACAAACATCACTTTATGAATGCTTGCGATATGAGAAATGGTTTTATTATATATAGAGGTGCTTCCTAATTATGGATATGGTTCTAATTGGAGGCACTACTGTAGCAATTGTACTTTTGAAATAAATAAACAGCATCACTAACATCACTCGAGTCAAACCCTCCAGTTATCTTATAAGAGAGGTTTTACTAACCCATCCCCCCACACCAGGTATTGCTGTCACGTTGAGGCATCGGCGCCTCACACACCCGGGTTATTGATTTCCGTGACGGCGGCGGTACACCGGTGGTGGCGGCGACAGTCAGACGCTGCCAACCAGTCATGTGGTCTCTCCTTCTGCTGGCGGCGCTGGTGCAAGGTCAGATTGTTTGCCTTTTATTCATTTCTAAAATCAACTACCGGCTGTCTTGCTTTTAAATTTCTGTTGCCTTTAATATTTCAAATATTGAAACGATGGTTGTTGGTTGTTAAAACAACAACTAAAACATTTTAGTTGTTGTAGATATAAGACGCGTTATTTGTCAACATGAGAAGAGCTGCATTAACTTCTCAAACATGACAAATTTAGCTGGCAAATTATCATTTTCAGTGGCTTTGTTAGAGCTCATATTTAAAAGAAGTTTTTCAATAATTACTTCGGAACTATTTCAAAGGAAAATTAATGTCCAACAACCCCTTTGCTATATGAATAATTGTATACATTTTTTCCCAAGTCTTGCTTGTGAATTCAATTCTATTCTCACTTTTCTGCCAAGCAAGCTCCTGCCACTGTATTGGCATAGCTGAAGAGACATCTTCCATTTTAACTATATCAAGTGGCCCTGACGGGACTCGAACTCACGACCCCAAGGTTGTGAGACCAGAATGATACCATCATCCCAAGCAGCGGGCTGCTATGTCAGTTATGTCAATACAGTGGCAGGAGCTTGCTTGGCAGAAAAATGAGAATAGAATTCCCTTTGTTATAATAATAATCTTTTACAGCATGCATGCTGTATTTTCCAGACCCCATTTGGTGATTTATCAACTAGATTTTAGCTACTGTTGAAAGAGTGGAATTAAAATTTTCAGCCACTGTATCAACTCTTCATCCATAAGCAACCATATATTATAAGACGAAGATTTATCTATAGTCTCACACCCTAAGGAAGATAACATGTGCCATAAACCTGATTATTCTCGTTTAAAAATCTGAATAACCTACATAATTTAATCTACACGTCTTTATTTTCATTTTCACACTTCTCTCCCCTTCACGTCTTTTTAGCAAGCATATTTCTACCAATGATAGATATAGCTGAAGACAGGTTTTACAATCCTAAGCTTCCATTTGACTATATCAAATGGCCCTGGGGGGACTCAAACTCACGACCCCAATGTTGTGAGACCAGAATGATACCATCATCTCAAGAAGCGAGTTGTTAAAAGGTTACATGGCTGAACCGTTGTCTCTGTAACCCCCAGCTTACATACTTGGTCTGTTATCATCTCAACACAGAGGTCGTGGGTTCGAATTCCACACGAGGACGAAATTTTGGGAAGGTCTTATTAGCATGTTTAGTGCTATTGAATGATATATATATGTGTTTCCCAGTGCTTGCGGAAACATTTTCACATTTCTCTCTCTCTCGCGTCTTTTTAGCAAGCATATTTCTACCAATGATAGATATAGCCGAAGACAGGTTTTACAACCCGAAGCTTTCATTTGACTATATCAAGTGGCCCTGGCGGGACTCACAACCCCAAGGCTGCTTGGGATGATGGTATCATTCTGGTCTCACAACCTTGGGGTCATGAGTTCGAGTCCCGCCAGGGCCACTTGATATAGTCATATGGAAGCTTAGGGTAAAACCTGTCTTCAGCTATATCTATCATTGCTAGAAATATGCTTGCTAAAAAGACGTGTGTGAGAGAGAGAAGTGTGAAAATGTTTCCGCAAGCACTGGGAAACACGTATATGTCTTTATTTTCATTAATAACGTAAATTAGAAATACTTTAAAAATACATATTTCATCCTAACACCTTCATGTAATATTCAGACCTTTAAATGCCCTGCGACCCGCCGTAAAAAACGTTAATGTTAGTCTCTGTGATGCACGATGATTTTGTTTGTCAAATTATATTTGTATTTTATATGGCAACTGATTTAGGTTTTTTAACACAGAAAGATATCATATTACAAATGTGTGCAGTATTTTGTATCGAAGGACGAAAAAAAATGCAATTTTCAGTTGTAAATGTGACATTAGTATAACTGGTGACACCCCATTTTTTTCTGCTTAAAGTAGCAGATGTAAAATGGTCACGATGCATTAGACAACTTCAACGTCCTCGCACCCCTTTTTAGCCAACACAGGCCTATGGCATCAAGGAAAGGTTTTAAAATGGCATCACTTTATCGGCACACTGGATCACGCCTGCAAACCAAAAGACTTGAAAAGACCTAATCATTTGTCACAATTTTGGCCAGGTTGTCAACTTGGGCTAATATTGGGACGGCATTGAATGTAGTAAAAATGCTCGTTGTCATGAGCTGCTGTGCCAAACGAAGTGTACATGTATGTGCGAATGTTCTGCGATTCCTAGTCGCAACAAAACTGTTTGTAACGAACCTCAACTAAACAGTATATTCCTCAACACATTTTGAACATGTTCAAAATTGTTGGACTCGGAATGGCGTCATGTGCCGAGCCGACAAGTGAAGCGGCACTTCAGAGACGCAAAGTTGAATCCCTTCTTTCTCGGTCAATTTTCAACGTACTTGTATCTTCACAGACAATTAATGTTGCAAACATCAACACTATTTTCAAATTACAAAATGTAATAAACTGTGTTTTTAAGAAAAACTTGTTTGCAAAAGACAATTATCAAGCTTATTAATGATAATATTCTTTCTGAATTTCCTGCAGGAAATGGCAAACGTTATTTTAACAAAGGTAATTATAAAATCATTAGAAGAAGCAAACACTTTTTTGCGAGTTTCAATCGAAATCACATTTCCTGCATTATGCATTCAAATTACAAAATTTGACTTTGTAATTTTTCAATAACTCATGGCATTATTAAGAGAACCAATGAACAAAAGACTGGCTACAAAAACAAAGGAGTAAACGGCACGAAACAAGATCTCGTTCATTTCCCACTTTCATAAAAAGATGAAATTACAAAGTTGACGGAGGATATCAAAATGGGTTTCCTTGTTTTCAATGAAACTTACATCATCAACCCTCAAAAATGTTTTGGCTATAGCTGCCTAAGTCAAGAAACATATAATTATATAACACACGCACTAGCTGTAACGTAACTACGTAGGAGAGTGTGAGCAAGGAACGTACCTGACCTAAGTCAGTCTAAAGCTCTTAATGAATCTAACTACCATGGGGTGGATGCTAGAATGTGTACTTCAACTAGCTGACTACTTCAACTTTACTCACAAATAGGGGCGGGGGGGGGCACAGATGGGCTTATAAGGTTGTCATACGCCATTTTAAAGCTTACTTGCTAATAGTATCTTATTAGTATTATATGATTGATACCTTTGCTGTAAATGTCATTTTGTTGGTAAATGCTAATTTGAAATTTTCCAGTCACTAATGAGAAGATAATGAGTATTTGTTTGACACGTGGTCTGTATGTAATGTTACACTAATTATCAAGAAGATGATATTAGACCTATAGATGTGATGTTGTAATAAGTATTTGCATTACACACAAATTAACTTTTGCAAATTCTAAATGAATCCAATTCCACATGTTAATGTGCTAATATTATTTTTTTCATTAAATTCTTCTTACAGATAAAAACAGGTAGCACATAACTATTCTCAAATCATTTCCTACCCGAAGACTTCAAACCTTACGTGGTAAGCAAGATATTTAAAACTGACGCTCTACCATCTCGATTCTAACACTGTCGAGGATGGCAATATCTTTAATAAAGTAACACTAAACACTAATAAAGAAAACCACCAAACGAAAGAGGACCATTTCAATACCAAAATACAATAGAGGCAAATATTATTATCAAAGATACACACAATCCCACACATTTTGCTTAACTGGCAATATGGAAACAACACAATCACTTGTAGATAAAATCAAAATGTTAGAATAGGAATGAAAATTAAAAGATAATATGTTAATTGAGACAGGCATAAATGTGAATGAGTTGGAAGAAAAGCTTCACATGGAAAAATGGAGAGTTCATGGATTTTTTTGACAATGACAAAATAAAATACTATACAGGCTTTAGTTCAAATGACTTATTTCGAAAATTTCTACTGTTGGTAATTTGGGTGGGGATGTTTGTTGAGTGAGACCCAGTTTCACTGCACAAACAAGGATTGCAAATTGAGAATTTTTATTCCTGTCAGCTCCTGGTAGTTTACTTATAGAATTCTAATGTTAGATGGAAAGTGGCGGACTATACTGAATTTGGTGTATTTGTGGTGATGGCATAAATTGTACAAAAAATGGTACACATATGTCTGTAAACTTGGCTCACCTCACTAGAAAAGAATAAAAAAATATCCACCCAATGAATACTAAAGAATGGGGATTTTGTTGTTTGTTTTGTTGATAATTGACCAAAGACCAACAACACATGTACGGCTTCAATTCACAGGCCACAGGTGACAAATCAATGATGACTGGTGTATGTGTGGGTGGGGGTGGGTGGGTGGGGAGCAGGGGGCGGGGGCATTTGTGCCCTGGACATGGGACACTCTCGGTTCTCAAGGATACGCTCGGTCCATTTCAAGGACCCTAGAGGTTTTGGAGAGGATCCTCTAGATCGTTTTCCACAATGTCTGTAATGTCATCATTGAATATGATATTAAATATTTCTATTGAGTGTACGGTCATACAGAGAATCATTATTACCACGAGTGTTAATACTTACAAAGTCCTACTTGTACTGTACATCTGATTTAGCTTAAAATGAAATTCCACCCACTTTTATTATAAATACATGGATTGGTAAGGCTATATAAAGGGATTCAATAGTAAATTCAATTAAACAACTACAGTAAATTAGAAATAATATATCACTTCCAAGAGATTATATTATTCATAATTTATTGTAGTGGTTTAAATGAATTATATTGAAAACATTCACAGCAGAATATCTACATCAATACTTGTATGTGAAAGTATATATTTGAATAAATCAGTTGAAAAAACATTATGTTGCATGATGGGATCCTCTCGGTTTCTGAAAGAGGATCTTTTCATTTGCCAGTTGTGTGATCAGTGAACTGTCATCATGGTGCGGGTTTGAAATTAGCATGCAGGTATATGTAGGTATGTGTTTCCGTTGTGGAAAAACGATGCCTCATTGTGGCCAACCGATAAACAAGCCTGAAACAACATAGGATATATTATAATGAATGTTTGATTCACCCAATTGCATAAAGGTAAAACACACGCCCATCTCGTCGTCGGCAAGCTAGCAAGGTTCAATGAGTCGCAGGTATTGTCATTGTCCATTGCCCATTCCATCACCATTTTTAGAAATGTTTTTTTCCTGTTTGACTTGAAAAAACAGGTGATGAGAACAGCAATAACATTAAAATGTGAGAATTAAATATTATGGTAAAAATTATTAAATCATTTAGGTACTACACTTTATTTAGTATCTAGCCATGACACATACATGGTCCTCTATTTTCTTCCCACGTGTCACCTAGAAAAATACTCATTATCTCCCTTTAATTTGGAGAGACATTTGACCTGTAGATATCACTTAATGCATTGTGCATATTTCGATATAATTGGGAATGATCTTGCTTACTATATCTTATATCACACGGGTGAAAAATAGTACAGTGATTTGCCTATCCATATCTGATTATTTGTTTTCAACGCACAACATCAGTGTGAAAAATACCGAGATACATGGCTCACCACACAAAATCACATAACATATTTATCTAAAAAACTAACCTGGTTAAATATCTTGATATTTTTATCTCATTGTATATAATAGAATAACTTTTCAGTACAATAAGATAAAAATAACTTTACCTTAAATGCCATATAAATCATTAATGTCCACTATGCAATCTATTCACATGGTAGTTTGAACACAATGCACATAAATATTCTGCGTTCCATCACAGCCCTTTAGGAGGGTGCCGATTCCCTTTAAGTGGTTAGTGGGAAATGGCCTTAGAATTAAAAAGTGGGGTGTGGGAAATTGACAAAAATTAAGTGGTTAGTGGGAATTTGGGCAATTAAGTGGGAAGTGGGAAAATTACCAAAATTAAGTGGGAACAAATTCTAATCTTAGTGGGAAACTATAAGAAAAACGCGCGAGTGGGGGTCATGCACGTAAATTTATAAAAATTTAAAATTGGTCGTTATAATATCATGCCATTTTTTGTAAAAGTGAACAAAATGTTCATTAAAATTACGCATTTTAGTGGCAAATGAAAATATTAAGTGGGAAGTAGGAAATGGGCTAAAATTTAAGTGTAAAGTGGGAAATGAGCTAAAATTTAAGTGGTAAGTGGTATCAGGACCCCCCCCCCCAATCTAGACCATCCTTTAGGTTACATAATTACTCGCTCCAATTTCAGGTAATGCTTATGACATGTGCCCTTTAGCCAACTGTCAAGGTTGGTGTGGGTCACATGAACCAACCCATAATGGCTCCTGTTTCTGCGATTCCGCATGTCTGCTCCATGGTGACTGTTGCTATGACTACCAGGCCACTTGTCATGGTGACAACACCACACAGTGAGTTGTTTTTAGATTGATGATAGACATGGGACACATTGGACTGCCTACTTGCCTAGTATACTAAACATTTGGCTGGGCATGTAATATTTGAATGAAGCTTTCCCAATTATATATACATGAGTTGAATATTATTAGTATCATATGAGGTAGAAATATCAGTCTGGGCTTGCAGGTGAAATTTCTCGAATTTGTCTATCAATGCCATATCATGTGGGCATGAGCTACATACAACCTATTTCCCCAACCCCAACAACGCAACCTCTTATTGTTTTTTTTTTTGACAATGACCAAATGGCTGAAGCTCACCCAACCACAGGTTATTACTACATAATAATATTATAGATTATATGAATAATAATCTCGGCAAAGTAGTGAGAAACGCTGACCTCACACGGCTGTTAACAACTAAGAATTGATCATGAGCGGCAATGTGGTGAGAAAAAGATGTTGCCACTTGCCGCTCATAGTCGATTCTAATTGGCTGATTGCTATGCGATACTACTACCTTGTGACAGAAAGGACATATTTTGGCAATGCTACTTAAAGTACTCAAATGTCATCAATCATAATGAAACAAGATCCAATCTTGACCTGAGCCAAATGTTTTTTTATAGCAGACCCTTAAGGAAGACAGTGCTCCCAAACCGTACTCTTCCGTTTTGTATATGTCACAGGATTTCCTGACACAATTTGGGAAAATCTACAAAAATGTAATTTGCATATATCCCATTAACTAATGGCTGAAACATCACTGGAAAGGGCTTCTCAGGAGCCTTTAAATGGTGTACGACATAACCAGAAACTCTTAAAAATATTGCAGTTGGAGAATGCAAAATTGTGGTACTATGCCGAATATTGTGTTCACTTGTATCTAATAAACTAATGGATCAAAATATTCAGTAAACACTATTTGAAAGGACTCCACAAATCTTTTTTGGATGAGCCATTATTCAACCAGAAACTCTAATAAATAAAAGGGTGGTGCAAGCGCAATACAGGCAATCAGACGTTGAATATTGTTTTTGCATATTAACTGCAAAAGCACTGGCTCAATAAATGTTTTAAAAAAACAGCATTGGTAGGAGTTCCTGAAGCTGTTTAAAACGATATATTGCAAAGTCTCGAACCGTTTTTGAAAATTTTAATCGGAAATTGTCAGTTTTGTATTACTTTGTCCAATAGTTCTTTTGCTTATAACTCCAACACGATATGACCAAAAACAATTTTGAAACAACCATTGGAAAAAAACCTTGTAAAACTGGTGCAAACGCACTAACTTATTTTCTCTAATAACCTAAGGCCCCCATTTCACATGGCCGATCCTAGCTCCAGATCCTCCAAAAGCCCGATTTGTCATTTCGGGGTGGATCGGCGGATTTGTGTCAATATTTATTACGTAACCGTCAGGAGACAAAGCTTGCCATAATCACTGAGCCGTACAAGCCGTCAGAGACGTTGTAGGTGACGGGAAAGGGCCGAGACTGACGAAGCATGATGAAGAGGTGTGATGATCGGCTGCCACAAATAGACGCTTTGTGGCCATTAAACCGTGAAATACCATCAGCTTTTGGTCTTTCAACGCGTGTTTCTCTTCAAAACAGCACCATGAAGGACCTAGGGCCGTACCCAAAATCTCGTCTGAGTATATGGTCGTCTCTGCTGATAAGCATCAACTTGAACATCTTCAAGGCCGCCTTCTGAAGCTTCATCATCTTCATCTGCTACAGTCTCTGGTATTATTCTCTCTTCTCTCCTCCTGGTGTTGTTGTTGAGCTACAACACGGTTAAGTGCAACGGTTGTCATTGTTACAATTATTCGTTGCCTTATCATTGTAAATACGTCTTTGACACAATCAACAATGACCCCACCCCCCGTGACCTTTCAGATGAACTGGAAGACAAGGCAGGCTAATGGGACCATGCAGAACTAGTACACCATAAAACGGGAACATCTTTGTGGAAATTGTCAGCAAACCCACCGTTAGCAGAGAGACCTAACGATGAACAAGTTAGTCCTCCAGACGAACCAGAAAACCAAAACGCTGATCCAGATCAACATCTCAATAATCCTATAACGGGAGCGCATAGGCCGAAAAAGTCAAAATCACTTCTCTAGGGAAGTGATAGCACATTTCGGACCAGAACCCGGCAGAAATGTGTCATTTTCTCCAGGTGGACACCATTTGTATTGGAGCATCGTGCTGTTGAAAAAGATGCTTCCGTTTCATGCTTCCATTGCTTCAGATTGAAATGGTAGCGGCGGCACCTACGGTTTCATCTGTCACAATACATCTTCTCAAAGCAGCAGACGAGCCCACAGTTAAGCAAAGAGACCTTAGGATGTTACAAATGCTAGAGAAAGCCCCCAGACAGCCCCGAAAAGCTTGACGATGGAGCACACAAACCGAAAAAAGAAAAGTCAGCCCAGAACCGACCAAAAGTGGCCCATTCCCTGCCGAACCAACAAAATCACTCCACATTTGCCGCCAGATCACGCACGATCCACCCAGAAATGACAAATCGGGTGTCTTTTGGAGGATCTGGAAATAGGATCGGCCATGTGAAATGGGGGTCTTATTAAAATCGTGATTTCATGTAATGCTTGTTAATTTTTCGGAAAGAATTGCTTTAAAGATTTTCTGATGTTGAAAGGGATCGAGGAGCTCTTTCCTATGGTACTAATTTTTTAGACATAACCAAAAAAAAAGAAAGCCTTTTGTTTGGGTTGGGTGCTGTCATGGCGTTCGCACCTTTTTAACGTTTTCAGGTTGTCTCGCGAGGAAGTAGTATCCAAACACAAGATGATATCAAACTGTGTGCAGTGTGAGGAGATGTTAGCGACCAATGTCAAGGGCAAGGTGCCGTTTCTAATGGTGGTCCGTTGCCCACCTCTGGCTGTCGATCCTAACATTGACTCTGACCTCCGGGCGCGTTGTGAGGAGGTGGACGCGATGTCACACATTACTCAGCAAGTGCCTGTGTATGGAAACGAGGAACAGGTAGAACATCCTATTGAGACCAACTGTATAAAATGACCGCCTATCTAATAGTATCATCATTTTTCCTGAATCCATTACACGCATAGTGTAAACCGCCATAAAGAAGCTACCTTTTTATTGAGACCACTTGTAAATCTCTACAGAGAGGTTCTACTTTACTTGTTCTTTGTATTATATTTACAATTATTAAAATGTCTGATGTGGGGTGGCACATTATAGTGTAACAGTAGTAACTAGCAAGGTACCTATTGGTATAGACTTCAAAAGAAAAGGATGTTAAAGGGTACACGAACTAAACTGACCACTATTTTATATTTATAAATCACCCTGGTTTAGTGCCACCACCTATTGGTGAAATCTCTTACCTACAAAAGCCCCTGTTTTGCTGTAATCTGGTTGAGTAAATAAATATATAAAACCAGACACATGTTTAAGACTTCACAGTGGGTAGCTAACCAAATTTAACCAACGTGATTTGCTTGAATCTTCCGCATTATTAGAAGTATTATACCAGATCCATGAATACCAGCCACTCTGAGTATAAGATGTCCTGACTGTGATGAATCGAATATAAATGAGGTCAAGTGATCAATCCCAACTGAGTATGAGATGGGTGTGGCGGGTTCAACCAATCAGGTTGATGGGTGTGGTGGATTCAACAAATCAGCCAATCAGGGTGCAGTGTTTAAACAGGTCACATAAAATGATAGATTATGTTAATCCACTCTCAGGCGAAACATTTCAGAGGTCAATTTGCTTGACATCTGATACTGAGAGTGATACCAGCATACCTATAATGTTTTTTATCATTGCAGCTCCTCTTCAGAAACTGGTACTGTGCCTCGTGTCATAAAGCCAACTTGTCCTCACTTGAAATCCTCAATCCTATATATTTTTGTGACCGAAACACCCAAAACATGGTGTTAACCTTCAAGGATCATGGGCTTGAAGCATTCAATAAGGCTCTAGTGAAACACTGTTACCCACGCTTTCCTCTTGGACTTGTGAATTCTTATCCTGGGCGACACAAGTGCGTTTTAACGCGGCCTGTCATTGATACTTGCAATCCATCACTCAATTACGACAACGACACCACAGTGAAGATGAAGTGTGAGTCTTACAAGTCCATAGTGACCTCTGGCATCAATCGACATATTTACAAGAATTTGCATTGTTCCCTGTGCAATGCCATTTCAATCAACGATACTGACTGTGGGTCATGGATAGAGGCCGAGACAAATCGCCGCCTTTATCAGGTCTTCCCTGCTTTCAGTGTTGTTCTCGATTTTAGGGCAGAGCAGAAACCTAAGACATTTCACAAGTACTTGGATGAACCACTTTGTGAAAGTCACATGCACATTGAGAAAATACAGGGAGACTGTGTAGAGCTAGCTTGCCCACCAAATAGTGTAGTAGCCAATGGCAGTTGCATTGAGTTGACATCTGCTGGAGACTTTAATTTTAGTAGTATTTCAATTGTGTATGAAGTCAATACTTCTGCTGCAGAAGGCATGGGATATCTTGGCTCATATGCTGCTGCAGAGTTTTTGAAGACTTATTTTCATATTAAGATTATCAAAAGTGAAATTATTCCATGCACTAATAACTGGATGTCTAATATTTGTGTCTATCAGGTGTATGCATCTACGTCCAAACGGTTGGAATGGCAGCATTTAACCATCATTTCAAAATGGAAATTTTTCCTGAATGTTGTTGCAGAAAAGCTGATCTTGATCAGTGCTACTATCCTCAATCACAATCATAATGACACTATTAAATGTCAGCACAATAGCAGTCGTTTCGCTTGGTTTCCAAGCTCCTCAATTGTGAGTGACAAATTAACAGATGCAGAGCCATCGTCTATTTCTGTGCTTGACCAAAACACCAATATGACATACAGAATGAACTCTGTTATGATATCATTGAGTTTCATATCTGCTGTTGCCAGCCAGTCAGAAGCCGAGAGAAATTTACTTGCTTTTAGACGTGCAGATGGCAAAACAATGCAGTGGAATGTTTCGTTCGAGAGTGGCGCTTGCATCAAAAGCATTGGCTCTTGCAAAAAAGTAGTCCTTGACAAATCACAAGTAGTCTACCTAGGACCGCAGGGGATAGTGATTAATGGATATACAGAACCAAATGTATCTTTTCAACACGGAGACTTTCTTGAACTTGTTGATGGGCGATTTCTTGTGTGTGCATCACATCTGACTGTTCCAAAGGACAACACTGTAAACATTCACAATGTTATTCAGGTATGATAGTGTGCTGGTACATGTGCAAGTTGTGAGCATGAAGCTTATTTGTTTGTTGCATGACACCAGAATCACATCTAAAGTTGATCTAACGGGCTCAGGGAGCACAGCGTTGCTAAAACAAGGTTGACCCATGGGCAATAAATATGTTTGATTAGCAATTAAATTAGAAAAATGTATTATTTGATGTGTAATTCAACCTAAATTTAAGTTCTTGGGATTGAATTGCGGATGCATTCTCGATAAACAAGGGTAAAGACTAATCGGGGAGGGGGGGGGGGGGGGGTGATTGAAATATTGACTTAGATTGGCTCCCTGATAGGACAAATTGGCAAAGTTCCAATATTTAACGCACATGGTGTTTAGTAAGCATGTGAGCATTATATCAAATTTGAACGTTTTTGTTCCAGCATTATCATCAAAGCTATAGCAGAAAATATTTACAAATGACCAATAAAGGCCCTCTGGAAAGCACGCTTTAATTGGCAAAGTAGAATCACTTGGGTGTTGCGTCATGTCCAATGAGTGTGTAATGTTTCAACAAAATTGTTTCATTAGTAAACACCGCTCTAGCTTGTCCAGAGACATACGTACATACATACGAAGTTGGTCACATACAAATAAAACGAACACAAGCCTTCGCAACACACCAAAGACATTTCTATAAATATTTTATGTCTTTTGATTAGGTAGGCCTATAAACCAGTAGATGTTATTATATTATTGGACTTCTAACTTATCGCACCAGCGAGTAAGTAATGTAGTCTTTACATGACTTGGAGTAATAAGTACAGTGACATGCAGAGATATTTATAATGCTCTACTTGACCACCATCAGGGCTACCTAACTGTGACCACGGTGAGCCTCAGCCTAGTGCTGGCTGTGACCACCACAGCTGTGCATGCAGCGTGCCCTGGCCTTAGGACCCAACCAGGTACAGTTGTGATGACTCTAATATAGATTACATCATTTATATCATATACTACTATAAACATATAGATTGTATTCACACGTCTAGACACCTGCAAGTTTATAAAAAGCGGAGAAAGTTTGATTGTCTAGAAAAAATGCATATATGTGCATGTTGAGTCAATTCCGGGAAAACTAGCAAAAACTAAGTTCAAACTGAGCCTTTTCATTTATATCAGAGTGTGACTTAAGAAACAGCAAAGGATCCAATCAAGACGACCTCTATAAAAAAAACTCCCTATTAACACTATTTTTTGCAGTGCTACACCTTCATAAAAGACCGTTGCGAACATGATAAATCTGTTGTGACCATCTGCGGTTCCCACAGTGTACATGTAATTCTCTTCATTTTCTTCATTAGCTATCATCACCGTCCAACTGTGCCTGGCACTGGTTCTAGCTCAACTTCTATTCCTCGTCAATAAGTGGTTTGTCAGCTACGAGGTCACGTGCCGGGTTCTAGCAGTTTTCCAGCACACCATGTGGCTAGCTGTATTCTGCTGGACGAACGTCTTTGCACTAGACGTCTGCACGGCCTTTGTCAAAATGAAGCTGGTGAGAATGGTTTCTGAAATATTATATGTTGTACTCTATTGGCATATTGTGTTATTTAATATTTAGTAACTAACATAATTATTTCTCCAAGTTCAGCCAGGAAAAGAGCTTTTGTATATAACATAGTCTGGAAAAGAAGACATGCATGTGGTGTGTTGTTAATGCTAATGCTAATGCTACGTCAGCCAAACATTTAATGTTTAATTACAAAATTAAGGTATTCGTTTTTTACAATAAAGAGGACCTGAAAGGTTATATTACGCTATTACTAAACTTAGATATTATCTCTTGATATTGAGTTAATCTTTAAAAATTACACCTTGCTGTTTAGATAATAACCATATCTAATGGTGAAACATTTTTTGAAACACCTAAAATGATGAAACGTTTTGTTATGAAGAAATTAGCATTAACTTTTACTTGTTTACTATATATATGAGAGGAAAACATCGAAATCACAAAAATGCTATCCAATAACAAATTGTATATGATCATCCAGAAAAGCTTTCCTCATCATTGCCATAACTGTTCAACTGTTCATCTTACATATATTTTGAGCTTGGTAACCATCAATTTTGCAATTTTTAAATATAATTAATATTAAAGTGTTGATGATTCATGAAGATTATTTTTAAAATCAAAATCTCTAGAAAGCCTTTTCTCAGAAAATATTTATCTTCAATATAGGACATTTGTAGCTACTTGATGTTAATTAAGGATAAGATATAAATTTCAACAAGCCCATTTTTATTCAACACCAAACTATGTGACTTTCATGAGAATAGGCTTAGACTGTAGACAAATACAGTGTATGCAAAAAATAGGTGGCTTCTTTTGTAGTTATCTTACCAACTCTAAATAAAAAGGTTATTATGGCTTGTAAAAATAAGTTGTATCTGTAAAGCCCATAAAATATACAGAGCGAGAATGTGGTCCGCTCTCCATATAGCTGTTGTGTGATGGACAAATCTGCTGTGTCACAGCAGGTTATATTGAGAGGGAACCAAGTTCTATCTATATGTCTAGTTTTGTCTACGTGAAAATATCTCCATCTACACTGTACGCATTTCTTTACATATAAGGTTACTGATTTTATATGCCAGGCCCCCATGAAGAGAAGAACTATCTGGATCGTCCTCTATTCTCTGTATGCCTGGGGCGGTCCATGTCTCTATGTGACTGGCTGGATCCTCGCAGAAGAGTTCTCAGCCATTGGAAACATTTATGGATCAAACGATGTAAGCAATGATGGTGAAAATTATCATACTAGAAAATAACTATAATTCTAATAGTTAAATACTATAGTTGGACTATTGGAGCCGTCTTCAAAGAAAAAAAGGAGCAGAACCAAAACAAACTACAAACAAAAATAGCATCAATATTAGGATAATATCTATACAGTATCGTATAGCCAATCCAAAACAAGAACAAAGGCATTAAGTGATCAGCTGTTTCTAGAATTTGAATCTTATCTTTGGTGATCTGCTTCTGAAATCGTTTATGTTTACCATATAAATACATGTAACTCTAAAGCGAGGAGGCGAAATTCATTTCAGGTCCGTATTGCTATCGGTACTCTGCATCATCATGAAATATGAAATAAAATTTTGTTTTTAAACAAAATGAATACTTTATTCAAAGAAACAAATAAAATGTGTTAATATATGGATGCTTTTTTATCAAAACATTTAACATAATATTCTCACTAAACACAATGACCCTTAGCACTTTATCAGAGAGCATTATGTTTGAAATCATTAGAATAAAGTATTGCAAGATCACTCATCATAGCTGATACTATAACAATTGTTTGATTTTACACTGGAAAGGCAATTATACTAGAAAAATGTGATTACTGAATACAGATTAGTAACCACTGCAAGGAAAAAAGAGCAGGGGAAATATGAAGAGCAAGGTGACAAGTGAGGTAAAGCTAAAATCGAAGAGGCGACCGCCTCCTCTGCCTCAGCCTCTCTACGAGTCTAATTATCTACAAAATAGTATGATGGAAGTTCATTTATCCTGGATCTGACAGACATATGTCTATCTACAAAATGTTTTACATTTTCAACTGTAGCCTCAGTTACAGATGCGGATGATGAAATCTTAAATGCATAGTTTGGAGTTGTAACAGAAGTTTTATAATGTAAAATGTTATAGTGAAATTGTATCCTCTTTCTCAATAACAATTGACTTGACAGCTTCTGAGACAATAGGGCTCAAGATTATATTGTCTTTATGCACATCTAACTTTGACACTCAAACAACTAACAAAAGCACCTGACAAGTCATTTACCCGCCCTACTTATCTACTGTCTTCAGCTGTGCTGGGTGCGCCCAGGCCTCTTTGTGCTCTACATGGTGGGGGCTCCACTCATTGCTGTGATGCTCATCAACCTGGTCTGCCTGATGGTCACACTCGTCATCTACAAGCGAATCCGTGACCAGTGCGCTGATGCCTCACTGAGTGGCCCCCCAAACTACATGGCCAACCACCACAGCATGCTGCTTATTGCTCTAAAGGTGAGACTAATGCTAACTATTGTGAACCTAAAATATTCGTATGAATAAGGTAGCTACGGAATCAGAATAGATTATACAATGTAAGTCTCATTTCATTGGATCAAGTCTTCATTTAGAGCGAATGCCACTAATCTTCAACCTTTGAGACCATGTGAAGGCAGTCACCCTAATGCTATTCATTGAAAGGCCCTACTGAAAGGCCCTACTGTACCACTAGACAAACCAATATAGTATCTGCATATATAAATCGTTTTGCAGGATAACAAAATTGCGTGTATTGAATTGTAGCTGACTGTGGTGACCGGACTGCCGTGGATAGTAGGGCTCTTAGCCAACATCGGTGCAATGGGCCTCGCACTCTGGTACCTCTTCATACTCCTCAATGCTGGCCAAGGAGTTTTCATCTTTGTTACGTTCGTCTGCAAGAGGTACTCATTTGTTCTCCAGAACGATCTAATTTCAATAAACGGTCCTATGGGTGTCAAAATCATCCAGTAAAAGGTCACGGCTTTCATGAGCATGTTCCATAATTCAACTTAGAGCGCATGAGATTGACTTTGTCCGTGCTATAGTCAGGCCCACTTGACATAGTCAAATGGTCACAGAGAGGTAGCCCTGATGTAAGTCAAGTAGACCAATACAAATATCTCTGCACGTCACTGGACTTATTACTCCAAGTCATGTAAAGACTACATAACTTACTCGCTGTTGTAATAAGTTAGAAGTCCAATGATATAATGACATCTACTGACCTAATGTTGAGTGTATTTGTGGAGAGGGGTCTGATTGCGGTTTCAAATTATTTTAGGATTATAGTCTATAGGCCTATATAGTACGGACTAAGGCAATCTCATTTCAAAACTATCATTACAATATACCATCTTTCATTATCTGTCAAACTAGACAAATTTCATGGAAATCGGTTTAGAGCGATTAAAGTTATCAGACATTTTATTTATTATTTTTTGTTCTCGTTTTTGTATTTTCATTGATTAGGTATTACAGTGAAAGATTATTTAGCAAAAATTGAATAGTGCATTTCCGGGAATTGAATTACCGGTAATACATAAGAAAAATGGCAAGGGGAATCTACCAAAAACGCAATCACCATGTTTAATCTATTCATTAATTTCCTTGAATAATCTTAATATCTTATCTGCAAATAAAACGTACAATCACTGCTTATGTAAGATAATAATTTATCAGTAGAAAAATATCTATGTGTGTTTGTTTGTTTGTGTGTTTGTTTGTTTGTTTGTTTGTTTGTTACTTGATTGATTATTTTTATAGTGGAATGGTATTGTACATTTAAAAAATACTAATCAAATGAAACAGAATACAAAACACCCTACCCTTCAAGGGTTTATCTGTCACCCAATTACTTTTGAATCATTTACAATTCTCTATATTTATTTCATATTACATTAAAATTGAATAAAATTCATGGCAGCAATACATTTGAAATGTGATATCAGAATAAATTATACGAACATTTTATTATTTCTGACATTCCAAACAATTTGAATAAAGTGAGATATAGCTTTCCATTTTCCATTCATTAAAACGGTCAGTATCTCTAAGATGCAGGAATTAGAATTAACATTAACTTTATGTAATAGTCTGTTTTGCAGTTCTATGATACAATTATTTCTAACAGTTCAACGAGGTATTTGATCTATTACTTTCCAAACATGTTCATTACTTTCTAAGTGAGATAAATTGCAACGATTGGTTAAGGTTCCAAAAAAGTAATTTCCTGTTTAAATACAACATTATATTGAGCCTTGAATTTATAATACCTTTAAAAGTTGTCTGTAAATATTTACCCTTTTCATCACCAGAACTACTTGTTTTGGTTCTATTGGTTTTGATTTGATCCTCTCAATAACTCCCCGCTATAACATATAAACATTACTACTAGTATTTTATCTACTTTTTGTTGAATATCTCACAGGAGAGTGCTGATGATGCTAAAGTCTTCACTAAAGTTCAGAGGTCAGGCCCACGGCAACGGCAGCTCTCCATCTCCTACAGATACTCAAGGTGGCAACTCTCCTGAGTCCCGTAAACATGGCCTGGATCAGCATGAGAGCACAGCCAATATGACTGCTGCGACCTCTTAAGATGAGAATGTCGTCACAAGCCAGCCCCCAAGAGTGGACAGCTGCACTGTCCTTTCTGATTAGTCTGTTATATGTTGATAAGATTGACGCGATTATTCTCAAATCTAATTCATGGCACTTCTCAGATGAAGTGTCTAATGCATTTGATAAGTGTTCTGTAGGCAGAAGGTTCGTTTCCAGTTCATTAAGTGCCATATGCCGAGTCTAGATTGGTGATTTAGATGTAGAACCATATGATGGACGTGACTAAATTAATGATAACTTCTCATAGACTATTACGTGTACAATGTATGTGTTAAGACTGTATATTGATCAAATGATGCGAGGGGCACATTTGACCATGCGGGCGTGTTGGCCGCAAGGTGTGTTGAGGTCTGCGGTGTCTACGTTTTCCGCATGCATTGACAAAATTACAGTTATGGGCACATCACCGCGGGCTTTGTGCGTTAAAAGTGCATCTGCAGTGGAAATGCTTTTATTGATGTGGCCGTGAGATCAACATGCATCGAATGTGCGGTGTACTTGCGTATAGCTTACGCTCATCGCACCGTGTGATTACTAAAGTAAGGCATTCATACTTTCATTAGTATAGGGAACGCATGGCGCTAGTACTGTGTCTGTGCTGGCAACGTGCGGCTAAATCATCTGTGATTACACAAGATTAGCGTAATTAAGGTCTTCGCACTGCATCCTTACGGTCTAAGCACCGCTGACAGTGGTCGCAGAAGATGTTTAGCAAGCCAAACTTCTTCTACGGCCACCCTATGGCCTTAAAATATGCTGCGCCGAAAGTTTATTGCACTTAACACTCACGAATCTTTACGATCTCCACGAGTTTTTGGTCGTAGATTAGCTATAGACAGCCCTTGCTGCGTAATGTGCCCTGGGCATTAAACACTGGTTAGCTTTAACATCAATCTATAATAAATTCATTTGAACAACTACTATAATTAGAAATGAATAATTACTTCCAAATTTTCGGCAGCTAACAGCTACCTTGCTCATGGAACGAACAACCTCGATGATGAAAAAAAAAGTGAAGTGGTAGACATGGTGGAATCTCATACTCTGAATCTGAATCAGAGTTACAGTCATTCTAAAATTCATATTTATGTATCCCAGGAACATTTATTTGTGGTATATCATAATAATAATCGATCATAATCGATTAGATAGAATAACTTGGAGAAGAAGACCAAATACAGTTTGATGATTGCTTTATTTGACTTGTGAACTCAGGGTTTTCAGATTTTACATATTAAAATTCAAGGACTTTTTTAAGACAGATTTAATTTTTCCAAGATTTTTTTTAGATACCTAAGTTCTTCTAAATCTTAAAAGATCAAAGATGAAAATAATATGTAAATAATCTAGTTATATTCTATTTCGATTTTTGTTCGGTAAAAATAGGTGTTTGTGTTTCAACTGAATTTTTACTAAATGTATACATACCTTATTATGTTTGTTTGGAGTTTATTGAGTTTATGGGATCTGCACGATTGAATGGAGCAGAATAATAGTTTTGCCAAGTATGAATATTGTTTCCTTGTGCTAGTTATGTTCATCTTATTGTATTATAAATAGTAATAAACATTGGTATATATTACGATTGGTCTTCATAGATTTCATTTCTAACTTTATTTCCTTGTTTTACATTTTAATTCCTTTTTCCAACTCCACTCAAAACAAACTTAACACTACTCCAGACATGTTACAACACCGCCACGAACACCAGCACCAGCAGTAACTATTGACACCACCCCATTTCGATCAACAGCTGTGTTTTCCATATTTACTATGTCACCACCTTTGTCACCTCCACCACCATTAGTTATTGACACAATGTCACCACCAATATCACCACCACCGGCACCAGCACCAACAACCCCATCATCGTTTCCCGTAACAACTGCGTTTTCCATATTTACAATGTCTACTATGTCTTCGTCACCAGCATCAGCAAGTATGCCCAACGTGTTATGCTTGATCTGGAAAAACACAACGATAAAACATTATAATTATGGAATAAGTAAATCAATATATACATTTCACAATATCATCAATGAATATATAATATAATGCACAAATATGGCAATATCAAAAGTGCATACATTTCACAACAATAAGTAAGTATTTATAATGCAAACCAAAGTACATTACAAACTAAGGTACGTGTACATGTACAAATTATACTGTACAAAAATCATATATGAAGATTTCATGACATTTCATGACAGTATCAGAGCTTTATATCTTGTGCACCTTTGCAATTTAGTCACTTTCTTGTTTGACCTCCATTGGAATACACAAATTTTCTGTAACTTATTTTACTTCTTCAAATATCCATACTTTTGTGCGGTTTTAAAGCATAATAAAATAAAGATATATCAACAAAGTCAATAAGCTGATAGTATAAACCATTCCATGGATCCATAATTTAGAACGAAACAAATCCTTTATACATCAAATTGTCAAAACTTAATGTTTTAGCATAGGCAGATGCCCCCCACCCCCCCTTTTCCACCAAAATACTTCATTGCCGCAGGGGTTTTCGCATGCACGCCATCGATCGAGCATACAAAACCCATGATATCCGCTATAGTGCGCCCCCCCCTTTCCCAAAAACCTGGATCTGCCATTGTTGAGAAAACATTTCCCCCCAATAAAAAAAAAACAATGCCCATACTCATTATCTATAGTGTATAGTTTTATCTTTTTCGGCTGCATTCTTGAGAAAATGAAATTATGTTTTTAAACATAAATTTTGATTTTATTCATAAACGTTTTCGTGCACCTAATTAAAAGCTACCATTCAATCTTACACTGTACATGCTTTATTTCTTTTGGTGTCTTAATTTGAAAAGGAGCCTGAATCCCACATTTCATCTCCTAATATGTCTATTACAGGTGGACACAAGATTGTGTTTAATCTTGAAACAGGAGGTAGGTTTGGGACGTTTTAGTTTGCTGTTGTCAGATGCATCCTGCAATACATAGCATATAGTCTACAAATTGTTTCTTGAGAGAAGGCATACCTATACCTAATGAATTACTGAGATTAATTATTTGGTTGTAGGTGGTTCTTCTCATGTTGTGGCTACCGTCTTTTCCACCAATTCATATTTCCAAAAATTTAAAATATTCAAAAATTAGACTAATTTAAAGCTTATTCTCTACTATTTTCGTGTTTTTATCAACACCTCTTCATACCAGAAGAAAAAATATATACAAACATATATACCTCGAATATATACCTAATGGCTTCCTTCTCAGTAGAAGATGGTGCTGACACAGACATAAAACATATATCTGCAATATCTTTAAAAACAAAAGACTCCTTCCATCAGTATATGACCCCTACAAAACATATCAAATCAAAATCAAATCAAATCCTTTATTAAATCAGACATAAAACATGTCCATATAAACCGGGGGAGGCACTCAATACATTTAGTGAACAGGTAGGCGCCACCAGAATGGGTCCAATTTCACCCCCTAAAAATGAGCACATCATGACCCATCTTCCCTAGTTCAGGGTTCATATATATTCATATCTATCATAGTGTAAACTAAATGATTGAGATACCTTGTTGTGCAAGATGATCATGACCCAAGTAGCTAAAATCAGCACTTGATATGTCTAATTTAGCTCTTGATCAGCACACTAAAATCATCCCACTTATATGTTTCCCATCGATGATAAAATCATATCGGTATTACCACAGTCAAATGTTTCCCTTAGCACTGAGTTTTAATATGGAAAGGTAAATAAGGACACGATACTTGGTACATATTGACTCATTGAAATAAGACACGATTTCTTCAGCTTGGAAAATTAGCACTTTAAGTCTTATGTTTTGCAAAATTTTAGCACCTTTTACCCAAGATATCAAATGTCTGGTGGCGCCCCCCCACCTCGTACAAAATCTAGGTTAGTGCCTCCCCGGGCCATATAACAAAATAAAAACATATGTATATAAGCTGGCGCATCAGCATCAACAGCCCTCGAAAATCATGGTAGTGTTCTAATGAAAAATGGGCCCAATGCAAACCTGTTCCTCCGTACGTGTGTGATAATGATTCACAGATCAATGTTTATAAAACAACTAATACATTTTAAACACTATTTCATTGACTAATGTAGGATTTGACAACGAGATTGGAGCGTCAATCGTGAAATTGAGCATGCTGACGTCTGATTTTACCATGGTAGAACGATAGGGAGGGTAAATAAACAAACGTCCGCATTTCAATTCACTTTTGTTCAAAACGACAACTCACAGTGCCACTAGAAAAAGCCATTCTATCGTGACTAAAATCCACACTAAACGAGTGTATGATTCGTTTTTATCTTAGAATAAATCATATCATAACATTCTCATTGCTATTTTGACCATGCGACGTCAGCGGCTGTATAGAAAATGTGAAGGTACTAGTCTAGTGTAGACTAGTTCCGTGGTGTGGTGGTGTCGTACCCGCGGTGCAAAATCACCGGAGCGTGCAGTAAACAGAGTCGTATGATTCACCCAGCAAAACTGGGGGCACATTTTTAGTTCTTTAGCCCCAGCCCAAATAAAGACCGTCATTAACATAATATATGTAACATGATCCCAGATAACATGGGTATAAAACCCGATGATGTCATACAATCTGTCTTTAGTTTTGTGTGACCTACTTTCATTTTTTCAAAAGTAAATACTGTGTGCATCTAGAAATATTTAAGTTAATTTAAAATCTAACAGTTACCTCAGTATCATACACAGTATAATAACTGTAGTATTACTACAAGACTTTATTAAAAACAACACCTCAGTTCTATTTATAAATGGAAAACAGTTGATCTACTTAGTTTCATATAATACTGTGTAGTTGGTGTATGTAGCATATGGTTTCATTTCTCTATTTTATTTCTTTTCTGCTATTTATGCAAAATCAAACATATATATTTTAAGCTTTTCAATACAAAAGTATCCTTTTCAAAAAAAAAAAAAAAAAAAAAAAAAAAACAATAGAGAAACTTAGTTTCATAACCTGGCACATAATTATTCAAACCAAACTGACCTAGTACTAGTACTACTACTATTATGGTCATGGATAGATCACATTAATATTAACACCCATGAAGTGTCTTTGATTGATGAAAATACAAACAACTAGCTGCTTTTTTTCAATTTGCCATCTTTGAACAATGTGCTGCTTTAAACAAAAGGAAATCCGGAGGCCTGATTGGTCGAAATGGTGGCAAGCTTACATCAGCTAGTGGTGCCCTCTTTGGTCATGAATGTATGCAATGATTTTTCAAGGCATGTATGCAAATGAGCTTTGCTCTGATTGGCTGCAGACACCGGTTACTTTATATTTTTTGCTGTGGCATATATATGTATATTGCCACAGAACTGGGGTGGTATAATTGAGCACGCTGGTCGACCAATCAGCGTGGGTTATTGGTGGAGATTTTTGCACGGAATGGTAGAATGGAGTATTGACCATTATGCCTCGGAAGGATATACCGTAAAAATGCCTCTTCGTGGACCACTGTGATCCACCTACAGTGCAGTAGACTTTCTTTTTTTAAGTTTATGACATGGTCTACCTCTTTGGTGCGCACATGTGACACATTGTGATAGCATGGGCATTTCAAGGAGATTAAAAGATTTGATTTTGTTAATAGTTATAATTATTATGATGTCTCACATATAAGGAAAGCACACAATAATGACTGAATTATAAAGAGATTACAATATTGATTTAACAGTAGAAACTTTCAAAGCTATTTGTTTTGCTAGGTAAAGTTAAGCATATGAATATTGTGATAATTCTCAATCTTTTTAGCTCAGTAAGGATGGAGAAAAGTCATCCAAAATTCATATTTTTGGTTATAACCTATCAATGAATATTATTTTTCAAAGATTATGCATATTAGATGAATAATAACACATATTAACAAAGCAGGTCATTTTGACTCACAGCTAAATCTGTGGCCTTATACTATTCTACTCAGGTTTATTTTCAGACTTCTACATTAGTTCTCAATTATGGCATCTAGATCTAGACCACAATCGGGTCCATATATATGTGCTTGCCAGTTGATTAAGTCAATCTGCTCTATACTTAGTAAATCTGATCCTTCACAACATCTTCTGATGACTGATTCAGCCTATGATATCAATTATTCAGCATTCGGATATACTAAGTATTGTGATTTGATTTAAATTACATAGATATAACATCTAATTATTGCTGATCAGGAGAACATCCACATTGTCTCTGATCTTCATGAGACTCTGGCACCCACAGTCTTCTGGCAACCTTTACTCTCCAGCTGACTATGGTCAATCCATTCTATACAAACAATTTCATTATAATTTTATGTTTCAACACATCACAAAATGATAAGTTTCTCAACGTCAACTCAATATTATAGTCTCTTTTCATAATTTAATTGTTTCCGTGCATGTTATGTATGTATGTTATATCTAATGAATCAAAATAATTGTAACTCTATCAGCACAATAGCTCTATGAAAACATTCAAACTTTGTCATAATCTCCTTAAAATACCCATGCTATCACAATGTGTCATACCTAAGAGGTAGACCATGTCATAAGCTAAAAAAATGAAAGTCTACCGCACTGTACGTTGTTCACAGTGGTCCACGAAGACGCATTTATAAGGTGTACCCTTCTCAGGCATAATGTTCAATACTCCATTAGACAATGAAATATTGTTTAAAAGTATTAGTTATTTTATCAACATTGATCTGTGAATCATTATCTATCATTTGAATCAAAAATAAACATTGTAGAACAATTTTGAATTTTTATACATGGGACGTTTGAAGGGTCCCAAGGTTGAAAATTCAATCAAAAAAGGGAGATTTAAACGAGTGCAAAAAATTCTTAAAAAATATCAGCATGATCTATGACCATGGGGTCAACTTTTGTGAAGTGGCGTAAAAGGTGCTACGAAAAAACATTATTATGGAAAACCCTATTTGTGGTGTTTGCAATCGGGTAGACGTTTTACCGTAGTCACAACTACATCTCGTGAAATTCCCATAATGTGAGCAATATTTCGTACGTCGAACCTGTACAGGTGGAAACGATCATCAAAACATTTTTTTAAAAATATAATACTTGGACGAATTTAGAACTGAATTATCGATAAAAGATAGAACATGAACTATACTTTAATTATCTGTTATAATATCATATATGTAGTCATTATTTATGAAAGAAATTACATAGTAAGTGGGACGTTTCGGAAAACTGTCGATAGCGTGAGCAGTTTCTCTACTAATTTGTCACCCTATCCAAATCGTTGTCCTCTATATATTGCTTGACAAAATCGTCCATTGTCACGTTATGGTATACGGCAACAGACATCGTTTATCTTTTAACGGACGGCTGTCTCAGTGTGCTACCTAAGACAACATTGTATACGTTATGTTTCCATCTGACTCTTAACGAAGCCGCAAAGTGGCGATGTTTTTATGTGCATTGACAAGGCTTTCACAACTTAAAGGTTATGCTCAGTCAAAAATTAACATGCCATGAAAAAACTAGTGTCAATAAATGATTTGAATTGATTTTAAATGGATCCTACATTAAGAGCTATTATTCTACCACTTTTGATATTTTGCTTGTTAAACTATGTGAAAATAAGCAATGCTGATATATTTACTCAAATACAAGGTCAGAGGATTTTCGTCAAACGTTCCTTGCTCTGGATGATTTACCCTGACGTACTGCAGCCTAAGTGTACGTTGTACGTTCTATTTAAAGGGCAGAATCATTGTTGTAGACGCCATACGTCGATAGGTTTACGTTTTTACGTCTGACGTAAATCATTCTGTTTACATATGTGCTGCTTCACGTGTTTTATATGATATCAGGGACAATTTTTATCTCGGATTTTTGAAAATATATATTATTGTTACATGGTCAGTTTGGAGGATTCTAAAAGCACATTTGTGATTACAAAACCATAGTTGATAATTTGAGGTGTATTTAACAACTGACTGAGCATAACCTTTAAAGCTGTCGGTGCGTTGCTAAAAATAGCTTTGTGTAAGAACGTGCATGATTTGCGAACTATCAATATGACCCATTATAGTTTGTAATTTGCATTTAATATTATACATGTATGACATAGTCATAGTACGGGCACGCATGTGGGTAAGAATTTGTTGTATGAATAGGCAGTACCTAAGACAGCGGCCAGAAATTAAATTCTTTACTTGGGTGAGGTGGGTAGAAATTTGCAAATTAAATCATGCACAAACAGTATATTAAACGTTAAATTAAGTGATTAACTCAAGCATTTTTCTTAGTCAGCAGGTGAATCAACTGAGCGATGGTGATGTACATCTATATCACGTCCTGGCAGCCATGGTAGTCCGCCTTCGACCTACTGCTGAGACATTTACCCAGCTACCATTTCACCATCCAGCAGCTACAAGACGATCCTACTGTCAACCGGTATAAAGCGATACACAGATGGTATTAGCTGATGGTCGACCAGCTCAACCAGCCCTATGAAGCCATCATTGCTCCACATGAGCCTGGTGACAGTGCTCACCACCGCAGGATGGATGAAATCCCCCTTGCCAACGATGAGACCCACAGGGAATGTGCGTGCCTACTCCAGGAGACCGCGCATTCTGTATCGGCATCAAAGTGGCTAATGATCACCAATTGAAAAGCGGTAACAAACTACAAACTACATTCTTAAATAAACAAGTTGTAAATTTGATGTTCAACTGCTGTCATTACCAGCATAACTTCACATAGTGATATCTCCTGTGGAACTGGAATTGTTGGCTACTTATTAATCATGAAAATTACAGGGTAATTGTTGGATTAATTTTTTGAGAATCGTGGCCCTGATCAATTTTCCAAACAGGCATTAGGCATCCTTGTATTTATGGTGTGATCTAAATTTTCTACAGGGACTTTATTGTTGGGCAAACTTCCAGTTTTACAGTACCAACCATGTCCTAACCAATTATGATTTGTTAAAACCACATTGTTAAAAATTAAAATGTTCGACTTGATACATTTCATGATCCCAATCTTAGATTGCTGGTAAATTGCTGCTGAATCTAGTAGTGACAAAGGCAAGAGATGTTCATAGAAACTCAAATGTCACAAGAGTGGCGGAAGCGATTATTTATTGACCCTCTCCAGATCATTGGTTACACTGCCCTGTCCGTACAGTATAAGAAACAAATATAACCTCGGACATAATCTAATTTAAATAATTGGTTGTATCACTACTTGCTTAGTTTGATGAATGATCAACCAGTTTAACCAATCATTTCTCTGAATTTATTTAGATGATAGTTAACATTATTAATATTGTAAACAAAGTAGAGTCAGTTGTGTACCTGACTGCAATGGTTGGGCTAACGCGACAAGGGTCACGACACCACGGGGCACTGCCCGAGATGCGCGACTGACGGCTGACTCCTAGACGATGTTCCCTTACGCACTCCTCGTTGTGTTAACTGGTACTCTACGTACAGACCTCGGTCCAGCAAACTGGGCAAGGCCTGTTGTCTAACTACCCAAGTTTCACAATGGGCCCCTACGCGGAGGGGACTTTGCACAGTCGCGTCACGAAGCCAAGCGGACCCAGGCAGCTGGGGACTCGTGACGTCATTGTGAAAAAGACAGGAGCTCCTGTTGAAAGCTCAATGTATATTAATTGATTGTTATGTGATTAAAATATATAACTATGTATGTTCGTCTGTTGTCTCTACATAAACCACAGCGACAGCGTCGCATATCATTTGCTTGTCTCGCTAATGCTGAGGAGACAACGTCATTTAAAAGAGCCGAGACATCCGTTGCCGTCTTCTACACGAGACACTTTTGCCCATTGTCCCGTATTTAAATAGCGACACTGATTTGGATAAGGTGAATTTGTATAATATGATCGTGGCAAAAAACATTTGATAAGGGCGGGTCACCTATTATGTACATGAAAAAATGGGAGGGGGTGTGTGTTGCTTTTTTGTAAATAAAAATAAGGGGGAGGTCATGAATTTTGTACATGAACATCTTACCAAATCCTCACACTGCCCCCGACAATAAATAATGGGCAGTCCTTTATGAACCCGCCCCGTACATAGATGCATGTAACTTTTCATTTTGAATTCTATGCTTGTCAAGGCCATTAACGTATTTACGCCATTAAATAATTTATTACGTACCAGCTTGAATGTCTATAAAAGCCATGATCTGGTGGTCACTTACATGGGGTCAGATATTTGTTGATGCTAGGGGACCTGATCATCACAGAGCTACATCAGGCATGGTGCTAATAAGTAACCGACAGGCCCATGATAGAGTAAATGCCACAGAAAATGAAATGACAATATTCGGTACAGTCTACTGAGTCTCCTGATGATCAATAGAATACAATGCAAATACATTTGCAGGCCATACCTTTTACAAAGTCTTTTCCATGTTATAAATATACTACAGCTTCCAATTTATTGATTCAACTCATCTTCATCTCTATATCTTCTATGTAACTCTGGTGTAAGATCAACTTAACAGAGAATAAGCCCGCCCAAAAGCAAGCGAGATTCACCAATCGTCTGCACCATGATGCTGCTGTATAAAGTGAGCTACAGAACTGCACACTCATCAATTGTGTCTCCGGGCCCATGAGACAATAACTATTGCAGTAGATTCTAAGGTTGTAGAAATTAGACGAGAAGATTCATTCTCCAGTTCTATAGACGTCTGTGCACAGTAGGACCAATTTAACTAGAGTTTGAAGTGAGTAAAACACAAATTATTCAATATATGTAAATTCCAACATAGTGTTGGTAGCTCAAAAACTTACATTTTCACACCAAAGTGCTATGTTTCGGGGAAACATTTTCCCTTTGACTGGCAATCGCGCAGATCTCTTGCGCATATTCTTGGCGGGGCGTAGCACTTTGGTGTGAAAATGGAAGTTTCTGAGCTACCAACATTATGTTGGAATTTACATATTATATAAAACTTCTAGTACAAGATAAGTTATTCAATCTTATAATTTATCAGAATTATTTATTATGTAGATTAACGTAAAAGTGTTATGGTTCCATGACCGCATTATCAAATTGCTTGATTTTTCAGAGCTTTAAAACAAACATAATTGGTTGCAATTCTTTTGCATAGTCTCTACTTAGATTCGAACTCCAAATCACTTCCATAATGCTAGCTAATTACCACATTCTTCAAAAGGTGTCTTCGATATACAGTAGAGACGCTCTATTAAGACTACCAGTGACAGGCCTCAGACGGTCTTTCAATTGTGGCTTCACAAACATCACTTTATGAAAGCTTGAGATGTGAGAAATGGTCTTATTATAGAGGTGCTTTCTACTTATGGATGTGGTTCTAATTGGAGGTTCTGCTGTAGCAATTGTAGAGCGATATAAATAAACAGCACGTGTCTGCATCACTTACATCACTCGAGTCCAACCCTTCTGTCGTCCTATTAGAGAGGTTTTACTAACATATTCCCCACATCAGGTATTGCTGTCACTTTGAGGCATTGGTGCCTCACGCACACCTAGGGTGACCAATGTCCATCCCCCTGAGCGTGGCAGCGAAACTGAGGCGCCGTCTACTCGTCACGTGGTGTCTGCTTCTGCTGGCGGCATCTGTGCAAGGTCAGGTTGTTTGCGTTTTTTTTAAAAAAAATAACTACTTCTAGTCATCTTACTTGTCTATTTCTGTTACATTTATTATTGGAAATATTGAGTAAATATTCCAAAAGGTTTTGTTTTAAAGTCAAAATGAAAAAATAGAGATAGAAGACTAGATATTAAATTTGTAAACATGAGATCGGCATTACCCAGCCAAACATCCAAAATAATATGAATATATAAGCATGTCCTTAATAGCCAATCCTGCATTAAACTATATATTCATAGTGTTTGAGATGGTACAATTTTATTGTGAATAAGAAAAAACAACATTGATCGTGTTTAAACTGTCTCAACCTTGTCAAAAACAAAAAACAAAATAACAAAAAAAAAACACTCACACATACACAAACACACACAGACACACTCATACTTTAACGAACACTCACTAATGGACGTGTATAATCAGGCATTAATGGCCCGTGATCGTGATTTGTTATACTACATACATTTGTTTAGCAACATGGCGGCCCCCATCAAAGTAACATATGAATGTAAAAAGTTACTTTTTCTATTTTGTGGGTGCCGTGCCGGTCTTCAGGACCGACTTTAGATCTGCAATTTGTCAGACATGTGCAGAGGATGGTGTAAACCCGTGCTATGCAATATTTGCTGTTACATAGTAGTAGGAGGATATGGATGACGTGAGCAGGACAGATTTAGACACAGTTGGGTGGTGTTAGAAATGAGGGTGAGGGCAGGTGAGGTGGGGCACTGATACTATAGTGATGGGTGCGGTAAGTAGGGGTTAGAATCTAGTGATACAGTGGTGCGTGCTAGGGTGGGGTGTTAGGAGTGTGTATGCTGCAGACCCGTGCTATGCACTTACTATATTTTGTTATGTTATAAAATACACAAATATTGCTATTGTAGTACCAGATTGAGACACCAAGATTTTCAGCAATACGTCAAACATCTGTTTTAAACGGCATTCAGTTTTTATATTTTTTCAGTTTTAGTAATTTAGTAAAGTCTCAATATTATATAGAGACATGTTAAAATCACAAAAAAGTACATGTGATCATTCTTTTAACAATTAGTAGAGACTACAGATAAGTTAAAATTTTCCTGTTATCTGATATGTCCAAACAGGCTCTGGCAACAGCATATACAGTTTCTTTAATACATAGGAGGGTACATATGTTGTGAACATCATTTATGTTGAAAAAAGATAAATCTGGAATATTATCGTAAAGTTCGTGTCTGATATCTCCATATAAAGGAGATTTAATTAGTACATGGCATTCCGCCTCTATCGTATTATTACAGTACATACAAAAACGCTCTTCCTGATGTTTCTCATTTACACCATATCTTAAATGATGGGGCCTCTCCATGCATACATAGGTAATAAGTTATACACGTGGTCATTTGTGCACTATTACACTGGGTTTCTGCTTCAGAAATGTGGCATTTGACATGATTGTAATACGATACGGTATCGATATTGCTTGCAAGTGAACACGCATCACACCGCTTTGTCTCCTCATCGCCCGGGCAATTTACATCGTTTTCATATGGCCGTACACTTATATGCCATGGATACGCAATTATATCGCTATCATAAGTAGAAGTCACGTGAAAAAAGTTCGGGAATGTGCTGTAGTGACAGTCGTCCTCTGGCATGCTACAGCCTGTTTCTCCTCCCTCCCAGTGGCCGTGTGATGGCTAGCCTCGCCTTGCGCAAGGTTTCCAGGTGCTAGGGGTGCTGCGTAAAGAGCCAATTGACTATGACAGTCAGCAATTTGGTCAGCACAAGCCACATACATGTAGAATTCTTGTGTGGCATTATCTGGCCCCGTCACTTGTGATGCGGTGACTCACTGGAGGAATACTCCAGTGATGTGGCGGCATACGCAAGCATCAGGCCAATGTAGGATCTCCTGCTTGTACAATCTCGAGAAGTCATACCAATAAGGGATAGCAAATTTGATGATAGCAGTACCCTGTGGTTTCAGAGCTCCTAAACCGCAACCCTTGTCATCAGATGTCTTGCCTCTTTTGGTTGGCATTTTTTGTGACATAGTTTGCAACTCGTCCGGGTGGTTGTGTATTATGTAGTGTATAGTAGACTATATGGGACTTCTATTCGTCCTGTACTGCTATTCTCCAAGCCAGGATTCACTTTTTTCCGCACATTCAACGTATGTAAATCATGCAGCAGAGCCAATATTTGAACAGCCAAAATCATTTGATGAGGACCAGGGATGAAACAGAACGTGCGGTCAATCGATTGTGTGTATTCGGTAAGGTCTACGCACCGCCTACTTATGGTCATATTAGCAGACGACTGCGGACAATGGTCGCATACCAAACTTCTTCTATGGCCACCTACTGCCCCCCAAAAAAAAAAGACACACTGAAAACTCACTTAACTCGGCATCGTGTGGTGTATGTCCATGATATTTGACAAACCATCTCGGTGTCAGGCCCAATGCCTAGGGCACATCAGGCCACAAGGTCATTCTACTGCCAAAATGTACACAGCTGCAATAAAAACAGTTCACGAAAAAGTTGGTTTTATGTACAAATAATCATAATGGAAGCCATGCGCTCCATATCATAGACCAACTACTATATCAAGCATAACCTATCAAGTTGTTTTGCTTTTGATATTGCTGTAGCGTTGCAAAAATTAAGTGTAAAAATAAAAACAAAATTTGCAAATTGCAAAATTCTAGGATTCGTCATAGCTGTGAGGGGATTTTGTATTCTACTTTAGATGACACAGTGAAGATAATAAGTCTTTCTCCACCAATCAAAAACAAACCAGGATTTTCTCCATGTTTTACATTGAAGAAGTTTAATAAGCATCATGCTGTATGATGTTGTTTGAACTTTGAAAGACTGAATGTTCCACAAAGGCCAAATTGAAAATTTCATATTAGACATGATTTAATCATGAATGGAATTCAAGTCATTAATGCAGTTCAATGTCTCATCCTTTACAGGTTTGCTAATTGCTACTGGCTCTGAGTCATACGTACTCTACACTTGAATAACCACATTGACTCATGGCAACACAGGTGTTCAATTTACCCATGTGTAGAAAGCACCTAAAATCCAAAGCAACACAGTAATATTACTATAATTGATGAGTCATGCTGTATATTCATTGAACCGAAATGGATGTTGTCGATGTTGTTGCAATTCTACTACGTATGTATAACTGCCTATATACTTTTGTGTCTCTCTCTAGTAGCTCAATACCTCCTCTGTGGAATGAATGAAAAAGAAATATGTATGATAATTGAAGTATTGGTTGCTTTGACTGTATGGCATGAGTCCGATGAGCTTTTGCTCCCCGTCTTTATCAAGTAGGTGTGAAAAATCCATACACGTATACAGCATTTCATAGTTTCTTTTAAAAGCCGGCGAATTGCTGATTTTCTTATTCTAAGTGGATTATTTCTTTATGTAGAAATTCACAGTCAAGCGCGCCACGGGCGTTCTTTATGGAGGCCCCCACAATCCCCGACCGTCACTACAGAGGAGGAAGGCACATCTGACTACGATTATGATGGAGGTATGTCAGTACTCGAGCGCTTGTTGTCGAAAAGAGCCCTGCGAGGAACGTGTCTTTGTGCGGAAATGTCCCTTTTACCTCGGGTGCAGGTTTTGGTGCGGGTTTGAAATTGGCACGCCCGTAGATATGTGGGTTTTAATTGTTGAAAAAAAAACCTGATGCATCATTGCCTCTGTGAACAACCTAAAACCAAGGCTAAAATAATAATAATGAATGTCTGATTCAATCCACTGCATTCCGGTAAATCAGACGCCCATCTTGATAAATTTGATCTTTAAGTGTTTGTCTCCTAAACTGCGTAATAACAAGCTTTAATGATTAAGCCGGTGAACCTTGATCCATATAAAATGAGTGGATTGCCCAGGTGTCCGCAGTCAAATTGTCATGCTGAGTAACCTGACCTTTAAGATTTCATGTTGTGCATGTGAATGCATCCTCTTAATTTTAGAGCATGCACGAGCGATGAGTGATGTTTTGGTGACATTACCATACACCAACGTGGAGATGATCACTTATTGATATGTATCACGACTTGACCTTTCAGCTTGTAAATGAAATAGTACTTTACATTTTATATAGTAATTAATTAGATAATGTGTGTAAAACGTGTGGGTATAGTAAGGTTGTGGCTGTGTCCATGACTTTTACACAAATGCATTGATGTTTATTGTTATTGGTCAACAATACCCATTGCATCACCGTCTTAAAATGACGTGGACTGCAGTAGGACTAAACGTAAAATAATAAATTGTTGTAAAAGTCATTTAACAATTTAAGGATATGTATTCAATCTAATATTGGGCTAGGGCAGAGGGTCCTCTATTTTCTTCCCAAGTCAAACCTGGACTAAGTAGCCTTGCTAATTTGGAGATACTTTTTATCTGTCAATAACAACGAATGCATTGTGCATATTTTGAGTTTATTTTGAGCTTGACATGTCAAGAGTTAACATGATATGATAATACCGGTAATATAATAATATGGACATTTATATAGCGCCGGATACCAAAGCCTCAAGCCGCTGAACACTAACATGGAATAATTTAAGACATAACATGACCAATAAAATGCTTTACAAAATATAAAACACGAGGTAAAATAATGACAAAATATAAGTCTAAAAAGTCAGTGTGAACAAATATGTCTTAAGTCTGCATTTGAATCTAATATGCTAACGCTATCCGAGCGCTTAATCTTCTCAGGCAGTGGGTTCCAAAGTGCAAGAGCAGCTTTGCTAAAACCAAGATTTCCGTGTGTAGCACTAATTAAGCACGGTGTTTCAAGAAGGCATTTAACATTGGATCGGAGTGTTCTTGTTTTTAGACAATTTTCAACACGTCAGACAGATATGTTGGGGCAAGTGCATTTAAAGCTTTGTAGGTGAAGAGCAATATTTTGTAGTTGATATGATAGTACAGTGTAAGGATTTCGGCACAGGTGTAATGAGTTCCCACTTTCGAGTGCCAGTCAACATTCTTGCTGCCGCGATCTGGAACCGTTTGTAGCAATTTACCCAAATGAATTAACGGTGTGTCTTACAAGATGAACATATCTTGTATCACACAGATTATAATATAGTGGTTGCCTAATCGTGTCTAACTATTTTTGCTTTTCGACACACATCAATCAATGCAAAATTTATAGAGATTACATGGCTCACAACACAAAAGCACAGAAAATATTTATTTTAAAATACTGACCTGGTCAAAGGTCTTCATATATCGAACAATTGATCCAGGATAAAGTAGGGCTACTACGTGTTTTTAAAACTTGGTAGACTGGTCACTTTTCAAGCTCTTGTTTCTAGAAATATAATGCTTTTTAAAGAATTAATTCATAAAAGTATTGTGTTGGTAGTGTCGGGTTACCCCACCGTTTTTGAAAATAAAACGTCAACTCCAGCCAGTCCTCTCTGGGCGAAGGGAGTTGACAATTGCACACTACTTTTCGTTTTCCCCTCTTTTTTCTTTTTAAAAAAAAACAAGCTCATCCCGTTCACAGCAGTACACATGTTTATACACTATTATAGTTATAAATCTTATTAATAGCTCACATATGTCTGTATTCTTCAATTGAGTAACAAACTTAAAATAACAATTTTTAACTTGTTAAAATTGAGTTTAATTGATTTAAATTGATTTAAATTACATTAGTGTCTCAACTCGTTCTGTTTGTGGCCCATGACCTTTTAGGTATTCTTTGTGGTCAGTGACCTTTAATGCTATTTTCGGGTCTTGACCTTACATTACTTCCTTAAAGCTGCACAGGTGAACATGTGTTAATTTTCTCTATGTTTTAGTACCCACCTCTACCCCAGCCACAACCCTACGTTTGGTGGTTTTTGTCATGAAAATATTTTTCAAGCGTACAGTGTTTATTTTTTATTTTTATTGTATTTCTCTATTTTTATCTTATGTGTAATTTAGTAAGTCTGTTTCTACCATGTATTATTTAAAAATGCTTTATTTCCATGTTAATATTAGCATAATGTGTTTAGCAGTTATATAAAATTATATACATATTACGATTTGCTTAATGTTCCATAGTTTTACATTTGTCATGTGTTATGTCATGCTTTTCCTTCCCCTTTTCCCCAATGAGGTTTTACGGGAGGTTTTAAAAGCAGACTTCAATTGACAGTCCTCTCTCAACTCCAGCCAGTCCTCTCTGGGCGAAGGGAGTTTTACAATTACACACTACTTCTCGTTTTCCCCCTCTTTTTTTTATAAAAAACAAGCTCATCCCTTTCACAGCAGTAGACATGTTTGTACACTATTATAATTACAAATCTCACATGTGTCTGTATTCTTCGATTGAGTAACAAACTAAAAAAGTATTTTTGCTTTTAAAACAAAAAAAAAATAAAAATTTTGTCACTGCAAATGTGTTAGTCAAAACTACTGACACAAGTTATTTTTCTTATTTACAAGTGAAATCAATCTTAAATGGAACAAAAGTTTTATTCGTTTTTAATGTATTCATGTTTTCTTAAAAATACTTAAATTATTTTGTATCTATATATATAAATGAAGAGGCGTTTTTTGTATCACATAAGGCTTTTTAACCACAAGACGTACACACTCCAAATTGTGCATGTACAATCAGGACAACTTGGTGGTCGTTATAATATCACATTTCAAACCAAATAAATAGGGTTTTAATGATAATGAAAAGCGCCCCCCAGTGAGGTGGGGCAAACCAGTGTTTATACCTGAAAACACTGGAATGACACTGTCTATATATTGGCAAAAAATCAATATTCATATTTCAGCAGCTAACAGCACCAGGCTAGACTAATGTTGCTGCCTTATGATATTGATTTTTCCATATGCTGGCTAAAGCATATTGAATACTAGTAAAATGGACCTAATAATGGGCCCAAATGGGCCCAAATATGGACCATTTGGGCCCATGTGAAATAGGGTTCTTGTGGTCACCATTTCCAACTGACATGCCAAATTTGAGCATCCTAGCTCAAACGATGCGACCTGTAGAGGGGTAACAAACCGGACGGACGGACGGATGGGAAGGATGGACGGACGGATGGACGGACGCAATTAATTGGGTACAAGCCAGTGTATAAAAATGCACATTTAATGGTCCTCACGTGTTTACCAGGCGTAGGAAGTAGCTGGAAGGAGGGATATTAGACTGATCAAGCATTGCCACATACATGTAGTGTGTGTGTGGCTGTCTCATATGACTGTGGGAAGGTGATGGAAGTGTATTTAATCTTTCCCAGGACCTGTATAGTGACGGAGTTGGTGTGAGGGATGTGGGACAGGGGAAAGAATGGGAAGGAGGAGCATTTAATGTGTTTTTGATCTCATCCGTTTCAACCAGAGCAGCAGCAGGAAGGGGATGCATTAATTATGGACCTGTTTAGATGGGGATGGGTAGAGAGGGTTGGGGAGAGAAGAGGGGCGGCAGGTTGGAAGGAAGGGTAGGGATGAGTGGGACATTTAATCTGCTCCGCACGTGTTTACCATAGGTAGCAGTAGCTGGGGGAGGGATATTAGAGGATCAATCATTGCCATATTTAGTACATTTAGTGTGTAAATGGCTTAGACATATGGCAATGGGAGGATGGTGATGGAGGTATTTAATTTGCCACAGACCTGTATACTGACGAGAACTGGTTCGAGGAATGTGGAGGGGGGGACATTCCGGAGGAAGTATGCTCTATATATCTATAAATGGAGGGGGGGGAGCATTTAATGTGTTCCGGATTCACATTCAACCAAATAAATTGGTCTATGTTAGATAAAAAAACAATTTTCCAGTTGCGAACGTCATGCGCCGGGTAAACAGGTGCGCCAAATGTTCATCGCAATGTTACGATTTTTATATCAACACGACATTGAATATTAAAAAGAGGCGTTTTTGTATCACTAATAGAATTTTGAGTTTTTTAACCATTACTATGAAAATTGACGTACACAACTCCAAACCCGGTTCAGCAGCAGAGAAACTTGTACAATCAGCCTCAAATAGACATTTTTTGGTGGTCGTTATAATGTGACAGCCACATTTACAAATCCAAATGAAAATTTTTTGGTAACATGTACCGGGTACGTAATATGTTAAACGTTTGTATATGTCAAACGTACGTTGCACGTCACACGTACAGTCGTACAACAGGGAACTGGGGGGGCAGGGTGGTGATGGTTAGATGGAGGTGCATTTTATCTGCTCGAACCTGTTTTGAGAAGGGGTGTTGGCAGAAAGGTGTGTGTGTGTCCATATGGCGGGGGTGTGGGGGGGGGGGACATGGCTGGTGGTGAGGCAGGGAGGGGTATTTTATATTTTCCAGATCTCATCAATTTCAACCCGAGCAGCAGCGGGAAGGGGGTGATTGAGATGCACATTTAATGGTCTGCAGGTGTTTACCAGGGGTAGGAGTAGCTGGAGGGAGGGTTACTAGAGGGATAAAGCATTGCCACATACATGTAGTCATTGTAGTGTGTGTATGGCTGTCACATATGATTGTGGGAGGAAGGTGATGGAGATGTATTTAATCTTTCCCAGAGCTGTATAGTGACGGGAGCTAGTTTAAGGGATGTGAGACAGGGGAAAGAATGGGAAGAGAGGAGCATTTGATACTTATAGCACTAGTGAATTATCAAAGAAGAACTAATTTCAAAACAAATTATGTGATTTCAATGTATTTGAAAAATTAGTACCTTATCAAACAAAAGTGTATACAGTTCAAGTAATAAAACAAAAAAGAAAAGTAAATAGCTCATGCACTTATGCCCAAAGGTGTCCACTATATATTATTGTGTATTATTAGAATGTGTAGTACGATTTGACTGTTAAATCAAAGATTGCCAACACACTAAGAAAAAAGCATTTATCAAATTGTTTTCATAGTATATATTGTACTTATATTTATGTGTGATGAACAGTCAATAAATGAAAATGAATCAAAACAATGAAATAAAAATGAAATATCTTTTAATATTTTCCCTCTTAATTTGAGATGAAATATTGCTTGAAATGCTCTCGAATTTCAGGTTCTATTGATGACATCTGCCCCTTAGCCACGTGCCAAGGTTGGTGTGGGTCACATGATCCAACCCATAATGGCTCCTGTTTCTGCGATTCCGCATGTCTGCTCCATGGTGACTGTTGCTATGACTACCAGTCCACATGTCATGGTGACAACATGATACAGTGAGTTGTTTTTAGAATAATCATAGATCCGAACAGACACATTAGACCGTCTGCTTTTCTAGTATACTAAACGTTTGCCTGTGCATATAATACTTGAATTAAGGTTGTCCAAAAATATAAATGAGTTGAGTATCAGAATCACAATCACATTAGGTAAAATCATCCGCCTGGGCTTGCATGTGAAATTGCTTGAGCTTGTCTACCCGATATTTCTTGTGGGTATGAGCTGCACATGACACAGTTCCCCATCCAACACTAACAGTATCTCTTTTTGGGTGTGTTCGCCAATGCTCCAATGATCCCCAATATAGCCCCAGCTCACCCAGTTACGGGTTAATCCATCGCAATATAAATTATAAAAATCCTGATATAGATACAAGTCATTGAAAACAAAGGAAATATTTCTTTCAAATATAGTTGCAATTTCCATAAAATGTTCTCATCATGTATTTGCCGCTCGTGCTCAATTCTGATTGGCTGAGAGCCATGTGATACTGGTTTATTTCACCACTTTGTGAAAGGAAAACATTGTCTAGGCTAGTAAGCTAACAAAAGATTATCAATCGTTATGAACCAGGATTCAATGTTGACCTCTGCCAAATCAACCGTGTTAATTTTTTGAGCACCTGGTTCTTCCACCGGTTCTGCTCTTTTTGAACATAGTGTGAAACTCATTGCCAGTTAATATATACATGAACTAGATATTGTGCTTTTTGTAACAGTGGTCCCAAACCGTACTGTTCCACTTCATTTGTGGTTTAGTATATGTCACAGGATTTCCGCCACAATCTAAGGAATCGCCACCTCTTGCAACCTCCAATGCAAAATGTCACTTGCGGATATGGTTTTGCTAGTTTGCGTATTACTAACCCTCATATATACAACGTAGACGTTATACGGATGTTGGGTATCTCAACATTATCTTCTTATATGGACACTTGTTTTAACAAAATTCACCGATTTAACATTAGAAGATGCATTGATCGTGCCACAGCAGGCCCACATTGCAGCCTGTTTTTACTTTCAGCAAAGATATTTTGAAATTGAAATTTGGCATTACGTTTCGGCTAATTATCCTATCATGCAATTGTTTTACTCGATTTTATGTATACCTGTACATTATTTTATTTTATTGGGAGGAGTTCCAATCAATGATCTCTCTCACATTGGGCTGACTCTTAGATCATGGTAATAAAAATCATCAGTTGATGAATATGATTTATGAGAATGTTTATTCAAAACCACTTTGTATGCAACAAATGTAACTATTCAAATATAGTTTAGCTAAGCATTACAAATAGTCAATGCCATGTCACCATCTTAGATGGTTCTTAATGGGATCTTGTCTCCTACAATGGCTTCCTATTCACCACCATTGAAGTTACATGGTCACATATCCACCATAAGCACATTTTGCATGTCTAATCGATAATTGCATTGTTACATGGGTAATTATTATTCAAACTGTGAAATAACAGGTTGTTACTCAACATACAACATAATTAACTGTAAACGTGTGAGTATATAGCAAATATATGAAAGGATGTAGAACCTGTGATAAATATCTGCCAAATTTTGAAATGTTTTACATATTAAAAAGATACTGTGATGTATGTCTGGCCTATGTTCAAGGCATATTCTAATACTAAACCATTTTCTAATTTTGTTAAAACAAATTTCCATAGATTTTTATAATTTTAAGAAAGATACTCACCATCCCTCAAATGGATATGTGTAAGTTAAGTTATGTGTTAGTTATTCTTAAAATGAAAAATAACAAACTTTATTACATTTTTCAATGGCGTTTGCAAAACGCATTAAGGTTGAATTTTGCCAATATTGGTTGTAAAATGCGTTGGCGGTTGCAAAATGCATTACCGCAAAATGCAACCTGTTGCAAAATGTGGCTGGCTGCAAAACGCGGGTTCATACCCCATGTTAATGCCATATGATAAAGTATTGGTTGCAGAAAACCCCTTTTCAGGCTCTCTCGTGATGAAATAGTCTCCAAACAAAAGATGATAGAAAACTGTCTGCGCTGTGAGAAGTTAGATGAAGCCGGTGCTAAGATCAAGACTGATATTCTCATGGTGGTCCGCTGTCCACCTCTGGCTGTCGACCCGAACATTGACCCTGAAGTCCGGACTCGCTGTGAGGAGGTGGACGCGACGTCACACATTACTCAACAAGTACCTGTGTATGGAAACGAGGAGCAGGTGGGTAGTATAGTACAACCTCCCATTGAGCCCATCTCTATAAAGTGACCACCTATCTATTAGTATCATATTTTCCCCCGAGTAATCGCATCCATAGTGAGTATGCTACAAACCATGATAAAGAAGCCAACTCTTTATTGAGATCACTTAAGGCCAGCCCCTTCGTAATCTCAACAGAGAGGTTCTATTTTACTTGTTCTCGGAATTGCATTAAAATTATCAAAATTTCTGATGTGTGATGATAATTGATAACAGTTTTATTATAAGAGTAGTAGCCAGCAAGGTAATTATCAACGTAGAAATCTAAAGTAAAGAATGTTAACGGTTATATAAGGTCAGTTTAGACTGACTTCTATGTCAAACGGACTTTAATTTTATATGTATAAATTGCCCTGGTTTTCTGCCTCCATCTCTTGGTGAAATTTCTGACCTACAACAGCCCCTGCCTGGCTGTAACCCAGAAGCGTAAATGCAAATTCAAGACAACACTTGTGTTCAACTCATCAATGTGGGTAGTTCAAAATCAAATCGATTTCATTCAGTCTCCCACATTGTCACAATTATGATTGCTGTCATTAACATCTTTGTTGATAGAAACCTAAGTTTAAACATCAAAATCATATACATATATCTGTGGTATGAGATGGAAAAATAGAACTTATTGAGATTTCTTGATTTTGAAAGTTATTGCTGCCATCTTGGATTTCTCCATGTTGAGGAGGGTAATTCACTTCAATCCAATTACTTTTCTTCTCTACATAGTACCCTTTCAGTAAATTACCAAACATGACCAAACTGATGGTAAAACATTGAAACATGTTTAACGATATTGCCCCATAGGAGCTTTTACCCGAATTTTCACACATTTTGGCGGCCATCTTGGAATTTGACATTGGCTACTGTTCCTTTTTAAAATTTCATCAAAGTCATTAGCATCATTGTTCATGAAAAGCAAAGTTTAAACATCAGAATCATTCACCTCAGTGGTATGAAATTGGGAAAATAGGCCTTATATACATAGTAGTCTTTCAGAAAATTACCTTACATGACCAAACCCATGGTAAAACTATGAAATATGACAAACGATATAGCCTGCATACTAAGTGCATAGGTGCTTTCTACCAAAATTTTCACATTTTGGCGGCCATCTTAGAATTTCTCATTGGTACTGTTCCTTTTTAAAATTTCATTAAACTCATTAACATCATTGTTGATAAAAGCCTAAGTTTAAATATCAGAATCATTCTTTTCAGTGGTGTGAGATAGAAAATATAGCACTTATTAAGATTGCCTTGATTTTGGGGGCTACGGCCGCCATCTTGGATTTCTCCTTAGTCAGGAGGTTATTTCACTTCTATCCAAATTTCTTTTATTATTTACACAGTAGTTTTTCAGAAAATTACCTTACATGACCAAACCAATGGTAAAATTTCAAAATATGATAAACGATATAGCCTCCATAGGGGCTTTTTACCCAAATTTTCACACATTTTGGCGGCCATCTTGAAACATTTAATTTTGGCACTGCGTTTTTTAAATGTTTCAATTACCATAACCTTTTCTCTTCATAAAAACGTAACTTAAGATGGTAAAATCAAAGATTTTAGTTGCATAATTTTGATTTTAAGTGGTCTTCTAGGTTTCTTCAACATTGCTGAAATTTTGGCGGCCATCTTGAATTTCTCACTTAGTGCCGGGGTAGGAAAAGTCTACCCTCGTGATTTTATTGCCCAAACCTGTTCTGAACATGACAATAAAAAGAAATTATCTGGACAAGATTTGCACACGGAATCCACCCCAACTGCGGGACTAGCTAGCAGTATATGAATTTCCATACATTATAAAAATATAAAAGCAAAATCCCATATTTGTTTGTAACACTTCCAAAAACAGTTTCACTCTCCATACAGCAGCATCACTAGAATTAACGTTGAAAATAGGTTATCATAGGTTATAATAGGTTATATGGTAATCAAAAGAAGATTATCACATACATGTATTAAAACACGACTTGTAAACTTATCAATAGTTTTTCTATACAGCACTAGAAATGAACTCATGTTCGTATTAGTACCAGCATAAAACTTACTCATGTTATATCTGCAGATCAAATTGAATAAATACTGTACAAACATTGTTACAACATGTATATGTTACCAATGCGTTTTGAAATACATGTGATGAATATTGCGCCCATAACTGGCTACTGCATGTACTGCCAAGTTAGGATTTGAATTTTTAAAAGTAATTGAACATTAGCAGAACAATATTTAGATTTACTTATCGCAAGGTTTCCACAATCATAAATATCGTTAATATAATAATACCAGATCCCTGAACACCAGCATACCTGTGAGGTGTTTTTTTCCATTGCAGCTGCTCTTCAGAAACTGGTACTGTGCCTCCTGTCATAGTGCTACGTTATCCTCACTTGAAATCCTCAATCCTATATATTATTGTAAGAGAAACACTACAGACGTATTGTTGACCTTCAAGAATCATGGACTGGAAGCATTCAATGAGGTGCTAGTAAAAGACTGCTCTCCACAATTTCCTCTTGGAATCGTGAATTCTTATCCTGGGCGACACAAGTGCATTTTAATGCATGATGTCATCGATACTTGCAATCCATCACCCAAGTACGACCATGACACGGCAGTGACTGTTAAATGTGAGTCATACAAATCCATAGTGACCAATATTTACGACCCAATGCATTACAAGAATTTGCATTGTGCATTGTGCAATGGCATTCCAATCGATGATACTTACTGTGACGCATTGATAGAGCAAGACATAATTCGTCGCCGTCATAAGGTCTTCCCCGCTTTCAGTGTGGTTCTCAATTTCAAGGTGGAAAAAAAACCTTTGACATTTCCCAAGTACTTGGATGAACCACTTTGTGAAAATCACATGCACATTGAGAAAATACAAGGAGATTGTGTAGAGCTAGCTTGCCCACCAAATAGTGTGGTAGTAAATGGCAGTTGCGTTGAGTTGACATCTGGTGGAGACTTTAACTTCAATAGTATTTCAATTGTATTTGAAGTTAATGATTCTTCTGAAAACGCCATGGCCTATTCGGAGGCACTAGCTAGTCAACCGATTTTGAATGAAGATTTTCATATTAAGGTTATCACAACTGAAATTATTCCATGCAATAATAACCTGACGTCTAATGTTTGTGTCAGTCAGGTGTATAAATCTACGTTCGAAGTGTTGCAATGGCAGCATTTAACCATCATTTCAATGTGGAAATTTTTCCTGAACAATGTTGCAGAGAAAATACCCTTGATCAGTGCTACTATCCTCAATCACAATCGCAATAACAGTTTTAAGTGTCTGCACAATAGTAGTCGGTTCACTTGGTTCAAAACGTCCTCAATTGTGAGTGAAAAATTAGCAGGTGCGGAGCCATCGTCAGTTTCTGTGCTTGACCAAAGCAACAATATGACATACAGCATGAACTCTGTTATAATATCATTGAGTTTCATGTCTGCTTTTGCCAGCCAAGGTGAGCGAAGTATATTCAATTTTATAGCTAAAGATGGCAAACTAAAGCAGTGGAATGTTTCGTTCAAGAGTGGCGCTTGCATCAAAAGTATTGCCTTTTGCAAAAAAGTAGTCCTTGACAAATCACAAGTAATCTACCATGGACCGCAGGGGCTAGTGATTAATGGATATATGGAACCAAACATATCCTTTGAACACGGAGAATTTCTGGAACTTGTTGATGGCCGTTTTCTTGTGTGTGCATCACACCTGTCTGGTCCAAGGGACAATGCTGCAAACATTCACAATGTTATCCAGGTATGATTGTGTGTTGGTGCATGAGCAAGTTGTTAGCATGACGCTTCTTTGTTGTTGTATGACACCGGAACTACATCTAAACTAAGCAATGTCTATAAGATATTGGCCATTTGTGTTTTTATATTGTTGTACTTCTGACTTAAGATAGCTGCAAGTAAGTGATATAGTGTTTACATGACTAGAAGTCACTAGTCCAGTGACGTTCAGAGACATTTATAATGTTTTACTTGATCACCATCAGGGCTACCTCACTGTGACCACGGTGAGCCTCAGCCTCGTGCTGGCTGTGACCACCACAGCTGTGCATGCCGCGTGTCCTGGCCTTAGGACCCAGCCAGGTACAGATGTGATCAATGTCTCAAATATAGAATCTATCATATTAAAAACTATAAAAGTATAGATTGCATTCACAGACCTTCATACCCACTTGTTTACGGAAATCAGAGCAACCGCTTGCAGTATAGCATAAATGTATTAAATAATAATTGTGTCGAGTATAAAGTAATGAACTTTAAGCTCAATTTGAGCTTCTTCATCAATATCAATTTTGAGTTTAGATACATCAAATGATCAGATTGATACCACGTCTTACAGAGAAACCATCTCTTTACTAACACCCTTTCTTGCATCGCTAAACCTTGATAAATCGTCAATTGCCAACATCCACCCTCAACATTAAGAGACAGACACCTCTGTAGATGCCACATTGAGGCCTGTTGAGCCACGAAATAATCCCACGGCACGAAATGGTCCCATTGTCGCGAAATGGTCCTGAGTTTCCCCGAAATGTTCCCACTATGTCATTGTTGCCACGTAATGTCCCCACACCGTGAAATGATCCCAGGACCATTTCACAACTAGTATCAAGCTGAATTGGCTTGTGAATTGTATTGTATTGTAATTTCCAATGCGATAGATTAGAGTGGTGAAATACCACATGCATTCCACATTTCCCTTCTAATATTCACTTTTCATCGTGACATTATTTTCATCAGCTGTGTGTACAATGGCACAAAATAAGGCAGTGATGAAAAAACCCAAATAAATGCCAAATTAATCTCTTGTTTTTACATTTTTAGTTTCCCAAGAACTATACATGGACATGACATGGAGATTGTAGATTGGTGAAACCCCATATGCATGCCACGTTTTACGTCTAATGTTCATTATTATACTCTTTTCCTCAACAAACCATTCGATGATACAAAATAAGGCTAAAGCAAGTATTAAGTGGTGAAAACCCATATAAATGTTACGTTTCATTCTTTGAGTTTCTCATTTTTTTAACTCAGCACAATATCTTTTTAATTTGTTTTGGAATTGATATTTTGAGCTGCAAACGCTATTCAGCACATCCCATCATATAGTTCCTACATATGATTTGGTCCTTGATGAAGATGATTTAGTAGATGTTAACCTTTTTACTCTCTCCACTTTATAAGTTGCATCTGTTTGCATTCACTTTGTATGCAAGACACATGGCTGATTTAGACATAACATACTTAGTACTTTAAATAGTTAAATCCAGTTGCTTAAAGCATGTGTTTTTATTCAAATTAAAGACATCGACATCAATCAAAATACCCATACATGTGTATTTAGATTTATTATTAATTATTTTGAATGGCTGATTTTGTTGGCTAAATACATACATGTACGAGAACAGATAAGTTTAGACGTGGCTTACATATGGTTTCTCACCACTCTGCAATCACCTATTGTGCTTATTTCATGTCCACGTGAAGTTTTTTGGGTTTGAAAATATAAACATTGATCGATAAACAAAAATAATGAAATGTGGCACTCATATGGTTTTTCACCAGTCAACAAAAATATCATTATGGCTCATTTAAGTCATTAAAGTGTTTGCAGACGAAAATAAGGGAAGTGCAAAAATAACAAATTTACATATTACCACTCCAATTTACAATTTACCACAGACTCCAATATTTTACATGGGAAATTAAACTGTGAAAGCTCTGGAGTATCATTTACAATGCAGCTTGATGCTGGTAACATTTTCATGTGATGGGAAGATTTCACAAATTCAACATTTTGTGGCAGGTAACGTTTCAAGGAACCATTTTGCGACGGTGGGACCATTTTGTGTTGCCACAAAATGGTCCAGGACCATTTCGCGGCGTGGGACTATTTCGCAGGTCTACAGCCTCTGTTGAGCCGCGTTTTGCAACCAGCCGCGTTTTGCAACCGATTGCATTTCGCGTTGACGCGTTTTGCCACCGCTAACGCCTCATATACCATGTAAAATGCATCTTCTAATGCAAAATCAATGCATTTTCTAATTATGTTAAACAAGTGTTCATACAATGTGATAATGTTAAGAAATGTACGCAACATCCCTCAAATGCATATATGTGTGTGTGTGTGTTAGTAATGTGGAAAATATGAAAAAAAAAAATATATTCAGGTTACATTTTGCATTGGCGGTTGCAAAACGCGTTGTGGTTGCAAAACGCGGCTCCAGACCCCTTTTTGGTTGGAAAACGAGTTAGCGTTTGCAAAACGCGTCAACGTGAAATGCAACTGGTTGCGAAACGCAGCTGGTTGCAAAACGCGGCTCAACAGCCCCTCCCCCTCAAGTAATTCTTCATTTTCCTCACCAGGTGTCATCACCATCCAGCTTTGCCTCGCACTAATTCTAGCTCAGCTTCTGTTTCTCACCAATAAATGGTTTGTCAGCTACGAGGTCACGTGTAGGGTTCTAGCAGTTTCCCAGCACGCCATGTGGCTGGCTGTATTCTGCTGGATGAATGTCTTTGCACTAGACGTCTGCATCACCTTTGTCAAAATGAAACTGGTGAGAGTGTATTCTGATATGAACATATATATTATGTTCAATTGGCATATTGTGTTTTTCAGCATTTAATAAGTCATAAAAACATATGTATTCACGAAGCCAGGAAAAGAGCTCCTGGTCTATAACTGAGAAGTACACAATGATGTTACTTGGCACATAGATGCTATGGTATGGAAGTATGCTGAGCCGTATATTCATTTAGACTACCAATGTTCAATGACAAACTAAACGCATTTGCTTTATCAGATGAACTTGAAATTTTAATATCCATAAAAAACCTTAAGAACTTTTCACTGTAATTCAAGTCTGCTGTGTAAAGTGAGCCTGTGTATCATTAAACAAAAATTATTTGTACTGTCATCTTGACGTTGTTTTAACATAATGTCAGACAGTACTGATATTGAATCAAAATCTTCGGTTGCATTATAGTCGCAATTAATCAGCACATTGTCCCATCATAGACGTGTATTCAAAAGGTAGAATCATTTCCATCCATGTATTTCTAATCTACTGCATGGTAAGATTTGGGGTTGAATATTTTTGACTGTCTGATTGGGCATTTAGATACGCTAATGTTATATGCCAGGCCCCCATGAAGAGAAGAACTATCTGGATCGTCCTCTATTCCCTGTATGCCTGGGGCGGTCCATGTCTCTATGTGACTGGCTGGATCCTTGCAGAACAGTTCTCAGCCATTGGAAACATTTATGGATCAAAAGATGTAAGCAATGATGCTGAAACTTATCATAATTGAATATAAGCAGCATTTAATAACTAAATACCTTAGCGGGACTATTGCAGTGATTTTCAGAAATAGACGTGACAAAACAAAAATGATACCAAAAAGCATTATTTTCCATATAAGATATGTGAAATTTAAAATGGCTGATTCCACATATAAGAACAAACTCATTCGGAATATCTTCAAAGATACAAAGGATACAACCAAATATGCTTTGCATTTCTCGTGATGTAAACTTTCATTGTAAAATGGTATCCTCATTATTAATAACAATCACTTATCAGATTCCGAGATAAAATGATCCAAGATTATATTGTCTTTATGCACATCTATCTTGGAGACCCAAACAAAAGCACCTAACAATTCCCCAATCCACGCTGTTCGTCTACCTCCAGCTGTGCTGGGTGCGCCCAGGTCTCTTTATGCTCTACATGGTGGGGGCTCCACTCATTGCTGTGATGCTCATCAACCTGGTCTGCCTGATGGTCACACTCGTCATCTACAAGCGAATCCGTGACCAGTGTGCTGATGCCTCACTGAGTGGCCCCACAAACTACATGGCCAACCACCACAGCATGCTGCTTATTGCTCTCAAGGTGAGACTAATGCTAACCATTGTGAACCTAAAATATTCGTATGAATAAGGTAGCTACGGAATCGGAATATATTATAAGTATCATTTTGTTGTTGCAAGTCTTCATTTGGAGTGCACGAACACCATGAATCTTCACCTTATGAAGGCAGTTCCCCAATGCTCCTTATTGAAAGGCCCTACTGTACTACACAATCCAATGTATTATCTGCATACATAATGTCTGCAGGAAAAAAATTGCTTGCGTTGAATTGTAGCTGACTGTGGTGACAGGACTGCCGTGGATAGTAGGGCTCTTGGCCAACATCCGTGCACTGGGCCTTGCACTCTGGTACCTCTTCATACTTCTCAATGCTGGCCAAGGAGTCTTCATCTTCGTTACGTTCATCTGCAAGAGGTACTCATCTGTTCTTCACGAAAGATTCAATTTCAATGAATGGTCTTATTGGTGTAGGATCAACCATTAAAATATCAAGATTTTCATGCGCATGTTCCATAATTGAACTTAGGGCGCACGAGATCGACTTAAGTCTGTACTATAGTGTAGAATAACAATGTTAGAGTATGAAAAAAAATCATTCAGTTGAGACTATAATGTTCAAAATGTGATCTACTTTTTACTCAACTAGTAGAAACATGTGCACATACTTGCAAACGTTTCATAGAATGTCAGGTCGTTTCTTCATATTGGAATGCAAAGTTCAACTGCTGACCACCAGCTTGTGCTGTGGCCAGAACAGTGGTCCAATTGTGACTGAGATTATAAGCCGCCTCATACCTGTTGATGTTGCTGATTTTCCTGATCCAGATGGCTTTCTTCATCCATCTCCTCACTCTGTCCCCTTCGAAATCCACCAATCTCGTCAAGTCCCAGTCGATAACATAATTATGCATCGCCACATGATCCATTATAGCAGATTTATTGGCTTTGCCACATGAACTTCTTCTAACTGATCATGTCTGAGTTTTCTTTTCCATAATGTCAGACTCCGGTGTTCTTTCAGACTGACCCCTAAGTGCCTGCATGTGCCTCCTATATTGCACCGTTTGCATGCCTGGCATGGTATTTGGTAAACACATATTACGGTACTTAGAGATAGGATCTTGTCCCTAGGATGTACCAGTCTTATACTATGATTACAATGAGGTCTGACTGCCAAGGATAAACCAGCTTATTTGAGTACTCTTAGAACTCTTTCTGTAGTATACTGAACATAGAGTAAGACATCTATTTTCTTAAGACCCTCTTTGGAACCAACGACGTCAAGAGGGATGATGGGGTTTACATTCTCAGTCACATTTGGAGAAAAGTTCTTGCCACAACACCTGCTGATGGTCAGCAGTTAACTTTCCATTATACTCTAAAGAAAGAACAAGATAGGTTACTTAATGATATTTTGAGAGCAATATTAGACATACCCCATAAATTAGAAAATTCTAAATAATACAGACTGTGAAATTTTCAAGGATCCCCTTAAAGGCCCCTCACACATAACATTTTTAGTACCACCAGTCGAGTAACGGTTGAAAATTTAGAACAAATCGCCGGATGAGTAACGTTTTGTCATTTGCCGTTTGCTCCTCCGATCTGCTGCCAAATGGTATGCTATCGGCTTGTCATCGTTTAGTACCGGTCACTGGCCCTTTTACATAGGAAATTGCACAAAAACACCCAAAATCACATTTGTGTCACCCCACCGTCTAGCAACGCTGCCACACGGTCAAGCGCCGTTCTCACCGCCAGTAAAACGCCAGCTAAATAGCTTAATTGCGGTTAGCTGGCGTTTTTTCCCAAATCTTCATCCGGCGCAAATTTTTTAACAGTTCAAAATCCTGTGGCCGGTTTGGCAATGGGTTGGCTGACGTTGCAAATCGGACAACTTTTCTCAATTATTTGAACGGTACTCGACTGGTGGTACCAAAAACTTGATGTGTGAGGGTGGTTTTTTTTAAGATTGTAAATAGTTACTTATTTTTCATCACTAGAACTACTTGTTATTGAATCTATTTGTTTTGATTTGATTCTCTCAATAACTACACGTCATAACATATGAATATTCTTATTCAATCTACTGTTTTGTTGAATGTCAAAATGTTTTAACTTTTCCATTACTGGAGGATAAGTGTTTTATTGTAAAAGTACCAAGATTAAGTAGTTACTCATTATACATTATTTATATTTATATTTTTTACCGTAGAAAATGAACCACTCTGCAATGATAAAATTATCTGTGCTATTTGTATAGTATTCCATGCTTGTCACACTTCTATATAAAATTCATTTATAAAAAGAAAATCCTTTATGTTATGATTGCTTAAAAAGAAATTTCAAGAATCTCAATACCAATTAATTTTCTCATAGTGTACTGGCATTGATTATTGAGATATTGAAGAACCCATTTACTTTTTATATGTATGTTGACAATTGTATTACGGTCAAGATTTTTTCATTATGAAAAGAACTTTAACAATAATTTAACAATAATAACTGGATAAATATCCCTAAGTTTTTCTCTCACAGGAGAGTGCTGATGATGCTAAAGTCTTCACTACAGTTCAGAGGTCAGGCCCATGGCAACAGCAGCTCTCCATCTCCCACAGACACTCAAGGTGGCAACTCTCCTGAGTCCCGTAAACATGGCCTGGATCAGCATGAGAGTACAGCCAATATGACGGCTATGACCTCCCAAGATGAGAATGTCGTCATCAGCCAGTACCCAAGAGTGGACCTCTGCACTGGCCTTTATGATTAGTCTGTTATATTTGATGATACTATATATTTGATATAATCTGTTATATTTGACGATCGGACGCATTAGACTCGAATGTAAACCATGGCACTTCTCAAGAGTGGTGTAATTTGATGTTCATTTGATAAGTGATCTGTAGACAGAAGGTTTGTTTCCAGTTCATAAAGTGCCGTGTGAAGCGTCTAGGTTGATGACTAACTTATAAGCCCTTGTGGCTGGGTGGCTATGATAATGGTTTTTTTTGTAAATTGCATGTTTATACTTGTATATGCCACATGTCAGTATAATAAATATTTTTCGTCTTGACATTGACTTGGTAATTTTGATGTAGACCATAATTCATCATGGACGTGACTAAATTAATGATGCGGTTAAACACTATCAATAACAGAAAGTTTGAACCGGACCGAAATGGATGACGGTAATGGTAATAGAACAGATTGCTATGTGAACAAGGTAATTAGTAACCATAATAATTATGAAAATCTTCTATGTGCATATCTAAACGATATGAAATCTAAAATTGATTTATTAAGAATAAAAGTGATTATATCAAAGAATACACCAAAATTACATCATTCACTCACACCCATTTCTCGAAACTAAAACTCGATGAATCACCTGGAAAAATTCGCAAGCTGGTAAACAAGTGCACCCTCTTTCAAGTATGTCCCAAATTACTGCTCAGGCAACCACCAAACACCATATATAGTCAATATTTCTAAGTTTAAGGAACTATGCTGAACCCTTAGTAACATTGTTTACAAACAAAAACAGTAAGGGAATAGTCTGGGTTGACACACACACACACGCACGCACGCACGCACGCACGCACACACACACACACACACACACACACACACACACACACAAATATAAAACACAATGCTTGCTTCAGCAGCTGAGCTGAAGCGACGCAATGATGCCTACACATAGATTGTTATGTATCAGACTGAATAATAATCAAACAAAATACTGTTTAGCTTTCATTTTATTTCCGTAAAGTATCGAACATAAACTGAACAAAAACCCAAATACGTAAACCTTAACACAAGTACAAATCACACCAAGTGTAAATAAATGAGTAGATAATAGAACAAACCATTCAACCATCATTTAAATTACAACAAATCATACTCATTCATTTATACATCAAATCATTACAACTTAATTATTAGTACATGTATATGGCAGTACTATCGTCAAATTTGTGACCTCAAAGAAAAAAATTACCCATACTAACCATTATACAGTACACTGTACCACATTATATTACACCATTTTGAATTAGTATCCTTGATCTATCTATCACTCTCCATGGCGTAGTGTTTCCTCTACATGCATAATAGCGAGTCCCGTTTGGGACAGTAGAGGGTTGAGGTTGTGGTGACTGTTGGTATCAGCTAGGTATGGCGGCTTCTCGGTCACGCATCTTGGAAGCTTTGACAATTGACCAGCTGCAAAATAAACAATTAAATCTGTGTATCATGAAATATTTTGACAACTGTAGTAAATGCATGTAAATATAATTTTCTAAAAAAATGAAACATTTTAGCACAGTTAATAGCTACTTTTCAATGTGATTTGTGAACAAAGTTGTTTTATGAATTCCTTATAATTGCCCTGATTCTAGTCTACTTTATTCTTACCATGATACAACTTTTTGACTGCATTTAGCCATCTCTTCCTGGCTCTATCATATGTGCGATGCTCTGGCCAAAATGGCAGATCATACAGTCTGGGGACGTAGCCATGGGTGTTACTCGTGTGGGTGAATAGAGCCTACACCAGTAATTTCAATTATTAAAAGTCTTTATTCAATTATTAAAATTATCAATAGATCTTCAGAATAACATCAACTAAAGTTTAAACCATTATTTCACTGGATATTTTTGGGAAAACTTACCAAAGCTTTCAACCACTACTGTGGTCTTGTTCACTATGACACCAATATGAATCCAGTGGAATAATGGTTTAAACTTTAGCCGACGTCATACAACCTGGATAGATGAATCTACATAACTCTATCTTCAGAATAACATAGTAAAATGAAAAGCCATGGGGTTGATGTTTACGTCATTGTTACATACCACACTTAAGTAAGGGAGAGCACTGAATGTGAAGGAAGGACCCCCTTGTTCGGTCGATTCTATGAAATTACAAATGAATTGGCGAATGGTAGGGAATTGCAGAGAATAAAAAACGTAGTAAGGGAACAAATGTGGAAGCTTCTCGGAATAGACATATTTCATTAATAAATACGATTGATTTTGAAAAAAGATCTTTTCTTATCTTCTATACTTTCGCTTGCATTTCGCAAATTCTTTACATTGTTTCTTATAAATGAGACAAAAACCAATATCGCGTTTCCTTTTTCAGAATATTTTCGGATATTTTCGGATTTGGGCGAATAATTCGTTTGAAATAGAAATTTTTCGGAACTTTGCACAATCAAAGAATTCAAGGTGGCTGATAATTCTGAAATCAAAAAATATTTATATCTTTTCCGATTGAATATTTCTTTTTTTGCTATAAGTTTTCAGAATTATAGCATCTAGCATAAGAAAAGGATAATATTTACAGGAGTTTCACTTCGTTTAGAACCTAAGAAGAGCTTTTTTAGGAATTTTTATCTTACAAAGAATGTACTATGCAAATTTTGATAAATAGAATAGATAGAAAAGAAACAAACGAAGTGAAAACAAGCAAAATAGAACCGGAATCCTTCCTTTGAGATCAATACTCTTTACTTAACTGATATAAATAGGCATAGCAATTTAGCATATTTTAGAAGTTCACTCTATCAATCATACAGTTCAATACTAATATGATCTAATAGCGTAATTGGTTTTATTACATTTTAAAGTATAGAGTGGAATTAACATAATCTTCTTGGTGCCGGAAATTCTTTTTCAATATAGTGCAGGTAGTTTTAGATCGCAGGTGATCCTGGCTCGTAACATTTAACAATTTATTTTAGAACAAAGTATTGCTGACATAGAATAACAAAGCAATTGAGACTATGGTCTGCATACGTTGCTGCATGTCTACATTTACCGACCTCTTTTGGCGTGAGAAACCAGTGCGTCCTATCAAGTCTCCGAGGAAGAGTCACATACATATTATCGCTTTTATTTTCTATCTTATTGATCATCCTAAGCAGATGGGGTCCCAAGCTCATCATGTGCTTAGCTTCCTTATTAATTATCTGTAAATCATAATATGTACTATTTTAAACAATGTTTAAATGGTATAATGCATGTAATCTCATTGTATATATTTTTTTCTTACCAAACAATATTGAGAAAATAGTCGAAATTTTGTATTGTATTTTTTAGTAAAAAGTGTCAAAAAAGTGTCCACTTTTTAAAAATCAATAGGATGAAAAGAAAAAAACGCAAAACTTTATAAATTTTGGGCTATTTTTTCAATATTGTATGGTAAGAAAAAATATATGCAAAAATATTATATTCATACTACTAATACATACTAATTATTTTCCTAAAGAAAACAGTCAGATATTTTTGCATTCTAAGATGGGGTGGGTCACAAAATGTGTTTTATTGTCTTGAAATATATTTTCCATCGTCATATCTCACGACTATATATGCAGTTGGTATGGACAATGGCTTTAAGGCAATGTGAGTGATCAAGCTGTGAAAGCCGACAATGTATATTTTCATACATATACATTTTTTTTGGGGGGGGGGGGTGAGCTTGATACCCTTAGGTTGCATAATTGGTTCGTATAAGCAGTATACTTAGGGTTGTATATTATTAAAATATGTGTTCATTGGAAAAGGAATGAATGATATTAATTCACATTAAAGGTACATTGTGGGAGGCCGGTGTTCCCTAAGCAAAGTAATATAGTCTCCGATTCTCTTCGAGATCATGTGCTAAAATGGATGCTTAACAATATTGATATAATAGCTTTATACTAATAATCAGACAATAATACAAAACGGTCATTTACATAGAAATTATTATGAACAAATCAATGAGCCCTACACCAGTGAATTTTGCATTATACACTTGTTGAAATAACATTACTTTTCCAAATAGCAAATTCCAAACTATTTGTAAAATACATCATATTTGCCTTTTTAACTTACAAATATTTATCTCCAAAGCCTGTTTTTGGTTTGTTTAAAGTTAGAAAAAAGTGTGCATAGATAATTTTGAATCTACATCATTGAGTAAAAAACAATCTTCAGCAAAATATGTATGATATAGTTGCTGCTATGTTAAGTTATGAAAGTACCTTGAGATCTGGTCTTCTCTTTTTCCGACCACCATTGGATTTTGGACCAACCAACTTTCCCCGGACTAAGTGGAAATCCCTTAACTCACAGACGATATTAGTTTTACTTGCGCAATAGGTCCATATACCGGTATGCAGGTTTAATGTGTACTGCATGGAAGGAAAAAAAGGCAACAAATATAATATCATGGTGCAAAATAGTATTAGTGCAAAGAAGTGCTCAATACAAAGCATAGGCAGGTCAATGTTCCTGATTTATTAGTTTACATTAAGCTATTTCTTATGAGCTTCACCTACAGTACAGAGAAGACTCAAAACCATAAGATAAAACACACAAATGATACTGTCATCTTGCAAGAGTACAGGGTCCTGCATTCAAAGGTTAGATTACGATAGTGCATCACACTTGTAATTAATGTGAAATGCAAGCTGTGACAATCTAGATGTTTAGTTAACAGGTGGTCATAATTTTAACAAAGAATTTCAAAATTACTATGTATACCAAATGCAGTAGTGCCCAGCCATGTGTTGCCACCATATCTACGGCATTGATCACATAATCCACTAGATGGTCAGGCATAAAATAGGGAAGGTTCAGTCTCAGAAATCCTGGCCTGCAAATGAATGGAACAATTGCACATTAGTAACAATTAAAAATGCATTTTGCAAGTATCTGTATCCAAATAGTTAGAAAATTCCATTTTAATCCGCAAGAATATAAATACTAATAAAACAATACTTACTTCATTATTTCTAACTTTGTCTCTTCTGTACTGAAATAGAAAAAAATACAGCTGAAATTATGATGAGCATAGAACACATGTACATGTATTGTTACAGAATAGAAATGCATTACATGTGATTTGCAGTGTTAAGATAATTCAAATTATTAATCTAATTAATTTATAATGAATTATCATTTTGCAAATAAATCGTAATCTAATCAATTTCTATCCAAATTGATTAACATCAGCCTAGTGACCGGTTATATATTTACATATTTGTTGTACTTCGGAGTACTTAATTATGATGCAGCTTAGAAATTATATTGTAATATTGTACTGTAATATAACTCAATTACTTACTGTGTTTTGGATGACAGGAATTCTCTTGCAAACAACATGGCAGTTTGTTCAGTGATGCCAAGAAGAGACTACAAAATATATCCTAGCACTTAAAAAGATGCATGAATAAAGTAAAGAAGTGTATTCGTTCAGAATAAGTGATTGGTAGTATGTAATAAGGTTACAGGTATGTTTACCATAGCATACGGTCCAGCACAGGCACAGCCGCCTCTGACCTGGATTCCATAGAGATCACTTAGCAGTTGGCAAATGTAGTTGTGATGTAGAAATCTGCCAGAATTTGGATGATAAAACATCATTGGAAATATAGGGAGCCGTGATACAGTGTAGCTGCCCAAAATGTGTATGTTTTTATTGTGCCTCCAAACTCTGAATGCTTTTTGTGCCAGTTCATGTTCTCTCAATTCAATTGTTTCTACCGACATGGCCTGAAATGCATATCATTTAATGAGTAGCACAACAAAAACAATTGCAAAAACACTTCTGTAATTTGTATTAAGTGTTTCACGTGTTGCAAGCGTTCAATAGAAATGTAAGCATTTGATAAGTGATCAAACTTACATCTTTCAGATGAAAAGTGAGACCCGCCCTGATGGCACCAACAATTTCTGGTGTTCCGCCTTCTTCTCGTTCTTCAATAGACGTGAGAAACTCATGAGTTGCCTTTGTAACCTGGATGCAGTTATAACAGAGTATAGATAACAAAACTAACTTAACGTTTATTGCTTAATGCTAATCAGTACATTAGGGGCACGTTCTGACCCTAGGGGTATACTTTTTGTGATATATTTCTATCCACTTAGCATTTCGTCTTTTCCTTTTTAGTAGGTGTGACCATATATGATGCCTTTATCAAGACCGAAGATCATTTGACTTGGTAAAAATAGAAAATATTTGATTGAGGTCCGAATGCACCACGTAACTATTAAGAACAGAAAATGCAGAGTACACAGAAAAAATATTTGATTGGAGTCACTTTAGCAAGTTGTCAGCTCATATCTTGCTATTATTAAAAGTGAAAATTATTTTATTTGGTTGAACATAAGGACCAATACGAATGCAATTTTATTAGGGTCCACATGGACAGGGACTATCAGAGTATGTTAACAGTGATGCCACAATCATGACAATGTTGAATATGTCATTCTTGACACAGGTAGAATCACATGTCAAATCCATTGTCAATGAGCTACATGTACTTAGTTGTGTCATTGAACTGTGAATATTACAACTACAATAATCCGTAATAATAAGACGCCAAATTTAATCTATTGTAAAAAATATATATTCTAGTGCAAGTCCGTCTCTACCAATCCCGTTGTTCTGCTTTTTTTTCAAACTAAAGTTCAAAGCTATGCATAGTATTTTTAGTTGATTAGGATAATTTTAAGGATATCACTAGCCTAGTTAAAAGGAGGCATTGTATTCACATATTTACAAATATATTTACTACAATATAGTACCCATATGGAAGTTTGAAATACACTATTCAAGATCAACAGTGTAAGTAAACTTATGCTATGGCCAATGTATCCATACTTACATACGTGACCGTGCCCCCTCCACAATTTCCAGGTACTTTATTATCAAACAGTTTTCGTTTTGCAACCAGAACACCTACAAAATATTGTTTGATGTATATTTCTAATGGATCTTGGTATCAACATATTGTAACTTCTAGTTTTGACTGACGCTGGTCATATTTAACAGTTTTTTACCGAAAATGACGAATTGCAACCCAGTATTCCCACTTCTAATCATATAGTTCAGGGGGTTGAGTTGAACTACAGTAGGTCTATATATTCTATATATGAGCTATGGTTACAGGTTTGTGTTGAAACAAAACAAATAGCACAAGATAAAACACAAAACATCCAGTAAAATAATGTTCAAGTAATATGAATTACTATACAAAAAATACAAAACCATATTTATATTTCAGTGTCAAATAATTATAGATTAGCTTTATTATAGCAATTAGCAGACAAGAAACTTTGCTTCTCTGTTGACAAACAATTTTGGAAAAAGAACATTGCAATAATCATGTTTACCTGGAGTAGAAACTCCTCCAACGAACTTGTGAGGTGAAATAAAAGCTGCATCCTTGTAACTGAAAATAGACTGATGATAACTATTTGTGTACATATTGCCTAAGGAATAAAAAATTTAATAAATGTCTAATAGTACCAAATTTAGTTTTTCTTACTTGCCACTAGATGGATTCATGTTTATTTCCAAGTAAGGACCTAAAAATATATACCAGTATATACATATATGCAGTTGAAAATAAAAAAAGCCGGGAAAGCCAACCAAAACTATCTATTTTTCATAATGTATATGTCTGGATAGAGATTAAGACTTGAAAAAAGAACTCGTTATTTACACACACACACGCAGACACACAGACACACACACACAGACACACACACACACACACGCCCGTATGCACGCACGCGCACGCACGCAAACACGTATATAAATCATGTATAATATATAAACAATTATAAGTACACTTTGATTTTTTATCATGATTAAAACTGCAAACTAATAATTTATTTTTTGTCTGATGAACTAGCTTTTGCACTTCAATTAAAATAAGAAAAAAAATATATATTAAGTATTCATATAAAAAACTGATTGTTTTTTTTTTCAATATATTATAGCAGGAGAAACAAATAGTTCTGCTTTCAATGTTGTACAATGTATTGCATTATATATATTGCATTAATTTACGTTATTTAGAAATATGATATACACAAAAAACATGACATACTACAAGAACAGGACAAAAAGACATGTGCACTTTTCATTACCTGCAGTGGCATAGTCCCAGAATGACAGTGCTCCATAGTTGTGAGTGATTCTTGTGATGGTTTCCACATCAGCTAGAATTCCTGTCACATTACTAGCAGCCGACATGGACACAATCACCCTTATATTCAACCCAGCATATGACTGAAATTATTTAAGTTAGAAGTATCCACATAAGAGAACAATTTATTTTTCTAATATTTAACCACCTACTTAATTAACCCTTAACGGTACGGAATGGTCTTTTTTGACCCGCAAGCATATATAAACGATTGTGTGATGCAGTCTTTTAGAGTAACAGACAAATCGTTCTTATCCTTTGCCAGAAAAAAAACTCTGTGTTGATTGAACAAAATTAATATTCATTAAGATATGCATCAAAATCCATGCCAGGTCATAATAGACATGGATTGGGTCGAAAGTATATAATGATAATATAGTGTGGAGCACATTTACGGAACAGCTGTCATCTACTTACGTAAACAGAAGCCCCCAACCAAATCACCAGACCCACTTTTAATTTCAAACATAAAACATATTGATAAACTTCATTAAATAACCTACAAAATCAAAATATTTTTCTCGAAATATCACTATATTTGGTCGAAAACAATCATTATAGTAAAACTGTGTAAATCAAAGAAATTTAAATTAATGTGATGTGACAAAGATACCTGATAAAAATTGAGACATATTCATAACACTATTTTATAGATATTATAATGATTAATTGAACAAACCTATTTCGGGTCATTTTTTACCCTTTCCGAACAGATGTGTGAGTATTTTTATCCATGACATTGAGAGTTAAGTATTATGTATTATGATAAATTTTCATTTTTATTTCTTCAAACTAATCAATGGAATATAGTTGGTAAAATGTTCACACCTTAAGTGTTCTCTCAAGTTGAGCAATATCCACCATTCCATCGTCCCTCTCTTGAATTGTATGTAGATGTACTCCTAAACTTCTCCACGGCAGAATGTTGGAATGGTGCTCATATGGTCCCACAATAACAACCTACAAAATTGGGTAATGTCTTTCAGTGTAATAATGACATACACATATGGATATATGGATATATTTTATTTTGATGGATTCATTAACAGTAGATTATTTTTCTCTAAGTGTAGACCGCTCCATCACATAGCCACTACTGGGATTTGGATCTATTATATGCCCTTTATATTGCAGTTACGTAATAACTTTATAACTTTAAACTGTGATGTATGTAGAAAGAGCACAACATGAGGGATATGGGAGAAAATGGGGAGATGCTGTAAAGTGTATATATTGTATGTATGCGATAGGGCAAACATAGAGGATTATGATATCTTCTCTCTTTCAACTATTTTAATAATCAAAGTTGTGATCTCACCGTGTTGTCGCTGACACTGGGGTCATGAAGTCGCAACACAGAAATCATCTTGTGAAAAGCCGCGGTGACGCCACTACCACAGAATATCACCACATCTTCATCAGTCCCATTTACACATGACTTAATCAATTCCCTATAAAATAAAAATTGCATCTCTTATAGCATATATATATATATATATATTCAGAGTATTGGTGTACATAGATGTACATGACACGTGTATGTAACTTGTTGTCTTGAATTCTATGCCACTCAATGCTATTTCCTACAATTCTCAATCAAATAATTGAAAATTATAATTAGATTATTTACATACTAATTTTAATTTTAATTTCATACCGAATTTTGAATGCTTGATATCATGCTGCATAATATGACACTATTTTTTTTGCCGAATTATGAAAAAATTAAGAGACGTTACTGCAAAACCTCATCACACTGAGTTGATTGGTGCTTATCTTTACCAGCAATGTGAAGTATTAAATATTTTCAAATCAATATACTCATTTGGAACACATTCACTTTCAAACAACTAACCTTGCCTCCTCTCTAAACCTCGAGGTCTGTAGTCCACACATGGATGTTGCTGTGTGAGTGTTGGCGTAGTAAGGCAAAACATTTTCATTAATGAAATCTTCGATGTATCTAACAGGCCTGAAACATTTATTTCCGCAGAAGCATTCAATAAGGATTATGTTGGAAGCAGAATTAGAATTAATATTTTATCTGTTAAATAGCTCACAAAGTAATACCCATTGACTCAATATAAAGATCAAATACAGTCCAACAAAAATCTAAATGTTGAAAAATTACCGCTCTGAATTATTTGGAAAACCTAATTTTCAGATGATGTTAAAGCCAACGTAATTAATTAAGAAGAAAGGGGGATGCCTTACCTTGCTGATGCTGTATAATCACAGTATATTACTGAAATATTGAAATAAATGTATAGTACTTCAGTATTACTAATTAAACATTTCTTCCACCTATTCTTTACTATTACTTGTTTTTACTGTTATGCCAGTAGTCAAACAGGTATTTTTCCAGCTGAACCTAGCTATCCTGCATGCACGCACAGTATTTTATGATGGATTCTGACTTAATTTGAATGACAATGTTAAAAGAATTGTAAGACAAAAATAGCTATTCAATATAGATCAATGTAGCCAATACATCGGATGAAGGCCAGATGAAGTCATCATCTTCAATCTTAACCCTTGTGTTGTCTCGGATTAATCATTAATAAACTGTATAAAATACCTACATGTACATGTAGATGTGTGCATTTTGGAAAGACAGTAAATCGTATTCATAAATTGTTCTTCGTCTGTTCTAAGCATGGCCATAGTGGTAACCTTCATCAAATGAAAAATCCCTATTACTTCTCTAATAAGAAGCAAATAAACCATAAAGCTTTACTTGGTCTGCGTCCAAAAGGTCCCTTGAATGTTGCATCATTTCCGATCACATTTTCATACAACCAATCAAAACCAGACTGGCCACTTGGAAATGGGTGTGCTAATTCTTCCAGGCTTTGGTGTCTTTTTGTGATTTCATCCTAAAATAAGTATATAAAAAATACAACTGTCTTATTATACTAACTTCAGGTACGGTTCCTAATCCATTATAATTATTTACTGTGTAAACTGTTTCTAGAATCGTATGCTACAAATTTCAAATCGATATACATACCCTTGATTTCAAAATATCGTCATTTTCAACATTTCAATTACACAAACAGTCTATTGTGTTTCTATTTTTCTTTCTTTGTTATGTCTATTATTCCAAAAAGTAAACTTTTAAACTTTTAGTAATTTTATCTAACTTTCGGAGCTTTAGCTCCCTGCTCACAAATAAATATATTTTGTGAGTAGGGAGCTAAATTGCTTACAAATAGATATATTGTGTGAGCAGGTAGCTAACAAAGTCTGTCGAACTTTATGGACCTCAAAAATAACAGAATAATATGCTACCTCCTCATCCGAGTCCGAGTCGATGGTGAGGCGCATGTTGCTCTTGAACTTGAGTACCGTGCTCTTCCGTGTCAAATCATGCTCAGAATCGTGACGGCCTCTAACGTCATGCCGGAACAGCTCTATAACAATACAATACAATATGTACAATAAAACCTTTCTATGGAGACCACCCAGCGGCTGACATTAAGTGGTCTTCATAAAGGGGTTGTCTCTTTATGGAGGTTCATAAGTCTCATTATGAAGGATGGGGCCCCGTGAGAAATGCTCTTCTTATAGAGGTGGTCTAGTCTCAATAGAGAGCCGGTCGCAATAGAATTGAGTGCTAATAATCCAGTAGAGCTGCTGCTACACAAACACATATTCAATCGAATTCAGTTGAGGCCGAACTTGTGGCTAACTCAAGCAAATATAAATTTTCCTCCATGTTACTTTACGTTATAAGTTATTCTGGGAACTCGAAATCTTGAACAACATGAAATTCTTTATCAGTCCATTCAAGTTAAAAAGCTCGACATGTGTATGTAGATTTAAAGTACTCTATAGCTGCCTACCAATCTGTGTGGTTTCTGTTGCTCCCCATTCAGAAATCACCATATATGGGCTGTCGATGGAGTAAAAGACCTTGTTGGTGAACCTAGGATTCTCTATCACTAGTCCGTGTTTCTCGTCTTGAAATCCTTCCACTTTTTCAGTTCCATAACTAAAATAGAGAGTTCAACATTGGAACCTAAGCAATATAGTTCGACGGTTTATAATAGATTGTGACTTTAAATGAGAATTCATTACATCGAGGTGTATGTGTAAATGTACAAGATAAATCGCAATCTCCAAATGTATTATGTCAGTGACTCTGCACTGCATCCTACATTATTGGTGCAATTCGGGTCTTAGACTTTCAACAGAGGTTCCTATTTAGACCTGGGAGGGATCCATAAAATACCTTGGCAAAAAGAGTTATCGATAACAATCGAACCTGTCATAAACATTAAGTCATAAAACACACCCTGACAATACTCGCATGCTCAGCACTATATCCTGGCCAGAGGCACGTTCTCAGTGCCTTAAACTGTTAGTGAGCACCCTGGCATCAGACAATCCAACACAAGACTGAACCTTGAAATACACACTCACCGACTCTTGGCATAACAGCGTGCAGCTGCCTTCGACAGACACTTATTCTCTACCTCAATAAAGAATGTAACGTGTATATATACCTATATCTGATGACCATTTTGAACTCTGCCCTCTTTACCACATCATGGGGAAAGGTGATTAAAGACAGACCTGCAATACAGAGAAAAGTAGATTGCGACTTGCTGCACAAAAATAATGTAAATTGAAATGGTTTATGGTCATCTTCCCCGAAGGATCAGACGACTACATCTACACCAGGTCATTGGCATCCTTGTCACACTGTATCTTTCTCAACTCCCTCGGGAGCATACCACACATCTTTTGGTTACCGTAGCGCAGACGTGCTAATCAACCACATTAGCGTTCTCTCGCCTGACCTGCAATTATTTAAGGTGCATGTACCACGGAGCAGTGTGCAACCTGTTGGAGGTAAGTTTGCTCAATACCACCATCAGACCCGACCGGGATTCTAGCCCACGACCTTTTGGTCACAAGTCCGACTGCCTATCCACTCGGCCACGGAAGCATGCAAGAAATCAGCATCACCAACCACGTTGGTAGTCATCAACGAGAAAGGTGTTCGTGTATAATGTACCCATTGACCTGGCCGGATGAAGTGTGCAGGCGGCAGATGCTTCCGGCTCCATTTGGGGAACACCGGGATGTCCGTGATACACGTGGCCACGGCAGTGTCTTTGTCGCGGACATCCGTGGCCGGGAAGATGTTGAAGAGCAGCGAGGGGTTGGGCTCTGAAATGGAATGAGGTCGAGATTGAATGAATACGGTTGGTGGAAGTAAAATCAATCACGCGCCTTAATTTTCAAACAACTTCTACTCAGCTCAGAGACTAGGTAGATATTGAAGAGCAGGAAGGGTTGGGCTCTGAAATAGAATCAATTGAGAGAAAGATATTCGAGGTTATTCTGGGAATGAGGCCAACGTCCTTTTAAGCGATCAAGCCAATAGGCAAGCTACCTACTGAGGGATTTTAAAGAGATATCTCTATTTCAAGGTTGATATTTCTCACATTCTGTGCTCTACAAGTGGACATGGCCTCCGGCTTCATGTTCATCCTAATAGTACCCACCATAAATACTCTACCTGGGAGGAACCGAGGTACCCACCTGTGGAGATGACCTCTGGCTTTCGGTTCTTCATAACATGGATCAACATGTGCTTTTCCACCCGGATGGTGGAGGACTCGCCCTCCGGTTTACTCGGATGGATGTAGTTGATCTTAATGCTGTCGCCGACACTCACACCTGAACACTGGCAAATGTACACACCTGGAAAGGATGGGTATGAACTAAATTTTCTTGGATTTGTCTTATTTCTAAAACTGCTCTAAAGTAGTCATTGGCACTCTCCTTTCGGATTAGAGCATGGATGGATCTAATTGGTTATCGCACGCTTATCAACTTTCACCGTTTGAATACTAGCTGTCAGATGTTAAACAGAAATTTATTTGCTTCTGCTATATGCATCCTCTTAATTCCTATTCTAAAGTAATCGCTGACACTCTACTTTCGGATTTTTAAGCTGGCTGTAAGTCATGTTAATAGGTACATCTTTGGTGATAACTATACGCGAAAAGTTTATTTCACTATAAAAGTCTGCCCGGGTGGGTGAGTTCTCAGTAAGAGGTCGCCTGCACGGCAGGTCGGCGGATGAGAACCTGCACATTTCATCTGTCATATCTGGCGACCACCCTAGCGACCCATCCTCATTTCAAGAAGGTCCTTGTTCCGATGACCATGCAAAGCTGGGAAGCACTCTATGGCTATTATCACCAATGTCTGACACTTTAGGTGGGTCAGTTTGGGCCTTATGACAACCAGTTTGAAATTAAGGGAATCCGCCAACCCAGTCCTATTCGGAAAACCTGGATCTGGCAGCGATACTAGACTTGATAAACAGTGACAACTCACCATCGATGATTTCTCGTGTGTTCTCGGGTGAGATCTCGCCAATCACGAGACGCTTGTTGTCCGTGATCAGGGTCATGTCGCATGACGGCCGCGAGGGTCCTTTCCGCGGAGGTTTTGGTGGCGGTGGCATCGTGAGTGGTTAATAATTTCCTGAATATTTAGATTGACATTGACAATAGATGCTTTGTATTATTTATTTCAGCTGTTTTATTTTTGAATGTTTCGTAATTCTAATAAAAGAATAAAGTTCTGAACACCCCTCACTGTATAGCTAACAATAGACTGTTATAATTCGGATAGTGTAGTAGTGAAGAGTAGCGTGGTTCCCAGCACCATGAGAGGAGAATGAGGCTATGGTTTCCAAACGCTATACCATACACATTCCCATGCACAATACATAATGAGTATGGTATGGTGTTTGTAAATACATGCTCCCTACCATTCCCATGATGCTGGGGCCCATGGAGTGTAGACAGTGTAGGGTGGTGCCATCCGTTGGCCTGATCAGTCATGTTATACGGGAGATGGTATTACGATTCAACGTTGCTGTATTGGGAGATGGTAGATGTCCCAATATCAGTCCTTATATGGCCAGTGATGAAGACTTTAAATGATTGGCATGTACAGAAGCAGATAGTAGATGTAAATTGCTGCTGCTTTTTGATATTACTAATGGCTATTACAGAGTCGGCGGAGTGACGTAATTTTAGTTTAGGACTATAATGTAAAAAATGAGTTGATGAGTGTTTGGCCTAGGAGGTTCTAATTCGTCGACTGCTACTGGTGGGCTATTTGGAAAGGCATAGAAAATCTTGAACATGTTTAATAGGTAGATATTCTTTAAATTTAAAACCAGTTTTCTATTATGATTTCATTGAATCTTGATTAAATTACTTTGCATAGCTAAAACGTATAATAGAAAGTATGGATTTTCTGATAAATTACATAGGACACTTAAACCTTTGAACGTATCTTCAAGATTTAGATACATTTAGATACATTTGTATTTCTAAGCCCTGTTTTTCACTGCGATCATAGTACAAATTTATATACATGTACATGGGGCAATTCATATCTTGGTCATTTCTTAAACTCCTACGACATTTCGATTTTACGTAATACGTAATTTAACATTGAACGCATAACATAGTATTTACGTAGAACGTAGTGCAAAAATACGAACACCGTTAGTCACTTACAATACAATTCTCTCGCATGTAACGTGAATTGGGTTATACGGTTAAGTAAGCTGGGTGTTGATACATACGTGGATGCACCATTAAATCTGAAAAAAATATTATCAGTGCGAATGTGTTGAATGGTGTATAGGAAATACGTCGTCGGCCATTTAATCTCCACGACCGTTGTCAACATGGAAGGTGCACTTGCAAAGCAGAGTAAGCCTGCTCTCTTCCCACTCCATAGGACTCTGATCAATCAGAATTGGGACGAGGTGTCAGTTTTCATAAACAATGGTGCAGATCTCAACGTGGTAGACACCTACAATAACTCACCTCTTCACTATGCTGTTCAATATGATGCGCCAACAGCTCTCATCGTCTAGCTAATAACGCCTGAAAACATCAACTTACAGGACAACTTTGGTGCGGCACCGCTTCATTTGGCCATTGAGTGCCATTTCGCTGTACGGTGTAAGAGATGGGACCTAGTGAAACTCTTCATCCAACATGGGGCAGATATTACCGCATGTGACCTTATCAAGAACACCCCGTTACATATTGCTTGTTTACGACCAATTGCATATGGGAATCTTAAGGCCTTCGCACAGCTTATGTCTCCAAAGACCATCAACGTGAAAAATGCGGACGATAAAGCCCCCCTTCTACTTGCGATAGGATATGGACTAAGGCATCTGGTGCAATCTCTGGTGGAGAATGGTGCAGACATAAATGTCCAATACAAAGGTTGCTCTCTACTGCATTTTGCTGTGGCTGCGGCTGCACCAAGTTACATCTCCGTCATCTGATTACGCCCCAAAACGTCAACACGTTGGATGCAGATAATTTCACGCCACTCCATAGAGCAGTGCAAATTAACCGATTGGATCTAGTGCGCATTTTTATTCACCACGGGGCTGATGTCAATCTGAAAAATAATCGGGGCTATACGTGCCTACATGAAGCCCTACGTTTTTCCCCAAACGACATCATCTTTAAGCTGATTTCTGTGCCTACGGCCAACCTTAATGTTCAGGACAATGATGGTTATGGAGTACTGCATTTGGCTGCAATGAGAAGATGGGGCGTGGTGCCAATTCTTCTTAAACACGGAGCTGATGTCAACCTTGTTGATAATACTAATAGGACACCTCTATTCCATGCTGTATCAAGATCTTCTTCTGTTACTGCTAACCAGACAGACATAATCAACCAACTTTGTTCTGCTGAAAATGTCAATATGTACAACAAGCGCGGCTTCACACCACTTCACGAGGCAACATTTATGCGCAAGTGGCAATGTGTCCCAGTTCTTCTTCGAAATGGAGCCGACATTAACCTGCCCAATCTCCAAACCGATGCTCCTGCTCTGCTAATAGCTGCGAGGAATATGGATGTTGCGGCAGAAACACTATCTATGTTGATATCGCCACAAAACATCAACAAACTAATGGATGACGGCATAACTGTACTACACAGGGCTGCTTATCAACAGCACTGGGATCTCGTACAACTTTATATCCAGCGGGGTGCAGATATCAACATGGTTGATCCACGAAATGTTTCACCATTACATTATGTTGCACAATTTAATGCCCCAGTACATATCCTCCGCTCACTCATATCCCTTGAGAACATCAATATACAAACCGACACTGGTCGCACGGCACTGCACCAGGCAGTGGTGCGTGCTCAATGGAGACAAGTATTGATCCTCATCAGCCAGGGGGCCGACATAAACCTTCAAGATGCATCTCACAAGACTCCATTACATTTTGTGATGGATCTGCGCCACCGGCGTACTCCGCTCCACATCATCACGCGCCTTATTTCGCCAATGAACATCAACAAGAAGGATGCCCGCGGTCGGACTCCACTCCGCCTTGCAGCAGACTTTGAACAGTATTCACTGGTGCCAACTTTGCTGCGTTACGGAGCTGATCCCGCCGCGGTGGCAGGCTTCCGTCCGGATATCTCACTGAAAGCAATCTGTGTCATGGCCGTACGCAGCCACATGTGCGTAAAGACTGAAGCTGCAATCAGGAGTCTTGAACTTCCAATAGATCTCATGCCAGACATGAAACTGTTGGTTCTGGCAAACAAGTTTATTTCGTGGTGGGAAAAGAAGAGATAATAACTGCGAAAAATATGAGGCTCCAAGTACGAACGTCTGTCTATTGTACAATGTTATTTTTTTTCAAAATTAAAATAACGATGAAAAACTCAAACCTTTTGATTTGTATCATAATCTTGACATGTTACATGTGTACTAATCTATTTGCTGTTTTTAAAACAGCTTGTAAAAAAGTGAAAAAGTTAATATGAAATTTTTCAATCGTTCAAAATAGTTTAAACATTTGTTTATCTGAAGAACTGGTGTGTGTGTGTTTTTTTTGTGTGTTTTTTTTTTTTGTTTTTAGTTTATATCAGCTCAAAAATAGATATCAACTATTCAAAACAAATTAAATAGATACCAGAATTGATCCATTTTTAAGTAATTTACTTCTAAATTTTCATTCAAAGAATTGCACTACTATGAAGTACGAGTCACCATTGGGAACACCTTCGTAATGAAGACACTTTGCCAACTCACGCAAGTGTCCCTATATAGTTAGTATTGACCGGGTTGGCCCAAGTAATCAGTTTGACCGGCTAACGGTTAAGTTTTTATTTACTCAGTCATGTATTATGGTTACCAGATTCTAAAACGGGACTTTTCACAGTGGGTGCTTTGGCGTTACTTAAACATGTTTCCGCTTTAGAATCATATATGTGTTTCCATTTATGAAGAATATCTGCACCAACACAAACAAAATGTCAGAACACGTTTCGGAAAACCATTTGTATAACTTATGCAGTGGGCTTAAAATTGAGAAAGCAAAATAAGATTTCAACACCTATAGAAAAGCAATTGTTGGAAAGATGCTTATATTATATTGATGCTTACATGTAGTTAGACTTATTCAGTTTCGAAAATAAAAGTATATAACACACAATTAATCAATCCGTTGTTTTGATATGGCTATTTATAGATACAAACGTGCATATATAAATCAAAAAATAACGGGGCCATTTTCATACGGGAATTCACAGCCGTAAAGTCAACTTCTAAAGGCGTTTCTACTAATACAAGGTACGTTTAACTATGTATTTGTGCATTACAAGTATTAACCTTCTATTTTACAAGGAAATATATGCTCATGTCACGCATGTAATGTAACAAATGATTTTGTAGTGACATGTGTAGAAATGCAAAGAAAGGCCTACTTAGAGACACCATTTTATAACCATTTTTGTTTACCGAGTAAAAATTTGATATAGAATTCGAGGCAAGTGGTGTCATAAGTCTAAATTGCGCGCAAGTTTTGACATCGCTTTCTTGGCGCATTAGCGTCTTCTTGGCCAGTTAAGCTTTTTAATTGTCTTTGCATATGCAATTTTGTACTCGTGTCAGAAATGTAAACTTGATGCCATGCTGAGTTTGCCCCCAAAACTTGTACATGTCTTTTCCCCCAAGAGAAAGTCTGCGCCGTTTCTGGTAATTTTCTACTCGTGTCATGAAAGTAAATAAATGTTCAATAAAATCACAATTATTTTAATTGAAGACCTGTGCGTCTTTGTAAGCATAGGCCAGTGTTCCCTATAAAATGTCAGCAGTTATTCTGCATAGTGTTCATAACTACGTGTATATACATCTAAAGGACGACAGACGAAGTCATTTGCTTGCAATTTTCCAACACCAATAATTCATTTTACCACTTTTTATTTATTAGATAACCGGTTTGAGCACCGCTGTAAGGTAAGTGCATTTGTCATTTTTAGTTCTTTAAAAATGTCCAGGTGTATAGATTTCGAAGTACATATGGAAATATGACCAAAGATAATGCATGCTCAGTATAACGATAGCTTGTCAGAATCCTTGCTCATGTAATCCTTGATATAATGAGATTAGCAGCAATCATTAATAGCAATATTAGCGTGTAAAAAGATATTCATAATTACTCCAACCCACTTTGAAATAACGCTCTCTGGTCGTCAGATGTGAGTAGTTAGCTGAAGTGATATTAGGTCATAGACTTACTAGGCGGTATTTCTTTGAAGTTACTAAATCTGCGAATGCCTCTACTTGCTACAAGCAATAGTTAGTAGAAATCATTCTTACTTTTTTATTCACAAGAAAACTTTAATATTTGAAAAGGTTAACTGGGAGTCAAAGAACCTTTCATAGAAAAAATATGTTTAATCAAATTCAATTTATAATTGTAAATAGAACGATTGTGGACCACTGTGTTTGCCACTCAAACGCTTGAGTAATACAAAATAATTGAATACAGCATGACTATGTTCTGACAGTATTTACGTCAGCGCATTTGGACTCAATTTAGATGGAAATGCAATTAGAGATAGAGCATTGGCGTGTTGACCCTTTTACTATTGAAATCAGCTGATTATTATAAGGAAATTCAAACGCGCGTTATAGGCGGTGCTTTATATAGTCAATAATGCTTTCTAGTTAGAAGTACTAATTTCTACAAATTCTTAAATCGACAAACCTTTTGTATTATCAAGAATTTAACTTTCCCTATAAAAATGCCCGAAGCAATAGTACAAACATCGCTTAAATCAAAGCAACTAAATTTGTCAATATCATGAAATTCCATATTGTCTTCAACAAGAACTTTTTAAGGCTTGCAAACTTTCCAATATATCACCAATTTAAATCCCCTGCAAAATGTGTTTGCTCTAATCACCGAATCATTGCAAGAGTGCACCAACAACCTTAGACCTTCCAGCATTGCTTCAAAGCATAGATTATTACAATAAGCTGCAAACAACATTGCAATTGACTAAACTTCAAACCCCGCACCGCCCCAGTTGCTAAAACAATGTGAGAAGTTCCCGAAATTTCAAAGGGCGTTGCAGCAACAAGCCGACCTGAATTACTAACATTCGGGCTTTTTATGACTTCGGGCGAAATGACTAATTTCTGCTCGAAGTACTCGCGAAGTTGTTGCTGCCCCGTTTGAGGTTAATTGTCTCAGCTTTTCCGAGTGTCGGTGCTTGGTGGGCAAGACTATTTAAGAGATCGGTGCCATATGAGAATTAATTAGTTATATTCTGGAAGTCTTAAGCGTACACACATATATCTGAAAATAGTTGTGAATATCAATTTCAAGCATTTTGTTGCAAAGTGAATCCAGCAAGCTATAGATAGGGACGAGGAGAGTGTTATCAACATAGACATTTTCAGTGCTTATATTTACTAATCTCAAAGATATTTATTACTATTGCAGGCAATATGGACTTCAATATGTTTGCCAAATTACACGGGGATGATGAATATTCTATGCCATCACCGCTGGAAAGCTTCAAGGAAAAGAAGGCAGTGTTAACCAGAAGAAAGATGAGTTTTTGTAATGGCGATAATGACAATGCACAAGACACAAATAGCATCGATTTTGCCGATAGTTTCTTCCTCTGTATGGATCTTAGTGACGAAATAGGTGAATCAGCAAATGATGGCTTCGGGTGTTCGATGATGGATACAGAGAGCAGTTCGGATACAACCGACAGTGGATTCAGTGACTTCCATAAGTTGGACAGCAACATTAACAGGAAAAGGCTCCAATTTGACAGCGCCGATTTCTTAGCTAGTTCTTCTGGTGTATGCATAGAACAGCCATGTGAAAGAGTCCTCGGTTATGAAGAAATAGGACTTGATCCAGATGGTTCTGATTGCTTCGGATGCCAACCATTTTCAAATGAATGTGATATGTTAATATGTGATGATAGTTTGTTGTTGAAAGGTGATAATCCAACTTCGACCGACTCTGCAGTATCAATTGCGTGTAGTGGACCAACGCGAGGAGCGTTAGAACAAGAAAATGAGGGGTGGGGAGATGAAATGTCGTTTGGTGATGCTGGAACACGTCTGCTTCCTTGCCACGTGTCAAACAAGGGCAAAAACCGCAACGTTCGTGCAGTGACGCCGGCAACAGTGGCGGCATTGCTTCGGGGAGAGTTTCCGGGCGTGGAGGCTGCTATCGTAGATTGCCGCTACCCGTATGAATATGAAGGTAAATATTATGTTTTATATTATGTTTTAGTTCTATTTGACTTATTAGCCTACAAGAAAAGATCTATATTACTGGACCATTTATTAAATTGCACGGCACAATATCTCTTTCCATTTTTAAAGATTTTATTTGAAAAGATAATATACTGAATTTGTTTATCTAGAATATGAGCTTCAAATGTTATAATCTGACCAATTAACTATGGAAAGACCCAGTGGTCGCGGGGGCACCCCTCTCTTCTTTTCACCCCTAAAATTTTGAACTCCAGTGGGTGCGCCCCCCATCCCCTTCTAAAATCCAAGATAAACCAGTGCCAATGATCATTAAAAGTAACTTATATTCATCGGATATACATGAATATCTTTCACAATATATATGTTTTGTCTCATCGTTTTATTAGGTGGTCATATCAAGGATGCTGTGCATTTATACACGCAAGATCAAGTTCTGGAGCGATTCCTGGATGGTAAAGTCACTTCCCGATCACGCGGTACTTCGAACAAACAAGTGATCATTTTCCATTGTGAATTTTCGCTGGAGAGAGGCCCAAAATTGTTGAATTTTCTCAGAGAACAAGACAGACGTGTGAATGAGTACCCGGCTCTCCACTACCCAGACATCTATATACTTGAGGGCGGATACAAGGCTTTCTGGGAGTACTGCAATCAGGTATGGATCATTTCACCACCGCTGAATTAGAATTAGAAACTGATTTTGATGTATCGTTGAATGAAAGAAACTTACCACATGATAATGTATTCAAATCTATGCGGTCCTTAGATAAGGGCTAAGTTATTATTTAAGATGTGGGAGGGGGGAGGTGGAAGTTTTTTAGACATCATGACAAGTTAACTTTGATATATTTTTAAACAGTACAAATTTTTGGAGAAGGCACTTGTTACTTCAAGAAAAACTTTCCATCCAATCACTAAAATCCTCTGTCAAAAGCATTTTGGCAAATATTAGCAATTTAATCGCATGTGTTGAGTGTTGACATATGAAACTAGGAACAAAATTGCAAGATATTTTATACAACCAAATGATTGATTACATACAAAAAGATAGACCAGGACATTCTCCCAACATTTATAAAGAAATATAAACGCTTGCCCCGGCCCTTTTCAATAAATTTACAAAATTTGAAGATTTGACCCCCAATAAAATTTCAAGAATCAGAATATTTGACTATTTGACCCCCTCCCCCCTTCCATTTTAAACTTCACCCCCACAACTTCCAATTTGAAACTTCTGACCCACCCCACAACTTCCAATTTGAAACTTCTGAACCCCCCCAAAAAAAAAAAAAAAAAAAAAAATCCGCCCCCCCCACGGTTGAAATAATGACTCAAATTCTTGTAGTGCAATATATGAAAGAGATGACATACGCAGACAAATATTTATCGGTTGGAATTTTTTGCATCTTATACTTATAGCATCTTATACACATTAGAAAAATAGAAAAATAATTACAGAGTAAAGAGTATTTGAATATATTTTGTGTCTTAGACACATCCTCAAGGGATACCAAACTTATGATAGGCTGTCATTTTCTTCCATTGAATTTCGAACATGCATCACGTACACGTACGGTGTTAATTCACAAACAGGAAGTAGCCTAACAAATTATAATGACGGAAATAGAAACACTATTAACAAGTGTCTTATGATTTTTCTTTAGGAGGGACAGACGACTTTTTGTGAGCCCCAGGCGTACACGCCCATGTTAGATGACGCGCATGCCCAAGATCTCAAGAGTTTCCGGCGGAAGTCAAACACCAAAACGAGCGGAGGTGTGAAATCCAGATCGGGGAGGGTCAGGTCACGACTTTTCTAGTTTCAAAAGTGGTCCGGCTCGCAATTCAACTGTGATATTTGTTAACAATGCTGCGTACGTGTTACGGTTGTAGAAATGCTGTGTATAACAAGGCTTGGAAGTCATTTTGAGAGAGAATGGATCGTTAGATAATAGCGAGCCGTGTATTTCGTGCGTTGAGAACAACCTGCGTGTAAGTTAGGAAGTTTGTGTGCACGTAAGAGACACTTTGATAATTGAGGATATAGATGTTTGTATGCTCAATCATCCAAAAGACCAAAGTGACGCATTTTGTTATGTATATATTTGTATATATGTATTAGTATTTTTTTTATTGTTTGTTAATTATTATTTTGTTATTGTATATTCCTTATATACATGTGTATTTTGTTATTGTTTATGTGATATGCAAGTGCAGTTAAATGAGTGTTCCATTTGTCTATTGTTTCGTTAAAGTAAAAGGATTTTATATGTAGCGCATACTATTCAACCTTTAATAAATGTATTGTTTCAAAATAAAAGTCTGAACTGAATTATACGTGTAGTTTTAAATCTCATTCAAAGAAAGGGTAAAAGTACATGCTTACATAGATAGGAGTCACATGTGTCCGGGGACACTTTGTTTACAGTATTTCTCATGTTAAAATTTGCAACACACCGTCTCCCATGATTGTTCCATGCATTGCATCGGTGTTACCTTAATAGCTCGTTTTTATGACCCTTTTCATGCATAGTCTAGCAGTTCCATTCTTCACTTTGAAGTTACACAGAAAAGATGCACACCCATCTTTTTATTTTTTTTAGACACAAAAGTTCAGTCACGCCATTAACAATCGTACTCAATGCTATTTCATACAAAATGTGTATTGCACATAACATGGTGGCTGATAAACGTTGGAAAATTAATTAAATACATCTTTTTGAGGCGTGCATTCTTCATATTAATGAAGTTTGTATGCTCCTGAATAAAGACTCCTTTTCAAAATAAAACACCAAAAGAGATCTTCTTTTGGTGTTTTATTTTGAAAAGGAGCCTTCAGGAGCTCGAAAACGTTTAATGAATAAAATTGAGATCAAAATTGAACTTAAGAACAAAAACGTTTCATATTATTAATAATACAGCCGTAAAAAGAAAGAAATACACTATTGACAATGTGACCTAGTGCTGTAGGCCAAATATACAGAATATTTAATATGTATGGTTAATTGCTCCTGTCACTGGTCATCTGCAATTTTTACTAAGCCCGGTCTTTTGCCCATAACTTCGTCAATTTCCATACTAACTGAAATGCGATTACAGATTCATAATCATCCCTAAAATTCCTAGATATATTAGTAAAGTACTTTTCACACATCTAAAGGGTCTAAATTCATCCGGAACTCACAACGACCATTTCGATGGTAGTACCGCAGAGAAATATTTATTTGGCTGGGGTACCTGAAAATGATGAGCACACATCACTATTTGATATTCCTCTTTGGTTTTAAAAAGAATGAGCGTGTTATCGACAGTGTCCAGATATTTGTAACCCAGCTGTTCATATGATGGGCAGGACTAAAATCTTTAGTCCAAGCTTCATGCCTTGGTTAGATTTCACTGTCCTGGTGCAAACATAACGCAATCAGTCAGATATGTACATTTTTATAACGTACACGGCACTTTACATTAGCACATGTTACACGCACCTGTCGGTTGCCAGGTCCTTATTTGGTCACGTGATGTCATCAAACATGGCGCACTTTTGTAGCTGTTTTTGTAAATATTTAAAATAAATTTGCAATATTTATAGATTCACTAAAGGTAAGACAACAAACCTGTTTAAAGAATGTTGTTTTCATGCCTATGACAAAGTTTACTGTGAGTGTTAACACCAATTTGTGTGTCTAAAGAGCTTTTCCGTGTCATTTGCATCTTATTCTTGGAAACAGGCTATTCAACAAGTCTGTCAAAAATTATAGATTTTTATAAGTACATGTATGCTCGTGATCTCGAGCTTGTTAACGCATGCCTACTTTGGTCATGAAATATTCACTTGTTAATTTATATTGACAATAATTGCTGTCTTACGACACTAGAGTCTAGATCTACTAACTTACGTCGCGTAGGTGCGTACACAGGAACAATTTATTACATATATGTTTCATTGTTTGTGTTATTACTGATTGCATATCAGTAAGAAGTCTACATACATGTATCTCTATAATTTGCTCCTGTGGGTGCGTATGGTTTGTTCAATTTACAGGGGAAATATTGAAATTCCATCTGTGAATTACTATTAGTAAAAAAAAGTACAATACATATAAGGAAAACATTTGAAAACTCAATAACAGCAACATATAGCCCGACATATAATTATAGATTATGAGACTAATAATTGAAGACTCCTTAAAAGCTAGGCACATATATGTCAATGACTATGAACGAAGAGGGGCACGAACTCAGTCACTCGCGCTGGCTGATCGTATGCTTCAAATGATCGACCGTATGACCCCTGAGTTTACTGGAATTCTGTTGATAGTTAACCATCTAGTATGACATGGTTGGTTCTCTCTGATTGGTCGGATTTTGAATACAAGTTCCAGAAATTTTGATAGATGCTGACAGTCGCCAGAGTCTCGATATATGGCAGAGTCTTGTCACGTCACTAAAATGTACGTGGGACGAGACTCTGAGGTATGTCGAGACTGGCAACCGCATCTAGGATTGTATCACGGCCACGTATACGTACTGCGTATATAACTGTGAGATATGATGATGGTACCCTGAATGTTTGTAGAGAATATTAGGCAGAATGTGCCCATTTAGGAATAAAACAAGTTATAAACTTTATTTCATTTGTTACACATCTATTTTATATGTAGAGATAATTTATTTAAACAAAAATAAAGATTTGCCCTCTTTATTAAATTTTATTGGCACATCAAAGTTCATCTTGAATTAATATGACAACCAATTTGTAAAAATCACAAGTTTTTGTTATTTTAGTACAATTATGAATAAAAGCAATTCTGTATGCCATCATTCTGTTTATGTTAATAGTCACACGTATACATACATAAGATAAAGTGATTGGAAAAAAAATCAAGAGTTTACCATTCTCTTAAAATGTAGTAGCAAAAATACATATATCTTTTCATCATCATGGTAGATAAAAGTGCTCAGCAAGCTCAGCGTAGATACCACAACATTGGTCTTTATGTGTTAGCTAGCATTTAATTGGAGTCTCAATAGCGATGTTACATGTTGATTGATATTCTTCAGGAACTAATGTTCCTAGGATAGCACATGAAAGCGTACACATATATGTAATGCTTATTTCCAATGTGGTCATGTTTGTTTGACAGGTCGCCACCGTCTAGCATTATACTCGACTGATGTGACACGCTCAGTGGTGATCAGCAACGCAGTGTCCTTCCATGGACATTGTCAATCAATTCATATCTAAGACATTAGGATGAAAATTTTTATTTCTATTTCAGATCAAACCACGATGCCTGGTGGTCCTTCACCACCATACAACTACCGTGGGACTCCCTCTTCAGACTTTAGAACAATAAATCCATCCGAACACCAAGCTCTAGCTCGGGCTGGTTCAAATAACGCCATGAACAAAATGTCAGACTATCGCATTGGAGGATATTCAGATTTCAGAGCTCCAGGACAATCCACATTTGCTGCGAATTCACCACCGCACCATTCAAGTACCGGAAGAATAAGAAACTCCCCAAATGAAAAAGGTAAGATTTTGATCCATACATCTCAAATCACTTTACATGTACATGTACATTGAATGTTGTATTTTTCTGTAGGAAACATATTCCCAGGTAGAATTTGCGTTGAACAGTGTTACACCTTAGCGCGAGCCCAGGTGTAGAATATAATTCCTCAAATTAGAATTAAAGTGCACTATTCAGAAATCATCTTACTATGAATGCTTTTAAAAAAGTTAAAATGTGCAATTCATATGTATTAGATGTATTAATTCGTATTTTTTGTAATCAGAGGACTCCAATAACCACTTTGTATTATGCAAAAACATACTGGTAGTTGTGTATAGATTTATCTATAAAGCTATCCATTAGAAATGTGGCCTACTTCTAATTTCAAGGATTGGGAAGTCATGCTCTATCTACATGTAAGTCGCTAAGCTTGCCGATGATATTGAACAAATGCAATTGCTACCAAGCAAGGGAAGTGTTTATTTTAATGTCATGAAACAAGTCAACTGGTAGATCTTGTTTTTAGGATATTTACATTTGTTCTGCTTGCAGATCTATATAATATCTTATTTTACAAGATCATGCATGAATTATACGATTTATATTCCTAACGCACCATTGCGGTTATTTAATACTAGTAACACCTACAAGTAAATTACTGATCAAACAAAATAATTGGTATGAATATTAGAAACAAGAACAAAAATCAGTGTGGCTCAACTCTGAATAAATATGAGAACAAAAGCACTTTGGAATACTGTATTAATTTAAAAAAAAATGTGTATTGCAAAAATTTTAATACATGTATACAGTATGTTTATATGTTTATTGCTTGACAGAAATAAATGCAATAAAAATGTGTATATACATGTAATAAAAAGCTGAAAAATTGAATTATATAATTTTGTAAGCTTTCAATATTTTTTTTCAACTATTTTGCATATTGTGGTTTTATATGGTAATGAGTTATACTTATAAAAAGTTTGCAGTTCAAATGAATTAGGGCTAGGCAAATAGATTAACTGTTCAGTTTTTCCGATTTTACTTTAGGACTTTTGAAAACAATTGGAAGTATGTTGACGGATATGATTAAAAATGCATGAGAAGCAGTTTCTGTTACTACCTTAGTTTCTATAGCAGAGAATGAGCTTTTTGTCACAGATTTTCATAGGAGCTAACGGAAATAATGTAGACCTCATGTTAATACATGTTCAATTTACTCATTATGAATAAATTATGTATGGTCCTGTTTAGATGTTTGCAACTCCTTTTAATTAATGTGATGAATAACTGTAAGAATTATGAATGAATTTGATGAATGATGTGTACTGTGTACTAAGTATAAAAGATATAAGTTATTCATATTTCATAACAAGAACATGTAGTTGCGTATGTATTTTAAACTAAAGCAAGGATAGTGTATGCATATTCAGAATAGTGAATATTGTTTTTGACAACCTCTTGATCCTGAGGTTCCATTATGAAAGTGATCATGATGCTTTAATTGTTCGTGCACTTACATCAAAATTATGATTCTGTCATCGTTGAATTTATTCTGCTTATATACAAGTCCATGTACCTATATCTGAGCCTCCTGTAAAAAAAATACAATTTATCTAAAGAGGAAGTGTACAAGTTGTATGGCACATAGTGTACTCAAGAAAGCTTTTAAACAATCAATAGTCTGAATAAATTAGTGTCCATTTAGGACAAGAAATGAATATTTAGCAAGTGCTTTAAGTTTGTACAGCTTACCAAATGTTTTTATTTTGTTATATAAAGAGGAATCATTTGTAGGTTTGGCTGTCATTGGGTATCTTCAAATGTTACATTACTGCAAACTGTCTGTGATTGAAACGTACATTTATATGAAGTTAATGAATCCAATGTCAGGTTACATACCCATTGAGAAACACTGTTGGTTTGAAGGTTAACTCTCAAATAAGTTTGATTGAAATGGAAATGGAAGAAATAAGAGAACATAGCATATTTCCGGTAATTTATTACTCTGAGTAGACAAGCTTAATCTAATTAGTCCCAGCACCACCTTTAGCTGATACAGGGACTATCTGTTCTTCAACATGCATTAACCTACAAATGTATGCCCGACTATTTGAAAAAAAAAATACTCAATTTTATGACCCCAAACTTTCAGATCCCTCCAAATATGAACCCTAGAAAAGACTGGACATTTTCGATGTTTATAGGACATATTGTTATCGGAATGTTTTTTTGTAGAATATCCTAATAATATCCTGAGTTAACCTAGGACATATGGTTATATATTTATTGACATTGTTTTTGCTGTTGACATTTTCTTCAAGCTGGCGTGTACGTCTTGGTACGTTGAAGATGATTTGAAGCTTACGCGTGTTATGGTGGTCTTGATAGCTGGTCTTTTAGCCATGGTGGTGCATTTAAACTGTTCTAGGTAATCCACTAGTCACATTTGTCTTATCTGGCATTCATGGCTCACCCAGCAAACCTAGAGGCACATCACTTAGTTTTGTTAACATTAATTGATAAATTAATGTCACAATACTGGGTTGTCATGAGCCATAATTGGCAATCCAATGAAAAATCATATTTTTTAAGACAGTTTAAACTGCTAATTGATGCTGAAAGGTGTTGGGACTAGTTGTGCTCCTTAGACTAGTTAAAGACTGTTATTTTGATGCTGATTTTAATATATAGACTAAAAAAATACGAAAATGAGACATGTGTTCCAAATTTTCCAAAATGTACCTTGAAATGTTGAATTGGTAGTCTTTGTCACTGGGTGTTTATACAGACTGGGACAAGAACATAGCAAATTATGGTATTTCAATGTATAGATAAAATGTTCGTGACTATCTAGGCCTATGTACAATGTACATGAACATACCGGTAATAAATTTTGAACATTAGATCAAAAACTGCTCCTGAATGAAACATAAATATCAATACAATGTAGGTTGAGCACCCAACTTATGAAACAGACATTAAAGCAATAGAATGTGCCTACTTTCTCCTACATTTACGCACATGAGCGATATTAACTGCATATCATATGACAATTATTAAAGAATAGTGACAATCAATTGTGGCATAAGTGATCTATGTCAAAGTGCGCGACTTTCCGTTTACATTATGAGATCCACAAGCGCTTAGTGACAGTGACTGCATGTAAATAAATGTCTCGCTAGTCTTGCTCCAATGCTCTTTTTTCTTGTCATTTTAATTGAACTCGAACTGAATTTTTGGATCCATATTTGGAATTATTGTTTGTTTATGTGATGACAGAAAAGATTATTCAATGTAATGTTATATGAAAAGATGTTTTAAGTTGTTTACTGCAGAGTGGATATGTTTTTGTTTGAATATACCGTTACTTTTTGTGTGGCTAGACTAGCTTGCATGAATGTTGTTTCTATCAAGCTTAATTCATGTACAAAAAGAGTTGTTATATCAATAGCAAGTTTGGACATTATACATGTATGTTATGGACACCATTTATCTAGTACTGTGTTTCATAAAAATATATAAAATCATTTGAGGTTATATTTTGTAGGGATGTGTATACATGCAAATAGAAGTTTTCTTAGATAATAAACTGTTTGAATATTCAAAAAATGGAAATAATGACTGACAGAAGTAAAATTGAAGAGGATATATTGATATTGTTATCGAGAATGAATACAAAGAGCTACACTGTAATACTGTGAAGAACATCAGTTTTCAGTGATTCCTGTTGCAATATCATGCGCCTAATTGTTTGTCGATTACTTTTATCAAGATTATGTACAATGTACATGTACAGTTGGATCCCTCAATGTCTTGAACTGTAATGACCCAATTGATTGACAACTCGACTAAATAACCATTCAGTTTCATGTTTCTTTTCATTATTGAAATCACTATGATAATCCAAAATTTCAGATACCGGTAACTTAAATTTTTCTTCATTCTTTTCAAGTTCATGCAAATGGGTTCAACTGTAAATCAATGTTTGTAAGAAAGTAGACAAAGGATACATCATTAAATTGTGATAAACCTTTTGAACTGCTTTAGATACGTACAAACAAATAGATCTAACAACTCCAGTGATAACTCACATTAATCTTCATTTAAAAGGAAGAAACCCCGGTTATAAAACTTTCCATTGTTTATACTCAACTGGCTCTGAATGCAACAATTAATATTTTATGCCCAAAGCTTTGTCTTTGATCCACATTTAGTGCTATAATTCACAGTGAATTGGTGATACTTCTTTCGAGGGTCTTTTGGAGTTATTACAATACGAATCAATGGTTATTGTTCAAGAAAGTGTGTTACAGGATGATATTAATGACAAGTTACGAGATAGTGTTTGTCTGACTCATAACTGTACATATAAAGTGGAAGTCTTTAAGAACCGATGGATAAATTGAAACCTAGCCATGTGGTTGACAGGTAATTACTAACGATAATGTTTAATTTTTATCAGTGTTAGATGTTAAATTTTTTTAAATGATGAAGTTCGATTTATTCTATACTTACCATATCTACATGTATGCTTATTAGCTTAATCAACCAAACTGACCTTTTGTCTGATAACTTCCTTTGAACAAAACAGATTTCTATGAAAGTGACATCTGCAATTCGAGGGCAGTCCTAATTCTGATAAACAAGCAGAAAAATTAAGTTTTTGGGTTTATTCAGTATAATTCAGGAAATGCAGTACTGTACATCCATACTATTATGTATATAACGTACATGTATGAATCTCTTGCATAACATTTTCTAAATGGATCAAGGCTCATATCAATTGTCATATATACAATACATGTACATGTCGTCTACATAGTATTATTCCATAGGCTCTTGAAAACTGCTATCTGTATGCTATTCATCCACCTTATAATATAATGTTTGTTTAATCTATTTATTTATTTCAGAAATATACATGAAGTAAATTCCATATGAAAATGTATGGTAATATTTACAGAACAGAAAAAAAGCTTTATATGTGTATTACAGAAAATAAGATTACTTTTTTAAAGTCACCATTTCAGAGAACAAAAAATGTTGATTTTCTTGAGATTTCACAGATTTTATGTTTGTAATTTCACAGATTTTACTTCTCAAGACAAAGCATTTGTAAAGGAACAAATAACATTGATTTCCAGTTGTGATTTTAAATATTTATAGATGGTTGATATGTAGTCCCATGCACAGGAAAGAGTGATCGACTATCGTAGGAGCAATATTCATTGTGGCTGAGAATGTTTCAAATGTATACAATGTTAGCCACACAGAATATTGTATTTTCCCAGTTTGGCATCAATATATAGCAACGATATAATGTCAAGTGACATATATCAACATTTTTGACATTTATTTTGGAAAAATATTTGTGACATTTATGACATTTATTTATTTTTTGATTTTGTAAGCCATTTTGACATTTTTGATTTGCTTAAAAATAATTTTAAAATGTCAAGATGATTAGTGAAATCCAAAAAATAGCAGTAAGGAAGTGATATTTTTTACCCTAGGTAACATATTTGGAGAATCCAAAAAAGTCATGTATCAATACTCACAAAATAAAAGAAAAAACAGTGTCGTGAAGTGATATTTTTAGTATTGTAATTTTAATTTGCCATATACATGTACATGTACATGTATGTCAAATGGATGCATGAAATCCGAAAAATAAATCCATGAGATGTTATTTATGACATTTTCAGTTTGCCAGAAAAGTCAGAAGGATGGATGAAATTAAAGAAAAAATGTCACAAAGACTTTAAGTGATATTCTTGATGTTTTATATTCATAAAATATGTCATAATTCTTTCAATAAATATAATGTATTTCTTTCTAAAAAATGCAATTTTCAAAATTTCGCATAATCATGAATTTTTCCATGTAATTTCATAAATTTTACAACATTTACCTTCAGAAGACCAGCTTACTTATATGTACATGTACCTGATTCTGTAATCAGATTTGCACATTTTGTGTTTGATATCCAATTTTTACAGATTTTAAAATTGTACCCTTCCAGAAGTCCAACTCAACTCCCTCACAAGCTACAAGAACCGGCCTCCACTGCGTAGTAGCCTTGATAGTGAGCCTCTTTCATCTAGTCGCTCCATCCTTGGTGAAAAACAGAGCACGCCTCCAAATGGAGGGTCACTATACAAGGCATCACCTATGCAGCTCTCCAGCAGTGCTGCTCGGGACTTGGATAGGGAAAAACAACGGGACAGTAGCTACCAAAAAGATAGGGAAAACCACCAAAGGACTAGTACCTACAGGGGGGATCATTTAAGGGACAGTAGTCGGGAAATGATACGTAGTGACAGTAGCTTGAACAAAGGAGGAGGCGGCAGTAGTGGTGGACGTGGTTTATCGAGGGATAAACAGTTGTTGGACGATGAGGAAGAGGAGGAGATTCGCCGGCAGAAATTGGCACAGAGTAGCGGGAGCAAAGTTGGGGCCAAGAAGAAGAAACGAAAAAATCCCATCACTGCGAATTTGAGCGGGACGCGATATGAAGTTGGTAAGATGCAATTTGAAATTTTGTATTTTTCATCAGTTGTAGTTCATAAATAATTTTATGTTTTAACTTTCTTGATTTGGTTGCTATATTTACAGAAATAATTGTCAAGTGCCACGGATAAGGTACCCTTCCTATAGTACGAGACGTGTATTTGTGTTGTTAGGACTGGTAAACATTTTGAGTTACTTGTCCTATGGACGTGTATTCTCAGCCATCCCAGACATCACTTTCTATTGTATTTACATGATGTTTGTTAATTTGGACATGTAAATTTTAGATAGAACCGGTATATTTTTCAGGATACCCGTCTTATGGACAAGTAAATGTATGATTTTTCTTAAATTTGTGCCTTGCTCAGTGAAAGAAGAATGGTTTCAGGATTTTTTCTACTTTTAGTTTTGAAATGAAAGCAGTTAATTTGGGATATTAAAACTAAGTTTCTTTAGTTAAAGATTGTTATTTCATAGTGTTATAGTGTTGTTTAGTCTCATCCTAATCATACTCATTATTGAGTGCTAGGATTATTTAAAAGAAGAAGAAGTGTTCTCATTTTTTAAGTTTTAACATATTCTGCTTGTAAAATAGTTTTATGTAGTGTTTTCCATAATTTTAGCGTCCTTTTTTTTAATCTATAGTTCGTCAGGTGTGTGACCATCTCAGCTATACAATTGGGAAAGATGAAGATCCTTATTGGTAAGTTTATCATTTTGGGCTATTTCCATTCTCAACAATCACTGGTACATCTTATAAGAATACACACATCAACATTTAAAGCATCAATAATAAAGAACTAGATCAAAAGTGCTCAGAGAGCACGGCATCACTAGAACAACGTTGACTCGAGCCATAAAGATGTTAAACTTTGCAATCATGCATACATGTAGGATTGCAGGTGCTTTCCAAATATGGCTAAAGTTAATAACTATTACCCATGAGTCGACATTAATTTGGTGAAGCTGTGCTCTCTGAGCACTTTTAATCAAATATAATCATTATGCCAATTTGATAGTCATGCTTCAATCTGTATTGAAACTATAGTGGAAAATTTGGAGAAAAAAATTGAAATAGCTCTCTGGAAGGTAAACTTTGATTGGCATAGTGCCAAAATTAGACAGAGTTGATGTCAGTTTAAATCCTTTCTCACAAGCATTAACAAAGCTATTGCAGAAAATGTTTAAAAATAATCAAAATGGCTCTGTGGAAAGCACACTTTAATTAGCAAAGTGCCTAAAATTGATTCACTTCGGTGTCGCGTCATACCAAATAGTTGTGTAAAGTGTGAACAAAATCAGTTCATCAATAATCACTCTAGCTTGTCCTGAAACATACCTACATAGAAACAAAACAAACACTAAGGCTTCCACTCTAACTGCTAAAGCGAAGCAAAAATGCATAAAACATCATGAGGGAAAATGGGGAGTAAACCTGGAAAAAACCTGGAAAACCCTTGATTTTCACTGGGCAGAAAGAGTGGGAATGATCAATGGGGAATACAGTTCTTTGTCCTTGTATTGAGAGTATGATTACCTACATGTAGCTCTTGGGTGCAAAATAAAACATAATTCCAAACATCAATTTGAATGTGTGAAATACTTGTATACCACAGCAAATCATCTATTGCCCCATTGCTTTCATATTTGTGTTACCTAAACTACATGTACAGATCATGTGGTATCATCATGCTACAATACATATCAAGAGTGGGCATTATCAAAATATGGACAGCACTTGATAATAAACAAAGTCTGTAATCATAATTTGAAGGTTTAACAAGCCTTTCATATCGTAAGATATCGATTATCATGCATTGAATTCAAATTTGTCAAGATTTTATTGATGATAATAAGATGACAAATCTATTAACTTTTTAGTAACATGTTGAGGATTAATGCATCTCAACTGACATTTTGTATGATATTGCATGAGCTGAGTAGAAACACATTCAAACCAAGGAACTCCAACATGAAATCAGAAAAGGAATAGAAAAATCTTTATAAATGTATTAATAACATTTACATTACATTTACATTAGTCAAATGCATCCTTTACTCATAAACTATTTAAACTAATATTCATTAAAAGTCAATCCCTGCACTAACGTTTTGAGATGCAAAATTTTCTCCACTTTTTAATAAGGCTCCATCTAGGCCAGTGACTAGCACCATAACCTGATATCACATGGCACCAGGAAATTGGTCGGTGGGAAGGTTGGGGACGGGACAGCCGTGTCTCACAGATACCCTTTGCTTCAGAATACTGTGGTAGCTATCAGATAGCATCGATTATGATGTCAGGTAACCAATGTTCGTTGGCACTGATGAAGCTCTCTTGAAAAGATGGAGAAAATTTAGGCTCTCCAAAGTTATTAGGATTTACCGGTACCTCCAAAGGAATATGTGGTGCTAAAATGAATTAAACTCACCTTTTTTCCTTAACTTACTTCCATAAAAACGGATTTCCATAGAAATCATACCATTTGGTGCATAATTTGACATGATTAGTTGGAAATTGTAGCTCTTGTGTAATAATATCAAATGGGGTCACGGTTCACTAGTTATATAAAATGCATGGGCTCTATATACTAATAATTAGTTAAAATTTTCTTGAAAACTGCTATTTTTACGTTTTAAATAATTAAGAGACAGAATATAGTTAAGAATACAATGAATCTTTTAAAAAATATTATATTCCTATATTTTCCATATAATACATGTACCTGTATATATCGAACTCTATCTGTTTGATGCAATTCATTTCTAGTATATTTAGTTACCTTTCCCTGTACAAGAATAAGTGGTGTTTTACTGCCAATTACATGTAGGATTCTTAGCATTCACAAAGATTTTCTAATCTCCAAAATTAATATTTTGATTTTTGATGATTTGATATTTGATGATTTCGATACCCTGCTAGGTCTGAATGATCTAATCTGTGGATCGAATTGTTTCCTTTCAGCTACATGATTTGGAATGACAGTTTTGTGTCAACGGACAGAATCACGGAGCTAAAGCCGTATCAGCGCATCAACCACTTCCCGGGCATGGGCGAAATCTGTCGGAAAGATGCGCTTGCCAGGAATATGGCCAAGTGAGTACTTTGTTTGCCAGGATTATGGCAAAGTGAGCACTACATGTACATCTGTATTTGCTATGAATATGTCCAAATTTGCCAGGAATACAAATGTATCTGCACGTGAGTCCTTCATTTACCTGAAATATGGCCAAGTGAATTCTTATTTGCTAAGAATTTTGCCAAGTGGGTACTTATTTGCCAGGAATTTCGCCAAATACATTGAATGCAATCACTTAATTTGTCGCAAATATCAATTCCTAGTAGTATCATATAATTTGAAAATCTAACCAGTTTGATCGCAAAATTAACCTGTCAAAGTCCGGTATACAATGTATCTGTTTGTATTCATGTATTTTGACAGCGGATTGACCATAACATATTTGTTATCACTACAACCACTTCATGGAATCAATACCATGGTCTATGAAATTAATGTCTTAATGGCATTTGAGTGTCAACTTACATTTTTCTACAGACAGCTCTATAGAGAAATATCATCGATAAATGTTAATCTCATTTTAGGATCAGATAGCGACAATTTGGTGTTTTGTTCAAGCAAATAAACGTACAAAGAGAAATGATATTAAACTAGAAACAGTATTCTAATGATTCATAACCAATTACTAGCATGACTGGGTAGGCGTATACAGTTGAGTGTACATTAAGACAACTTATTTGGGGTTTGACCTCATATGATCGCAATAGGAGAGGTGGTCTGTTTAATAAGATCATAATAAAAGGAGGTCCCAGTACAGGTAGTGTTAATTGGTGGTTCCACTGTAAATTTCTGTACTTTTAGTTTTACTTTCCAAATCATCAAACCTTTCAGTAAGCTTCCTATGCACTTTGAATAATTTAACAAAGGTTGTAGAACTCATATGTTGGCCAATGTATTTGATGGGTAAATTAGTGCATGTGTACATCATTAATGGACGAGTTAGTCCAAACTATTAAAGTATAGTGTTGCACTTTGGTACTAGCAAACATACATGTACATATAGAGCAAACATTTCCAGTGCTTACCAATAATGGAAAATCCCTGTTTGTTTTGACATATATAGAAATTCGTAATAAACATGAAGTTATACATGTACGTGTACACTCTTTAGTGATTTACATGATATTCTACCTCATTCAATGTGGCAGAGGTATGAAAATAGTCATTTAGTGATGTAATGTATACATGTACGTGCTGCTTTGTGAGTTGGTGGAATATTAAACGTGTGAGAAATGACCCTGTTTGTGGTCATTCTGATGTCATATATTTGGATCTACATTAACAAATTTGGTTTTCTAGAAACACACATATAGTCAGTGAAGGGCGTTCATTGTTATGGATCAATCGTATTTCTTGGAACTGAACATGATTACAACTTGAAAATGAAGCATTATGATGGGAAATGCTGATCTGGTCACTTTATCCATGAATTTGACTTCTCAGCCCTGAAGATAAACTAGAAAAAAAAAACTAAATCAAAACAAATGACCTCAAAATGACCATTATAGTATCATTTTTCAAAACCTTAATATTTGCCAAAATTCTCAAAAAAGTAAAATGAACAATGATAATATTAAAATAGAAGAAAAGCTTGTCGAATGAACACGGTCCCTATGGGGACACATCAGTACGATCTACAGAATGGAATGACAATTAGACGATAAGAAAAATGACCCATCATAAATAAAAAGTGGTAAAGATACTCATGTGGAAAATAACCATTATGTAGTTAATTATGTAAGAACACCCTAACTTTATTGACTATTGATGATATGTCATATGATATGTCAAACATTGATTGATTAACATCAGAGTTACTAAATTTTCTTGAATGGATTTGTTCATAGGGAATAATTAATCATTTTTACACATCATATGGCATACAAGTGGACGATTTCCATGTTTGTTTGTATTACATTATGTATGTGTACATTGTAGAGGTATTTATCTAGCACATTATTTACAAGTTCACTATGCTCACCTTATGAAAATGTAAAAGTGCTTATTCTTTACATGTAATCTCTAATGTCGGAGCTCGCTTGAATGACTTAACAATTGCACCAGGTCATTGGCATTGTGTCCTACCATATTGTGTAGATTTTCAACTCCCTGAGAAGTATACAACACATTGCAACCGTAATGCATAGTGCATATCACTCACATTAGCAATCACTAGCTTCCACTGTACCTAACATGTACATGTAGGTGCCAATTGTAAACTAACACCAAATAAGGTATGGACAATCAGGCATAAGTTCAATGTACTACAGTTGATGTCATGCGTGTGTGACGTAATAATTATCATGTTCTCTTCACCCAAGTCGATATTTGCTCAAGTACGTTGTATAAAGTTTTCTTTCGATGGGAACCACCTTTGTAGTAGATGTTTATGAGCATATTATTGTTATAACTATGTCATAAAACAATACACAATGTAGCTATAATAATGTAAAGTTAACACGCATGATAGTCTTTTCTAAGGGACTGTCCTGAAGAGAAAGCAATTTACTCCAGGTCACTGGCCTATTTAGGAATTTTGTACGAGGATCCCCTCATCTTATCTTTCACTTGCCCTCCATGTACCTAATTGATCTAATAATTTTCTTCCTTTAGATTTATAGTAAGTTTTTTTTTAAAGAATTAAATTAAAAGTAAATAAAAATTTCTAACAATTTAGAACTAAAATTAGCTCCAAAGTATTCCGACTCATTTTTTCTTGGAAAATAGCACAATCAAACATTATGCATTGAAACATAGACACTAAAAGTTTAAGTAAAAACATAAAGTACTTGAGCAAATCAAAATTTACAGCATCTTTGCAGTGGTTTGTAAGTTCAATTGCACTTCGAAACCCCTGGTGTATGTATAGACCTGAATAATTCAATCTCCTTCCACAACTGATCAATAAAATAGGCCATGAGAAATTATAAGTACGTATCTCTGCCAAGTAGGTCAACCCTCGAGCTTGAAATTCAATTTCTTTTTTGTTTCCTACTCTATTTATTGCACTCATTTATTATTTTCAGAATGAGTATTTCAGTAAGCTGCTTCCATTTTACAAATGATTTCTAAATACTTTTTTGTTGTTGTTGCTTAATATCTTAGAGATGGTATACTCAAACTAATTTGAAATTATAAAGTAACACAGCTATTATTTATGAAATTAATTTTACATAAATACATGTAGTTACAACCATGTGAAAATATAGTAAACTTCTCACTAATTTTCATTAAAATATTTTGACTCCTCATAACATAAATTCAAAAACTTTTAATGCGCTAATATATGAGTAAGAAACAAAAATACTATTCTTTTTTGCCTAGATGAAGTAGGTTACAATAGTTGGCCATTTAGGAGATGAATAATGCATTGAGCTTTATGATTTACAATGTATTTTATGACATTTTAAAAGAAATCATATTGGCAATGGTGGAAAAGTTGGCATGCGAACCATATTGAAAGGGTGGGTCAAATACTTAGGGTGCATTGTATAATTTAACAAGCGTTGATTCATGTAGTTTGATATTTTGAACCAGCGGTAAGCAAAAAATTAATGATCCACTCCAAAATAATAGTAACAAGATTTTTCCCTGATCTCATTAACTGGATATCACAGATTCATTGTTTATTTACTTTTATCCCCATACTGTTTCCTCAACTATGAATGGATCTGTACAAAAAGGTCATGAAGCAACCAAAACTGTTCAAATGCAAGCAAACAATTAAGTTACTTTCGCCACATGTACATCCAAATTAAACCCGCTAATATTATTGCTCGTGCTTGATTCCATCCAAACTCTACATTATACGTCTATACTGAATTGATACCTAACAGAATCACACTGATTTTTACTTGCAGAATGGCCAAAAACTTCCCAGATGAGTTCAATTTTGTGCCAAAGACTTGGATTTTTCCCTCCGAATACAGTGTGTTCCAAAACTATGCACGGGAACTGAAAAAGCGGAAGAAAAATAAAACATTTATAGTCAAACCTTCAAATGGTGCTATGGGAAATGGGTATGTATGCTCTCAAAAGACAAAACTTATCTAAATAGATGAAGGAATATTTCAATTTTTAGAAAAGATAAAGCACAGAAAAAATTAGTTTACTATTAAAATCTCCATTTTGAACATTTGTAATCTTTTTTACATGTGTTAATTGTTGTTATGTTGTTGATATTGATCGAGTACTCCTAGGTCCATCTGTAGCTTAGAATGAGTTTCCTAGTAACACTTAGATCTATAACTTCATGAAACATATCAATTTATAATATCGAGCTAAATTTTCTCTCATCATATTGTGTACATTGTATGTACAACATTGTTAAGAATTCATTTATCTTGATAAGTATTATTATTTTTCAGTATTCAAGTTTTCCGAAATGCTGAGAAGATCCCTCAAAACGACCACACGATTGTGCAGGAATACATTGACAAACCGTTTACGATCGACGGCTACAAGTGTGACATGCGCATCTATGTCCTAGTGACGAGCTGCGATCCGCTCCGGATCTTTCTCTACAATGACGGGTTGCTGCGGATCAGTACTGAGAAGTACGTTCATCCCTCGGACAACAATGTGGTAAGCTAATTTCTCAGTTTCTCTTAACTAGAGTGGTCAATTAGTTGCACTTGCAACTTATTTACAAAGTAAAGAAAAACAGAATGTGTGGAGTGTCACTGAAAAGCACATGTAAGCTCACAAATTAACTTGAAAATATTGATATATGGCGGACAACCAGAAGCTTTCTTCATGTGGTACATTCAGAAGCAAAGTAACTAGCTGTTCCTGGTACATTTTCAGGTAAATTTTGAGGATTAAAGACAAATTCATTGTCCTTCCAATACTTTCAGGACTGCCAATATCATGTTTTTCCTAGTGATAATTTCAGAATCCCCTGTAATTGCATTTGAACTACTATGTACACTACCTATGTACAGCACCTGTAATCTTATGATACTTTCAGAATAGCCCGTAACAGTTAGCCTATGATACTTTCTGGAGCACCTGTAACCTTCTGATTGTGATATTTTCAGGACCATCTGTACATGCACTTGACCAACTACTCGGTGAACAAGCATAACGAGGAGTACGTCAAGTCTGGCAACACGGAGACAGGCTCGAAGCGCTCACTCAAGTACTTCAATGATTACCTGCGGAAGCACGATTATGACGTGGGACACCTGTGGAGGAACATCACAGGTACATAATAATGGATTTTTTTCTGCTTCTTCATTTTATTGACACCACTGCTGTTAAGTGTTAAACCACTACAAAAACCAGCAATTATCATCTAGTTAAAAGTGCATTTTTGTTCAATTGTAAACTGGCTTATTGGTGCCCACAATTTTTCTCTCAATGCGTCATTAATATTCTTGTAATGAGAATAATCAAATTTTGTAGTTACAGATATGTTGTTGAAGACGCTGATCCTGGTTCACCTCCACATTGACGTAGGCTTCCTTAAAGCATAACACACTCATTATTGTCTCTATTTAATCATGCCAAGTCTACTAGAGCTATGTCACTAGCTACTGCTGGGACTCAAGACCTGAAGAAAAAATCCTTTATACTATACCAATACGTATACAAGTGCTATTATAGTTATACTATAATTTCAGAGATGCTTGTGAAGACCATAATTGTGGCTCACCCCCACGTGCTCCACGGGTACCGGATGTGCCGACCTGGTGCGCCACCTGGCGCAGACAGTGTCTGCTTTGAAGTGTTAGGGTTTGATGTCATGCTCGACCGCAAGATGCGACCATGGCTGCTAGAGGTAATGGGGTAGTCAATTAAAGCTGATATAGAATAAATTTCATTTTCATGGTATTTTTGTTTGCAACGGTTGATCATACCGTGAGTGTCTGCTTCTAGAAGTTGGAATTGGACATAGATAATACTGGAGTTTAATGTTTCAAGCCTTTATTTAAAAAAGTGAGCATGTCATTTGTCTTTCCATGGACAAAAATTACCATACAACTATACTGTGGCGATCTAGAGGTGAAGGTGATCTTAGCGGATTCCAGTGTTTTCATTTTCCATCTATGCTGTAATAGACACACTGCTGTCAATTTCAGGTTAACAGATCACCCAGTTTTGGGACAGATGAGAAACTCGACTTCGACATCAAGTTCGGCGTCATTTCAGATGCTCTCAGACTGCTCAATATAAAGTGAGTTTCTAAATGTCCCAGCATATTCTTAGAGTTCTCTATAAGGCTGATAATTTACAACTTTGTATGTTAGACAAGTAACTTAAAATGTATACGCATCCAGAGTCCAGACAACACAGATAATCATCTTGAATGATAAGACGGACACTTATCCCTTGGCCTGGCCTGTTAAAATGATATTACTGGTCTAAATGTATTTTTATTTAAATTTCAGGGCTAGCGATAAGAGAAAAAATATAGCTGCCCAAAAGCTTCAAACTCAGAAGCGTCTTATGCGACCGACAAAGCGAATAGAAGGTGAACAGTCTGAGTTGGAGAAAAAACGCCAGATCAATGAGCGAAGGAAGGAAGAACTAGTAAGATCTGTTTATCAATCACTCAAATTCTTATCTATTTAGCAGGCCCTAATTATTACTTATTTTGAGTGTGTGGCCTGGCTGCTCAGTTTACCTCACAACCATCCCCTCCAAGCTTTTTGGGTTATTTGGTTCTGTTCGTTCGAAAATATAGCTACAGTATTTGAAATTAACATTTTATGCACTGCCAAAATTTGACCGATAATTCAAATTTCTACTTGCACATTGCCTTGTATTAGAGAGAATAAATGAAGGCTCTGGCTTGATTGTAATAATGTGAAATACTTTATGGACATTATTCCATGTCGGCTTTACAGAAAGACATGCTAGCGCGGCTGCGTAGAGACGCCAACAGAGAAGACTACGAGAATCGGAACTGTGGCCGCTACAAGCGGATCTTCCCACCCGAAGATAAGTTCCGACGAGAGAAGTATGCAGAGTTGCTGGCAGAGGCCTGCGGAACTCTCAATGGTACCAGTGGAACGCCGACCAGTCTGCAAAAGGAGATTGAGAGGATGTACAAGAACAAATACCGGGTGAGAGCATGTTTTTTGCATGATTTTGTTCTTCAAAACATGCTCTCACTATTTTACTACTTCTTACTATTTCTGTGTACCAATATCTGTTGAACAACTGTTACAATACATCAGCGACTGTTGCAGAGAGATTGTCTTCCCAAATGTTGCAAACTGAGATAATGTGTGTCTGAATAGGTTAATGTCTTGATTAGTAATTAGTCCATATGGTAAGAAATTTATACTTCATGAAAAGATACAATCTAAACCTTGTTTCTGTTGCCAGGAAGAAGAGCTGCTGGATCAGCTGGCCCAGTGTGAGGCTGATGAGGCAGGGAAACCCCTCGTGTCGAATCGACCACCCAAAGGACCCAAGGTAATAACATGGTGCACGTGGACTAGGCAAGGAAACTTCTTTGCCAATTGTTACATCAAACACAATGCAAACTTTCTTTAGTTGCGTCCAAGTTCTTCCTATTGTTTGTATTGTAAGTTATTATGTCAAACACAATGCAAACTTTTGAAAAGAGTTTAGTAGCAAACTTGTATTAACTGTCTTTCATTAATTTTCTTGAAAAAAGACACAATCTAAAACTATAGTAATGGGACTTGATGGTCTAAAATTTTTTCTTCCTTCAGCTAAACAAACATTGTTATTCTGAAGTATTGTTGAAATCTAATGAATTTGTTACCTTTGTCTAACATACATGCATATACACAATTGAATATTTTCTTCATAATCATTCACACGAATCACTCACAAATATGTGAAAGAAACCACTGAATCTTTTGGAAATAGATATTTCATACAATGTAATGCATGTAATTGCAATTATTTAAGTATTTGTATAGATCGTTTGACATCATGATTTAATGGAGCTTAGAACATTAAATATGAATTCGTCCAGCATTAATACTCCCCCAAAATACAAAATCAATCACATTTTGTTTGATTGTCATTTTTGCAAAGAAGTTTCAGTAAAGTAATCGGGAGAAAAACAAAAGATAATGCCAAAATTTTATGTGATTTTTGCTAATTCACATTGTGCTTTAATGTCTAATGCTACTAATGTTGTGGTGAATCATCCTTGGATCAGTAAATTTTCTACATTTTTTTTCACGACGGTGATGTTTGCACGATGCAATATTCACAAATTAATCAGAACCAACAATAGTTAAAAATAGATTAAATTAAAGGGGAGATTAAATTAAGCATTCATTTTTCAAATAATTCGAGTCAACGATCATTTTTCATTTCAGTGAATATATTTCATGTCTTAAATACATATTCAACACAATAAAAAAAATTACAACAATGAAAGCTCCACTGTAAAACTTATTTGGTGATGATGGTAATAATAATATATGTTGATAAATTCTATTTATAACTATGATAATTTTATTTCCTATAGGTGGAGGGGTTTCAAAAAGCTTTGCATTCTCTAATATTCAATATTCTTCCAGTACTATCCAGGGTACCCTATTTTGTTTCAATTCCTCCCTCATATCTTTTTGTAATTCAATATTTATAACTGAAGATTTATATTCTGCATAATATTGTACATGACCAAATAAGCGTCCTGAGCTCTTAAATTTTACATTTTTTTTCAACATTTGGATGGGCTTTTAAACAGTAGTGAGTTATTGACGGGAACGCATGGTATTACAAGGTGGGTGGGGGCTTATTACTACATGTATGTGGATCATTTCAATGGTCACATACAGTAATTTCAATAACGCTTTGTTATGGGGACACCTCACAATTAAGCACATGGATTCGTTTACAATAGTGCCATTAAAATTGTTTCATTGATTGAGGCACTTTTTCCTTTTCCCAAAACTGCTGTATTGAAATTTATCAGTACTATACATTGGGCTTTGCTGGATTTCAGGGCCTGATGTCTCCAAGTCTAGTTAGCGTTCTTTCAAATGGGTCCAAATTTCCCAGACATGTAAGCATAAAACAGCTAGTGTGTATCGCCATGGCTTTCTACTGCGATCTTGTTTACTTTATTGTTCGTTTTTTAGTCTGTAACTCATATTTGTTTGATCAGGGCTGTATTTAATGGTTTTGGTTAGGGTGTGAACTTTCCAAGGTTTGGAAGGCCTTGCAAAACTTGTTGTAATCTGGAATCTGTGGATCTTTATTTCTAAACCCAAAGTTGAAGAAAGAAATGATTTTCATAAATATTTGTATTTCCTGGTTACTATTCAATATATACTTTAGAGAAATCAGGTCTACAAAGTTAGAGCATAGTATGAAAACAAATATGAGTTTGCAGATATGGAATCGTGTGAGATTTCAAAACCTGTCAGTTTGCGAGTGACAGTCCTACATGGTATGTTACACTCTTGTACATGTGCATGTACATGTTACAACAGAGTTTGGAAAACAATCCCTAATATACAATGTACATGTATACAGTTTCTTTCATTGCCATTCAGTATATTTATGATATGTCTGTAAATGAATAGGGGTTTTGAAAGATTAGGACATCGAAGGGGTTTCTAACTCTCCAATAGAGTTTTGTCTGATAAAGTAAGCTCATGTAAATTGACATTCTTTGACACATTAGATTTATCTATTTGAGACCCATGTACATGTAACACACAAACTTGAGACGTTTGACTGAGTGATAACTGCAAACTGCAAATGTGTACATTTATACTACTCAAATGTACGGAATTTGATATGATTCACAGACATAATTACTGTTTGGTAGAAAAGCATAACAACGTCTAGATATTTCATATGAAAACCAAGTTATTATATTTTACATTTCAACCGTGTAGAGACCTAATATGAATATTTTGGCAGGTGAAATTCAACTTAAAAAATAAAATTCATGCTTATGCATGTAATGACCTATCAATTTACATTTATAGCAAACAGAATTTAGGTAAAAGACATGTGCATAAATTTCACAAAAATGTTATTAAAGAAAATAAGATTTGTACATGCAGTCAGTAATTGGTAACTTTAAAATGCTGAAAATATTTATAGATAAATTGTAAAGAATAATTGCATTCATAAAATTGTCTATTTTACTCAGACACAATCACATAGACTGCAGTTGTTGAACTTTTAAGATGACATTAGAGTAGACATTTAATCTTCATCACACATGATACTAAGAAAGTTTATGATTTTAAAATGTTAAGCATCTTTTTTGTAAAAGTTCCATTTAATTGACAAGTGAAATTCAAAGGTGAATAAAAAATCCCACTAGTACTTTGATACATTTCAGATCAGTTAAAAAATTTATGATGCTTGAAACATGAATTTATAAAGAACATTGTCAATTGTGAAAAGCGATTAGCACCAAATATAGTGATGGACTATGATAGCATTTACAGTTTGCTAATTACATGTACATGTAGTATGAGGGATTGAGGTTGAGCAGTCATGTGTTCTTCTATGATTCATGCCAGGCGCATGTTGAATATACCATTATACGTGTACAGTGTACAGTGTACGACAATGTAAGACAATGTGAACACAGCAGTCTAAATCAAGAGCACCAATATGGTTGATGGCTGCTGCGTGTACAAATAATATTCTAGGCTATTTCTTTCAAAGTAAAATGGATACAGATCTGATCCAGAGTGGCCCTCGCATTTGTGAATGGACCATTTTGGTGTCTGGACTGTTCAAATACCAATTGCAGTTCTTTGTCAATTTAGATTTAAGTTACAGTAGAACCTTGGTATCATGATACCACTTATATTGAAATGTCTATTATCACAAGTTTAGTATTTTTTACCTTCAACCCCATTGTAAAAATATATCGATTGGTTATCGTGAATAGTTGGTATCTCGATCATTTCGCTATTCTCCTAGAGCTTTAAAATAACATATTTCTACTGTGATATAAAGCTATACATGTAACTTGTTCATTTCAAATGCAAATGATATTAGTGGAACTGTTATAAAGTTCAGTTACAATCAAACAGTGAAAAAAATGCTGACACAAGAAACAGACAATAAATGTAAACAAGTCTTGACATCAAGGAACACTAGTGCTGTCAAGTAAATTTACATGAGCCATATTCACAATCAGCCTCCGCACATGATAGGGTTTTCCTTAGATATTGTCTACATGACATGGTATACATTTTTCTGGTTTGATTATGGTTTAGAAGGTCAAATAGGATTACAATGTATGCCTAACTAATATCACAAAGAGCAAAAAATATCTATACGTCTGGGCCTGTATATTGATTTTGCTAATTATAAAGTAGCTTGCTAGATTTAGATGGTTGTTCCAAATACCAGTCCAACTCAGGTAAAACAACAACAAATTGTACCAATGTACATGTACATGTATCCTTGTGTTGCGCATCTTTGAAAGCATCTACATGTACTGCATGAAAAGCCTCTCATTGCACCATTTTCGAAGGTTCTATTTTCAATGCCATGTGCTGTTGCTTATAACATGAAGAGAGTATCCCAAATATAAATGCCTCTTCTATCCTACCATGTATCAGGGTATAAAAGTGATAGAAATTTGATCACAGACCACAGGGCCAGCAACTATGAACAGTAGGTAGCAAGTTCTGACAAAAAATATGAAAACATGGTAACTTTGTTGACATGCAATGTACAAATGCAAGTACAGTAGCCTAATACTGCTAAGGCACCTACATGTACTTTATTAAATGGGTTGTTAAGTAGGCGCCACACTTCTAGTGGTCCAGGGTACATGTATGTTATATATCCAATAGAGTTACAAATCTGTGTATGCCAGCCTCATCCCAGCTTTCAATAAGTTACATTCCCATCAGGCCAACTTATTTCATACCCTGCATGTATGAAGCCAGTGCTGTTCTTCGTAGCATGTGTTTTCTAATCTGAATCTCTGCCTGAAATATGCCTTGTCTCTGTACACTGTCTTTGAAGGCTCTATACCCCATGATGTGTGCTTGTACATGTACATCATGGTTCGAAACCTTTTTGCCTGCTTGCCACATGGACCTTTTAATTTTATTGCCCCCACAGATTTTTTTTTTCTGAGAGGGAAAAAAGTGCCATATCAGGTATAAGCCATATAAAAGAAGCTGCAGGTCTTACTTATCTGTGGGGCAATAAAGGAATATTTGGCACTAAGGCATTTCTCTTTGGCCCAAACACGTTTTCCATAGCCAGTTTCAAGCCGTGTTGCTTGTCGTAGCATGTGTTGTTGATTTGTGTGCCGCCTCGCTCCTACAGCCCCTGTGCAGCATGCCCACCCTTTCCCGCGATGAGCGAACCCGCAATGCACACAAGTCACCGCGAGATCCTGACGATGAAGATGATGACGACGATGACACAGAGGGTGACAGTGGAGAGATGGAGCGGGGGTGGGGAGGAGGAGGCAGGTCACGTCCCACCTCTCGCCTCCTTGGGTCGCGACCTGGGTCACGGGTACGACCTGCCAGTGGGGCCTTTGTAAGTATTTCACTGTAAAGGCTGCTGTTCTCTGATGTAAATATCTGATTTTTTTAAATTAGGTTAGTTGGATTTTTGTTACTATATACATGTAAGTATACATGTAAACAAATATGCATTAAATCTATTAAAATGCACCCCGGTGTATCATGAAATGTATCAAACCACAGTCAAAGTCCATGCACGTTACATGTGTCCCAGTCTGTAGCAATTCAAAAGCAGATGCATTTGCATATTTCTATGAAGAAACAAATGCAGGCAGTGATTTAAAGATGTCATAGCAGTACTTGCCTAATTTGATTGAACCAGATAGTCAAACAAAACCATGGTTCTTATTAATGGAGGTCCGGATCACTTGTGGCTTCCAGTTTTGACATACCGGTAATAAGATTTATTCTTTTCTCAGAGCCATGATTTTGACCTGGCTTTGCAGACGTTTGGCTGTTGTCTCAACAGTGCTACTGGCGACTGATTCTGAGTAGGCATGACCATGTAGGTGCTATGATATATTTGAAGAATGACGGTAGTTCGTTAACTACAAAAGTTTTCACAAATTTTTTACTTTGCTTTTAATCGCCTTCTAAAACGTAAGAGATCATTTGCCTAAACCCTGTTGAGCAGAGCTGAAACTTGATTTAATGTCCCAGGGCAGAAACCCAAAAACATGTCACATGTTTTGAAGAAAATTTTATCTCTTAATGAGTACAGAAGGTTAGCTTCCTGTATTCTGAAGAAAAACGACCTGTGAGAGAACAGAAGATAGTGAAATGCCCAGTAGGCCTTCACTACATGTACATGAGTTGTGTGACAGAGAAGGTAAATGAATCTTTGGAAAGTAGGCCACGACCTTGAACATGAAACCATACATTGTAACAAGAACCTGAACCAATTGGTGAAAGGACAATTTCAAGGAATAGTCAGATCTCCATCAACACAGTGAAGGAGACAAGCGAATCTTCTCCAACTGTATCACGTAACCTACATGGTCGCACCAGAGGATCAGTTGCCTAGTAGAAACACTTTTGTGCTGTTGCGACAACAGCAAAATGTCTGCAAAGCCAGGTAAATATCATGATTCTGAGAAAAGAATGAATTTGATTGAAACTATGATTTGGCCACGATGCAGCCACATTTTTCTTATTATTTAAATGTCTATGTTTATGAATCCATAAAGACTACATGTATGTAGTTCAAACAAAATGATGTGATGACCTACATGCAGCTTTTAATTGGGAGATTATAAATGTTATGCCAGTTTTGAAATACATGGACACCATAATATTCTAATGGACTTAATGCATGAATTGTACTTTCTTCATACATGTATGTATCCTTACTTAAGTATAATTTCATTATTTCAGTGTTTTTCCTTCAGTTATACAAAATATTTTACTTAATTTAGTTATGGGGTTAATTTGGGGTACAGAATTTCAAAAGTATCAGACCATTTGACAAGTGTTCAATAAGGTTTTCCAATGCTTTGCAGATATTTATGAACAATTTATACAATGGGATCTACAAGTATTTTTTTGCACTTTTCTAGCTTACAATGTACATACATGTAATCCATGATAGAAATAGTATTACTCTATCTGTAGTGTCATTCCACTGGTTTATATATAAAATATCTATATTTTAGATTAGGCACAACTTCTGCAAAATCCCCATCTTACAAAATACAAAAGTATAAGAAATAGAATCATGATCTCAATGGAACTTTTCTAGATTTTGCAGAAATATTCTAAAAGAATTCTTACGGAATTTCATCAAAATGTATTTTATACAATGTTGTTATCTATTAAATTATCTAATCATCAAAATAGAGAGTATCATGAAAGAGAAAATAAATGTATCACTTTTTCATCTTTTGTTATTTTCAAAGAATATATAATTTCTATCATTTTTTGTGTTAAAAATTGAAGGTTGTATTCATTCAAAAAATTATAATATAATTATAATTACAAATTATATGTCATGAACTTCAAAACAATCAAGTGATTTATTTCCATTCATATTTTTCATTTTGTAGAAAAAGAAAAAAAAAATATATATATAACATTCATTTCAATCCAAATGGATGTGGACAAATTTACACAAGAGAGGAGATATGATTTAACACCAAAAGAAAATAGTGATGATATGTCACCCTCAATGTTTATCACTGCACCTGCTTGCAAATTAATCCACTGATGTCTATAGTTGCAATGATACACTGTACATGTATCTTTTAATCCTAGTGTGAGTGCTGTCTGTATTTTTTTGTGTTGGATATTGTATGTTGTAACTTTCATCATCTATTATGTATTCCAGATACATGTAAGAATATTGATAAAACCTTCTTTTTTTCTAATATTACAAAAACATATGTATGAAAAGTCATTCTCAAATATTAAATGTAGTGATTTATTTATTTATTTTATTTTATTTGCTTTTTATTTTTAGATGTTACATCTGCAAATTCATTTCGTGACAATGTAAATTATATTTAATAAACATGCAATGTAGGTACAATGTATGAACAGTTTGTACATTTTTATATTGTGTTTTAATATATTATTATGAATACATTTACATGTAGTGATATGAGGAACCTAAGACATATTATTGCCACAAGATGTAGAGCTATTACATGGATGTAAAATGTATTCCATTCAAGTACATATCTATTTTATTACAAAAAGTTCATAGAAACCACATAGGTGCAGTAGAAGCTGAATTTTCCAGAGATATCCTGCAGTAATTAAAAATTATGATCAACTTTTATTCATTAATGTTTGTATCAGAGCAATATGAATTTTGTATTTCATACTTTCTGAAATAAGACTAAATACCTTTGACTCTCATGATATTGGGTAAAAAGTGCATTACATGTATGTATTGGTCCGATTGGTCTCATGTTCTTAAAATGTACATGAAATGAAAGCTAGAAAATTTGTGAACCAACTTTCTATCAGTTACAAATTGATAAGTTTAACACATTTTAATTGGTTAGATGACGTCAAGTACATGTAGTAAAATATAATGACACAAAATTAGCGCCATCAAAACAAATAGTGAAATACTAATGTCTCATCTCAAGTTGAATGTCAATTTGTTGCTTTTTAGTTGCACGTGTATATCTGAAAAATTGATAAACACATAGAGCAATGTTTTTTTCAAGGCTTCAATTATCTAAAAATTGTAGGATCACAGCCTTAATTTGCAATTTCAAGGCATTATAATTATTGATGAATCACCATCATTACCACTACATGTATTAGTACTTATTTATGACAATTGCAAAAAAAATCATCAAGTACAATTGCTAAACTTAGCTTCAGATTAAAAGAGTCATTTTGATCTGAAGAAGATTGTCTCGCCTCTGGAAAAATATTGAGATAAATGTTTTCCATAGGTTTCGTTTAAAAATAACAAATTAACTCGCAAACAATCACAATCCTATAACTGTAGCATTTTCACTAACTTTAAGGTTTTGGGATTGTTTTACTCATAGGATGATGCTTCTTTGGTCAGTACTGCAAAAGAGAGGGAAGAGGAGTTGGTGAAGCGAACACTGCAGTCGCTCAACGAAATGAGGATAAAGTTCCCGGGAAAGACTGACGAAGAAGCGGAGTACATTCTCGATAAGGTTTTTTTTTCAACTCAATTTCATAAATGGCTATTGATACTAAGCATTTGCTGCAAAAAAGCCTCTACTTCATCACAAGTTTTTGTACGTTAAAATATTCACCATCTTGGACCATATTCAGGAGTGTCATTCATGCAGGATGCTACCATTCAGAAATATGAACCAATGTGTATTTGGATGGTCATATACATGTAATGTGACATACTGTATTTAAAAAGTTTCTGTTACATGTACACATGTGTAGTAAGAAACAACATGTGCATAGTCATGAGTTAACGCAAAAATTTTTTAAAGAGAAAATAGAATATTAATAAGAAATCTACTCATTTATACATAAGTGAAGGAATGAAAAGAATCTAATATGTTTAAGCTTTTACCTGGAAGAAACTGAAAATAGGATGTAATCACTGGTAATATTCATAACAGTGATTTTTCTCATTTCTCGTCAAATACAATCAACAATCATCATACAATCTACATTCTGAAAAAACTTTCGGGGGCAATGGGTAGAAACTGTTTTGTTTTGATCAATTGAAATTGGTTTACCAAAGAAAATGTATGAATGTATCAAATAGAAAGCACTAAAGTTTATTAGATATGTCAATTCAAAATAGATGTGTAATTAATCATCGATTAAAGTGCACACCAATACACATTAGCTATCTGGGCACCCTAGTGAATCTCATTTACATTTTTTTTACAAAGACTGGTGTTATTTAACTGTATTGTTTTTAATCCAGCTTCATGAAAATTGGAAGTTTCACAAACCAAGGATAGCATCATATTGGCTGGTGAAGTTGGACTCTATAAAGCGACGCAAGGTAACTTGAATAAGTGTAATTTAGGATTTCTTTTCTCAAATGGAGTTCGAATTGCAACTCTCCACTTCCGATGCCCATCAAAAAACAGTAATGCTGTTTCATTTGCATTACACTGAGGGGGAATTTTCCAATGATCTAATACAATACTACATTGTACATGTAGTAAACCGACTGGCTACAAGGACCACATACACAATGTCCCTATTTTTATTTCAAGCTTTTTCCATTCTTCAGATGATCAAAACTCCATGTTCCATCTTGAGACGAATTTGTACAACATTCATACTATTCCTCTATATAGAGTATTAGATCCATTATACATGTACTATGATGATCCATTGTACATGAATTTCTTTTCAGGTGATAGACATAGTGCGCTCCAACGTGCGTGCCGTACTACAACGCACGTGGAAATGTCCAGACATCGACAACCTACGTCTCTACCGTATTTTCTCTCGAGTCTTCAACCGCCTTTTGTGGTCCCACGGACAGGGCCTTTGGAACTGCTTCCAAACATCAGGGTGAGTGTTGTAATTCAGTTTATCTTAAGCCTTTGTTATTTCAAGTAGCCATTGATCTATGGCAGCCTATAGCTAAAATAAGCTGAAATTTACCAAGTTGAATGTCGTATTTATCTGAACAAACTCAGTGAATTTGACTCAGACCTGTCATTTCCTAAAAGTAGCTATAAATATTGGCCTAAATCAGATGCATCAGTAATATTGCCAAAACGTTTTGAACTCATTAACGTTTTAACGTTTTGAACTCATTAACATTTACTGTTCTGTTGGTCATTGCTTCCGTTGTCTGCTTATTTCATAATTGTTCACCCACGGTTGCCATTCAACTCTGCTAAACATGATTCTCACCTTCTCCGCGTGTCCTATCATGTTTCTAACTATGTTATAAGTCATGATCGGCAATTTTTTCTACACCCACAACAGCACAAACAATTTTCAAATCACATCTCAAACTGAGTCTTTTGTACTTATCTGGCTTTACTGTCAAAATTTGAATTTTATTGCCATATTTTTCTTCATTATAAAATGATTAATTTTATGGTACCAAATTTCCCACTATTGTAAAGATGTTTTTTTTTCTGTGGTTGCTTTATAAACTTACACGTACTACCAAAGTTTAGCTAAATTTAGCATTCAAAAATTTTGAATTGAATTTTATAGAAGAATTAGGGAAATGTCGCTCTTCCTGTCACTTTTATGTATAATCTATCATATATTTTTTCTACATATGTATATCCACAAAAGTACAATGAATTTCTCAAACTAAACTACTGGTTTGGATCAGATTCATTAACAGGTATTAGCCCAAATCCAAATTAGCAAAATACCATCAAAACAAATGGCTTAAAGTAAAATGCCAAATTTGAATGAATTATAAATGAGAGTTTATGAAATATGTTGAAAATTTTGCACAAGCCTTACTTGGGGTACTTTGCTGAGTGATTGAATTATTTGGTCCTTCATGGGGTCCAAAAAGAAGTGATGTATCTGTGCCTTTTCTAACACTTTAAAAAGTTCCTTTGTCAATTTTAGAAGCATAAAATCTTTGTGTGTCGATAAATAACGATTTAAAACTGTGTCGTTTTAGAGGGTAAAAATGAAGTTATTTGGTTGATCCAAGGTACATGTAGTATAACTCAGTTGTCGGGTGAGTTGTGTTGCCATTTCCACTCTAACCCATTTAAGGGCCTTTCATTCGTGTGCGATGTTATGCAATAATACAGGACTGCAGTCATAATTCAAATGTCTGACTGCCAGTTACAGAGAAGTACAGGAAACTAAGTATTTTAGGACATCGAGGCAGTTTCCTTTTTTCCTGCATATTAAGATTACATGCACAAATTATCAGCTGTGGAAATTTCCAATTGCAATATTAAGGAGGAATCTTTCGGTACATGTAAACTGTAACTGTTTTATTTTATTAATTGTCTGTCATGATACATGTATCATCTTTTAAACTACAGTCATAACTGTTTAACTAGTACCGGTAGTTGAATAGACTAAATAGAATCTAAAAAATTAGTCATCCGAAATTTCCAGTTATTATGTTATCATGATAAAATATCAGAAAAGGGAATTGGTTACAATGTATGCTGGAATTATCCATAAACTAGACTTATCAGAATTTGAAATCACTAAAACATTAAAAATATACAACAGTGGAGCAAATGTTAAGCTTATTTTTTTGTTTATGAATTCATATTATACATGTACAGTACTGTAAGTCTTTTATTAACAGCTGGGCTGCTATTGGCATATTTCTATTTGAGGGGGAGGTGTTTATTAGAGGTGGACGTGTAATGGAGATAAGCTGTTCATAACGTACAGGAGGTACATGTACATGTAACACATAGTGTTCTTGTTTCAAACGATGCATGATTCTTTAGGTTTAGACAATGCAGCCTTGCTATATTGCTTTATGAAATGGAAACAGACTCACACAATGATCATCATATGCTTTTATTAGAAATAGAAGGGGCGTTTATTAGAGGTAGGCCTTTAACAGCTCAGGAGAGAGGGGGTGTTTAATAGAGGTAGGCTGTTATTTGAAGTAGGCCTTTATTAAAAGATTTACGGTACATTTAAACAAGATTTGTGACATATGGTATGCAGCATGTGGTCGCATTTTTTGTTTGTTTTTTTTGTTTTTTCTGTTTCTGCTGCCTTTCAATCGAAATTAAAGTTCTATTTTTTGTGAAGAATCAAATTTAATTTTATTTAGACATGTTTCGATATCTCTATAGTGTCCTTTTCAACTTTACAAATTCCGGAATTTGTAAAGTTGAAAAGGACACTATAGAGATGTCGAAACATGTCTAAATAAAATTAAATTTGATTCTTCACAAAAAATAGAACTTTATTTTCGATTGAAAGGCAGCAGAAACAGAAAAAACAAAAAAACAAACAGAAATACGGTACATTTGGATTCTGTATTATGAATAAGCAAACACCAATTCAATAAAGAATAATAAAAGCAAAATTTAGTGTGTACATATACTTTAAGAAAAAAATATACAGTTCTACATGATTTCCACCCAGCTTACCACGGTACGTTATAGAGTATGAAAATCGTGAAAGTTTGCACATGGAAAACTGGACCGGCAATTATGAAAAGTAGCCGGCCCCGACAAATGGTGTCTGGTCTTTAATTATCTTGGTATCAAGAGCCCTAATAAAGTAGCCTGCCCACTGGGCCGTGACGTTTTCACGCTAGCAAGCCCTTGATAAAATCAGCTGGGATCGGGCCATCGAGTGGCCGCTATTTCGTACCTTAGTAATTAGTTGCAAAATTATTTACGCTTCAGTTTGACAGTCATGGATGTTAATCCCAAACTTTTTACTGTATTAGAAATGTAAGCCTAACGGTGAAAATATGATTCTGTAACAAGATAAAGTGGCAAATAACAACAATACCAAAGCTGACTTAGATTCAATTATATTAGTGGGAATGTCTGACCGTTCATCTAGCAATACATTTTTGTAGTCCACATTTTATGTAAAACACCTAAAAACATGTATATATACTTCATCTGTCAGTAGGCAGTTTTCCCTCCCACAACTAAAAAAAGTAGCACTCTGCTTTCGGTCACATGTCTGCAAATGTCATTTTTATTTTGCCATTTGAAATGATTCCGCCACCGCTTGTGCATGTCAAATATTCAACAGGATAAAAGTCATGCTCGTAATACAAGTGCCTGTGGGTGGGATGACGCCTGCGCATGAAATAGCTCATATGAAGAAACTCAATTCTGGCACATTTCAACAAGTTAGCATTCAATCTTTATCTCTATTTTCTTATTAAAATCACCAAAGGGATTTATGACGCTGCGCGTATGGAATTGAGATATGGCACTATATGAATAAGTTATGGGGAAAATACAGTAGATGAAAATCTTACTATCCAACAGCTTATACACAACATTATAGCATTAGCACCTTGAAAATTATTTACAGGGCTAGGTTTGCTTGCATCCAATTTTCACCCCTTGAGGGTGTTAGTCTGATTTTTAACAATCTTTCTTACTCTGCATCTCTGTGTGCAATCTTGAACGTTAAATTCCAATCCATTTTCTTGCTAGTATCCTTCAAAGACTTTTTGGGCAAATTCTCATGGACTATTAAATAATAGGGCAATTTCTTGATATCTTTGATATATTAAATGTGGAATTCTTTTTTACCTTTAACCTTTGTCATCCATGAATCTATGGTAGACAATCAAAATATTTTTGCAGGAGTTTACAAAAGTTCAGAGACACTTCAGAAAGATGTTAGCCAAAAAAATCCTTTCGTTGTCAGAGATTGGATCATCTAGATGGGATTGGTGTAACACGTAACCTTTTTCACCCATAAGCATATAGACATTTCATTTATTTTTCAGGAGTTCTTGGGAGACCATCTTCAGCAAAAGTTCTGAGACAATTTCACCGACCGAAATGGCTTGTTGCCGACGCATTGTGCAGTTGTGTCGCGACTGTCTGCTAATTGTGTACCAGTTTGCAGCTGAAGCCAAATCATCACAGCATGGAAATAATGACGCCGACACAGTGCAGTACAAAAGGTACTGATTAATGAATAAAGTATATCATACTAGTTTATAAGTAAATTTATGGTTACTGCAGCAAATAAACGATTCCCATAAGAATTAACATAAGAAATATCTGATAATTTGAAATTTCAAATTAATTGAGTACTATTGTATACATTTACAAGTATACTGCTGTCATGTATTTGAAACAACCTAGTCTAATTGAAAGTCAACCTATAATGTAGTTTAATCTTTTATATGACTGTAGAGAAGCTTCTTCATGATCTCTGTATCTGAAACAGGAATTATGTATATACGTAAAAAGGGGCTCAACAACTTTTTAGGATTGCCATTTAAACTTAGTCAAAAAATAACAACTGGTTTATCAAGAATAATTACATGCATATTACATTAGCATGCAACTTACAAAACGTTTTATCTTTTCTTGGTACGTTTCTCACATGCACACCCACATGTTTGTAATTTAATATTTTATTTGAATCTAAATGTACATGTATTTTAATAAATGGTAATAAAACAAATGCTTTTCAAGCAAACCTCTCCCTATAAACAGAAATATGATAAAGGTGCAGCTGCAGAAAGAACTAAACTACATTTTTGTTATAAAGACGAAAAATAGAAAGTAAAAACAAGTTTGTTTTTTGTAAGGGCACTGTGCGCTTATTAGAATGAATACGGTATGTATTTTTCAAAGCAACAAAGTCTTTGATACTGTAGTAGCGTTACAGCATCTTTTAAGATAAAAGTACAGCCCTGTACCTACTAGTGCCATCTATTCTTGTATGTGCACATGACCAGTATTGCGATCATTTCCAGGTCACACCCGTCTCAACCCGCCAGTTCCACATCGTCTGTACTGGACAAACCCTCGTGGACGACGCCTCAAACCATGAGTCAGCGCATGTCACGCCTCTACAGCGGGCGCTCCAACCCTGGCTCTGGTGGTGCCGGCAGCCTCGCCAGTCTCAACACAGGGTCATGACAGCACTAGCCGGCAAGGTTGTGATTCAGAAGAGGTCATGAGAGGTCATCATTGGGGTTTGACCAGGTCATCATGGGGTCGAGAGCAGGTTGTTATTTGGTAAAGAGGTCATCATTGGGTCGTGAGGTCATCAGTAGGTGGTATGGTCAAGATTCTAATATGGAGGCCACCATGCGGTCAGGGGCTTGTCATAACTAACTCATAATGACCGGATGAAATAATAAGAACAGCTTATTCTTAATTTGCTACCATCGGGTCACTTTGTCAGGTCGTAATATTCTGATTAGGTCAAAGAATATGGTATCTCTTGATGACTTATTTAAGGTAACCTGGTCAAAATTTGGAAAAAAGAAATTTCTTATTTTAGGCCAATGATCAAAGTGAGGCCAATGATCAAGCCTAGCCATGACTGAGACCTCTAAAGACATGGTCTCGCAGTTAACCCGTTACTTATAGACCAGTTGATTGTTTTTGGGATTTTGTTTCATTTTGTTACATCCATGTTTTCAACTTCGCTGAGGTCACTATTTTGTTTATTTGTGTTATCCAAAATCATGGAGCATTTATAATAAATTTTCAAGATGATTATTTTACTATCATGCAGTGATATAGCATTAAACCATGTTTATTTGTTTTCAAATTGTGTACATCTGTGAATTTTCTTGTTACATACATGTAATAATGTTGATGATGTCTGAAAGTTTGATAATTCTTCAAATGTAATTTTCATAACCAGTTTGTATTTGAAAGATGACGGTTATTGCATTAGTTTTCTGAAAATGTTATGAGTCGTCAAGATTCATACAGTTAGACCGATGTATCTTGAACTCTAATAATTTGAATCTACAGTTATCATTTCCCTTTTCTTCTCTTTAGATTATAAAAAGAATTTTAACAACTTCAAATTGGTATTTACTCTCTTGAAGTTTGAATTCAGCCGATCCAACTATATTCATGTTAATCGAAAACTCTAGACTATTGGCAATGTGGGGTTGAATTCTTCATTATAAGAAAATATGCAGCAGAACCTAACAAATAACAGAAATAGTCCAAAATGGTATGAGCAATGAATGTTAAAAGATATATGTAAATTAATGAGACATTTTTTTGTTGTTTCTAGTATTTGAAATATTGTAGTAGTGACCATTGATACCCTATTCTAAACCTTTAGTACCCAGTAATAATAGCCATACATAATATTAACTGGAAATTCTAATCATTTTTACAAGCTACGTGTATATCAAAATATCACACTAGTCTACAGTGTCATTTATCAATGTACACAACAAAGTGATGTGAAGACATCACCTTTGGTTGGATGCAAATATCTGAATGTTATGGAAGCTTATATGATGAAATTGAATGAAATTCTAAACGTTTCTTGCTCCAAATAAAGTTTTCTTTGAAGTACTTGCAGAATTGGTTAGAAGCAACACGTATAACCATGCTTTTGCAACCGATATTTTCTTTTCTCAGAAGCCATAATATGAAATTAAGTTAATTATAAAGCTACATGTACATGAATTTGTCTGGTCATTTTATGCTTTTGTGAAGTTAAGGTCATGTAGTTAATAAATCTCTATCTCAAAAAGACTATATGTCACTTCTTTACTGGCAAATTAGTCATTGCTACCTAGTTTTGCCACCCAGTAAAACTAGGGGCACATCACTTAGTTCTTTATTTGAATAAATTTATTTGATAAATCAATGTCACAGTGCTCGGGTGAGTTTTGCGACCGTTTTTAAAGTTTAAATTAAGCTCAAAGCTACAAAGAAGTGAGGGCTGAATCGTACACCTACCGTTGCCTACTCAGGTAGCACTAATTAAAACTGTAATGGCATGGAAGGATGGTTTCATGCTATAACACTCAGATGAAATGTAATTGCAAAAGATGATAATTATCCTAGAAGCATGTGTTCTGCAGAACATACATGTGTAAATGGGAGTTATGATATGCTACGGTCAGATAATCCGTATAATTGAAGCTCAGTATTGTAGTTGTTGCCAATCCCCAAGTTGTCTTGTGGCAGGCGTGTTGTGTATGGGCAGAATTGTCATTCCTCCAATATAATTTTCCTCTTCTGCTGCACTGTACACTATCATGGAGACTAACATTCACCACTGTCTGACAGACTGTAGAGGATGAGCATGCTCTTATGTGATGGAAAAGGGAATTGTACTACATAGCACTAATTAAACTGTACTGTCATGGGAGTGTGAAAGAGAGACGGGATTGTCGTGATTGTCGCACATATTTTCAAAAGTTCAGTTTAAAGTGTTTTTGGTACATAATGATTTTGGACAGGCTGCCAACTTCTTAGAAGCCGGCACGTTCATGTGCATTAAGAGGGAAGCTCACTAAATGTTGCCCTTTTTGATAAACACAAGCAACTGAGCAAGCAGAGAATAACTTATGGACTAGTCTTGAAAAATTTGTTTACTAAAAAAATAAATTGAATTTGGTTAAAAGCACAAAGTGTGGGTAAAAATATTCAAAGTTTAAGAAAACGTACCTATTTTAAATGAAAATAGTCTTCTAATTATCTAGGTTACCCCACCCTACAAATCTTGAAATTTGATATCTATAAAAAGATTGTTAAGCATTTTTCAGTTTGACATGGGTGATAATACGAGATGTTGGCAGTAACCTACATTCACCATCCAAGTTTATCTAAATAACTTTTTATAGACATCAAACATGAAAAAATCAAGGATGGGGCGACTTAGATAAATGTTGCATGACGAAGCATCTTTTTATTTGAAATAAGTATATTGTCTCTTAATTTTCTAGTTATGTACGTAAAGTTTTGTGCACATTTTTTCATCAAATAATCACACTGAAGTATTTTTCTTTAGAAAATATATTGCAGAGTATTTTGGAAGTTACTTACAAATACTTACAGATCCTCTTCTGACTGTAGGACCATGTCCGGATCCTCTGCTGTTAGCTCTGCATTTGTCTTGGTTGTAATTACCTAGTTACCTACCACATTGTGTGTATATCCAGTATATCAGTATCTTACCTTAAGTAAACGAAAATGGCCTAAATTCAGTGAGCTTACCCCTTAAGTTACACGCCATGTGTTTGATATATTGAAACCGGTAAATGGGATCCATTTATAATAAACATGGAGATGAGATAGGCTTTTTTTCAAATTCTCATTTCCAAGCAGACACTATAAAACCAATTTCATAACTCTTTGATAGTGGCAAATAGAATATGCATACTAAGGTATTTTTTAAGATACCATGTACAGGTTCTTGTCTGGGCAAAGTAATTATGTTTTACACTTTTTGACACCAACAGCAAATTTCCTCTGTGTTAATAGCTGTGAAAGCATAAACTCTGGCATGGTAGTGATTCTTGTCTGCTTTGTACAACATATGGGTAAACATTTTTAACATAGAATCTGTATCAAGATGCAGGCTCTAAGGTCTGCATTGATTGAAAATAATATCCTCTTTTATTATGACTTCTTTTTTTAGGAAAAAAGAGACCTTTCTAGACTGACTGTGAATTCTTGTGGGTTGCTACAATGTACCTACATGTATACATTTCACATGCAAATCTTAAGACAACACACCCATTGCGTGAATACACCACAGATTTTGAGCCTTGCAGAGGTCTTTTTTGAGGAAAAAAAAGTGTACCCACCTGTACATGTATGTAGCTGAATTCTTTCTTCAATAGCTATACATATCATACATGTAATTAACAGCTAGACATAGAGCCGGACGTGACATTCGTCTCCTTACACAGAACTCACTAGCTCATGTGTCACCTAGAAGCCCCTACAATAAGTCCAACAATAAATTCTGTATACCTTGTCATTACATTTGAATAAGTTTTCTTATCTCTTTTTAAAATGCATTCATGTGTAAGAATGATGTGCATGTTTCGATCTGTCCCAGATTTTAAATTGTGTTGTTTTTACATCTTAAAAAGTATCCAAGACGGTTGCGTTTCTGTGTCACTTTTTACCACATATATTATACGGGTCTCCATATGTCACCCAAAGGCCTCGCTTCATCTTGCCTCCTTCACACTTTTATTTCATTACTATAAAAGGTCTCACTTCTATTTCTGTAATAGCAGCAAAAAGACAGCGTTTTTCGATGAAGCCTATACGGTTTCAAGCATCATGTCGGAATGCGACATCTATGCTTGTGTAATGTAACGCATTAAGCTTGTAAATGGTATATACATTTGAGTAAACATTTTTTCACCAGTATTCATTCACTTCATAGAGCAAAGTAGATTTTATGTTTAGGCACTTGCTGGTTATTGTAGGCCTTGGGCTAGAAATTACATTTTTGCTCATAAAGCACAGTTCCAAGTCGCAATGATTACCTCAAATAAAATATATTTACTTTTCTGTACTCCCGCTGAGAAATTGCCTGTAGTAAATGGCATCTCTGTAGCTTTATGCAACTTTAGCCTGTGGACAATTGAAAGAGCATTTTTCATATTTGAGGGATGAGAAATTTGGAAATTAAAACTAACTTAAATTTTCATGTGATTGCAGAAGTTACATTTTAAGCTACAATGTAGGATAATAAAACAATTTAAATTGTCTACTACATGTATTTGAAAGGAGAAAAAACGTCGGTTCATTTTCCATTAATTGAAAAGGGTTCCCATGACAGAGATTCACTGCTACGTACAAATCTCTTGGCCTTTTCATCTAATTTTGTAAGTAATTTAGCTGTAAGAGATACTGCATTTCATCACGATATGGCCACATTAGTGATATACTAAATGGCCACCCACTCTTATACAGACATATTGCCATGTACCGGATATCACTTGTTACAAATAAACCTCCCACTCTCATCATGAGACATCATACATGTCATCAATTTAGTTGGAAGCTGCAAATGTCAGGGATGAATATTTATTTGTCAAAAGCCAAAGATGAATGTTTACATGTACGATAAGTATCCATCATCCAAAGCATCCAAATGTGGAATGTGTTAAAAATCAAAACAATTGAAATGAAAATGAAAATATGAAAGTGTACAGTTAATTTAAAGCCATCCATCTAGATTTGGCAATTAATTGATCTCAAAGAAAATGGACATTTAGAACATTGGATAGTGTACTTGTTTTTCACCAATTGAATTCTCTCAGGAAATTGGGCAAGAACTTACATAAATATGAAATGCACCTGTTGTTTCAAAAGCTTGATAATTTCATTGGAATATGTACATTGTAACCTTGTTGAAATTTATTAGACCTTACTCCAACACATGTCTTCTACGAATAAAAATTATCTTTAAGTCTATGTTGATTGTTCATGGTAGCTTCAGTAATAATTACGTAATAATTATTCAGTAGTAATTACGAAATTGAATTAATACTTATTTGCAGAACCAAAGCAATGATGTCATTTCAAACTGTCGACCCCATACACGCCTTGTATTTCAACTCAAAATGTCATACACTGTACAAAGTATCATACATGTATGTGCATCTCAAGTGATGTAAATAACTGAGTCCAAATATTAACAGAATCAAGATTACAACTGTCAGACACCAAAATTACAGCACAGGGATTTCTTGTGAGCATTTTGTAAAACAAACTATTACTCAAGAAATGAAAGCCTTCAATTGTCAGGCGTGATTAACCTAATTCCTTTCTAGGTGAGACTCGCTCTCTAGGGTTGTTAGTTGATACCTTAGTAATGTTATGTAATGGCAAATTCTACTCTTGATGAGAGAAGGTCCTTTGAAGTTTTTGTCTAGATGGATTTTCGAGGGTCCTCACTGCCTCTGGATATAGTCTTTGGAGAATGATGAAATGTGTTCTGTGATTTTTATTCTAACTATTTACTTTTCACACAACAATGTCAAACTCGTGAAAATTCCTTCATGAATCACTTTAAGAGCAATTCTGAAATACAATGTAGAGCCAACCCTGCACAAAAAGTGACAAGTCCTGAAATTTGTTTACAGTCTTTAGAAAACACTGACTATTGGTCTGTGGCCTTTTGAAATGAGACAGCTCTTGATAAAATATACCAGCCCATGGCCACCAAGTGTTTATTTCATACATTGATTACATGGTACTCTTCTTGATCATTGCATTAGCTCTTCTGATAAACACATTTTTAACATTTGAAATTTTTAACTTATTTGAAGAAGGTGGTTAGCTACGGTAACCTAGTGATGCCAAAGTCATTCTGATTAGATATAAATATTCTTTTTTAACTACTTTGACAGAGACAATGAGAAAACTCACAGACTGGCTGAAAAGTTTCTATTAATACCGGTGGAAGTAACTACACTTACACAACTTAATTACTTTTTACTCTTACATGTACATGTACATATATACATGGTCATGTACATCACTGAGGTTACCTAATATAAAAACAGTTTAGTTTGTAATTAGAAACAGGAAAAAAATGAAAATATGATTATGTTTATAGAATCTAAAGCAATCTGAGAAGTTGGTAGGAGGTCTGAAAATATCAAATCCCCCTCTACTTCCATAAAATGTGCATTGCTTTAATTAATAAAGTACAGAAAATCTAGTCTTTCATTTGTTGCAAGAAGCATGAGTTTAAAAATTGGATATTTCCTCCCACATTGCTGAAGGTCATGCATTTAAGTCTATGGGTTGCAAAGGCTACTTAAACATGTATTGTAAATTCTTTAGTGCTTTAGAGCTCTTTTTTGTTATGTATTTTTACGTTTTTGTGCTACAAGAATTACTCGTGTTATAAAATATACAATTTCTAAGTAGTATGTTTTCAAATATCTGTGATTCATAAAAGTTTTCAATAATCACAAGTACAGTTGTATGACATTATTATAAGAAGATTCTTCCACCAAATTTATAGGGCTAGCCGCTATACGCCGACCACTACGTGTACATGTACCTGTGTGGCACCTACATGTATTCACCAAGATCAGGCGCATTAGACCATTCGGCCATCCTGGCAGAACTAAAGATCTGTCATTCCAACTGAGGGTGTTAATTATCCCGTCTCATAGTAAATGTAGCAGTTTTCACTGAATTGTTTCACACACATGAATAATTGCAGTTAATTACAATACATTTACAGTAGAACCTCCAATTAAGACCATCTCTGTATTGAGACCACCTAACACTAGTCACAAAGTTGGTCCCTAATAGAGAGGTTCTACTGTATATATAGATTGTGTAAGTAATAGTCAACATGTTTGCGATACACTTCAGTGAACACTGCTACATGTTATATAAGACTGATCATTAATTTACCACCCTCAGTTGGAATGATATGTGTATTAGTTTTCTCAAGATGGTCAAGTGATCTAATGCACCTGCCTTAAGTGCGTGGTGAATACAATGTTGTTACTACAGTGGTAGTGATCCAGTGTTGATTCCTGTCAGAGGCTAAGTGACATACATGTATCACTATATATTTAGAGAAAGAATCCTCAAATGTCAATGCTTACACTGAAGTCAGTTAACTATTGTATTATCATAAGCTTTTACTGTTACATTGTGGATGTCATCAAGTAGATCCTCTACCACCTGTACTTTTTATTTTCATCATGTACATGTAAATAATCATCGTTACTTGTTTGTCAAGGTTCAAAAATCATTGTTGCATTTCAATTTTTGCTATGAAAATATGGACTTACTTCATCCTTTCTGCTTTGGTGTGCGTGATAATGTGTCTACTGTATTTTTGTTTTGTTTTAGGTGTGACAGTTGAATTATATAATTTTAGCTATGATGCACATGTATATGTGTTTTGTGTCGCTATGAATTGGTGAACATGTTATGTTTATAAATGAACATGTGCATGAATGCAAAAATCTTGATTGTTTTCTTATTTTAATGTATTTCGTTAAATGTAAGTGCTTATACACCATTATGTACTGTTAAGAGTTTGAAACAGCTTAATTGGTAATTGTACAATGTATGCAATTCTGGGGAAAAAAACTTTGAAATAGAGAGCTTGTGATATAACTTAAATTAGATACTAGTATGTCTGAATGTATTACACGCATACATATGTAAAATGTACATTGTATTTGTGTATGATAGTGTATCAAATTTGCATTTTTAAACTTTGGATAGCTCTTAGAAAGGTTTATCTGTGATAGTAATGTGGCTCATTTTTTACATTAAAAAATGTTAAACATCCAAGTAAAAAAACTCTCTGTGTTTGGATTTCATTTAAAAATATTGATATTTTGCATATTCTTTTTAGGTTGTTAACTGTTATGAAACTATAATTTTGGTATTTTTGCAAATGAACTTACCAAAGCAGATACATTTGTATTGAATGAGAACATTCAACATAGTAAGTGTGTGATATGGTGTCACTAGATTTTGACTGGTTAAACAGTAGAGAAAGAGTGCACAAATACCTCTCTTGTACTGTATTAACTGTGTGATATGTCCCTAAGAAATGGAGACACTTGAATGTTACACCAGTATTATAGAACATGAGAATATTTTCAGGTTATTTATTCAAGTTAATTAGCGAGTTATATGAATTGGCTAGGGCTGCTTGATATTATGAGTGAATACTATTCACACAAAAATGCCATGTTTTCATTTCTCCAAGAGATTATTGTTACACATAGATGCAATTATGTCAAAATATTATTAAATTTTTTGTTTTGAGTGAATGAGTAGGGAGATCTTGGATACTTTACCGATCTTTTTTTCTGTGTTGTTAAGCTTTAAATTGTACATATGTAACATATGTTTATAATGACCTTAAGCAGTTTTAAACTTATTATAATGTGTGTATTATCTATTTTAAGAACTCTGAAATAAATAGCATGTAAAAAATATATTGTAACTTATTATTTAAGATGTTTTTATGTTATGGATAATACTTAGCAGTTTCCTTTTTGGTATTATATAATCATGAGGTACTGTAAAACTAGACATTTTTGCACATAATTAATTTGTGGTTTTATCAATTGATTACAAAATCATTTGATTAAATATCAGTCAAATATTTATGGTTGTTTGAATATATAAGAAGAGTTTCATAACAATGTAAAATTGAAGGTAAGCTATGAAATACATGTAACAGTCCAGGCTAAAAAGGCAAATAGGCTGATAACACACCTCACAGTTGGTTAGGTATGATACATGTACATATATATACCTGGTATCAGCATTGGAAATTTAGAAATCTAAAACTGCAAAATATTCTGGTTTTACTGTATGTTCTTACATATAGATATATACTATGTTCATTAAAGCATAAATATCGGGGAGATGACTAAGATACACTATGACCATTAAAACATAATAATTATGGGGGAAATGAAATTGTGGAAAATGGAATGTTTCATTCCATGTAAATCTGCCTCAAGGACAACCATGATACTACCATTCGTTCTGTGACGTACATCTTTATATATTTCTGGCTTATTCAAAGAGGGTATAAGAAAGATGGGATCTTCTGTTGAGGAAAAAGAAGCTGAAACAATAATAAAGTGTGAAAAGGGGGAAAAATTGTGGTATTCTCAGATAGAAGACTGGACAATCGAAAAGCCAAACATTTTGGCAGATTTGGAGTTTGTATGTGTGAGGTGAGGGCCATGGGAAAGGGAGCCTCTTAGGGAGGCTAAAAGATAGAGTATGGAATGTTTTGACCCCTTGTTACCCCACCTCAACGTTCTGTTATAGCTGTAATATTACACAGAAAAAAGGCAATAACTTGATTAATTAAATTCCTCAGACAGTTCAACAGACATTGAAATCCAATTATTACAATTTTTTGCATCTAGTTAATTAATTAGTGAGACAAACGTGTGTAGATTATTGATATGCGAGTTATTTGTGGTGATAGACCCATCCCTTACAACAAACAGCCACGTGACACGCTTGAGCACTAGAGATGGGACGCGTGACCTAAACTCGTGACTTACACCGTGAAAAAAAATCCATTGTCATATCACAACATCATGCAATTACATTCCATATAACTAATATAGTAGTAAACATTCAGCACGTACCTAGTTATTTTCTTTTCATTATTTTTTTCATTTCATTTGGAGACATGAATAAGCATTGGCAAATCAATAATGTTGTGGAATGGAAGGTCCGAAGTGGGTGTCTGTGGAGGGGGTGGGGGGAGGGGGTTGGGCGGTAATTTTATATATACAAGGTATGCAATTGTGCACCACATAACCTACCGACAGGGGACGTGGTTAAAATTGTGACAGATTTGATGTCCTCCAATATTCTACTTCTTTTATTTTCTGGTAATCTTCTGTGGCTCCCGCAATATATATCATATAAATCTCAACAAGCACAAAAAACATCGTAAATGCACTTCCAGAGAAGATTTTAACTTGTTTTTGTTTCTTGTTTTTTTTTAAATTTTTTTTATCTTTGATATTTTCGATCCTTGCAACCTTTTGCTAGTACAAAGCACATTAAATAGACTGTTTGTCCGCTACCCTATCCCACAAAAAATGGATCCAACCGTGCAACTCCGCATTATCCATGCTCAAATAGCTCTATTAGAATTCAGCTGATCTTAGTACATGACTATAAACATTATTTTTTGTAGCACCAATTGAAACGACATCCCAGTGGTAGTAGTATGAGTGGAGCGGCTTTTTCTGACGATAGATTCAAATTGCATTTGGCATTAGTCCTTCCCTTAATATACGATAGCACATTCTATGTAAATTGAAAATGAGATGTTATGTAACACATCGGATGTTTGTATAGAGTATGACTTCAAGATCATTACTAATAAGATTGAAGCGACTTCGCACATGCACATTCCGGTTCATTTTCTTAACATTGAAAGGGTTTTAGTCCAAATTTGTGTGCGTCTGAAGAAGTGCTGCAAATAGAAATAATCCTCTATTTTGTTTGAGTAAAATGGAGTGCTTCTTATAAATTCATGTAAACAGTTGGACCCATTTTACTCAAGTTTGAAGGGAGTAAATTAAACATGCGAGTTATTCAAGATATCGAGTTATCAGAGTGATTGATAATGGAAAGTAACATGAATGGAAATATTTATATTTTTTATTTGAGCTACCCATGAATTTCAGTTGTCAGGACTCGAGATAAACAGGTGCTACTTTATTTGAATTACTGCTATGATGAGCAGGCACATATGCCTCGTGGTACTACACATTAAATAGGTACAGGTCAGGTGAATAAACGCTAATGTGATTGATAAGCACGTCTGCACTCCGGTTGCCACAGGGGGTTGAGAAACATATAGTGTGATAAGGATGCCAATGGCCTTGTGTAGATGTAAAATCGCTGTGAATTGCGACTGTAAATAAGCACATTTACCTGTATTCACACTGGCACCACATGCAGCGCACAATGACACAAGATGAGAGGATGTGATGTAAAGAAGTAGGTCGGATCATATTAAGTCAATCTGATCAATGTCCCTGACTTGGATAACATGGATGCAATCAGTCAGAGAGATCTGGAAGGCGATCTCAATCAGGAAAACTAACAATATGCTACGAATAGGGACGAAGGTGCATATGCTATGTGGCATGCATACGTTTGTGTCCTTGTTGCATGGCTACGATGGTGTACATGTACTATGAGACTGAGGGCTGCGCCAATGGATGCTCCTCCCTACATGTACCTCCACCCTTCCAAACTCACCCCCGTCTGTTGGCCCCGTCTGTGATATCACATCCCCTCATTTTATGTGATGTCTGCTTGAGAAATACTGTCTGCCATGACAAGTAAAACAAACAAGAATTTATCAACAATTATTGCTAAGAATATTACAATTGATTTTATGCAGGCACTGCATAAGTAGATCCGCCTTTACACAGGTGACGGTACTGTGTGAGCAGAACATACATGTAGCTTATTTCATTGTGGCTCACATACTACTTCACCGGAGTTCTGCTTCAAAGATTTACTCATCCAACCCAAAGTTAGGTAGTCACACCACTTTATTCACCAAGCTAGATACTAAACAATACCCCTGAGCAATACTCTACCTGATTCGGCTTCTATATTTGGGACTGTTTGTTTGACCATTCAAATGTTGTACCACCACCCATCTCCTATTGACATATGGCTAACAAATACCTATAATTCTTAAATGAATGGTAAAAACTGTTTTTCAGCCTATTATGATTATTCAGGTTCAGCTCTTATCTTTCATTTGCCGCGTGCCTTTTTCCACAGCATTTCTACCATCCATTCAGTGTACAGAAAATGACATTGCAACCTTTGGGTTTGAAGAATTGCAGAAGTCAACAGAGAAACATTCTGGGCAGAAATTCGAAAATGAATTCGCTGGATTTCTATTTCAATAAGTACTGAGGAATTCTGGGCTAAATTGATAAATTCTTATGTCCTTAACCCTAATCAGTACATTAGGAATCTGTTCGGAACCCAGGGGTATATTTTTTGTGATATCTTTTCATTCGCTTGGTATTTTTTTCTTTTCATTAGTAGTTTCAGTAGTTGTCACACTATAGCTTGCCTTTATCAGGAGTGACAATTTTTTGATTTGGTTAAAGATTAGGACGTATATAAAAAATATGTGATTGGGGTCCACGTGGACCTCACACCCGTTGAGAACAGATAATGCAGAGTGCACTGAATATATATTTCATTGAAGTCCTTTTATGAAGTTGTCAGCTCATATCTTGCCATTATCAAGAGTGAATTCGATTTTATTTGGTTAAACATAAGGATCAATAGGAAAACAATTTTGTTGGGGTCCGTATGGACCCCAAACAAGATGAGTACAGAAAACAGAGGGTTGTTCGGTAATTCGACCTATTAAAATACTTATGTAATAAAACACATAAAGGGTATCAAATACAGTATGTCTTTTAGTTTTTGGCGTAAGTTATGCCTAAGGCACATTCCACCGCAAGGTAGGTCTACAGCCTGTCTACGACCAAAAACGCACGGAGATCGTAAAGATCCGCGAGTGTTAAGTGCGATAAACGCAGCATTTTTTTAAGGTCGCAGGGTCGCCGTAGAAGTTCTTCTACGACCACCCTACGTCATGGCCTAACCGCAAGGAGGCAGTGCCGAGACCTTACGACACAGAGGATTTACCCGCATGCTCTCCGCACAGAGTCTTAGGACCGTGCGTTCCCTGTACCATAAACGTGCGGATCCCGTACTTTTGTAATCACACGGTGCGTAGAACGTAAGTTATACGTGAGTACAACGCACGTTCGATGCACGATGATCGCACGGGCACCTCAATAAAAAAAAACTCGATCCTGTGCCGACGCACTCATAACGCACGGAGCCCGTACGTATGTGCCCACAACTGTACTTTTGTCCATGCATGCGGAAAACGCCGTAGACGCCGCAGACCTCAAGACGCCTTGCGGCGACCACGCCCGCAAGGTGGAATGTGCCCCTCGCTTTAATTAGATAAATGTATCAGGGTATCAAAACCAATATGCCTAGAATAAATAGGAAAGGGCCCAATTGGGCGTTACTATGGGGTCGAATCTCAAGCCGCACTTACAGCACAGATTAGTTACACTGTTTAACTAATCTGTGCTTACAGCAAGATGGGTGGTAGATCAGTAGCAAACACTTTACGTGTAACGACTTGCAGACCACGTGGTTAACTGTAAATGTACGGGCCACAAGCCCAGTAGATATTACAGCTTTTCCACCAAGTCATTGGCATCTTCGTCACTGTATATTGTCACATGTGCGCCTATACCGGAGAAATTCATCAGACAAATGGTCCTTTTAATATGCAAATTTACTTGTAACACATTCAGAGCAGTGTGCAAGTCAAACTCCCTCTGTCTCTCCCTGGATATCACTGTAGTTGTACAGCTTTTTTTTTCTGCAAAATGTAATAACATTTTAAAGTCTGTTATTACGATGATGATTGCCCATGGATCGCTGGTGTTCATGATACTGGATTTGCTCAATATCCTCTTTTTATTCAGACAAGCAAGTTTGGGTCATGAAATAATCACTGGGGGCATCCAACAGTTACATATGTGTCTCTTGAAAATCAGTAAAATATGGAGAAAACAGAATTAGGGACACATACGACTTCCAACATTGATCCATATGGAAACATCATTTCTTCAAACATTGAGCTATGGGAGAATGGCCAACAAATTAAGATATAAGACGTGGATCCATTCATAACTCCCACCATCACATCTACGTAAATGAGCTAATGCATACGACCTCGACATATCAGATTGGACTAACCTCTGCCCGCTTTGAGTCGGGTGTAATTAATGACTGTGTGTCTCACATTCTCATTGACTTGTACTTTGGTCTCCTTTTATACAATAGAACCTCCAATGAAGACCTCCTCAATAAAGATACTGCCTGAATACCCCGAGTCAAAAGTCACCAACGAATCGTGATGACTGTTGGTTATAAAGCCCCGGTCTGACAGTTGCACATGATCTTATGTAGAATGCTGGATTTGCACTGCACAGTTTAATAGGATCTGGTAATGCATGGGAAACAATGATACGCCACTTTAAAACACGTTTATGTAGTTAGTCACAACTGATTGATGATTCAGATCCGATATTTGTGACTGTCTGACGGTAGGCTTCATTCTGTAGAGATAAAGCAGCTCTCATTCTGGTGGCTTCAAATATTTTGTGTGCCAATTGCAATCGAGCAACAAACAGACTGAATTTGAAAAGCATCAAAATCACATTCAAATATTATTTTTAGCCAATTATTTATTTTACAAGTATATTTCGTGTCATGGACACATCCTCAGCATCAATGAAACAATTATTACAGTACAATCAAAACTGCTTTTATAGTCAGCATACAATAATGCAAAACGAAGATTACAACATATTCAAAAACAAGATTATAAAGTGATCATAGTCTTATGATGACAACTTTATGGTCAGTTCCCTGTTGGGGTACTCATCTTTTGTATCTATTGCGGGCCTCACTTCCTGTTTGTGCAATGCTTCCAACGCCACTAAGAAGGGTTCGCCACGTGAAGTCTGATGCAGATTATCAATGTCCTGGTCAGTGAGTAGAGTGTCATAACAGGTCATCAAGTGCGTCTTAATGGGCCCTAGTCTAGTTATATTCTCTTTGAATCGAGTTTGTAGATGTCTGCCAGTCTGCACGCCTTGCAGCATTGACATGTCAATTGGTACACAACCCCACTCTTGAGCACTCTTGTCTACAGATGGTTTTAGTGATCGAAGGACAGTTTTAAGTGTCCTGATCATCATCATTACAACTGTACACTGGTCACATTTTTGTCATCCATTTCCAAAGGACAAAAGAGGAAAGAGCAGCCCCATACCAGCCTGTTTGCTCACTGTGCAAACCACCACCCACGGCAACACCACAGGGGATATATGTTTTAGATTTGTATGCTAACCTTTGCTTTTGGTACATCGTTGCTTTCTTCTGCTTATGATATCGTTGGTGCTACACAGTGGTTCACTAGCTTCTGGTTAAAATACACAAGCAGAGGCATCAAACCTCTGAGCAGAAGTTAACAATATACTTAGAGAGCAGCAATTATCAAAAATAACTGAAACGTGTGTCCCGCTGTTTTATACCAAATGAAAATCCCCCAAAGCACATACAAAAGGTAAGTAAGTAAGTAAGTAAGTACTAAAGAAAGAAAACTTGCAAAAGGAAGATAGCAAAAGCATGCTAGCAAAAGTAAGCAAACTAGCAAAAGCAAGCCGGCAAAAGCAAGGTAGTTAAAGCAGAAAGCAAGCTAGCAAAAGCAAGCCAGCAAACCCAAGCCGCTAGCAAGAGCAAGCTAGTAAAAGCAAGCTAACAAAAGCAATTCAGCAAAAGCAAGCAATCTAGCAACAACAAGCTAGCAAAAGTAAGCTAGCAAAAGCAAGTAAATAGCATATTGAAACCCAGAGAAAAAGCACGCAGCTTGCAAAAGCAAGTCACCGAAAGCAAGTCACCGAAAACAAGTCACCAAAAGCAAGTCACCGAAAGCAAGTCACCAAAAGCAATTACTGAAGCTGGCAATCGACAGTACGGGTCATGGTGAGCGGCCCCGGAGATTAGTAGCACCATGGACCGCACCGACTCCGACTTCTGAAGGCTAAGTTAAAACATATACAAGCCAACCTCTGTGTGAACATGGCGCCTCACCTCTCCAGCACCAGAGTACCAGCTGCTCTTGAAAGACTTCCACATACACCCCCCCCCCTCCAATTGCAGTGTCATTACCTAGTCAAAATCTCTCCACTCAGAAGACTCCTTGCAAAAGTAGAGCGAAGGTCAGAGAGTCCCTAATAATGAAGAGAAATCTGTAGCTGCGCTATATATATATAGCCATTTCTCTTCGCTCATTATAATATCCCGCCACGAATGGTTTTTGCGGAGGCAAAATCATTTAATCTCCTGTGTATTTTCATACCCCATGGTTCTATAAATTGTCGGGAATGATATTCGTGACTGTGCGTTTCAGACTGGTTCCCACCCGCTCCAAGCAGACGATTCCCCCCAAAGCTAAACGGCAACCTAATTCCCTCATCTATAAATAGGCTCAGTTGGGTTGGTTTGGCAATTGTAGTTATTTTGGACCCTTTAGTCGGCGTCCGTGTACTGACTGCAGAGACGGGGTCGTCAGAGGTTGCTGTCTTGTTGTAAACTTCCTCCGATATAGCTACTAGTAGTGCTGTACCCTTTTCAACATGAGGATGACTTATATACAGCCGAGAATTGTTATGTGTATAGGCTATGTGTCTATTAGTGCTTGCTGTGTGTATGTCTTTAAACCATGTTTTAAACAAAACAACAAAATGACAAACAGTAAACAAACAAATCACAAACAAACACAACACGCACACACACACACACACACACACACACACACACACACACAGAGAGAGGCGCTGTATCTCGTGCTCACATTATGCTAAGTCGTCTGAGCAATATCCTCACCAACACATTTCATGTTAATAGTAAATTGATAGATACATGTTATACAATGTAATCACGTCTCCATACTTTACCCAATCTAGACATTAAACATGGCTATATTTTTTCTATAAATATTTCAAAATTTTGAAAAATTACTACTACACAAAAACACAGCTGTCCCTTTAAAAAAACGTACGTACGCCCGTTCTGTGATAGCGTATTAGATGTCATGTAATTCAGTGTTCTGCTTCACGCCAGTAATTCAAAAATTGAAAATTTGCAAACATTCTCTTAAAAACCTAGACCAGAAACAGGGTGACTTTCAAAAAGGCACGGGCATGCGTAGTCTCATGAGACCTTCCTGCTGTAAAAGGCAGACAGCAAATTTGCATATTTCCGCGCCTCCTGCGCCAGCTGGGCTCTGATTGGCCGGCGCACCTGCTGACGTGCGTGCTCTCACTCCTTATTTGGTAGTGTGACGTCAGCAGCACGTAAAGTCGCCTGCTACTCGTGAGCGCCCATTCAGACTTAGATGAACAGCGTAAACGCGAGCAGCCAAAGGAAAACAACTAGTGACCGAGTGACTACAACTACTTAAAAGCGGATCACAGGACAGGACGCTTCACAGCTTTTATTAACCACCCGACAGGCTGTCACCATTTTTTAGATCAAGCAATTGTACATCTTGGAAATAACAATAGACACACCAAAAAGAGGACAAACAAACAAAAGGACTTTGTGGAGTATCATGTCGCCGTCCCAGATGTGGATGAACATCGGACTGTTGGCATTGGTTGCGGCATCATTCACACATGGAGCGCCAGTCTCAAGTGAGTAACTCTTACCTTAACCCGAATATAGCCATATCATATTCTTAGTAGTCTTAGTGGAAACTTGGGCTAATCAAGAGCCATATGAAACACCTAACATTGCACCCTTAACTTCGAAACAAACTTAGCTGACTGCTATCCCAATCTAAATGTTTGAGGATCCTAACCTAACCCCAGAGAAAGGCGTTACCAACTTTAATGCTAACTTAAGTGAAATCTTCACTAACCTTAAACCTGATTAAAACTTGTAATTGCACAAGTGAAAACCTGTTTAGTGAAACGTTAACCGTACGAGTGCATGAGAAAAATACCCATCCCTATCTATTGTCATTGTGAAACTTCGATAATCTTAAACCCATTGAAAATCGATTGCTTAATCTAACTCTAATGTAAACACAGCTCCATTTATGGCATTGAACATTCGAGATGATAGCAGGTTTGCTTCTGCAAGTGCTGGATGATTGTATTCGTGGATATGCTTAACGTTTGCTCATTGCTTATAACACAGCTATCACATAAATGGTCATGTGCACTCATTAATGCAAGGTGGGAGAGTACAAATGTCCCAAAGCAAGTTGTTAACTGAGCGCAAAAGTAACCTAGCTGTTGAATGGTGCTTAATTCATACAAAAGGTTGTACTAATTAGTAACCACATCAACACACGACTTCTTTAACTATCGCCCAGTTCTATTCATTCAATACATGAAAAAGAAAGCAACCAAAATAGCCTACCATAAACTACATGAGAAGCACTCGAACTTCCACTCTACAACCACCGAGGACTAAATGAAGCATCCCCATCTATAAATAGCGCAAGCAGTCCTCACTAGTGAGCCCCGCAGCTCTATAAATACCCGGAAGCGTCATCACCAAACCCTAATTTGCACAGCTCTGACCCTCCAATCTCATTATAACACCTCAAACGCTAGAGACAACCGTCCTAATCACCTAGATGTACTGGTAATTAATGCCCATCAGCTTGACGTCCAATGTGATTTATGCTGTACTCTGCATAATCCTCTTCCGCCCACGCACAAACTAACAATCTCTATGCCATCGATTGAGATAGTTCCAAAAATGGCCGCCCTGCGCATTGCTCACACTTGGTGCTAAATATAGCGGGAATTGGTTGGCTGTGATAAAGTGACTGTCATTGTGTAACTTATGTTGACCTTATCAAAGGGTTTTTGTTGTGATGGGGACACGCAACACAGTGACAGCAGGGTTGTTTCGAACATGTGATAGGATGTGTATTTATGGCCATTTTGTTGCTTGTGTTACTGATGTTAATATTCTTGCTGCTCTGTTGCTGTTGCTGAATTGGTTGCTGTGTTGAAGTTTTCGTAACCGTGTTAAAGTAAACCAATCTGCACGTTGTTGTCATGATATGTCAGCAACAGCAGCAACAGCAGCAGTAGCAGCAGCAGCAGCAGGAGCAGCAGCAGCAGCAGCAGCAGCTAATGCTGCCCTTGCTACAGTTGCTGCTGTTTTGGTTGCTGTCCTGCTTCTGCAACTGCCATATAAAATACAACATTACATAGTATTTTCTCAATCTTTACACGTATGAAGCATTGTTATTGTACAACTAATTACTCTATACGGCTAAGTTTATGCTGCTTTTTGCCATCACCGCATGCTACAATTTTGATGAACACAACTATTTCATTCTACAAAGAGAAGATACATACATTTACTCCCGAGCAAATAATTCTCTCCCAAATCTGCCTCTGCTGAAAAACAGATAAGCCCCGTAAAGTATTTACAAGTCAATTACTTGCTGAGATGAAGACATTTCGGGGAATCATGACCATATATGGTGCTTCTGTCACGTTTCTTAGAATGTTCTGGCAAGCTTCAGTAGGCCCGTATATGGCTCCTGTTATCTCACGATCTGACAAAAAGTTCAACCACCTCTTCATTTTTTTCCTTACATTTTCATTTTGTGTATGTTATCACCTTTAAGAATTTCAAAATTCGTGGCTTTAAGTGTAAACATATATATGCCAACCGACAAAAGTTTTTAAAAAGAACGTGGAACCATATATTGCCTTTACCACATGGATGGGCCTCCCTCGGTGTGAGCTGGTGAATTATGCACTGGTCATTTTTCTGAATGATTCTTTCACTTGTTCACAATAAGGCACACATTTAACTGTGCCACATGGGTGTACTTAAAGTCCCAGTCAGATAGTCACGACTGTTAAATCTCCGACAATTTACGATGAGTGAGAGGAGAGATGTAAGAGAAATAATGAGACTAAAATGATTCAGTTTGTAAACAATATCAACTACAAAACTAAACAAACAATTACAACAAACAAAACAACACAATGCTGAATTACGGCTTTATTTATCGGGCATGTCTGGACCGTAGCATAACAATTCTCACGTCCTCATGGGTGTACTGAAAGCATTGTATCTTCATTGCTTCCGTATCATTGTAGCTTTAACGTATTGTGCAACTGGGACCTTTGCTATACATGTACATAATTCATAACTGCTGTCAAATATGCTGCATTTTGTGTAAGAGCTTTACTTTCACTACACAGTGTAAATACGACGAACGGACACAAATCGAATTTTCTTCAAAATGCAAAGCGACTTTGCTTTGCAGACTGTAGCATTAACTCTTGCCTGGCCTATACGATTTCTATCTTCATCATTACACAAACGTTTTTTTATTCTTCTACATTATCCTTAGCAAGTTTGTGAGAGTGTAACATGCCCCACTTTAATGGAGTGTACGGCTTGAAGATACTTTTCCACCCACACCCCTCCTCCTATTTGCCTATTACACAATGCAATATACTGCATAAGATTGCCAATTTTAATTCCCCCCTCTTTAAAACTAGTTACCATAATCCCACCTCCACGAGGTATTTACCTTGTCTATTTCTTAGAATGCTGCATGCTATATGATAACCTAAAACGGTAGTCTTATTAACTCAACATAAGTTAACATCAATTTACTATTGAAACCTAAGAGGTTGAGTGGGAGAGACAAAATTAGTCTGAGTCTTTTTTGTAAAAAGCAAGATAGTTATTGGACGGTGAAGTCAATGACAAAGCGCCTCTCTGTTGAGGTCCCTCAATGGGTCAAAACTGACACCGCTGTTTTGGAGGCTGTGGCAGAAGATAGACGTGTTCTTATCCTCTAAAACAATACCGTTTAGACTCCTTATTTACAAACAGATATCTTAAGAGTCTCAAAAATGATACCTTTCGAATGCCAGGCAATTTTTTACTTGCATCTTTTAAAAGAGACATAGGAACGTAGCACTTATAGTTTTCTCAGCTCATGTTCGGGTCTCAGAGTGGGACTTAAATTAGGCAAAATGACAGAGGAGGATCTAGTGCTGTGTGCATGAGAGACCCAAGCCTTTGATCATCGGCTGACGTGTGTGTGAGTGTTGGGCATAAACAGTGTGGATGGCTTACCAGAATAGGAGTTGTGAACAGAAGCCCTGTACGTAGTAGTCATGGGGGTAGCCAGACTAGCAAAATGGTGGGATGATTTTGAGTCACGCGTTCACATCATGTTACATATCATGGTCGGTGACGTTTTGCAAAATACTAAGCAATATAAAACAAGTTAGGAGCTCAAGTGAATATGCCAAAACGAGAAGTCAGCAGCAATATTTGACGAGTAGCTACAGTGTATCTCATTTTAGATACATTTGTTTATACTATATAACACATTAAATGATTAAAAAACTAGATGCACTATTAATGAATAAGTGGGTATGTACATAGTACGCACCTGATTAGAATAAACTATTCTAAGCCTACACCGTAAATAAACCTTGCCTTGCTTTTGATAGGATACAAACATTCCTGTGATGTACCGTACTTAATTTAAATAATTAGTCCATACATGACACAATTGCAGGTTGCAGAGAAAACATTTGTGTTGGCATGGCAACTCGATGAATTCGTCATCAGCATGAGCAAATACCACAAATGAACTAATTAGGAACGGAGGTGTAACGCAAAACCCCGTTATAACGAACCGCAGACGATATTCCAAACGAGAGCGCGTCGCCACTAACTTGTGACGCAAATCCCAATGTTCGTACCTGTTTATATAGAATGTTTCACAACCGGGAGCAATGGGGCACATGGGGCATTTCCTGATTGGGGTCACTGTTTGTGTGCTTGCTTTAGTCACACAGCTCTCATTAGTCACTGTACTATATTAAAGTATTGTCCTTGAAACAGTAGATGCTAGTTAATAAGGATCATATATTAGCGAACTCTCTCATCATATCATGTTGTTTTATAGTCACTAACGCCCAATATCTAGTGTCTACATTCTCCGTTCACACACACGTACCTTGTCACTTTGACGTAAATGTACTACCCAATTTATTTTATACGAATACAAAAGTTTGTCATCATGACAATAATTCAAAACTGGACACGATGCAAAGAAGTAACGACTGTCAACGAAAGAAATTAATGAGAAAATTAATCAAATTACGTTACCTGCCACAATGGCGTATAATCAAGCCTGCCTTTGCAGCTATACACTGTTGCCATCTGAAAGTAACATTGACAATGGTAATCATGAAGCACTGTGCTGTGGTGAAAAGCGGCTCAAAGATTGAGCAAAAATTGAAAGATTTCCTTTGAATTTGAGTGTGATAACCCTTCTATGATGAAGCACGTTGGAGAGTTCAAGTGGGGGCAAAATTGGAAGGGAGAAATGTTTTCTGCTGAGCTCCTGTAATTGAACCGTTTGGCATATGTGAAAAAATAATGCAACAAACAAACCCAACTCAAACTGAACAAACAGTAAGTTATGCAAATAAATTACAACAAATACAGCTTCATTATTGTTACCCTGTAATTTCCAAACCAGTGGCCACTAAACAAGAGCTGCTTAAATAATACGGTATGCAATTGAATGCCATTATTTCTACTAATGGACTTAACAAGGGCTTTTATAGTTATTGGTAGAAACACGAATAATTGCCTTGTTATGCAAATAAGTAGCACTATACACTGTGTTTTAGAGGAGTTAGTACATACGATGCGCAGTGTTTTGCAATTTGGAAAAAATAATGTAAGTAGGAATAAATGCTGCTGTGTTATTCCAACTTAACAAGTGATTAAATACAACACATAATGTAAATTAGCAGAAACGCACAAGGAAAATATAGTGGTTATGCTAAAAAGTGACAGAAAAAAGCAGAAAAAAAGAAAAAAAAACTCATTATGTCAGCAATGACGTACATGGAACCTGATCAACAAGGCTTTAATAACACTTTGGGTGTCAGGTGTGAAAGTAAGAGGTGTTGATTAGGCTATCATCATTAACCAATATTAGTGCCCAATTAGAACAAATGTAGGTTTTCGGGGAGATGCACTCACTATGCATATGTTTGGTGCTAGGTGTTTCATTCAAAAGAACATCCACGAACAGTGCCAAGATGATGGACGTAACTTAAGTGAACGAAAGACACATAGCACAAAATAATGAAAAAACTATTTTTTATCACGAAAGCATCACTATAAAACCTCAAAACTGAGTTCCCTCTAAACATCGCTTTAAAACAATTACACTTGTAAACCTGAAGTGATCCACATCCCAGATCAAACAGAACATGAACAGCTGGAGCCGTATTATCCTCATGTTCACAAACTCAGCCCAATACAAAGCCGCACGCAATATACAGCAGCACCCAAAAAGTCACCAACCCCGGCAACCCGGCTAATTTCCTTATGAATGGCGCCTAAAAATAGTGCGGTCGTTTTTCTCGCCTGCTCTTGGCCCCGTCGCGTATTGATCTGCGTGGGTGGAGTGTGTGCTGTTGCTGACAGAGAATATAGGGCAATGTTGGGGTTTGCTCAGGCTGGTTGTGTTTGGATGTATGCAGATGGGGTTATTCCTGTCTTTGTGGAGAAGCGTGTATGTCGCCTGCGATGACGTGTGCACTATTTTGCGCGGATGTGCTTCCGCTTGTCTGGGTTGTGGAGAATGGATGTATTTTGGGTTTCTGAAAGCTTCAATGAGGATTGAATGACAATACAAGATTCGCTTTTCCAGCGTTAACCCCGAACAAAACATTCGATTTTGATACATCTTCTAGAACATCCATGGCAGTGAATCCTGTAAGGCCTTATAAGCTAGTTGTGGATTGTGACAACCAATGAACATGCAATGTCACTGTAAGTTGAAGTTGAGTACCAGGGCGAGAGCACATTGCCTGTTGCGTAGAAACAGTGGAGCCATGCGTTAACACTTCACACCCTCATTATTTGCAAACGGAAAAGCACATTGCCGAGAGCTTGTTTTTTGTGTATCATAAATTTTAATGCATCTGTCAGTTATGAACATACAGTACGAATTCGAATGAACTGAAATATGTATGATGTGATGGTTATAAGTATACTATCTTCTAAAGATCAAAAGAATGCATAATGTGCCATCTCAGGATAATGAAGACCTCCTCTCTAAAAGAGAACACACCTACATGTATATTGAGACCATTTCATGTAAGACACAAAAGTGGCCACCTAAGGAGGTTCTACTGTACTATAATGTTCATATGTCTCAAAGGTATAACGTTGATGCTATGAAAGTGACATTGTATGCCCTCCTTGGAAGCACTAAAGGAGATAGAAACTATAAGAAGCATGATGTGTCACTTACAGCATGTCAACCTCCATTTCGCTCTCTCATGTCAATGGTGAATACTATTAAATGTTCTTTTGTTGTTGAGAGCATAAGAGTTGAGCCTCTGTTTAAAACGTTGACTTTAATGCTATTCTTGTAATGCTCAATGTACCATGTACACATTGACTTTCGTCTTTTAATCAAGACCATTTGCACACACTTGATAGGAAACAGGTGATCTGATTTTCACTGGAGATAACTTGGTTTATTTAAGAAATTAAATTCGTGGACATTTACTGAAACTATATCTGTAGTGTGCACAAGTATGCTTTAAGTAAAGCAAAAACAAAAGCAAAACAATATATAACAAAATATGGTTGCATGATGACCACATTCTGCCAGTGTATATACATGTATATGGTATACCAGTGTGATTCTAAGTTAAAACGTCACCCCCCCCCTCCACTGAATATCTAACGACCGGCTGTTAATGATTCTTGGATTGACCCACCAATGGGTCGCGTGTAACTATTTACCCACGTTATATTTAATCTCTTCTTCAAGGACAATTATGACGTATGTAGGAGGCACAATTGCCATTATAACGCGAGTCGTGTTCGATAGGACATCTATTCATAGTCACTAGTTACAAAAGTCTCCATAAGTACTAAAGGATATAGGTGCATTTATGTAAACAACTTCCTTCGTATCTAGGTGAAACTCTTCACCTGGTGTCTATTATTTTAATTGCTGATGTTGCCTCACTTTCCTCGCACAGCAAACTGTGCCACTCAGGTAATTTATAGTTAGCAAAGGTAGGATAACAGAGGAAATTAATCAAAATCTACGAAAGTATCTGGGGAATGGTAGTACTTGATTGCCCATAATCAAACAAGAAGGTTGAAGACAATGTCACAAGATTATCATTACAAACAGTTTTCATTAAGTTTAATCGAACGGAAATGTGAATAGTAAGCGGAATCACAAGTACGGGGGGAGTCTCCTCATGACGATATTGGCTTGCACCATGACCATCCACAGAAGAGCCCATGTTCACCTAAAATGACTTGCACCAAGTGTGATCACTAAAATCGTGATGTTACTGCAAATCTATACCCACCCACGTAAACGCAGATTCTAATTTGGCCAAGATTTTACCTAAAAGGCCATAAGTCTATATGAACGTATTGAATAGTGCACGTTCTGGAGAGCAGAGGCCTATTCCAGTCACCTTACCTTATATTCTTAAAACACTAAATGTCTGAGACAATTAACCATCCTCACTATGCCACATGTTGGTGATTTGATAGGGCCATAGCATTTAATAATGAGCTAAATTGTGATATTGATATTGGCACTGCTTGCGTCATCACAGTATTATCATACTGAGTTCTGAGCACCATATCTTAATGGGTACAGTAGCACCTCATATTAGGGTCGCCTCTATAAAGCTATCATGTCAATAATGAGATCATTTCTCACGGTAACAATCCGTTATGAGGAGGGAGCCGGGAACCTCCATACGGAGATCAGCCCTTTTCCCACCACTTCAAAACAGTTTCTTCAGGTGGTATTTTAATATAGCTGTTCTGGTGGTTCTCTATTGTCAGTGTATTTCATTGTTTGCTTCTAATGTGGGTTGCTAATGAATTGGTGTTTACAAACATATTTTTGTGACTTCTTGGTACACAGGGGCCAAACCTCTACTCATGGGCAATGCTAGTAGTGGTCATTATTTTTTTTTCAAATGAGTTGAATGAAAAGTTAAACTGGCTCGACACAATTAGTATGGACAATAGGAATCTATATTTGATATTGTCATAACAACAATAGACAAAGCAACTGTTATGGGTAATTATGTATGCATCAGTTTGCTTTACCAGCAACACAAAAGACACGAACCACAAATCCATAAACAAGATCATCGTCATGTCTCACCGCTTTACACAGTAGATATTGTAGCACTGAATATGTGCAGTGTTTAGGAGATTCCCGTAAACCGACAATGAACCAAGATATGCACCTCTCAACCCACTCTCTCCGCACAGCAAACAATATTAGCTTCGTCTTGAGTGTGACAAACACAGCTGTGACGCTGTGAAGAGAGTGCCGCCCACGCAAACTTTGTTAGCAGGCCCTTAGGTGGGGTCTGGAGATTACTAGGTATGCAACTGATGCCATTTTAGTGTATTTTCCAAGGCATCAACTCTCTTCTTCGCAAACGTTTGTTTTGATTGACAACGTTCAGAAAATCTTCAATATTAAGATTAAAATTCGAGCGCCTGCCTTATCTCCAGGTAAAAAAATCTAAATGCATCACACACAGAGATTAAAATGGCTATAAACATGTAGACATACAATTTCTTAATATTATCTATTTTTGTTTCATGGACTGTATGTCTGAATTGAATAGGTAAATATTAGAAAACTGAAAGTAGGTACATTTTTAACCAAAACTTGTAAATCGGGCTACAAAGCTCTAAACTTACCCCACGCCCTTTTAATCTCGTGTAGAGGCCTCGTAGAGAAACAGATCACGTGAGAGCAGGTGCTCAACCCGACATTAATGTGATCGCGCAAAGACGTCTTTTGTGGACTCTCTGGAGAGGGGGCAGTGTGTAAAATACGTCATCATGATCACTGTTTGTCAGGGAGTTACACTTTGTATTTTTTCTTGTCAAAATGAACATTTGTAATGTACTGATATACTTTCAAAGCTGTTGCTCTCTTTCTGAAGATTAGACATCAAGATTATTTGTCAGAACTACTAAGCCTATACTACTGGTTATAAATGAACTTACATCTATGTTTCATTTAGCATCCGCCATGTTTCTTCAGTCCGCAAGTGTTTCAATGTGATGACGTAGCAACAAGATGGATGAGGTTACTTTGGTACTCTCTGGATTGGCAGATGGCAGTTCCACTCTGAGTCCTCCCTTAATGTTTAGGGAAGTTTGATGCTATATAGCTACCCTGATGCCCTGTTCGAACCATATCGAATGCATAGAGTATTTTAGAGATGTTTTTGTCTCAGAATTTGCACATGGTGTCCCTGCTAGTCATGAGATGGCATGATTGTATTCTTTTTTTACAGCAGGGTTGTCATATATATATTGACACAGCACATCCCATATGACAAGCCGATGCATTTACAGCTATATATCTCTATAGTATTGAAAGATGTGTGAATTGTTGTTTTCATTGGTAATGAAAGCCGTATACGTAATATACCATGTGCTTAATGAGGTAGCTGAATAATACAGATAGTAAAACAAAGCAAAACTAATAACATGCATTGATTGTTTACCTACCAAACAATTTAAATTGTGAAAAGGGGAGTAAAATAATGTCATATAGACTACTAGTGAATGGTGAAAAAAGGATCACAGTACAAACATATTCATATTGTCATACAAAACAAAGACAACAATGTAAAGGATCTGATGAAAAACGTGGGTGTGCACCCCAGACGAATCCTACGTGGCTAATAATTCCTCTCAAAAGAAGGTTTAGAGGTAAACCGGGTTAACACCCATTGATTGTGCAGTGTACGTTAAAACCCTGAATGCCCAAGTCTGACACGCAGCAATGTAGAATATGAAACACATTCTATGCGGTTACATTGAAGAAGTATCATCACTGAAGAAAAACATCCATGACAAGCACCCATTGAGCTAAAAGCAACAGTTTTTTTTAGCGGGGGACGCTTTTATAAGGAGATGCAATATCTGGCTTTATAAATGGAGACCTGACAATTAGGGAGGCTCAGTGAGTGGGAGGCAGGTGGCGGATGGTGCAGTGTACACTGTATATGTTTAAGGTCTGGCCTCTGGAGTATATGTAATGATATACGTATATAATTTTGGCCACCTTTCACATTACACCACGTGCATGTTTTCAGCGTCTTACGTCATTTTGATAGCGTCTTTGGCATGTTCACCATCGATCGCCCGTACGCAACCCATGAAACCCCTCAAGTGCGCCTCCCCTCCTCCCATTGTTTCCAAAAACCTGGATCTGCTAGTCAAATTGGGCCCATTCTTGGGTCATTAAAAGCCAATTGATGACCTATTTAGTCACTGATTAGGACAACCTATGGACTCTTGTGTTATCGACTGGTTTCCAGACGACAAAAGAGACCCATTGAGCGGCTCAGACAATGACGGGCACCTGCTGATTGACGTCATCGGCGCCATTGTTGTTTGTCGCTCACTTCCTGGGCTAATGTCAGAGATGCATAACGATTCAAAGCAATTGCTTCATTTTAAAGGCATTCTGGCTTAAATCATGGAATTGTCTGGTGTCGTCTTTTGATTTAAATTGAATGTTTTTATGTTTAATGAAGAGACGTTGAAACGTCTGCACGATTCAAAGCAGCGATTTGAAACAATGGATTTTCAATTTAAATGCATTGTTGATTGAAGCTCGGTGTTGAAGTTAGATTTTGGATTTACGTTTTAGATTTCAATATGCTTTCTCATCGTCAGTCTGTGGAAATCTCTTTTACACTATGCACATATTCAGTTCTACAATATATAACCATGGTACTCTCCTCAAGTTTGAAATAAACGGGTGACTAAAACGGGTTGTTGGTACAGTCAAGGGTATGCAATAACCGCCATTTTTACATGTAGTTACAATATATTTTGTTGACACTGGCGAACCTATGCGTCCACACTTGCTTTGATATCCTCGTCATCATATACTCTTTCCTTCCTTTGACGCACACCATATATCATTTGTGTATGAGATAACGGTAAACATTATTAATCTAATGCATGGATTATTCTGTAAAGAGTAGCTGTTTCCTTGGCGTCGATACCTATTTCCTCCAACAGCTTGATCACGAAGACCACCAAGCACCATAGTACTCAGTGGCGTGTCTCACTGGTAATGACTTATTAGCACGGTGACCATATTTAGAAAGAATCAATTGAGCAGGCAGGTTTACCAGAGGGAATGCCATTTACGGATACGCAAATTACACACGTTTCATAAACAGACAGTGAGATGTGTCAACTGTTATATCTAAGATGAAATGTTGCAGTTATATTTTATTGTCGAGCCTTTCTGCCCCACTGAACAAATGATCAGACCCATTAATGATTATGAATCAAATGATTTTTATATGTTTACCATTATATTTAGTGTACACCAGCCATTTTTGCTAATGTAATAAATATAACGAATCTTATTTACCACACAATACTTGCACTATAAAGTTTTAGTTGAAAATGACCCAAATTGATCAGAATCATAATATTACAATATATTCAGGAAAGCAATTATTTTAGCATAATAGAGAATGCCACAGGTAACACAATGCAACACAATAGAAAAGTACGAAAAAATGTGAATCCAAAATGGCCACCCACTTTGACTTCCGGCCGCGTAATGCATTGTGGGGGAGTTTATGTGCCGAGCTAATCACAGTTATACACAGAGCAGCACATACAAATGTTTCTTCATAAATATTGTTGGCAGATGTACTTATGGAACTTTATCAAATGGGAATACAAGCCCCAGCAATTTCTATTAAATTCTTTATTTTGAGACACTGTGCTGATCTTTGTTCCTGTTTGTTGTACATCCTCTACAACATATAGAGGTTTTACTTACTTCTATTCCGAGTTCTAACTTCTATAAGTAGAAGTCAGAGAATCTTTATGAAGCATCACCAAAATGAGCAGAAGAATGCAACAGTGTGCTGCAAAAAGCAAAATCTGATATAGATATAAATAGCCGACACGTGTATATATCACTATGGCCATTTTCAGCTGACTCTTTTCTTGGGCTGAGCTTGTACAAATGTCATAATCACAAGCTTTTTTAGGGCGTAGCTATGGCATTTAAGACTCTTGCTTGTCATGGTGTATGTTACTTACCACTTGAAGGAGCTATTCCCTTGTATTGTGTTAGTATGATCATTACTTGGTTTCGGCGACCAGCGTGTAAAGGTGTCAATTGTCTAAAGTCGATTTTTAGTTGATTTGGATACAGTTGATTCGGTTTTATTTTCATGAAAATCACTTATTGAATTGTTCTTATGCTAACCTATTTTTTCTTCGTTTTTCAGTTAACAAGCAGCAATTGAAACAAAATATTTTGGAACAGGTAAATTCCGGCTTGGATTACATTTTACAACCTTGAAACTACTTAAATTACAATGTGGGCGTGATTGTTAGACAGCATTTACTTCAATAAACTCAATAACATGTAAGAAATACGTTTGCACACACACTAGATCTGTATACAGTGTGCATTGCCCTTCTTATCTGTATAATATATTTGTATATTATCTATGGGTATATGCCAGTGCCACTATAGTAACTAAACCTAAACTTACCTACCACTGAATACAAGGATAAGAATACAAACGTTTCCCTATATTTACAATAAAATTGCTAATTGCTTTAAATTTGTACATTATAGACGGACAAAGCAGAAGATGAGTTATCAAAATTATTAAGAGAAGGTAATTATATATTATTCACTTATTTATTTGTTAATTGAATCACAATGCATATATATATTTTTTACTAATCTTGTGTTTTATGCGCAATTTTGAGCGACTATATGGTAGGTGAATCCAGTCAAATAGGTGTAAATCAAGAATCTCAATTTAATTTAATGTATGTATAAACATATTTACACTCACAAAATAGTCACCAATCAATGGACAACTCGATGCTCAGTATACATTAACTATATATGAATGGTAATTGTAAGAATTGACAATATTGTTGAATATAAGACTTTGCTAAATTAGTTTTGCCATTGTATTGCACATACTGTTGCTAATGGCAAAAGCTATATATTGTAATCCACTTTGCAGTTTTGTTTTACCCATTATTTCAGTTGAGGAATCCGCAAAACCTAAAGATGCCACGAACGAGTTGGAAAAAGACCCAAACACCAAAACGTCTCTCCTTATCCAGAAGACCAAAAGTAAGAGTTCAGTACATTGCTATGTACATCAAATATGGCATCTGTTATTTGCAGTCATTACACCCAAAATACACACCCATCGCCTCTACAATATTTCTGATGCAACCCTCTCTTGTATAGTAATCCCCACATCATAATGTATAATCCCTTTCAACATGTCATACTTCACAAGTACAGCATCTCTCTCATGAGTACACATTAGTGATTAGTGAAAAGCCTAAAAGACAAGAGCTTTGACAGGAAAGTCAGAGGGGATCAGAGGTGGGAACCAATTGGTGGGAACGCGCTACAAGCGCGAGAGTGACTATACCTTAAACCCACTAGGGACATAACTGTGAGTTGGGACATTTCCCCTATTATGGTAATCACATTAGTAAAACAATTTGAACACTATATTCCTATAAGTAGAATATGTATATGCCCTAATTGCGAGATATCTGCGGTAGTGTTGTCTCGAGTGATGTTTCCCCAAAGCAGGCTTAGGAAACATGGCATTTGTAACATGCTGCTTTACGCCCAAAATAACAGTGGCCTTTTCCTAATGGTGTAATGAATAATGAACTGCCCATCAAAGTGTATATGGGCAAGTTATATGTTTTTTGGGGATATTTTGCGCCTACACAGGAACTTGTTATGGTTTATAGACGTCGGGAAGGTGTTATAACTGGGGACACGGGATCTTGTGATGGGGATACGATTACCACCAGTTGGTATTAATGTTGCATAACACGTATATGCATTTTTAACATTGCAATCTATTTCAATCCCCATCATCACAGGTGTTTGTTGTGGGTGTATTGTATAAAATTGGTTTAAAGTTTTATAAATTATTTTAGTCATTAAATTCTATTGGAACATATGTAAAAATATAAAAAACACGGAAAAGCCAACGTTAAAACTCAAACATTTACATTGCATATTGTACATACAAAACACATTTTTTGCTACATATTCATACACATGCACCAACATTTATAAAACGACGGAGTCAGACAATTAATTTCCTGGGTCTTTATTAAAAGCTTGCATGGCGCTCCACTATCCATTTTGCGGAGGGAGGATATTAAATTCTTTCTTTTTCGTGAACCTTAGTCTGACAGTAACAAATGTTTGTCTCCCATATTTTTACAGTGCGTTAAGAGATGTGAAAAGATTATTCTTCCTTGGGAAACGCGTCTGTGACTAGACCGTGAGCACTGATCATTAACCAGACAATATCTTATTCGGCTCCTATATTTTCGGGACTGTCAGACACAGGCCGTACTCTTGTCTGGTTCTGGTAGAAAAAACACAGACGGCATTATTGTTACTTTTTGTGGGCAACAACAACAGATGACTTGTTTTGGGTAGTGGGGGTGGGTGGTGTTGGAGTGGGGGTGATGTTCTAACATGTACAATTATAGACTCATACGCTCCATCATGAAAGGAGATGATATTTTCCAGCTATGCAAAGCTTTGAGTTATCCGCTTGTAAAATGCAAAGCATTATAAATAGTATGTGTAGTTTTCTCGTGTTGTCCAAAAATCCAAATCAGCTCGTTCGAGCTTGTGAGAAATAGGCCAAACTGTATTTTGAAATGTACGAGTACAAGTTTTTCTATTCAGTAGATCAAGGTGCAAAAAAACTAAGTTTTAAAGCCCTCAGTCACGCCCAAAATGGCTTGATACATGATGAATACAGAGCAAGATCAGCGATAGATTACACACACTCAGGCATTTAAGCCCAGACAGATTATCAATGCTAAGCCTTTATAATCTGCAGCCCGCACCCTAACGCAATTTCACTCGAACTGTCTACTCTATACAAGTGATGGATCTACAGACATTGGAGAGCTATAGTCCGTGCTATAAGGGGAAAGGCTCCCTCTGTGCACTCACTTTCTTATGTGAAAACTGTTTCTAAGATATATATTTTTTTCCTTTCCTTTGAAGCAATAGAACGTATGGCAGACCCCATGCTAGGTTACAATCTTAGTTTAGCTATGGTGGGGTCATGTATTCTTGAAGGAAAACATACAAAACAACACTGTATTATCATTTGCGACAGGAAGGCACATGTATTGACAGTAGACCATACTACACCGTAGAGAGCTACAGCATACGTATAATACAGCGTCCCTATAACATGGAGCAAATGCGTTGTTCAAATATTATGAGTACAATGGCATGTTCCTACGTCTATTACCAACTTTGCATCTTAATTAAATGAAGTAAATCTGTATGAGATCAAGGGGAGACGTGCATTGAGAAAGACAATAGAAAGACATGGCACAATGCACAACCCAGCTGAGCTGGAGAGCTTGTTGATTCAACAGTATGACAGATTGTGATAGACGGAAGCCCGAGCTATTGCGGATTCGTGTGCTGGATGAATGTTTAGGCGGGTACACTTTTTGTGTGACGGATTTCTGGGGAAATGAGAAAATGTGTTGTTAAGATGAAGGGAGTGAGTCGTATATCCGTGTGATGCACAATTCACTACTGAATATGGGTGTACCTTAGTAGAAGCAAAGCAAAGAATTTTACGATGACATGCTACATGTCACTGTATGGAACATACTGTACGTTTTCCATCTGCTGCTCTGTCCCCATATAGAGGTAAATGTTTACAATAAAAAGTTAACATCAACTGGCCCTTTTCTGTTTAATTATCGGTCAAATATTAAACTTAGCCAAAACCAACCCTTTACTTTACAGTTGTGATCCCTTACGAAGAAGACCAGAATGGGGAGAAGACGCTCAAGCCAGAGGCTGCCGTGGAGACGGAGGTGCAGCAAGCACCTGTCAACACACCTGCCGAGGCACCTGCTGACGCTGGCAAGGAGCCCATCCAGCCCGCACCCATGCCAGATCAGCCCACGGACAAGGCTGCCGATGAGCTAGCACAGCAGCTAGAGGTACTAGCAATCTAGAGATTCCTAAAAGTTTCAAAGAGAAAGAGAGCCCAAGTTTGAGAGTGAATATTGATACACCATTTTGGCCGCATCCTTGATCTTTCTTGTTCTGAAGTTGCCACTAGTACTAATCACTGATAGGGTCACTAATTGTTGAATAGTTGAATGCTTTATCATGTCGTGTGTAATAAGGCCCAATGAGGCGTATATAATCAAATCTGTTCCATGAAAAGGCTAACATGCTATTACAGTTTTGCAAACAGTGCAAGATGAATATATGTTTTCTAGGCCCAGCCCAGCCCTCTTCTGGCCCAACAGCCACCAATGCCCCAGAACACTCAGGCATTGTTCCAGCAGGACCAGCCACTCATCCAGGAGGAACAGATGTTGGAGCCAGAGCCCCAGCAACCCCAGCAACCGTCCCTGGAAGCCTTCCTCCCTCCCCAGGCCATCCTGCCCCAGTTTGCCCAGCCACAGCCACAGCAGGTGAGAGCACACATTCTTCAGAATAGTGGTTGTGGGTAATTGTGAAGAAACTATGTTTACCTTGTCGCAAATGCAAGCTATGTTCTGAGCATGAATTATATTTCATCAGTCCATCCTGCTCCAGTTTGCACAGTCACAAACACAGCAGGTTATGGAATCTGAGTTTCATACTATGGCATTTCGCAAACATGTACAGTAAATATCAGACATTTTATACCCTAGCACAAAAGAAAATAACAAAGGGTCTGTCTTCATTGTTCACGTTGCTGCAATTGTGCCCAAGGTTGCCCAGCCACCAGTTACAACAGGTAAATGCACGCTGGCAAGTATTATAAGTGTGTTCAAACCAGTACAGTCCACGTCATCAATGTTTGCGCCCTGGCAAAGACAGAACACCTTTCCGTGCCGTATATTTACGAACACAGATGCATCGTGACGAAATTTACCGTGCCATGAAGGGCAATATTGACTGTCTTTGTCCAAACCGCACGTTTCATACAAGAATTGTGAAATACTCCCACTCACATATACATGTATGCTCGCATTATAAACCTCTAGGCGAGTTGCTTCCTGCCCTATTTCCGTTTGTATATAGGATACACAGCTAATAAGCCAAGTCTCATAATGAGACTTTTCAATTATGATTCGTGTAGCCTGTATCCTCTAGAGAGCTTAGCCACCCACGCCTGTCTGATGCTATAATAATCTAGGCTGATGGTACGTATAAACCTCCGATTGGGAACACCTCTATAAAGAGACGATCATTATAATAAGACCTTTTACCGAAGTACCAAAACCTTCAAAAAGATACATTGCTAACCTGCATAAAGTGACCACATCTCATCGTCAGAAAAGTTCTACTGTGCAGCCGACAGTGTTCAACTCCCACGCTTTTGCACAGAGCGGCTTTCTGGCCCATAGATTCATTTATGAAGGATGCTGTCATGGTAGCTTATTTGTGACATAATGAGTTTGCTTTACCGGCGACATGTATATACCCATTAAGAGAGAATTCTTTAGCAGGTATACGCTTTTAGTGTTTAGAGTATTGTCACCTAACACTAAATTCACTCTAGCTAGTTTAAGAATGCTATTAGTTATTATACAGCTGTACCAAATAACGTTTCAGAATCTTCAATTCGGCCATTCAGCTACGGATCTTAGTTTGCACTTTAGTCTGCCCGAATAAAAGCTTGAATCCGGTAACCTTTGTTACCTCTCTAAGAAAACGTAGACCCGCAAAAATCTTGTTAACTTTCCACAACATACTCGTGTGGATATTGTATGTGTATATTACTTATTTTACCCTCCTGCAAAACAAAATCAAACAAACACTCAAACAAACCATCAGGTATGTTCATTTAAAAGGCATTTAAATATTTAACACTCTCCTATTTTTTTTTCATTTCCAGTTATTTTACAGCTTGCCACCAACCTTGTAAAGCAAAGTTCATAATGAAATAAAATGTTGTCATCTAATGATGCTCAAGGTCAGAGATCCAATATTGCTAATTACATCCTGTCTACAACCATGAAAAAACATGTATTTTCTTTTTTGTCATTGGACTAATTGGATTGGTCAATACATTAAGCTAGAATTAGCTGTTTTGTCTGGCAGATGGCAGATATGGAGAAAAAATGTATAAAAGCGTCGGAACTTATTAAGGCCTTTGGTAGGCGGCACAGTATCATTTCATTGGTAAGAGTCTACATATGGTATACAACGTTTAACAATGTTAACAAGGAGGTAACTGTTTCAAATGATTCCACTAACGTTCATTTTTTGTAGCATGTTGCTTGTAATCGGGGTGTTTATGGTATTACATGCAATATTGCTTCTGCTATCAACAGCAGTTTATTCCATGTGGCATTACTAAATTCATGGCTGAATTCAACATTTTCTGGCAAGAAGCAGACGTCAGCAGATGCAGCTTCAATATACATTTTCGGCAAAAGATAGAGGAGAATGGTTAGAACATAGTATTCCTTATGTGATTGAAAACTTTCTGAAGGTAACGCAGTGCATAAGCAGAACAACTCATGAAATGAGTAATTTTCTACAGTGTTTAACATTGTTTTCATTCTGTATTATGCTACACTGATTGAATTTCTGAAGTCAAACAACTTCTCAGAAGGCAAAATGAAAAGAATCCCAACTGTATAGCTGGTGAAAATAGAAATATGACTATTATATGGTAGATGTTGTTGAACAATAGTGGGTGTTAGAGTTTAGCTGATGATATCGGAGAAGCCAGAACTCCAATTAAGACCACATGTATTAAGGGACCTTTCCCATTTGTAATAATCCCAAAACCAAATAAAGATTAAATACCCACAGCTCCATAAAGAAATCAAGTATATGTTGATTTTAACAGAGAGTTAATCTTATAAGAGTTTCTACTGTATGATAATGAACTTCTCATCTTGTATAGTGAGCGATAATTAATGATGACGCGTGATACGTGCATATGATACTCCGGAAACAGTAGCAGCTAATATAATTATCCAGAAGTTTGCTGTTCTGCAGATATGAGTACAGTAGAGACTCAACCAAAACCCTCCCCAAGGACTAGCCTCTACGGAGAGGCGGTCTCTGAATGTAAGTTTACGGAGCAGTGGCCCCGTTTCAAAAGTTTGGAACCGCGAATAATGATCTTATCATTAAAGGGGTATCTCTCCGTACAGGTGGTCTTTGTGGAAGATTCTACTGTATCATGTCTATCTAGTTGTTTCACTTTCATTTCATGATGGCCTTGTATAATCAGTTCATTATTATGCTAGAGGGCTTGGTTTCTGTGAAAGGATCCGTGCCGCCATTCTATTGTGTGGGTGTACACGTGTATATGAGTGATATACACAGTTAAGTATATAGAACACTGTATCACCAACGTTACGGAGTTTGGGCTAAAGTACAAGTAAGGTCGAGAAGTAGATAGCTAGCTTAGTCATGGAAGCTATGTTTAATATGAAACACACAAACTGATTCATGCTGCAAGTTTTCACCATTCATTGAGTTTGCACAATTATGACCAGCTTTCGCTATGTTCATAGTGATGTTTAATGTTAGGCAGTAATCAGAGCAAATCGTTGTGACTACATTATATTTGCAACAATGGCCGCCTCCCCAAAGAGAGACCATCTCTATGTTAAGACCATCTATTTAACATGACCTCACATTTCCTTAAGTTTCGTAAAGACCATTTTTATTGTGACCAGTAGCTGTTGTAATAGAGAGACCTCACTGGACCTAGCTGGTGTTCAGGTGTCGGTGATGCCCAAAATAAGAAAGCAGTGACAGTCCCATATAGCTGCCCAGCCTGTCTACTATATACACGCTTTATTGGCACTTCTGAGAAAGGGCACGTCATGAAAGTAACTTATTAACGCTGATTGGATACTATGTTTAGAGATTAGAGGCTTGGCTGCCACCAGCTCTTCTCTTTGTGGCATTCATATTGAGTTATTAGTGAGAGATGAGATGGGTGGGGTTACAGGTTGTGATTGATATAGTTCTATGACAACACGTGGGATATTGATGTGCACACGTGTACATGCAGTGACCTCATATACTGGCATCTGTATTAAGACCATGCCCAGGACTGTCCTCGTAATGGTCTCAATACAGAGCAGCGGATTAGAGAGATGGTCTCTTTATAAGGTATCACAACGTTCTTTATACGAAGGCAAGCCACCCCAAGAAATAGTCTTATTATCGAGGTGGTATATTTTTAGAGATGATCATTAGTGCCGGCTCCACTTTGTTTCTACAAACACATATATGCCATCGATATATAAAGTGAATATGCAATGTGTTATCTGGGTAGACATTAAGGTCTGAGTGCCACCAGCCTGGATCTGTCACTAATAGTAGCCTGTTCGCAAAAACTTAGAACATAGGATTTCATAACATTATAATTACTGACATCATTATTAAAACCAGAAGCTCCATGACGCTCATTTAGATTGCAATTGCAATCGGGTTGTTTGAAACACTGAACACTGTTTGAAAGAATCGCTTTTGAAAAACACCATCATCCTCAGTGGAAGATAAGCGGATATGACGTCACGGCAATAATGTCTGATTTCCCAGTACGTCGCCGCGTGACATTTTCCCATGGCCGTTGAGCAGGCGAATTTCCACAAGGTGTCTGACCAAAACGGGCGGCTTTTTGCAAATAACATCTCATTTATACAGCTGTTGATGAAATAATAAGATTAAGAGGATTGTTCTTGGGAACCACCGTAATCCTCTTTGTCGAGTAATTCTGTTACGCGGAGAGTGGGCTGAATCTGATTTTTTTTTATGACAGACTGTGTTGCCCATGAAGGGACAATGAACTGTTTTGTTTTCTATTCTCGTGATTATGATTTTATGTTGCATAAGCATAGACAGCATGCTTTGGTACATTTTTTATTTGATTTAATAGGCAAATATGTTCCTGATTCTTGAGACTATGGACGCTTTGCCAATATGTGTGAAGCCTCATAGGGCCTATGCGTGCTCAGGGGGTAGTTATATTAACATGGTTTGCATGTAACAGCCATATTTGACATAACATAATAATACAATTCTAATTGGTCGATTGCTCTCTTGCAGTTCCTGTACCCTGTGGGTGATTATCAATTGTTACAAAATGCATAGGTGGTAGCTACATACATAGATTGCCTACAAAAAACTGAACTAAATTCATAGCATGACAATATATATCTATAAATCCATTGTCCTGATTGTATCGTATTGACGCTCCTCTTGCCATCAGACAAGATTACCAATTGACATTACAGCTAGGTTCTACCTGCAACTACAAACTGTATAAAACCCTTTCTATAAGTGTTGCTAGCTTTCTAATGGATGGTTGGCCGTCTGTTGTTGTAGTTCCTGTACCCGTCAGACTACCAGCTGGAGGAAGAGCAGGTGCAGGAGGCGCCCATCGTGGATGGCTTCCCCGTAAGTAACTCCTCTTTTACGTACAGATGTTTTTAGATTTGTATATACAGATCTGTCTTTATTATTGTTGTAACAGGGCTGTGAAAGTGTAGCATAATTCCTAGAGACTGCACACAGTCCCTCATCAAATATTTTTACTGCTGATAACCATTATCACCCCACTTGTAATCTCAACTTACGCGGCAATGGGAACTGTGTAGCTTTTATGAATGAGGGTAGTCTAGTAACTCTCGTTGTATTGGTGAACTGTAGGAAAGGTGGCAAGGAATAAGCGTCTGTGTAGGCTGCAATTCCTATATATTCCATTGTTCGGCATCAAGAGTAACATTTGTTATGATCATCTGTCCAAATTTGCAATGATTGAAACATGAATTTGAAAAGCGAAGCCGTACAGCAAGTAGACACTAACTATCACAGACATGCCATTCCAAAGTCAACAAATTACAATGTAACAATGTGGACATACTTCAAACAACGGCATAGGTGCCCGGATGTCATGTGTAATCTGATTAGTAGCATGTGTATGCATCAATTATTGGGAAGATGAAAGCAAGCATCTCAGAGGACGTCATGTTCTCTTGTTGATATATATACAATTACCATAATCCTTGATAAATAAGCAAGAAGGCAGCATGTCTCATGCAAGGTTAATGCCTCGTAAAGTCAACCGTACACAGGGGACGCGTAGGAGATCAGCACTTTATGTACCAGCAAACTGTATCATTTGTTGCAATTTGCGATTGCCAAGCTACGTATTTGTAATATGACAATGGAGGTGAGTATGACCTGGACATTATTTGATTGGGAAAAGCAGACGAGAAAATCCCATGCAATTAATGTTCACATACAAGATACATATGGACCATGATATGGAAACAACAGTAATAGCTGGTGTGAAGAGTTCCTCTACCATAACTTGTGATGTCTAGAATTCAATTCACGGAAGAAGTCTGAATGGGGGCTTCAACTGTCCGAAAACAGTGTGATTTTGGATGTTCTGTGTGGGAGGCCCGGGTTAAAATGCACACCCATATGGACAGTTTGCACACTAACAAAGCTACGCAGGGAAAGGTTGGTCATTATTCTAGGAGAGTACGGGTTAAAGTTTTCCATTAAGAATACAGTGCTTTGTCACCCTTGTGGATGTGGGTGTTGGTTAAAGAAAGTGCAGTATTTTGTACGTGTAAGTGGCAAAAGGCATTGCAGCTGTTTGAGTCTCAACTTTTACTGTTTGAACATTCTCTTACCAGTGCATAGGAAGTACGGGCAACTTTTTATTCTTCAATTTGTAATTTAGTTTTACTAAAACTTGCTTTGCGAATGGGAAAGGTGGTGGTGGGGGTGGTGGGGGTGAGATATGGGTGACTTTTCTCATTTCCCAACAGTGCCTTTTTGTGGTATTTGTGTTTCTATTATATGTAGGCTTTATGGGTTCTTCACTCATTATTATCTGCCTATACACACATTCTACTAAAACAATATTTTCAAACCCGAATACGATACATTTACGCACTGAACAGGGTTTTAACATTCATTCAAATTTGCTTACAACACAAGTTCCATGCTAAGAACATTCTCATCTTTCTTATACAGACCTAGTACTAAAGGTAATTGTAAACATAAAATATTATGTAGATCTTTGCTACTTAAAACCACGAACTCCTAATCAACTTGCCATACCCATGCATTCTAAATGAAATAAGCACCGCGCTGCATGCTAATGGCATTCTCTGCTTAAGTCCTAGTCTCACTGTCACGAAAAACATAACAAGATGTTATATACAAGAATTTGAAGATGCCATTAGCAACCAGTAAAACTCACTAAAAGGCTTTCGTTCTTATCGCAATTCTTCAGGCTGAATGACAATACTTAAATTGTGGGAGGCAGGTCGTAGCCGGTATCACAATTCATTTTCGGGCATCGTATGCGGATCTCCACAGCTTCCCTGATCCCCCGTCCTCCTGTCACTGCTGCCATGCGATCGCCGCCGCCATGGCGGTCACATGACAATCTAAGGATTGTCATTCGTCCTGAAGAAGTCCTTGCGATAAGAACGAAAGCCTCGCCAAAAGTGAGTTCTACTGGTTCCTAATGACATCTTAAAATTCTTGTTTATATCATGAATGAAGGAACCCAGGACGAGAGAAGTTTACATTCTGTGATAACATTCAGTAACGTGACTGGTTCGGCTTCAGTATTTGAGACTGTGTGACCCTGGCTTTGCTTACCTACTCCCGAGAGTGAGCGAGGCTCGTCAAGAATAATGCTGTCTGTTTCCAAGGGGAATAATTGCCAGGCATAATGGCCAAATCTGCTGTCTTACATCCATCTTCTGGGAATAATAGCCGAGCCTTTAGGCAACAATGATGTATATTTTCTTGCTGGATGAGGAAAATGTCTAGATTTTTGCCACATTGAATCTATCACGCTGGGTAGCAGGTGTGTGTTCGCATAGATTGGCTTAAAACTGGAACAGTTTCTTCCTTCTACTTATAGTTGATACTTAGAATAAAACCATGATTTGATATAGTAGGCAGTAATTTCTCCCACACATGCAATAATGTAGATAAATAAAAATGGTCCTCACAACGAATGGTACTTGCATCACAGCTGTACATGTAGTCTAGAATGAGCTCAAATTTATCGCATTGAATATCCGATCGACCCCCAAGATGTTATAGGGTCAATTCCACATCCATCTAGGTAAACTTTAACATATTTTAGGCTTTATTCTATGCTGAAATAGTAGGCACCAATGACAAAAAAAAAACGAAAAAAAAACACGTGAAGGGTTAAGTGAAGCCGCTCTCTTCACCACCTGTTCCAATTTACCCTCCCATCGTCTGTTGGCGAGAACTATTCTACATCTGGTCAAATGAGAGAGCTGTCTGCGACCTGTAATTAGATGTTTCACTGGCTGTAAAGACAGTTCCATATTGGCTTGTCCTATTGGAGGAAGGCCTGCGGCAAGGATGAATTATTTGTAATCGGTGGTAGTGGTGAAGTGTGTTAGTAAGCAAGTACAAGAAAATAATTACTTGGGTACGAGAAAGTGGGTGAGTGAGTAAGTAAGTAAGTAAGTAAGTAAGTAAGTAAGTAAGTAAGTAAGTAAGTAAGTAAGTAAGTAAGTATAGAAAAATAGGTGCGTGTAGGTCATTAGCATAGAGTTAGCTTTTTACATGTTGGTTCATATTGTATTCATAGGCAGATCCAGGTTTTAGGAAAAGGGGGGGGGGGCACTTAAGATTTCATCAAAAACCATACGAAATGAAGTATTTTGGTGGGGAAAAAAAGGGGGGTGCGCCCCTGGATCTGCCTATGGTATTTAGTATTTATAATAAAAGTTCCCAAGGCAACTATTGCATGTACTAATAGCACACAGAGTGCAGAAAGTCCGCCAAGTCACAACGACCTCTTTGCAGCAAATGTTCTTAATAATGTCTAATGATACGTCATAATCAACGGGACAAAGCTGAAACATGTGCATTGTGGCCGTCATAATCTAAAGAAAAGAAAGAGGTACACAATGTACATGTACATAATGAAGAATACAGCTGCGTGTATTTACAGCAGAACCTCCAAGTGATACAACCTCCGTTAACAGACCACCTCTACGATACGAATGTTAGGTATCAAGCGTGCATAATAAACCTGCCACAAACTTCTATAAAAGAAATCACCTCTTTACAGAGACCACCCTAGGAAAGAGTCCATACTAGATTTTCTAATGTAAAAAAGTTAGGCTTACGATTTTATATAGCATGAACTTATAGTGTTGCCGGGGGTAATGGCGTAGTTGTGCGTGCTGCATTCCAATGATAGCGTGACATTGGCTGAGGTGAGGACGCTGGCGTGGCATTGAGAACATATTGTGAGGTGTAAGTTCACTGTGCACTTTGTGCATGTAACGTGGGCACGATGATGTTGAAGTGACATTGAGGATATGTTGGTTGTATGCAGGTTCCCCGTGATAGTGGTATGGCACCAATTATTATTGATAATTTCGTATCCAATGCTAGTATTTACATTTCAACGTTTAATAGGTGTAAAATCTTAACTATCCGAAGACATGATTCATGTTTTTTGTGGTTTGAATATAAGCGTTACTAACTACAGTCAAAAGGATTTCTTATTACGTGAATACAAAAGCCTTTGAATCAGTCACCGCATTTCCACCTATTTCCGCACTTGATGTGCTCAGAAAGTCGTCTGTTGATTGACGGATACAAATTGGTCTCTCTACGCTGACGTCATGTGACCACGTGACCTTCACTTCCGTATATTTGCATAAACCTGCCAAAACAAGACGCACCGCCCTGGTGACGCGTGTGAATTAATGCGGGTCCCAGCTTTCATTGATGCTTTAGTAGATTTATAGCTTTTCGGATATTTGGAAAAAGCCACCGTGACAATTGTAGTACTATTACAATTATGAGAATGGATATTCACTCTTAAAATCCAGATTTCTTCTCTTCTATAGGTGCCAACGATTATAGAGATAGATAAGAAGAAAAAGGAGACAGTTGAAAACTAAAAAAAAAAAATAGTAATTTAACATTTTATTTAACTCCGTTTTGAGTATTAAGTCTTCTTACCGAGCATATAATCCCTTTCAATGTACTCATTTCTTTGTTCCAGACTTACGATGAGACAAGCGCCGAGATGAGCGAGGTTGACCTCTCACCTCCAGCTGTTGCTGAGTATCTGATGCTCACCGGAGACTTCGCCGGCTTCGAGGAAGTGATCGCTGAGCTGCTCTCAAAGGGACTGGTGAGTGTTGAGCAAAGTTATCTGTAGAAAAGGAAACAGCTTCAAAACGAAGTTGATATGGAATGTTACTATTAGTTATGTTGGCTCTGGGAGAATACCAATCAGCATTTGATACCTTTGCTAGTGTTGAGAGAAGTTGTCTAGAAAAACAAGACATGTGAGATTTGAGATGAGCTATTACTGCTGGGTGTCAATAACGTCCATTTTAGATCAAGTTAAGCTCAATATTGAGGGGTATTATCTGTACCAAGGGCAGTAAAATGTTATTCATTGTGGGTGCTACTTTGTCACTAAGTATATTATGGTGAAAGTTGAGATGGTCTATACCTTGCAAAAGGGCATGTTCGACTTTCACTCCTTTGGTAATGTTACACCCAATGATGCAGCGCCATAATATAACAGCTTCAAAACTAATCTTATTCTTAAATGAACGGTCACAATATTAATCTGTATTAAACCTGGGCCCTACATGTATATCTTGTACTGGCATTGCATTAATATATCTTCTCAGAATCATATACATTGTTTACACATTTACCCAGGGCATGACGTACACCATGACAAACCAAAGCTATCAACTAATGTATTGACACCAACACTGCTCACACACTGAATTGTATTGCAATTAGATGCCCTAAGTGTGTGTCTTCTTATAACTGTGCCTTTTCATAGAAGCAGTATAATTGACAATTATGTTTCTCTAATAGATGTACGAATTGCACATAATGAAGCCTGGAATGTGGGCAATCAACATTGTATGTACACCTATCATGCAAAAGCGGGATGATCACCCTGTTGTGTAGTGTACTTTATAGTAAATTTACGCTAGATCTGTGTTTCTGGTGACCCAGTGGAAAAGTACAATACAGGGACATGGTGGGCGCCGCGCACGTTTTGCCTCGTTAAAAAGGGAAAGAAACATCTGGCCTGTACTGTACTACGCTCTACGAGCCACCACCCCCCACCACCACCCGCACACAAGGGGACATAGTCTGTTTACAAGCCTTGTAAACAGGGAATGATAGTTTCCTAGCTTGTAAACAAGTTTTTAAACAGGTTGGAAATTAACTGTTTATAAACCTGTTTAGCCTGTTTAGAACATGTTTACACGTGTGTGTTTCAGCTGAGCATGGACCAGGTGGAGCAGTATAAGGACATGGTGGGCGCTGAGTATGAGCGCCTTATGGCCGCCGTCAGCCAGATCCAGGAGCAGTACCTGCAGGTGAGCACGGCTAGAACCAGCTAGATCCATTGGGATTGCGATAAAGGGTTTTGTTATGGATATATAGGTAATCATGGTATCTCTCTTCCCTACAACATACAAACAATTCTAACAAAAGACCTACACTTCCGGTGGTGACTACCGTTCTCACATGTAGATTCTCTGACCTGTACAGAACCATCGACTCTCATTCTTATGCTTCTTTTCCAAATCCCCATTGCTTATGACATAAGATACTCACCGCATAGATTCTCTCTTCTCTCCAGTCCACCTACAACCGCCCCCGAGACCTACTTCCTGGTGGTGACTACCCCGCGTACGAGCGCCAGAACCTGCCAGAGAGCCTGCCGCTGGCAGTTGGCGGGGGTGATGTGGACCTGGGCGCCGAGATGAAGCGCATGGAGCTGGCGGCGGCGCTCGAGAACGAGGACGATCTCAACAGGCTGCTGGAGGCGCTCGTCAAGGAGTATCTGGACAATGCCCAGCAGAAAGGTAGACTTTTATATCTTAAGTATTTTCGTATATGTATTCCGTTTTCAGCTAACTTCAAAAGTACGTTAAGAAGAAGACATTTGCATCATGGATGTAAACACTAATTCTGTGTATGTGTACTTAGGTTGGAGTGGCAGAAGTAGTGCAGAATCCAACGATCAAATATTATCTTGTATTTGTGTATTAGTATTTCTAATAACTTTATAAATTTAAAGTCCACAATTTCCATACTTCTTTTGTTTAGCAGGTATTTAAATGCTAGAATATTTGCTGATAAAAGAATAATGTTTCGTACAGTCAAGCTGAAAAACGAATAGCTATTGCTTTCTTCAACCATGCATTAACTTCAACTGAATTATACTAAACAATTGCCTATGCTAATTGCTTGGATGACTTTCAGGAGAGAACCTAGAGCCAGGCAGCCAACAGGACTACGAGAACTTTGTCAACTGGATGGAGCAGTCTCTCGCTGATGAAGAGCAGCAGCAGGAGCAGCAGCAGCCCCAGGAAGAGCAGAAGCATGAGCAGGAGATTGAGGAGGAGCTCAATGAGCTGCTGCCCAATGATGTTCAACAGGAGCAGAAGGAGGAGGAGGCGAGTGGAGACCTGGAGATGCCGATGGACATCTTCCCACCCAGTGGCAAAGGTGTGTATTGGTGCTCCTTGAGTACTTAGTATATATTATCATGGATTGAAACCCATTACAAGGCAAAATGTCTTAAACATGTGAGTTATTTTGGACTATATGTTGAAGTAACAGTTTGCGTTTAGAAAGTAAAAATGCTTTGATACTGATGTCCATTTTCAGACACTTCAGAGAAGAAGCTGAAGAAGAACCTGGAAGCCAAGCAGTAAGCTTCGAGTGATTATGGGGTGTGGATGATTCATCAGAAAAAATGTGTAACATCAACTAAGTTTTGAACCAAGTATTTATTCTGTCAAGAGATATAGGAAGAGGATTACCTCTATTACACAGGATATTATAAAACGCACAGCAAATGCAGCCTTGTGATAACTTTACTTGATACCAACTAAGTTCATTTCATTTTACCACCGATTTTGCATTGATTTCCTGTGAACTGCATTATCCTTTTGTGGCTTATGAAAGAGAATGAGGAATGTCATTTGTGGTTAGTTTTAGGTAAGCAAATAACATTTCAGCATTTATTTCACTGTTACAGTAGGAACATATTTTGTTCACAATTAGAGTAGCCATTAGTGAAGACAATTAACTAACAACGGCTGTTTTGTGCTTGTTTTTGTGAATGCTATAGTAAGTGTGTTTGGACTCTTAGAATGAGAACAACACTATTGTATGACAATTACATCTTTCACATACTTTATATTGCACATTATTGGGTACGAAATATATATTCAATAATCTCTTGTGAAGAGTATGGTGATAACTCTGCGTATCCCTGTAGTAACAACCACTTCCGAATACTGCTTTTTGTACTACTATAAATTTGTAATTCTGCTGATGGAAAGATACTACAGAACCACTGTATGAACGAGCAAGTCACCATTTAGGTAGTGTGTTACAGTATCCAACTGATGACTTGTAAACTACTGTTCATACATTGGTGCTAACACATACTGATTCTTGCCTTTTCAGTCACTTTGAAGGCTCTCTTGGTGATGCCATATTGGTTGGAGCATCCAATTTAACTTGTACATTGTACATAATGTTAGTATTAAGGAGTGTGCATTTACATTTGTGGGCCTTCGCAATAGGAACTAATAGCATGATATAACCGTAATTTAAGACCACATGTATTAAGGGACCTTTCCCTATTATGATTGTACATCATTAACATGATGGGAGATACACATAATAATGGATCATGCATCAATTCTTCTACAGTTATTGCATTTATCAATGAAATTGGATTCTAGTATGCATCACTGTAGCAAATAGACCTACACTACCTTCATTCGTAATTCCATTTGTGTTTTACAACCCCGCCAATTAATAAGCTCTACACAAGTACTAATACATGGAGAACATACTAAGTACTGCATTGACCCATGAAAGGATTACAATATATATCATCACCTGTGTTAAACTATGTACATGTACATGTATATATCCAAGCCATACTGTTGATATTATCTATGTATAAAGTGCTTGTCTCTGTTGACTTTTAACAGACAATTTTTCAGTGATGATAACATGGGTCTTGGCAGAACACACATTATATTAGGGCTCATGTTAATATCTAAGAAAACTACTGGACCAATTCAATAATTAGAAGTTCTCATTGTTTGAATTCTCTATAGCATAATGAGAATGGTATCATGTTTTTTCTTTGATATATGAAAATATTTGATAAATTGGTAAAATTGTCTGATCAAAGCCTGTGAATCAAGGCTGTTGACTTTTTCCAGCAAAACGTGAATGTTTGCATTGAAAATAATAATAAATGTTGGACTATTTCTATACAAAAAGTAGTGAAATAATACTGCAAAATACAGCATACTGCAAATCATTGGATTTATTTATTTTGTTTCATTACTTATCTATATGCATTTTTATACAATATTAGTTTAGAAAATACAAAAATCTTAGGGATTTGGCAGGTCCTCCCACAATTGTACAGATGACATAATTAAGATACATACTTATTTAGTACTCATTATTACTATATATATAGTACTAGAAATAAAAAGTCATGATATTAGAATCTACTTACATATTTGTAGACAATTTATGAAAAAGACAATATCATTGTGTTTTTTCAATCATAACCTTTATCCAGTCATGAATATTTGCTTTGGTGAAATTTATATATTTCTTGCTTGCATATCAAGTGTCATCTTTAATCTAGTTGTCTGCTTAAGTTTTATCAAGACATGGGTATAAAAATTGAAGATATTTATATATCTCATGCTTGCATGTTTAAACTTTAATTTTAATCTAGTCATGAGTATTAAATTGATGAAATTAATATATTGTTTTCAATTCTAAATATATTTTGAATCTAGTCTGAATATAATCTAGCTATGATATCCAAATTGATGGAGTTTACATATTGCTTACCTTTATATTCAAATTTCATCTTCATTCTAGTCATAAGCATTGCTTATCGTAATGAAGCACTTGACATACAGGGCTAAGTTGCTATATTTTTCAATATTTGTGCTAAAATGTAATGGTAGCAGACAAGTATACAGTAATTAAGATGTGATTTCTCTTAGTTTAGTCAATCTATTGTGCCAAAATGGAAAAAAAAATATTTGTATTATATAGCAAATATCTTATATAGTTTTTCGTGGGATTTACTTTTCGTCAACTTAATAAGCAATTGTCTATATTTTACTATATGCACTGTATAAAGTTCATAACATTGTATATCATTTTCACTAAGCCCCTCTCTCTTTTACTTTTTGTACAACTAATGTATGTGAGAATAACAGACAATTATATGTAGACTGTTCAACATCTCCGAGTACATCTATATCAAAATTTGATTGGTTTTAAGAGAAATCTTTAGCTGGAACTTTCCTTCTATGAGAAAGTGAATGAACGCTTTGTACATAAAATATTTTTCAATCGACTTTACTATTTCACGGTTTGCAAGTTCTTTACAATAATGCATTAGATTTTAATATAATCACAACAATGCATTTTAATCTTTACCACATTAAAATTAGTCATGTTAGTTGTTAAACGCCAAATCTAATGACTGTTTTTCAAATGGTTCATAATTTTTGGAGAATGAATTATTTCAGGCAAGGATTGCCTTGTGCAAAGAATATAAAAATACAACACTATCGACTATTAATTTTGGCAATTTGCAAACCAAGAAATACATAAGTGATTGAGTATTACTGGATCGTTGGATAGAGCACTTGTGATGTGACCTTAAACTTGATTTGTGGTGAGATGATAATATGACTCATTCTTATATATTTTTGTAACAGATGATGATAAAATGTTGAGGAAATTTGTGGGAAGAAACATATTAAAGAAATTAAACAACACATTGGCTGCACTTCTATTTGTGTATTACTTAATAATATAGCACATCTATTTATAAACATCATATAATTTCTACAAATTATTGATCAAC
>CM032664.1:24546414-24659176 GCA_019095985.1 Streblospio benedicti | reverse complement strand
AAAAACATGCAATGAGAAGAATAATTCAAAGTCTCTTACACTTGTCTTACATAATTTCAAACCTCATCTCAATTATTAAGTAATGAAAATACATTTATGAAGAATAGGCATCCGGTTTTTATATTGCCAGAATTAAATGAAAGAGAAGCAATGTGGATGTTATAATCAATGGGCCATATCTATATGTACAAAATATGGCTATCGTGCATCAAACATTAAGGGCCATACATATGTGTTCAAATTTCGTCTCCATCTCTTGTCTGTACCATGCATGTTCCTATTAGGATAGTGAGATAGATGACATATCCTTCGCATGGCTATTACAATGTGTGTACATATAATAAGAGCATGTTTGGGATAGAGAAGTGAGACATGATTAGCATATGGTTAAGGATAACTTTGTAAAGGATTTAAAATATATACATTTAAAGAGAATTACACAGAGTTAATCAAAATAATATAATCGATAAGCTAGGTAAAAGCTATTTAAATAGTAATCTAATAAGTAACGGGGATTTGAAATAGAAGCAATGCGAGTTTAGCTTACAGTTGACTAGGATGTCTAGAAATAAACACAATAGTTTTCAATGTAACTCAGCATTATGACTTGAGGCACAAATAACACACGAGCACACGACATTTGAGGCGTTTGAGCACTATTTCTTAGCGTGGGCGGTTGTAGCCGCGTCACCATATTGAGTCGCATCACTCCGCCTACCTCACGTACATAGATTTACCTTTCTATCTGAATACTGCATAAATTTGAATTTTGAAAAGGAGATGTAGGAGTACTTATCCGTTTTGTGTCTGCACGAGTATGTCTAGAGGAGATTGCAGACATGCATAAAACGTTGTCTTTGTCCATGTGTTTTCATATTTTATTGTTTTCTGTAATACATGAATTCGCGTGTGGCTAGTTGTGAAAATAAAAGCTAAGGAAGTTAATTGTAATAGCTGATTAACGTGATGTTTAATAGCATATGTTAGCATGTATATGGCTAATGTACTTTTATCAGAATAGCTAGCAGATATATGATAGTATGGAATAAAAAAAAGATTGTGGTGCCACATAAAGCAAAGTTAGCATATTACGCATAAACACCTGCCGACCATCTCTTACAACTTCCTGACCACCACTGATGCTATGACATAAACCAATGAGAAACAAGACAGCATCATATAAGAGAGCATGCATAATTTGCCATGATGGTTGTGGGTAGGGAGTAGGCTGGTCCATTGAATGTGGGGGTTTGCAAGATTTCCACACGGTTTCATAAGTTGAATATGGTGAAGTGTTGCGTAACGTGCCTACTGCAAAGTCTGCTTTATTTTAATATCTAGCTTTGTGTTAATACCTTTACATTTTCATCAATACAGCACTTTACAACATACATCCAGAAGTTTCCTATGACCGATTAAGCTTCAAATTTGTTTGCAAAATTACAAATGATGCTGTATGCACTGGAAATTGTTAGGGACTGGGGGTGGGGGTGGGTATCACTCAATTTTTATTGGGGATTCACCCAATATCCAGTGATACCATTAGGTGGGGTCACTTGTTTTATTTTCACTTCTCCATAATTATGGCCGATGCCTTGTACGATAAATTATACATGCTCCGTAATGGTTTTGAGAAAGAACGAAAACTATCCATCTAGAGTGGCAGATCCAGGATTTTGCAGGAGGGTCTTGGCCGGTGAATAGTTTCACGTTGATTCAAGTCAAGTCACACAGAAAATCATACCATACTTAGTACACCCCTGAGCCATAATAAATGGTAACCCTCTTGATATCAATGGGTTGGAGCATGTGCGGCCATGTGCGCAGTAAAACCTTGTTGGTATAGTAGGAGCACAAGTGGGAGTAGTGATACGTGGCGCGATTAGGAGTTGTCCCAATCTGTGAAAACAACTACTGACATTATCAGTAGCAGGGAAATACATGCAATGTGGCTCTATTTATAGTAGTGAAGTGCCCCAAAGCGGGGTTGAGCTCTATTTATTCAATGAGGTTTCTGAACATGAGTATTGAGAGCTGTGAAAAGCTGTTATATCACTCTGTTATGCCTCCTCCCACACACCGATCCCTTTTATTATTCTTTCGGTGCCCTGGTAGAAAAACAAAAAACAAAACAAAATGAACCCACACGGAGCAAGCATAGCTTGCACTTACATGTAATTTGTTCACAGTATGTACATGGAAATTGAAAGCATTACAAGTGCCTTGCGAAAAGATCACCTGGGAAAAACAATTGACGTTACAATTTTATTCTAGGCACTTAATGTCATAGAGAAAAACAAACACTTACGATCATCCCAGCTGCAATTATTACTTATGAGGACTTAAGACTCATGTTTCTACTTGATGAAATAATCAACGCCATGCTATAAATATCTGCTTATGACATGCTGTTTAGTAACATATGAACAGGTACTTTATAATCGATGACCGGTGATTCAATTGAAAAGTTAAATACTGACAGTCTAGACAGGTTGCATGTGGCTAGAGTCTCATATTAAATAGTAGACGGGCAATTTCTAAAATAAAACGCAGAACTATAGAGTCCCGTAGACAATTATAAATTACCTCAATTTGAAAATTTGTAAATTTAGATTCTTGATTATCTTGGTCCAGTCTATTATGCAGCAAAATATCATATTGTAAACCTAGTGAATGAAAAAAGAAACATATGAATAATTGTATATCTTTTTCCCAAGAAAGCAGCCCGCTTCTTGGGGTGATGGTATCATTCTGGTCTCACAACCTTGGGGTCGTGAGTTCGAGTCCCGTCTGGACCACTTGATATAGTAAAAATGGAAGATGTCTCTTCAGATATGTCAATGCGGTGGTAGGAGCTTGCTGGGCAGACCAGTAAGAGTAGAATTGGAAAAAAAAAACAATTTGCCAGTTCTGCAATCACAAAGTACACGTATGGTATTGATCAAACTGCCCCGAAGAGACTGCTGTCGGGTGCATTGTGTACACAATGTAGGCTACATCTGCAGGTATCCATGTATAAGCAGGCAAGAGCACGTTTTTTCTTTCTTCATTTGTGTATCAGCTATGCAGAGAACCGTGTTTATTCTCACCATCGGATATACAGAGCATTTCTATTGTAAAGGTGAAGTGGGAATGTTATAGAAAAAAAGGAGACATGGGGAAGATTATACATGATCTTTTAAACCACGTCTGTGATGAGAGAATTAAATTAAAATATGCCAATTAATAATAACGGCAACAACTGATTCAGCGTTAATGGTAAGGACAGCCAGAAAGCCTAGATTGATATTATTGCTGTTATAGATACCCATATAGCATATAATTAGTTTAAGCAGAGCCCCAGATGCTGAAGAAGACGCCAAAAGCTTAGTGTCATTTCGAGGTAGACGTGGGTGCTCTGGCTTCAACTTTTGAGTGATCTTCCTGGTTCGGTTGAGAATGGTGTACTTCTGGCTGGTTCTGGGTCTTTTTTCTTAACGGTGGCGCCGTCTGCTGATTTTGGAAGATGTATGGTTGGCTAATGAACCCATAAGTGCCGTAAAGCCTTTACAATCTGAACCAATGGAAGCATGAAACAGAAGGATCTGTTCCAACAGTTGGGTTGTTCACGATTCTCCATGATTAATGTTGTCTTCTTTGAGGAAATGACCCACTTTTGCTTGGTTCTGGATCCAAAATAGTTATCACTTATCTGGCAAAGTGATTTTGACCTTTTTCGGTATGTGGCCTCCCGTGTTGGATTATTGGTTAGTTGATTTGGATCATCTTTTAGCTTTTATGGATCGCCAGGGGGGCTAAGTTGGTCACCATAAGGTCTTCCTGCTTGAAGGTGGCATTGCTGACGACGTTCCCGCATTATGGTGTGCTATTTCCGATTGGTCCCATTAGCCTGCTTCTCCAACCAGTCATTTAGAAAGGTCACAGGCTGTTATTCCAGACGATCCCGTACGTTTTGGCCACAAAATATGCACACGAGACACCTTAAAAAGCGTGACAATATTGTTTTCTCATTTCAGGCGTCTTTTGGAGCATCTGGAGCTAGCATCGGTTATGCTATATCGGGGGTTTAGAGGTTAAATGAAGTTAGCAGGAACAAAATTTTAGTTTTAGTTTTTATGTACATTTTTATTTGTTGATATTTCTGTACATTCTATCTTTCGTGGGTTTATTACTCCATAATTCCTTCATAATCCTTAAGACAACTTCGTCTTCATATGGTAGTGCAAATATTTGAACACCAACAGGTAACCCTTCAGATGTCTTCATGGCCTGAAATTATACAACAGCATGTAAACCATACATTCTATCATTCCGTGCAAAAAAAAACACCGCCAATAACCCACGCTGATTGGTCAATCAGCGTGCTCAATTTTGCGATGGAAAACACGCTCCAAAAAACCACGGCGCTAGTCTAAACTCCTCACAATATCAATACAGCCGCTGACGACGCAAGGCATGTTCCGTGTAGCGGAGAGCAATAGTTTAGACTAATGCCGTAGTAGTGGTCTCCGCGCGCTCAAAACAAACGAAATTGACTGGCAATGAGAATGTTAGTATATGATTTATTGTAAAATAAAATGGATTTTAGTCATGATAGAATGGTGATTGACCACTCGATTGTCGTGTCAATCGCAAAATTGAGCATGCTCAATTTCTCGATTGACACTCCAATCTCGTGGTCAATTCCTTCAATATTGCCTTGAACAATGTCTCTCAACACATATGCTACCTTTGACAACCGCCTGGCTGGTTGTTTAATACTTCATTTTTGGAACACACACGGGAAATATTTAGTAATCAAAAGTTTCCTTGACTCCTGCTTTTAATTGTTACTAACTCCTTTGCATGTGCACGCAGGGAGGTTTTACTGTACTGGTAGATGGACATACCTGCCGTATAGATTTATGTTCTTCCGTATCTTCAGGGTAATTTTGCAAGTTGACCAAGTCCTCTTTAGACACTTTTGTGATGGGAAGCACACCTGCCGGAGTGTTGAGCACATTCAAGGATACCATGTATGGTCTGCCACCTAAAGTTACAATCAACTATGGTCAATGGTGCCAATCAAGGGTGATTTTAAACTCATTGCATTGAATGTGTAGTAAAGTCAGGCAACATAATTGTATCATCGTTTGCAAAGTTTGTCACATTCTTGTCTATGGTCGAAAGGTCTAGATTTATGTGTATACTATGGATCTCAGAGTGGATCATATGGACATGGTTATTGCGGACCTAAAGTGTTGAGACATTAGAACCAGTGCACTAGACACAATTTCTCATGATACACAATCCCCGTTTACAACATTACAATGATTACATGTATCAATATATAATTACCGAAAGCCGGCTGTTACTTTTTTTGCCCACCACCCCCTACGAATCTCGGACATTTATCCCCCTTTGCTCTTATCAGTGGCGTTTTAGGGCTTCAAACCTAGACCCGCTAGGTATTAAGCGATATATTTGACTTCTGAAAAGTTTTTTTTGCGGATAAACAAATGGGGTTCTGCGTGGCGTTCGCACCAACCGTCTTACGACATGTTCCACACTAAGAAATCACACCTCACGATATCACAATCAAAACAAATAAATAACTACGAGTATTCAGCCGATTGCATTGTTTTCAATGCATTTTTCCCCGCGTCCATTGTGTTTTCACGTGCCTGTCTACAGAATTCATTAATTTGTGTTTTATTTCATAGTATTATCGTAAAATAGAGCAATACATGTACATCTACTGCAAAGGCGATAAAATGATATGTAATCACATTATCATCATAGGAATATTGGTTTAAGATATATAACTTCACCCAAAAGTGCTGTGTGAGTTCTTCTACAAGGTATTTCGTTACTATCTTCTATTATCGTCCTAGGGTACACTATCACGGGTAGTGTACATCACATGTTTTGTTGATGACCCTCTTTGAGTGAGACAGACGAATCTGGACAGCGTTTTTCACATTTTCGTTTCAATCATACACAAAATAGTCTCCGAAGGAGACGGGCCAGCTAGAATATATAATACGGGCTATTTTTTAGAGTTATCTACAAATTTGAGTTATCAGATAGCGAGACAAACGGGTGCATACTGTAATTGGCGGTGACGTTGTCCATCTGTGGCGCCGGGCTCGTCAGTCCCGGCGTCATCACGGCGTCCAGGCCGGCTGCCCGCCATTGCCGCTGGAAGTCTTTAACAAGCACCTATACGGGATTTGAAAAGTCTTGTGCACAGACCAGTGAGATTGTTATAGTGATTAGGTGTTTTTTTCATGTTTGTGTTGGTCATATCGGTTTGATAAGTTATGGACATGGATTATATGAGCTTTCGTTGGTATCATATGTATACAGGCGTGGTGTTGTTTTTTTGGTTTAACTACCCACCTTTTGGTCATGGAATAGTTGCCACCAATGGCTCACTGCACTGGAAATACACACATGAAAATGCTTATTGATGAAACAATAATGGCTTAAGAGTTGTTTTATACGGTGTAGGGTAACAGTCAAAAAAAAAGAAAGAAACGCATGTAGGTTCATGCAGTCCATCATAAGTTAACAAACAGATTTACATAGCACTTCATTATTAATGCATTGCGATAAAACTTCAACAATTACATCAGGTGCTGCATTCTGTTAAAGTCATTCAAACTTTGTGCAAAATGTATATCATAGAAAACAGACACAAACCCGTATAACGAGATCAAAAGTGCTCAGAGAGCACAGCGTCGCTAGAATAATGCTGACTTTTTATTTGGGCAATAAAGATGTTTACTAAAATGTTATAGAAATCTTGATTGAAAGTATACAATTACACTGCATGTAATCAGCCCTCGGGAGGGGGTCTTGGTTAGAAAATGAGTACGGACGTGCCTCGGACAGGTTGAAAACGGCACCCACCAATATACCTATTTTTGAGAAAATGTGACCCACAATATACCAATATCTGAGAAAATGTGACCCACCAATGTACCAATATCTGAGAAAAAGGTGACACACCAATATATCAAACTCAGATTCTAGTACATGTAGATATCAAGAATGAATATAATGAATATCAATATTTTTTATCCTGATAAATATACTAAAATGTGAAAAAGACACCCTGAAATATACCAAAAATGTGAAAAAGACACCCAGATTATACCAAAAATGTGAAGAAAGACACACAGCAATATACCAAAAATGTGAAAAAAGACACCCAGTTTCGAGGCACGTCCGTGCTAATCACGATAGGGTGAGACCCCCCCCCCACACACACACACACCCTAGAATCAGCCACAAATAGTCTGTGTGCTTGTACTGTGTTCCACTGTCTAATAATACTGGCTCCGTCACACATATATTGATCTTGCAGCAGTACACTTCAATTGGTAGTGGCCAAAATCAAATAACTTATATCTCTCATGCCGCCTTATACCTCAGACATACAAACTTACATACAATATGCATAGTTACAAACGAAAATCCCACACAATGCGTTTTTCTTAACTAAGCAGCTGAAGCGACGCAATAATGACCAAAACGAAGTTTTACTGAATAGACTGGTTACTTTCCCACAACAGTTCCAGCAGTTCCAGCAGTTAGAACCTCGTGCCAAACATTATATATACTATCCATTGATCTATTACAGTGTCCTCAACCTCTCTCAACATTACCCCAATACCCATAAGGCCAAATTCGTCATTTTGACCATAGCTTGTTGGTCAAACTTGGCCACAGGGTGCATCCATCCTCCACCAGGTTTGACTTGAAGGTGCAAGCCTTCCTGCAAGGAAATCATAGGTCTCTCCTTGTAACTATTAACTACACTTGGTAAGATCATACTCACACACCGCAGTTTGCTTCAAGTGTTTCCGCTTTCTGTGGAAACTGTAAAAACAAAATCACAAAACGATTATAACCTCCCATTTTTATACATTTTGCTTTACATCTAAATATAGCATGTGTTTTCAGATTATTTGCATAAATAAAACTGTATTCTTAATTGAGTAACACACTAAAAATTGAATTAAGAAACTATATCCAAAAGCATTTAATGCATTTTAATGTGACGGTACATTTTCACTACAGAGGAGTATGGGAAACTGTTTTAAAGGTCTGTTCTGTCTTATGAGACTTTCATATATCTAAGAACAGGTTTTGATAGGTATATTGGCAACATTTAATGTAAATACATTGAATACTTCTATCATTCCACTTAATGCAAGAACATGTTAAACACACGCGAATACTTACCCATCGCTTGATAAGTGCAGCTGCGATGTAAATCATCCAGATTTTGAATGGTGTGCGAGGTAACTTGTAATATGGTAGTGATATCCTGTCTATGTCATCATCTACCCTAAAATTAGATAGCATTGTTCCTATAAACATGACTATAGTTCCCTTTAGTGATAAAATAGTGGGCTCATAAATGTTAGAATGAAGTGCACACACAAATACAGTAAAATTTTACAGACAGAAGATCCCCGATTTGCTGGTAGATATAACTTGATCGTAAATTCATAATCCGAGTACATTCTTCGAAGACCCCTTCAAGTGATACTTCTTTCACCTGAAAAATAATTACTTGCACGACTTGTATCTATTGTGTTCATATATATTATAACAATGACAATGTCGATTAAAGCAATAGTGAAGAGATGGTGTGCCAATAAACACTAACTACAATGCCTTGTTCAGATTCAATAGTTGCAACTTTCCCACCCTGCCCCAAACAAATAAATAACTATTTTTTTGCGCTACTCCATCAGCATTTATAATATTTGTCGCTCAAACACTCCATCTCACATCACAAGCAATGACATCCACTCATCATGTGTATATTGTGTATGATTTATAATTCCATTTAGACGTAATACAAACCTCGTGGCCCTGCTCGCGTAGAGTGCTCACAGCCAGGTCCAGAGCGCGAGCGTTGGCGGGTGAAATCTGAACGTCACCAATTTGCCTAACAATACCAATTGTTAACTTTTCTTGGGAAGAGAACACCTAAAATGAAAGTTATTCAATACGTTTATCGCGGGTGTATAGGGCTTTATAATTCAAAGTTTTTTGTAGTTTTATTATACGTATTATTTCAACTATTTTCAAAGTATTATCATAGTTCTGTCGTACATGCAAAATTGGCTGGTATATCGTACTTTTAATTAAATGTATTTCAGTAATTTTCAATATCTACTTTTAATGTCATAAATGGTTGAAACAAAGATGGATATAAAGTACGAAAGTAGTTTAACCTTTTCATTAAATGGCATCGGCGGAACATCCATGTCCAGATAATGCATTTTCTGGCCAAATACTGATTTCATGAATGTTATCAATTCTGGCATTTCCCTTGTCAGGGGTCCGTTGCAGTTCAGGACTGTAAAAGTACACAGGTAATCTTACACGTCGGCAATAACTTATTTTCTATTAGAACCCAGAGGAATCTAGACGACGTAACCATTTTATTGTACGTTTACCTGCTGTAGTGGAGATGATGTAGAAATAACAAAACTAATCAACTAACCCAACTTCAATGGGGAAAAGTGAGAACACATTAAGATGACATTTGTTTCTAAGTGCAAAATCAAATTATAGAACTGAACTGTTGAACTGATGACGTAGATGAGGAAGATATTGCGTACACAGAAAATGAATATCTAGCCGAAGTACTTTGCAAACACATACTCACCCAATGTTTGACCAAAAACACATGAGTGACCGCCATTGAGGCTGAAATATTAACACAAGATTATGTTGGCATGTAGGAATAAAATATCATTAATTGACCGTATATTATTCTTATAGGACGAACTGGGGGGGTGAACCTTCGAAGGCTGATCTATACCTTCATTCACGACCATTATCGGTCACAAATGTACACATTTACCTGGAATAAACTCTATTCCACGTGTGGTGGCAAATGTACAATATCAATGTTAATCAGTTACTATGTGAGCTGTATGGTTGGCATGTCTAGATTAGAGGTCACATGGCTACCCCTTCCCTCCAAACACGTACACACACGCACGCACGCACACACACACACACACACACTAAGAAGAGAAACAGAAAGGATAACATAAAAAAAAAAAAACTCCCAATGGACTTTTTGGGATTTCAGATATACATAGCTCGCATGAGAAACCCATGATATCCACTTATAGCCCCCACCCCGCCCCCAACACACCCTACACCTCAAAACCGAAAACTTGGACACTTTTCAATGTTAAAATTAAGTGTACTTCAACAATAAATTTAAAAAGAACCATTCACCTCAGGTGGGGAGAGTAACACCCCCCTGTGTTACCTGAGCCGCTGTGACGTGGGTTTGAGGCCGCACAGGCCGCAGTAGAGCGCGGGCAGGCGCACGCTGCCGCCGATGTCGCTGCCTGAAAGCACGGGAGGAGCATGCAGGTTTACGTGGGGCTGGTCCCCGCCAAGGCACGCAGACTTACAGGCCCGGTATAGCAGGGCGGATAAATGCCATTTCCAATAGAATGGCGATATTGGTGATAAAAGCACCAAATTTGAAATTTGGAATGATGACTCTCTAGTGTATAGTAAAGAAATATACCCACGGGCCACCTACAATCCAAGATGGCGGCCATTGTACAAGATGGCTGTCATATGAAGCCTACATTGTAGAAGGTTTCCCAAACTAACATCTAATATATTATCCAATTTGAATAGGCTTCCTTATTTACCAATACATATGTATTAAACGATGAAGAATGTGTTTATAGCATTTTCAAGCTAGCGTCATAGTTTTCTCTTATGCACCCTGCGATTATGCCATCCTACCTTATTATGTAATAAAAACAAGAAAGTACTTAAAGTACAGTGGAACCTGTCTTACGTAGACACTTTCGGGAGAAGTGGAAAGTGCCCACATGAGACAGGTTTCCTCAAATGGGAGTTGTCTTCGTGGACAAGTACTTCGAGTACTGATACCTATAGTGATGACGGCGCCGTTACTGGCGGCCAGACTAGCACTGCCCCCAGACGACCCGCCCGGAGACCGCCCGGCACCGTGAGGGTTCACCACAGTGCCGTGGACAGGGTTGCTCGTGTTGTAGCTACAGTGGGGACACATCATCATGTCAGACGTGCCCAGTAGAAGCTCACAATAATGTCCGCAATAAAGTGATCACCTCTGTGAATTGACTACTTCTCGCAGTGCTTATGGCTTTATTGACAATAGGCCTACTAAAGGAGTCAGTCTCTGCGTGGTATTGTCATTATCATAGAGATTGTACTGCGTTTTGTATGTATGGATGTTGTATATTGTAGTGATTGTATTATTAGGAATTTCATGCGTGAGAACAGCATGCCATAATGGTGTCATTTTTGTACCCCCTAGGGAATAATAAATGTTAGATCCCCGAGTCCCCATTCTTGTGACAGGCACACAAATCATAGGCAACTGATAACAAATTCAAATTGAATATACTTAAATTAAATTAAATTAAATTGAATTTGCAGAAAAAACATGGTGAATTAAAATGTATAATACCTCATGATAATTTGGGGTACGTTCGTCAGTACAAACGGGATTCCTCCTTGTGCTTTTATGAGAGAGACCAGTGCTGCATCTTCATCGTTGATTGGCCCGATTCTTTTGACGCAACCAATGGAATTATTATATCCCTTTAATTTGAAATATCATTTAAAGAAGACATGTCACATGAAAACGGTTGAAATTTACATCAACATGCGTAGTGAGATATTGTATGTATTTTGTAGGTTTTGTCGGTTTTACATTTACTTCATATATATACTCATGTGAAATTGTTCATTTTCTTAGCATGAGCTAATGTACGCATAATTGGTATGTGTCCCTATAATAAGCTTGCATTGTACTATAATTTAACACAGTTAAACATGCGCCATATGTGTTGTGTTTGGACGAAGAATAAAAGTGTCCCTGAACGTTATTACAGATCTGCTCGTGTGGTCTGATAACAATTTGTAGTGTTCAACGAGGCCGGTGGTGGCGCCTGTACGGTTATCATTGTGAATCTGGTCTTAGTATTAGTAACAGGCAAACGACCGTGTATGCACTTTTCATTGTTAGCATTATGTTGAGCTAGAAATACTTAACTACCAACTTGCTACAGACGATAATAGCAGTAGAACATCCCATTGGCCTATCAAATACCCACCTTGAGGGATAAGTCCGCCTTTATCGCTACAGGTATTCCGTACAGGGGCAACTCGTTTGGAAGGTCCGGCAACTCATCAACCCATGTCTTTTTAGAGTAAAATATATCATAGTTTGAATTAAGATTAACTTGTAATAATATTGGGCATCATTCATGTCTTACGTGATTTTTTTAACAATTCAAATTCTTCACAGGAAATGTTAGAGCACCTCTAACAGAATATTCCAAATGCAACCAATTTTATTTATCAACAATTCCATAAAATTGATAATCTATGATTCTTCAGTCCATCAATGGCTAATGTTATACAAGAAAGAAATATTTACTAAATTTGCAAACAGAATCTATTTTCATAAATCATGCCATATAATTTTGTTTACCTCTGCTTCTTCAATGGGTTGAATCAGGCAGTTTGTTTTTTCATGAGCTTCAGATGCCTACATTGCAGGGTATATAGTATTGTTTTAAAGGCAAAGATTGTATCATATCAGCATATATACATATAAGCATTTTTACTCTCATAAAGTAATGGCAGACAATGTTATACTGATGGGGGAAGGTGACACCCATGTACATGTATACGGGGATGTGTGTATAAAGACGTCTTTAAATTTTCACTGTAAATGTTCATTTGTAGTGTATATCATATCATTTTAACAACCACAATACACTAAAGGTAAATGTTTACCTCTTGTTGGGCTCTATGATTGGCCTTGATCAGCGGCCTTGATGACTGTCTCGTTTCGAGATCATGGCCACTAATCAAGGCCACTGATAGCAGGCCACAATTTGGACATAACTATTCATTTCTAATAAATTGTTAGTAGTTGTTAACATGAAATTAACATAGATTTGAAATAGTGTTATTAGCAAAACCATAAAACTACTTTGCTCATTTGACTTTTATTCCACCAATCCATCCGACACCCCTATCAAGCTAACAAGCCAGGACGTTTATTATCTTCTATTGTGTTAAGGGTGACATTTGCGAAACGTAGACACGCATGGACACAAACATAAGATCTGACACAAAAATATGATATTTAAATTCCATGTAACCAAAATCCTGCGTAGTTCAATCCCATTCTGCAAGTATATTTTTACATTTTTTAAAAGCTTGGACTCAAATTCATAATAAACAGTTCGTTCTCCAACCTAAATTCATGCACGTGTTTGAAAATACAGCAGTATCGACCACTTAACTACATGTACATGTATGCATTCGAAAACCATACCTTCCTTTGGAATGCTCTGAGAACCACATGAGGAGTCAGTGTTCCATTTTTCAAACGATTCTGAAGATCTTCAAATGGCAGTGAAGTGATCTCTTCTACAGTTTGGCTGCTTAGTGACTGAAAGTAAAAGCTGGATCTTGTATGTTGCAAAAGACCTGTTCAATATAGTATAATGGCTCGACATTTTCTTTCAAAACGTGAAATAAAACTATTCTTCAACCTTATGTTGTCATTGGATATCATAATGTATGCGTAATTGTGTCGCTTCAGCAGCTGAAGCGAAAGCCCTGTGTTTCGTTTTCGTTCAAACTTTATACAACTATTTGGTATGACACGACACCGAAGTGATTCGATTTTGAGCACTTTGCCAATTAAAATGGGCTTTCCATAATGCCATTTTGGGTCAATTTTCAACATTTTCTGCAATAGTTTTGTTGATGCTTGTTAGAAAGCATTCAAACTTTGTGCAATGCTTACATGCCTACTGAAAATTAACTGTATTCAATTTTGGCACTTTGCCAATTAGAGTTTACCTTTCAGAGGGCCATTTTAATTATTTTTCTTTCTATTTTTCCATTGTAGTTTCAATACTGTTCGAAACATGACCATCACATTGGCATAGTGGTTATATTGGAATAAAAGTGCTCAGAGAGCACAGCGTTACCATATTAATGTCGACTCATGGGCAATAGATATTTACTTTAGCCATGATTAGAAAGCGCCTGCAATCCAATGCCATGAACATAGATGTAGGATGAGTCACGCATCAAGTTAGACGTTTTTTCCTGCTTTGATTGCAAAGCAAACATCTTTATTGCCCATGGGTCAATGGTGCTCTAGCGACGTTGTGTTCTCTGAACACAGTTGTTCTAGTTTTCAGAAGCAGTTGGTCCGTCGACTCTAAAAAGGATATGAAGTGTCAGCGAAAATCTGTGTAAACTTAAGATATTGGCTGTAAACTGGGTGATTTGATCACAAATAAAATTGTTATTTTGCAAGTCACTATACTAGTCTACTAAGAAAAGCATTATCAGGCCAATTTACGTTAATAAGCGGCAATTTTTTAATTCATTAAAATATTTTAAAGGAGCACAATGAAGATTTGATTCCAGAACCGAACAAAATATTTTTTACTGATTAAAAATAATTTTACGAATAAAACTGGTATACTTCACAGACTACCTGATCACGTGCGATATTTTGCTTCCAATTGTCAATCCTCTGTTGGCATTCGTTTCTAGTTGAGTTTCTAATTTTCTTATATGACTTTCTTCTAACATAAGATTTAAAACCAAATATGAAATAAACACATGCTATCCCAGATGTTATTGCAAGTGCATGGTGTTTATACAATCCAACATTTTGTAAATTGACGAAACCCATTTTATTCTATGCTGTTGACGTACACCTTATTTGCACACATATAAAATGAATTGCTGTCAAGCTGTCATTAGTTCATACCACTTGTTATCAATGCTCGATAATGTAATTGAATGTAATCAGTGTATAAAAAGGTCCTGATATGAAAATGTAGTCACTCAGTAAAACTAGTGCGTTCTTAAATATGAACTTGTTGTATATTATTACTTTAGGATCAGACACACTTATTTTTAGGTTATCCAACCGAATTAGTAGAATTTCGCACGACTGTATTTTTTTTATTACTCATGTGCGACAAGTCGTAGAATCAGTCCACATTCCATACATAGGCCTACGTAGCAATGCTGACAGTTTATTGTATTCACATAATTATCCAAGTTAATCTTAGTACCCGAACACAGGCAATTACCACACATGCTCTATTGGAAGAAGACGTTTATTCTAAACCCAAGTGAGGGGTTTGTTTAAGCCTTTGATGATAACAAGGCCACAGTTTTCAAAGGTGAACATACTATACAGTCCTACTTAGCCTGGGCAAAAAAACCTACGACGTTACAAATGGGGCTAAACAATATTCACGGTCCGGAACCGCCCAGTATGTTTTACAAAAATAGCGGACCACATCATTGGTAAGCAATGTAGCTTGTTATTGCAATATATTGCCTGCATATGTGCATCATGCTGTCGGTAGGCCTACACTAGATATCCTAATGAAGCTGTTATGGTATGGCTGTAAATACACGCAAACAGCAGATTTCCAATATAATTCACGAATATTGCTGTTCGTTGAAAGTTTCTAATAAAGATCAGTGAAGGCCACTGGCTATTACTTGTAGTCGTGGCGAGCCATTACCTGCTTCCAGCACGTACAGCAAAGATCGCCGATTACTCAAGAAACACAATTTAACATTCATGACAAACACGGCCAGTAGAATGTCACGTGTGGGTCACTTTTAAACAACATTTAAACGGAACACGTCAGACTATACACTGCAATAAAACTAGCCTCGGACACACAGGCTGGTTATGATACCCTTGGTTGGTGGCAACCACACAAGATTCTGGATGATCGAGACTACAATAAAACGCACAATAAATCTTTTTACAGACGATGTGGTCCGGCATTTTTGTTGCTGGTACAGGCCGCTATTTATGTTACATGTACAAGTCAGTTGTGGACGTGACAGTGTATATTGATTATGGGCATGTATTTATTGAACAGCAGCTGAGCTACAGGTCGGATCGAATACATTTATGTTTATGATAGGATAGTGAAATTTACATTCAAATGGCGCGTTTGACACCATTAATTTTACGGTTTGCATATTGATAGAACTAAGATTAAGGGACAAATATCACCCTAACGTAGTATGATCACATTTTCAAAAGCTTGATAAAATTCTAAATTTCTGTGCACCATGTCTCAGGATTTCTATGAGATTGTGTTACCACCAATGATTCTCGCTGTAACGCAAACTAAAAATTCAGTTATTTGCAGTGTCGCGCTATGTCAGGACGGAGCGATAATAGATGGATGGAAAATCATGATCAATAAGTGTAACCACGACCTGTTGTAAATCGTAAGAGAAGATTTGGATCACAACTATAAACCATCACGTTTACATTTGCAACATGATTTTTTAATTGTTTCAAAATTGAACCATACGGGTTTTACTAAATAAACGCCGCATAAACGAAATTAAATATGATTTTATGAAATATGTCATTAGAAATTATATAGATCAATTGGCTATATATTAGTACACGTGTTTGTAAATAAGCGCCTATTTGTGAAAGGTATGTGTCTGTTTGAATAAATGAAGAATTGTACAGCCCATTCAAATCTCTACAAAATATGCACAATGGCAGCACGCGTGAAACTAAACCAGCAGCGATAAAGAAGACATGGCAAGCCTATATCTGTATAGTATATCATTAAACAACAAAGTACAAATCTTTAAGAGAATTGATTTTATTTCACCTATGACACCGTGGCAAAAATGTATTTGAAGATGATTTTTACTTTCTAGCTGCTTGAAGGGAGTTTTGTTTTCAGGGAATGAAGTATACTGACATGGTAACATACTCCTTGATTAAAACCATGTTACACATAGGCAGATTCAGGCCCCCATTTTCCCACCAAAATACTTCATTTTCATAGAAGTTTTCATGAAATCCCAAAGTGCCCCCCCCTTTTTCCAAAAACCTGGATCTGCCTATGTTACACACAATGTTATTACATTCTTCAGATCTAATAACTATCATGAATAGATATGCATATCAGAATCTACATTATTTAGGTGGCAAGGGCCGACCATTGATCATTGAAGACACACATGACATAGATACATGTACATGTATTACACCATTTGAGGTGTGTCATTGTGTGGACATCGGGCAAGTCCACTGCAGAGAATCTTTTGATGAAGATATTCTCTCGCTGTCTACCAAACACCATGAAACACAGCGTAATCATAAAAATGCACATGCCCCAAATAAAACTGTGTGTTAATTGTGTTAATTGTGTTCAATGAATACACATATATTTTCTATTTTAAGATGTAGATGGTTGCTAGATTAAAGTAATGATTTGCATATGAACATACAATAGGGAATATTTGTGGTAAGGAATGTGATCTATATATCTGAGTTTGTTGACCTTTAATAAAAGATGTTAACATCTAAATAAGCTTGAATGTAAGCTAATTCCGGTATACACGATTTTGATTAACCACAAAACATGGTTTGGACATGTCACAACTGAAAACAATAGTACTCCTGCGGAAGTAAACAAATCAATTTAAATTGTGTGATGATCTATCACAAGAAGTTTGTCAAACAGTACACTAACTGATAAAGATTAAGAAACAGCGGATTTAGATGATACTGGTTCCAGGCAATGATAGGGGTTATTTTACTGATCTAGTATTGTAAAGCAATAGAGCGTGTGCGATAGCTGATACATATTATTAAACGTAAGTTCAACACTTTGTTCCTAATTCAATCATTGAATATAGATATAGATATATGACTCTGTTCGTCTGTGGTTGTTTGAAATTTGAATGGCCACGAGAGCACAGAGTGATTTTCCTATCCAAAAGGCATGATAAACAAGAAACAAGATCACACCGTATTAAATATAGACTAAATGAATTGTGCACGAAAAACATAAAATACTTGTACCATTCAGCAGGAATGTCAATTGGTTTTCTTGAACACGTACGTGTGCATTGCATCACTGTGACCAAAGTTTGAGTATTACCCCACTTGTATGTGATTGCATTATTGTAATGCGTCCAGACAATGTCCTTTCAATTAGAACTACGTCATTAATGGGCATTATAAGTGTAGACTATTAACCCCACTGCCACAAGATATCAACACACACTTATGAGAAGTGTGTGATTATACTCTTGTAACACGTACTTAAGAAATGATAATGCCATTGAACATAATTATAATTGTACATAAACAAATCAATGCTGATACACTTATTGTTATAATGTTGAAAAGAATCATCATTTCTTGACCTCTCTCTCTCTCTCTCTGGAGTATTGTACTTTTACATGTAGCCCACTACAAGTGATACTCTTTACCTAGTGCTTGCAATTTAGTATCCCATAGATGTAGGCCAGGTCTAACCAGAAGAATTTTAGTTGCATCCCCAGATAGTATCTACACCATTGGTCATAAATCGAGACTCATATAAATGAAATGATGCAGAAAACCCTATATCTGGGATGGGAGTTTCCTTTGGTACAATATGGTATGGAATGAGCAGTGAGTCTGGAAAACCACAAGTACATGTATTTCCCGAGTATATAGAACAATGGAGGCACCCGAAGTATAACCTAGCTACGCTTCATGTACTTGCTATGCCAACAGTCATTGTAGCATTTAGATTAGTGATTGTACTTGGTTAGAAATTAAGTACACGTTATGAGTTCTCTTTCTATTAAAATCCATGAGAGACTTTTGGAGGGCGTCTCATAGCCAGGAGTATGCGCAGTAACAGCAACAACATGTGGAAAACCAGAAACCCCTGTCAACACATCCACATTGGCTGAACTTGCAAATTCTACATAAATCAACACTGACATCTCGTTTGTTGTCAATGTAGTTGGTGAGGCTGAACAATATGGGAGACTACAGAAGGGCTTCACAACAGCAGGTGGAAGACGATGAGCTCATGTCTGCGAAGGAGCAAAAAAGGCGGAGAAGCAGGACATCAAGTACACGAAGCGTCAACCAGGAACCGGTGGTAAGCTGATGGTGCAAACTTAGATATTGTAGGACCTCTTTTTTATCCCCACCCGCACCAGAATTCCTTCAAACGGTCTAAACAAAAATTAGTCTTTTTATGAGCCTATGAAGTGGTCTAAATACAGAAGTGTTGTCATAATAGGGTCGGTCTAAATTCGGGGTTCGTGTGTACATATTCATATAATTGTGGGCAAAATAGAACATTGAAGTAAAGACTATAGCATACCCATGTATTTGCATTAGCCTTTGGTTATGACCAGACATACAGTATTTGTGCCTTCCATCCATTGAAGATCTTTCAAGGTAACTATCAGTCTCAGAGCAAGGCACACGTACCGATTTTCATGTATGGTTGCCTGGTATGCTAGCCGCCTTGCTCTGTAATGGCCATGCAAAAATACACCCGGATACCTGTGGTACACCCTTATGTCAAATCCACAATCATATACCTGGCCTCATATTGCAGTCCATAGACGGGTACTGCCAAGACGGGCGGCTGCGCTGCCTCGCCGTCCTCTACTCAGTGCTCAGTCTCGGCTTCCTGCAGCTCGTCTTCTTCTGGCGGCCGGTCACCAGGCTGAGGATGACGCACAGGCCGTGCGACCTGGCCAAGGCAGACAAAGTCCTCATTCAGGTATACATACATGTTAGATCATATTCATCTTCTGTTTAAGTTATTGCCATATACCTATACTTTTAACCTGTTACATTTGAGTCCAGCTGAAGCTTTTGGCCAAATCACATGACCATCGCGCAAACACACAGGGCAAACTTAGAAATAGCCCGTTTCCTCATAAATGCTTTAAAAATATGTTCCCCCTTTCACTAAGGGCATGTACAATGTATATGTTTGAACAGCGTGTGGAGACAGTTCACGCACGTGTGCCCTGACGAGGTATCTTTACAAAGTATGCTTCTATTTAGGTCTATTGTTAAACTACTGTTTAGGACTGCTATAGTCAGCAGTGGGTGGAGACGGTGCACACGGAGACCATCGTCTGGGCCCAGGGCACCAGAGTGGAGACAGTCAGGTTCTTCATCCACAAAAAAGTGAAGTACCTGTGGGAGGAGAGGGTCGACCAGTTTGTCCAGCTCAGGTAACGGTCACCAGCAACGTATCTGACGGTGTACACGATATGGTTATTAGTCATGCGGGTTAATATTAAAAAGCATAATGGAGCGTGATCTAGACATTTACTTTTATGAGTGGTCATAAGTGTGAATGATATGTTCAAAAATGATTACGCAGCATGTGAGGGAATTAACACAAAGATAAAGTATATTTGTTTGAATGTAAACCAACCAAGCGAGTGTCATTATTGTTGGCGAATTTATAACTCAAGAGTGAGAGAACTGGTGAACAGATTTCGTATTGTAGAGGGATATGGACGGTTGGAAACCATACAACATAAGTATGTGAAAGATTGATGGCACCACAGAACATTACAGCTGTTTGTTGGGTAGAACATAGATAAATACGGCATAGGGTAACTTGGCTTCTGTGTCACCTTGGATTTTGCATTCTGTGAAATGGGACCCTTCAGAATCTGAGCGAGCGCATTAGGAGGGTCCTATTTCACAGAATGCAAAATCCAAGGTGATTATCTAATACAGAATGGACCTCGTTGTTATGTTGGCAGGGGATTCCGTGAGAACTGCCCGTGCTCGGACCTGCACGAGGCTGCTTCGGGCCTGAGCTCTGTGGAGCAGGCGCGCAGACAGCGGCTGTTCGGGGACAACCTGATCAAGGTGCAGGTCCGCCCCATCGCCGGGCTCATTCTGCACGAGGTGAGCAAAGCCCCGTACTGGACGGCGTCACCTGCTATACTATATGAATCCCATGCACGTCAGCTTCTTTTGGCAACAGTGCGAGAGGTCTATTCCAAAGAAACAAATATTTTTAGCTACCGATTCGATTCTGCTGGAGGAGAGTTAGATATGACTATTATTAATGCACACCAATAACGCATGTCTATCACACATGCCATTAAAGCAGGAAATGCTAAGTCTTTGCATTGTTAACCACACACATCCACACCTTTCCCTTTGAAACGCCTTAGTTTACCCTACGAAACCCTAGACCCACCCAAATCTACTGTACCATTTAGTAATCTGGTAAGTTTACCACAAAATGATGTAAGCACCTAACCTTTGGTTGGGCGCCTGAGCTGTCCTACGTTGATAAAATACTATTTGCATGCATGTTCCATGTACACGTGGTCTACACACTCTACGTGTACCTCTATTGAAAAAAATATGTCATGGTTTGGAAGTCACCATGCATGAATGCATGCCCGAATAAAGTGAATATTGACAGTGTTTTAAATAGTAGGGGACCAGAGGGCCATGAGCCCCCAACTTTTGACCAGGGCCTTAACTTTTAGGAGTTGAGGGCCCTGCTGTCCCTTAACTATTTTTGGTGAATATTGGTTAGTCAGAGTGAATTCCATACTTTGCCACTTTTTAAGCTAATATTTCAAACACACATCACAACAGGGCCCTCAACTTGTGATCAGGGTCCCCAACTATTTAAAGTTAAGGGCCATTGGGCCCGAACTATTTCCTGTGAGTTTCAAACACTGATATTGACCATGACATATTTCTTCAATATGCTCGTGTTCCCGGCGGCGGCGGCAGGCGCTCAACCCGTTCTACGTGTTCCAAGTGTACACCAGCGTGGTGTGGCTGGTGCAGGACTACGTGCTGTACACCACGGCCGTCATGCTGCTCGCCACCATCTCCATCGGGGTCACCGTGTACGAGACACGCAAGGTCAGTGCTCACTCGCGCTCAATGTTACCGATATATATTCCATCAGCACGCGTAACTATATTGTATACGGCCGGCTTGTATAATCTATTTTACTTTTTTTAGCAAAGCAAAGCTCTGAGAAATCGTGTCAAGTCCAGTTCAGATGTTGATGTCTACAGAGGTTTAAACGGTAAGTAGTGTTGAATACCCTTATCTCTATTAAAGTAACTATGCTCTCCTACGACAAACTTGATATCAAACCACCAAAGATCATATAAAGCAATTATGAAAAACGCCCTCGCAAGAATGGCAATATTAAGGGTTTGAAGAAAATCAACCTATATCAGATAAACATGTACATGTGCCTGTGACCTTTGACCTACCACAGTCTGGGAGACGGTGAGCTCGGAGCAGCTGGTTCCCGGCGACGTCATCCAGGTGCGGGCGGGAACCAGTCTGGAGTGTGACGCGGTGCTGCTCGATGGATCCGTCATCGTGAACGAGTCAATGCTCACAGGTCAGGCACCGAGGGCAAATACAGTAGGTCCCGGATTTTTTGCAGATAGAGGTCGAGCTCACTAAACTTTAAGACCGTGAGAATTAATCTTCCCAGTTGGTTTATTTATATGAGAAAATGGAGACTGTTTAAAGTGGAGTTCTTATCCGAAAACCACCAAAACTTGAATAGCACTACTAGTGCTACATCAAGTATGGAAGCCAAAGTCAGGTATCCATGAGGTGTTTACCCACAATCACCATTTTTTTACCACTCCAGGAAAGACTATGCCAGTGTGCAAGATACATGTACCCGTATCCGCACCCTAACACTGAGAATGCTCGGATGACGCACGTCAAAATGATACCAATACAAACAAGTGTGCTTTAAACAAATCTCAGCATTCATCGATAAGATATTTCTCCAATAAGATCAAAGACCACTTCAAACTATATCAAAAGTGTTCAGAGAGCACACCATCGATGGAACAACGTTGGCACATGGGCAATAAAGATGTTTACTTTGCAATCAAAGCATTAAAGCAGAAAAAAGTATTATTTGATATGGGATTCATCCTACCTCTATGTTCGTTGGCATTGGATCGCAGGGGCTTTACTAAAATGGCTAAAGTAAATATCTATTGACCATGAGTGGACGTTAATATGGTGATGCTGTGCTTGAGTGAGCACGTTTATAACAATATAACATATATTGTGTTTCTATTTTGCACTATTACCTATCTATATTTCAATATTCAATTATTTTTTTAGTTTTATTGTTAATCAAGTTGACATCTTAAAGTTGACTAAAATGTTATGGAAATCCTCATTAAATTGACGTACAAGTAATATGACATTCAAAGTAGAATAAAGATACAGAAAACTACTACTTGTTATTCTTACGGAAATCAGCACTAACGCTGGCAAATTCACGCCGATCTCCATACAACCATAAAGTTTTTGAAAAATAGACAAACAAGTGGAGAGATAAAAGACTCGGAATGTTTCGGAGCTCAACACACCTCGGATCTGATCCGATGGAAACCATTTTGGAACTATGTTGCATTTCTTCACGGGTAATGTTCCGATTTAGTGCAAAGATAACACTAGCTATGCACGAGTGGTGACCATTGCCCTTTTATCTCTCCACTTGTTTGTCTATTTTTCAAAAACGTTATGGTGTTTACTGTTTATGCACCTCATGATGTGCAGACTCCCGATTCGAATCTTCAGGATTGATAACGTCAATTGGGTTGCATATCCAGTTGTTATGATAAAAGACTCGGACACAGTGCGTTCAACGTATTCATTAAAACGTCAACCCTCCAAACAACAACGGGCCCTGCATTTCTCTGAACGTCTTACATTCTGTTTTTGAACGTCGTAATAGAGTGGTGATAAGGCAGCTGGACTGCAACCTCCAAATCGAGGCTCCTAGAAAGTCTCGCTGAAAGAGGACGTTATGATTCCCCTGTTGGAGGTTGAGCTGGACTGATCACTTTTGCAGCAATTTGCTACATATTCCTACATCTATCACACCCGAGATTTGTTGTGAGAGAGTAGCGGAAACATACGAGGATTACGGAATGATTAGAGACTAGCCTACACTTCCAAGAACTGCGCACAACAGTGGTTTGTGGAAAAATAAACATGCCCCACTGTGGCTGACGACATGTTACTTTTTAGCCAGATCCCCATTAGAACTTCAAACTATGATCTCCTTTGACAGAAACCTATGCTAATGATGAACATTTCAAGATACACCCGGAAAAAACCGTAATTATGCCAATTAACATTCAATCCAAGATACAACTGGAATTCCTCAAAGAAAATAAACCATGGACTCTCAATAATAGTAAACTCCCAATCAAAGAAGAATTAGTACATGTTGGTATAAATCGTCACTTTCAATCGATACAACCAGCAATAAATGATAGAATATCTAGTGGAAGAAAAGCCCTGTTCGGACTATTAGGATTTTTTAGCCGGTCTATATGGTACTTCGGGTTATTACCTGTAGAAACAGCGATTCACATATACCAAACCTACATAAAGCCATGCATAACATACGGTCTTGAAGCACTAATACTGTCTGCAGAACAATTTGAAGAATTGGAGAAACTTCAACGCTACACCCTCCGTTCTCGCCTTGGTATACCAGATAGAACCGCTGTACCAGCTATATATATCATAACTGGAGTGCTACCAATCACAGCTACACTAGACCAATTGCAGCTCACTTTTTCTCAATAGCCTCATACTGGATGGGGGAAGACTAAAAAGAACTCGTTCAACGCCAATATGCAAATACCAAAATCTAAATGGAAATAAATGGTAAAGACAGCAATCCTGAATGTAACATCTGGATAAAATTAAAGAAGATACTACGAACTGTTCTACACTCAAATACCTAAGCAACACTTTCGTCCGCAATAAAATGCCACACTGTCGTTAAATATGTAAAAAAATCCAAGAGAAGTAAGAAGAACATGCATAAAAACTCAAATGATAACCGGAACATATTGTACCCAGAAAATGAGATCTAAATTCTATACCAACACAAATGCTACCTGTAAATTATGTAAAAGGAGGACGAGGACTTAACCCACTGTTTGTTGAAGTGCCCTACTAAAAGATACTAAAGATGAAAGAATTTATTTTATACTGTCCACAATGTGCGATGCAAAAATTTGGAATGTTTAAAAATCTTATAATCTAGATAGAGTTCCTGTTTAATTGTAATTACTATTGCTATTATTGTTATTACTATACTATTACTTTTTATAATACTGTTAATTAATCATTTTTGTTAATTAACTAATTATTTATTGCAATTTTGTAAAAATGTTACTGTTTACTATTTCCTAACATTGCACTTTGCTCCAAAGCTGGAGGATCAAAACTTTAGAAGAAGAAAGACATAGTACCCGCCATGTTGGCAGTACTGATTTCATCGATTCAAACAATAAAAACAGTATTGAATGTTTGTTTTTACATCCCGTAACCTTGGATATTAAATAAAAAGTTAGGGTGCAAAACATAGAATATTTATTCCATAAAATGATGAATGGCAAATGAGGTAAAATCTTTATTTCCAATATTTCTTCTATAGTGAAAAGAATCAAATGTGTGTTGGGCATTTGGTTGCATTTGGTGTTTTTCGGAGTAAATCGTCATGCACAACCATATGCTGTTGGAACATCCACTTCAATTTGAAATACTTCTTAGGTCCTCCAGCTAGTACTAATGCTGTGTTCATCTTCCTCTTAGCTCTCTCTTTACCCCTGGGCCTGGCCCTGAGTGCCTGACAGGGCCCTGTGTTCGTTGTTACTGACGCTGTTTCTATGGTGACGTCTCTTTGATCCTGATTATTTCCATTCTGATCCATGTCCTCCTCTTCCTGTTCACGGTGTTGGCGGTTCATTTCCCTTGGTAATGACAGTACTTAGTACCAAAGAGCATTTAAACTATCTCTGCTTTGTACAGTAAGCGACATTTACCAGATACTACCCAGTTACTGGAATTTGTGTAATAATTCTTGTAATTGATTACGTTCTTAGTCAAAACGTCAACGTAGCCACAATACGTCATACGTACATGTACGTTGCAGGTGGGGTGACGTGTAGGCATGGAGTATTATAATTTAGGAATAACTAGCTGTCTACCCAGCGTTGCTCGGGTTGAAACAGATGAAATCTGGAACACATTAAATGCTCCTCCCTCCCCATCCTTACCCCTGTTCCACATCCCTCACACCAGCACCCGTCAGTATACAGGTCTGTGACAGATTAAATACACCTCCATCACCTTCCTCCCATTGTCATATGTCACAGCCATATACACACTACATGTACTGAACATGGCAATGATTTATCCCTCTAATATCCCTCCTCCAAGCTACAAAACACGTGTGGAGCACCAGTTCAAATTCTTTTTTCTTGTTTTTATCATTAAACCAATTTTTGGGGTTTGAAATGTGACATTATAACGACCAAGTTGTCCTGATTGTACATACATAATTTGGAGTGTGACACAAAAAAATCGCATCTTCCTTTATATATACAGATATCCTGGTGTGAAGGATGGGGGACAGAGGGAAGAATGGGGCGTGAGGAGCATTTAATGTGTCAAACATTTCTAAAAAAATTCTTGTAATTTTATCATTAAAACCGCAGACAGGGACGTCGCCCGTCAATCGTGACCTGACATATGATTTTCCCGTCAGCAACTGGAAATCGAATGCTCTACTGAAGAAAAATATGATATGATTTTTAGCCAGCACTGTAGTAAAGTGTGTCTGTTTTTTTTTTGTTTTTTGTTTTTTTTTTTTGTTTTTTTTTGGGCGGGGTAGTTATCATATTGTTCACAGAGGTTACACTTAAGCATTTTTTCTTGGTCAGAGCCCTACAACTAAGAACAAGCTAGGCCACCAGGTCATCAACAAGCCTAAAACAGTTCAGTGGAAGTCTTTCATATAAGTTGTTTTCCCGCGCTCACTGTCCCTTTCCTCTACAGGAGAGAGTGTGCCGGTGAGCAAGGTGGCGGTGCCAGACCACCCGGACATGCTGTACCACCCCGACACTAACAAGCGCCACACGCTGTACTGCGGCACCCGAGTGCTGCTCACTCATGGGGCTGGCGTCCGCGCCATCGTGGTCAGGACAGGTACAGTGCTGCTATTTTGTTATCATCAGTCACAGTGGAATCTCTAATTAAGATCACCTCTGTACTGTAATAAGACAAGTTTCTCACAGTCTCCAATCTTTATGAAACCGATCCTCCATAATGAGATCATCTTTCTAAATTCAGAAAACTTGAGGTCAGTTATCCAGGTGTCCTTAATGAGACAGGGTCTTATCTTAATTGCCACTGCCTTAAACACACTTATTCGTGCCATCTTCCTTGGGATGTTTAGGGACGGTGCAATATTTAACAGGCAGGGGAGACCGGTACATGTTGAAAAACTTGTTTGAAAAAAGGTCTTGACCCCTGCTGATACAATGACCCATGACCTCTATTCTTAAACAAAAGTCCGTGTCCCCTCCCACGAATATGCGCGTGATTAATTTGTACCGATTCGCTCACTTCGAGGTGGGATTTCAGCAGCTGAAAAAAGTATATGTCCCATGCCCAACGAGAATGAAAAAGCATCCGGTCCCCCTACTTTGCACCTTGAAAAAAGTACCTGTCCCTCTACCAGATGCACCGGTCCCCCTCCCTAGTAAATATTGCACCGTCCATTACAATGGCATGTTTTGTAATAACATTGTAATCATTAGAAACCATGAAGCTGTTAAATCCACTTTGGCACCCAGTGTTGAGACTAGGTTAATCTGTGTCATTATGCATTGCCAAATAATATATATATGTATGACTGTTTCAGGTTTTGCCACAGCCAAGGGCGAGCTGGTTCGCTCCATCCTCTTCCCCAAGCCCGTGGACCTGCAGTTCTACTCGGACAGCATGCGCTTCCTCGGCATCTCCTTCCTGCTGGGACTTATCGCCATGGTGTACACCACTGTGTTCCACCTGCTCAATCATGTATGTCTACAGCGCCAAGTACACAATGTATCTAAACACACTGCATTATATTTATCATGTATTCCAATTGACTACTATGGCTGAGTTTCTGGACCGGATGTGCAGTATCATGCAAACTGTTCAACTACATAAATGTTCTTACATAAGGAATTTTGGCTAGTGTTCCATAAACAATACAGCAGACGTAAAACAGGTAGTAGTATGTCTTATGTTATTTAGTTTGACAAAACATGTCTAGCCATGATCATTTTCAATAGCAATTTTTTGGGAAAAAGGGGGAGAGACACAATCACTGGCTGGATTGCATTGGTTTTGTACGCGTGAAAGGCCATGGACATTCCCAAAATTTCTTGATGTGAAAAGTATTGAGTTTTTTCTGTTATTTTCGTCTTTGCTTTATTGTTTACTAGTTGGGGTGGGGTGTAAAAATAGAGTCATGTGCTGGTCTAGAATATGATATTAGATAATGATAATGAATATCTAGGGTCGTAGTGCATGTACAGTCAGGATTTCTGTCGCATGTAAGCAAATGCGCTTTCAGAGTTCCATGAGTGACGTGATTGTGAATGCCCTGGACATAGTGACATTTGTGGTACCCCCGTCTCTGCCCGCCACTGTAACCATTGGCAACATCTATGCACAGAGAAGACTCAAACAGCATAACATCTTCTGCTTGAGGTATGTTTTATTATAATTCAGTATATGGCTTTGTTTCAATAACGAGTACATGAATTGGTGACTGATTTATTCTTTCTGTCATCTGCTGGTAACGGCACAATTGTGTGCATGTCTAGTGAAGCTTGGGCTTAAAATAGTATTGGAATGTGGATGCACTGGGGTTAAGTGTGTATGCAACATATTTAACTATCACCTCACATAAAAAGAAAAAAGCATATACATTAACAATATTTTAGGAGGGTATGAAACATCCCCCAATTATGTTTACAAGAGAGTTGTTGACCATCATGCCACGAACTTCCAAACCCAGCTAATTAAGGCTGTACGGACAAGTATTCATTAGCTTGTATCCTGACTTCTGTCACTTTTAGCTCTAAATACATCAACCTGAGCGGGTCAGTGAACGTCGTCTGCTTCGACAAGACGGGCACACTGACCCACGATGGCCTCGACCTTGAGGGCGTGGTGGGGGTCACGCAGGACAACACCCTGGGCCGGCTGCACACAGAGTTTGATTCGCAGACGCTTGATTATCAGGTTTGTCTGATCTAAAAGGTTTGCTACTAGTGTATTAGTAGTCCATTAAAATAATTCATATGCATCCGTCACGTGGTTTCAATTCTGTGACAAAATGTGCTTCAGTGCAACAGTTTGGCAGCCATCTTTGAAAACTGGGAAATTTAAATGTCTTAATGTATTTTAAAGCAACATTTATGTGAAAGGGTATATGAGCAGAGCAATTGCGCTAATGTTGGTGCTTTGTTGAGATGTGACCTATTTCGTTTAATATATCTGCTCTGAATCTGCTCCACATGAAGCTTAGCACCCATTTTAACAGGCCTATTACATCGTTAATTTGTCTTCTGCTTCTACGTCTCAGCTTCTCCATTTGATGGCTTGCTGCCACTCCAATGACGTCATTGAGGGTGTAGTGACGGGCGACCCGCTGGACATGGTTATGTTCAACGCTACAGGCTGGAGTGTTGCGGATGATTCCCAGCTGTATGCTCAACACTTCTCATACCCAGTAAGATGTCTAACAGTATGATCGTCTAATAAAACTTAGAATAATATTGGTGATAATCTTCCGCCATGCTGGTTTAGTTTTGCTTGTGAGGCAGGTAACGTAATTTAGTAAAAAAAAATGATGGTGTTGTTTTATTGATTAGGAATGTTTTCTACCACCATCTACTATGAACATATCAACAGAGCATACACTCAGAAATGTAAACATCATATAAATTTACGCCTACTTGTCATACCTGCAAAAATGATAGCCATGGCAGACTCACTATCGTTTTGTGAATTCGCATTCTATATTAAGATTGCATTTTGCCTTGACAGTTTTGTTCATTTTCATGTCTCGTATAAATTTAGAAGAACGTGTTCAATGGACAAAACACAATGATACATGTATCCGTGTGTACAAAAGTTTCCAATTGTGCCCCTGGGTGCAATCTTAAGAGCTACCTAGCATTGAACATACACCTTAAGTTTTAGTCTTACAAAATCCATTCTGTGAAATGTGAAGGTATCGCGAGTGGTGTTGTGTGAAGAGACTGGGGACGCTGCCAGCTTGGTCCATCAGTTCCCATTCCTCAGTGGACTACAGCGCATGTCTGTAGTGGTTGAATACCTGGTGGAAGGTTTTGATGGAAATGCAGAATCAAAGCTGTCTCTCTATGTGAAGGGAGCGCCAGAAACAGTGGCAGGACTTTGTCTACCCCATTCAGGTATATCAATATTAATATATTGGTTATGTTGTTACTCATCATAACGTATGTTCAATTTGAGTCTTCTCCAATTGTTTGAGATCTTAAAAAGGAGAAAAACTTACCATCGCTTGAAAGGTATTTGGAGCATATAATGGAGCGAATGTGGTGGTCGTTACCTATGTGCTTGTATGATGTTTATGGGCGTACAAGTGTATAGGAAGGCGGAAACTATCTTTACTTAAACAATCTTTACTTATATCTAGTGCCAACGAACCTGAACACGTTGCTGCAGAGATACACGGGAGAAGGCTACAGGGTCATTGCGTTAGCTCACAGGTGAGGACTGGTGATACGTAGGGATAATAGATTGACCCGGCATAGCAGTAATAGTAGGCCTATACAGTATGGCTCGATCATATACATGTATGTGTGTGTTCCTAATAAATTAATATTTTCAGAATAAATTAAGGTATTTGTGTAATTGCGCTTTTCATCATGACAGCAAACTGAGAATGATCGATAAATCGTGGTGATGTCGGGGATTGAACCTAAGACCTAAACCAAGGCAATAGGTTTACATACTGACACATTTGAATGATCTCTTATTTTCTCTTGCCTACTAATATTACACCCAACGTACAGCATAGAGTGGTAGTGCGTGGAAACTCTCTTCTTTTATCAATGATTAATTATATTACCACATGCGCCGTACAGACAAAATTCGATGTGCATATTGCCAGTTCAAACCCATCACTGTGACAAGCACTCTGGAATTGGGCTCGTAGAGCCCCGCCTGTGCTTACATCCAGTTGTTCCAATTTACATTTCCGGCACGTAGATATTGTTAGTGTGAGTACAGGTAGGCATATGTTTGACATTTTAAGATATTTCCGTCAACACTCATTCCATTTGGTTGTGCATGAGTCCACACACTCAAATGACCTCAAATCTACTACTCCAGTTGGCATTTTGTGAACCTAGCAATGTGATTTAATATAATTACAAACCAGTCTCCCGATTTCTTGTGTACTCTTTGTCCTTCTAAATAAGAACCACCTTAATTTGACATTTCCATTCTAATAAACGGATAAATCTAATGAATTAAAAAAATGTTGAGTGGCCATCTTGGAAAATGGCCGCCATATTAGAATTTTAAGTGACTAGCACATTTTCCCTTATAATTTGATATAAAGCCAGCATTGAAGCAAATTTTCACCAATAATAACCAATTAGTACATTTCAAATATCAATGTATTGGCAAATTTGGTGAATTAAAGGGTTAGCTGGCGGCCACCTTGAAAAATGTCCGCCATATTCGTATTCGTGGATAACACATTTTTCTTAAACTTTGACATAAGAACAACATTTGAGCTCAATGTGCTGCTTGTATCATCAAATGAACGATTGTTTGGGTTATCTGCTCCACTAGTAGATTGTAAATGATATACAGCACGGCGTTCGATCGTTAGGTAACGTTTATGTGGGAAAAGGTGTATGTGTGTAATTCTCGTAACGTTCAGACAGGAGCTGAGTGACCAAGAACTACAACACATTTTTTTATCGTGAGGAAACTGACAAAATCCTCGGAATTGTCGTAGGGTGCATGCACTATGAGAATATCTTACCTTTCAACATCTGTAAATCTTATCTGGTGACATGGCCCAGTATTCTCTATTATCCCCTGACAATGGTAGGGCCATGCACACATTTGAGTAAAGTGGCCCGTTTAATTGATCATTTCATAAAAAAGTAGACACTTAATTTGTTCTCAAATGAGTCAGTAAGATGTCTGTTGTAGTGTACTTTGTTACACAATCCTGCTCTACAAAATGTATCATTTAAAAATGGTGCATCTGTTAAACTTAGAGGTATACTGCTGAATAAGAGCATTTTACTGATGTTCGTGTGGAGGGATCCTTACCAGAGTTTTAATTTCTCTATTTGAGCAGCGTATTCACCTTACATGGACCTGAAAATGTGAAAAGTAGGAGAGAATACCAGTGCACATTTGAGACCTAAGAAATGTGGAATATATCATTTATATACAACATACCCGCCAAATTTCTGCCTATGATGTTAACAATAAAAGATGTTTTTCAACTTATCCAGAGATAGTCAAGAAACCTAGTCTTCCAAAAGACCTTATATCTAATGTTTTTTCTCTCTTATTACAAAAACCGCTCATGTCAAACATATATCAAGTGCAAAGTTGAAGAGCAAGTACAATTATGACAGCCTCTAGCTCTAATAGATATAAGCTCTTTTACAAATCCCTAGGGATTCCTCTGATATTAAATATACAGCCTCAAACATCATGGCCTGTTATAGCTTTACAAAACCACGGTATTCCGTTGCAACAGCTGCAGAAACAGCACAAGGCATGGGTGATTTGCCAGGTAAAGATTAGTCAAGATATGAAGTGTGTCATTTTGATCAAAGCTTCTCCATTACAAATAAACAGTACCACCTGCTTAAACGAAGAAATTCCCAAATACAGCAGCTCACAGCTGCTCTGAAAATAGATTTCTGTTCTAAAAATTGAAGCCATGTGCTTTTAATTAATGACGTCATGTTTGCAAAACACTTGGCAATATTCACATCATAAAGAAGCTTTTAAAATAGGCCGTCATGTCAGAGCATTAAAAGGCCTCGTGGTAGGCTACAAGAAATCTGAAGGAAGGGGTAACAAGTGACTAATTCTGAAAGAGGACATGGTTAAGTAGTGCATCGACTATTCAGTAAATCTATGTGGCACAGATCAATCACTCTTTGAGCACAAAACATTGGAGCGTTGCTGTCATTCACGCACGAACGTTACGGTAATTACACACATTCACTTTTTTCCAAGCGAACGTTGCGTAACCATTTGAACGCGTATACAGTGCTAGCTTCGTTCAACCACGCTCCATCCGTGAGAGCACGCCACCACATAGTCTTGATCGAGGCTAAATACGCACATCCCCGTAACGCTTAACGTACATGATTTTCTTGGAATATCATTGTTAGCTATACAAACGTATCACGTTGCCCATAGTTACTATCTACGTACCAAGTGAAAGCTTGCCACAGATATCACACAGTTGATAATTGTAAAGTTTTTATTTCAATTGCTATTAACAGTTTAATTAATTGTGTATGTTTGATACATAAATATAAATACATACAATGGAGAGGACAAATATGTTGGAGGAGGAGGACAGGGAGGAGAAAAAACAGTTGGAAATTAAATATGTTAATGTGTTCACCGAGCAAGAACAAATTGGACTGAGAATAGTGGAAGATTGGAAGAGCATGAGCGCGCATGCAAAAACAATTGATGAAAAATATAAAGCTCTAAAAGCAAAACTTTCATTGTTAGAAAAAGTGACTGAGGAGAACAAAGCACTAAAAAGACAGATTGAAGCCCAAGCAGCAGAAGTAGCGGAGTTACAGCAAGAACGTTTGGAAATTATTGAACTTGCTTGCAAAAACAATGTCCGTGTGCTCAGAATGGAGGAAGAGGTCAGTAAGTGCAACCTCTTGGTAAATAGCACAAGAAAAATTATGAATAAACATAAAGAAGGTAAGAACGATCTGATGAAGAAGTTCCGCATGGCAGGATTACTGGTTAGCGAGATGAGACATGAGAGGGATGTTGCGGTAAAAGCCAAAGAGGCAGCAGAGGAAAGGCTTCAAGATGTGGTAAAGGAGCTACAGAAATTCAAGGATGAAAAGATGCAAAAGGAGAGAGGAATGAAGGAGGATGAGGCAAAAAAGAAAGAGAGAGAGAGGATGGAAAAGAAAGAGAGAAAAGAGATCGAAAAGAAGGAAAAAATAGATATGAAGTTAAAAAAACAGAAGGAAAAAGAAGAGACGAAAGCAAAGGTTGCGGCCGCAAAGGGGGTATGGAAGCGAAATAAAGTGATGCAGAAAGTAAAATTGAAAGAGAAGAAAGAAAAGCAAAAGGAAGTAATGAAACAGAGGAAAGAGATAAAAAAGCAGAAAAAGATAGCTGTGAAGTTTGAAAAACAGAAGGAAGAAGAAGAGATGAAACTAAAATTTGCACCGGTGAGGGAGACATGGAAGCGAAATAAAGTGATGAAAAAAGTAGAGTTAAAAGAACAGAAAGAAAAGGAAAGGGAAGAAATGAAAGAGAGGAAAGAGATCAAAAAGTGGGAAAAAATAGATATGAAGTTAAAGAGACAGAAGGAAAAATGTTAAATATGTCAGTAGATATGCAATAAATTATTGAAAATATATTATTTGGAGAATGAAGTGACGCTAACGCGATTGTCGTACTGTTTATTACCAAAACGAGAAACATAACGTACACGTAAATACACAACATCTTTAACCCCTTAACAACATAATGTTAACTAGAATAAAGAATAAGAATCATTATCGAATCAATTAAACATCTTTCCATCCATAATAACAAAACACCATGAGTGACAAATAACACTGACCATGGTATTGTCACAGCTTGTTGCACTGACCGTGGTATTGGCACTGCTTGTTGCCTGGCATTCTTCTGAGGCGATGTTTGCATTGCTGCTGCCAGTAGCCTGGCATTCATCTAAAACAATATTGCTTTGGTTTCCATTTACCGGTATTATCTGGTCTGTATGTCTCTTAACCACATCATACATCACTCCACCATTACGTTTAATGACTGTCCCCTCTATTCACTTTTCTCCCACCTCATAGTTCCTGACTCTCACTGGATCTCCTCTTTGAGCTTCTCTCTCCTGCACATCTGTGATCATCTTAGATTGTTGCTCCTGGACACGTTTGACATGTTTGGCAGTGGGGCTTACTAGTGTGAGTAGCATTCTGACCAGACGGGCATTTCGATACTGCAACAGGAACCGAGCTAGACGAAGTGCCAGAGGTGTCTTGGAATCTCCTTTTAGGGCCTTCTTTACGGTCTGCACATATCTCTTTGCGAGGCCGTTGCTTTGAGGATGGTGACTGGCTGACTTAGTGTGAAGAATGTTGTTAAAGTGCATTAAGTTTTCAAATTCAGCTGAGACAAATTGAGGCCCATTGTCACTATGAACATGTTCTGGTAGCCACCACCGGCTGAACATCTCTTGCACTGCTGATATAGTTGCTTCAGTCGTTGCACTTCACATGGTCTTCACTTCAACCCATTTAGAGTAGGCATCTACTACAATCAACAGCATTTTCTTCTCTACTGGACCCGAGTAATCAATGTGAAAACGTTGCCATGGACCAGATGGGTATAACCAGGGATGCACTGGGACTTTGTTGGGCATGTGAGCTAGCTGTTGACATGATTCGCAGCTTGCAGCCGTGATTTCTATATCTCTATCTATGTTCGGCCACCACACATAGCTTCACTCAATGGCCTTCATTTTTACCACCCCAAGGTGAGATGTGTGAAGTTCCTCTAGAACTCTCTTCTGTAGGGCTGCTGGAATTACAATACACGTGCCATATGTGATACATCCATTCCACAATGAGAAGTAATTTCTTTTCCTTATGAAAGGCAATAATTTTGGATCTGACACAGTCCAAGTATCACTTTGTAGCATGCTGAGCACCTTTCCCAAAATCCTATCTTTGCGGATCTTATTTTGAATTTCTTCATTAGTTACTGGTAATTGCTCAAGCTGTGATAGCATGTAGACAGCACATGAATCAGGTTTATCTTTCAATGTAGTCCACAATGGTAAGCGGGACAAATAATCAGCATTTCCATGATCGCGGTTGCTACGGTACTTTACATCATATGTATATGCGTTGAGGAGCAAAGCCCAGCATTGGAGACGAGCTGCTGCCATTGTTGGGACTCCTTTTTCTGGATGGAATATGGAGGTGAGTGGTTTGTGATCAGTGAGGAGAGTCTATTTTCTACCAAATAGGTAATTATGAAACCTTTTTACTCCAAAAACTATTCCCAGAGCCTCCTTGTCCAGTTGAGAATAATTAGCTTCAGACTGTGTAAGTGTTCGCGAGACAAATGCAATTGGTTTTTCTTGACCATCTGGCATAACATGGCTTATGACTGTTCCTATATCGTACAAAGAGGCATCGGTGGCCAATATAAGTGGGCGCTCTGTGCTGTAGTGGGTGAGTACTTGAAATGAAGATACTATATTTTTCACCTTAGTAAGTGACCTTTCACAATCATTATTCCACTTCCACTTAACATCATTGCGTAGAAGTCTGTTCAATGGATGAAAGAGAGATGAACAGTTTCTGATGAATCGCCCCTAATATTTTATTAAGCCTAATAGCGAACGCAATTCAGCCTTGTCTTTTGGTGCAGGTGAGTCTACAATTGCTTTAACCTTGATATTGTCTGTGTGAAGACCATCCTTGTCTATGATGTGACCTAAATAGCTCATTGAAGGCTTCATAAATTCACATTTTTCTCTTTTCAGACGGATCCCAGATTTCTGCAGTCCAATCAGTACTCTTTCAACGTTATCAATGTGCTCATTATCATCCTTGCCAGTGATAATTGTCATCAAAATATACCTGAGTACCAGGACAATTTTGAAGTATCTGTTCCATAGCCCTCTGGAACTGAGCTGGAGCACTTGCAATGCCAAAAGGAAGTCTGTTGTATAAAAACAACCCTTTTGATGTGTTGATAGTGGTATATCGTTTATCTTCTTCAGCAATCTCCATCTGTAGATATACATTGAGAATTTCTCACCACTCATTTGGGCTAAAAATGTCCTCAATTTTTTTAAGGTTCTTGAGGACATCCATGGTGCCCTCCAGTGGCAAACAGTGGCAAGCAATAAAAACCACTGCCACACAGGCTGCCACCTGTTAGCTTATTGATCATAACAGTGATATAATGCTGCCACCTGCTGGCTAAACATTGCATAAATTAAAATTGATACAAATATTTTTTTTAATAAAAAATCTAGCCTGAAGATGTGTGTTTATATTATTTTTTTCCATTATTATAAATTATTATCTATCAGTGAGCAAAGTTTTGTGATGATTCACAAAACTTTTTTACTAGAAACACATCTATGGATAACACTTGGATGGGCGCTCTTTGTTAGTAATTTAAATAATTATATCTCAAAAACTAGCCTGAAGAGGTATCATTATTTTGCTATTTTTGATAGTATATAGTTTAAGCTTTAAGGGAAAATTAGTTTTACAGCAATGAACAAGAAAGTTTTTTAGAAATTGCAGATTGAATTGTCAGCGATTCCTTTCATTTGTTATATATATCACAAAAATATTGACACAAATATTTTTTATAATAAATCTAGCCTGAAGATGTGTGTTAATATTATTTTTTTCCATTATTATAAATTATTATCTATCAGTGAGCAAAGTTTTGTGATGATTCACAAAACTTTTTTACAAGACGTCCTCATCAACCTTAATTGGGTACTGATCTAAGTTTAAGTTTAAGTTTAAGTAATTTATTTCAGATTTTAAAAAAGAAAAAAATCCATAAAAATACATTTTATATATATACATTAAAAATACAACATAACATAACACATTTAGAGATTATGGATACATAAAAAACTAGTAAAAGACTTTCGTCCATTTAAGACTAATTTTACTAGAAAATAAGAAGAAACTATTTGAGACGGCAACTTTGACTAATACGTTATCACTATTAAAAATTCTGGTTTTAAATGCAAAATATTTTTTCTAATTACTTCTTTAAAAGTCAATATGTTTCTACAAACAAAAGGCTTGAGAAGTACCTTGTCTTCAAGTTTAAAAAGTCCTCTAAAAATATTATTATATGCTATTCTCATTCGATTATAAAAATCAATATTGTATAAAGACCACAGGTGACTACAGTAAAAAGTAATATAAGATTTAAAAAGTTGAGTTTTTAACAACTGTGGAATTTGCTTATTAGGACATTACCCCTGCGGTAAACAGCATGAGTTTGTCTTTTATATCACTGTTGTCACAATTGTTGTTAGAAAGTACAATGCCTAAATATTTTTGCTCTTCAACCCACACAAGTTCATTGTTGTTTAAAAAGATCTTAGGTGGGAGAATTCTTCATGGGTTTAGGGTACATAACCATGCATGCAGTTTTTACATTATAACACATTTCATGCTTATTAGAATATGACTCACATACATTAACTAATTTTTGAAGAGCAAACGGTGACGGAGGCGATTAAAAACACAGTCATCAGCATAGAAAGATGATTAGCACAGGTATCATTAATAAAACAGCCAACATTACTATCACATAACTCTTGACTAAGTTCATCCATAAAGATATTGAAAAATATTGGAGACAGTATACTACCCTGCCTGAGTCCATTACTACTCTTAAAACGCTCTGACAAAGTATCAGCCCATTTTACAAAGAAGTGTTGGTGAGTATACCAGTATAAAAAACATGCGAACAATAATAGTAGGGACATTTCGAGATAGGAGCTTGTTGAACATGTGCCAATAGTTTATGCGATCAAACGCTTTACTGGCATCCATAAAACAAAGGTATATAGGACTAGAGTGACTCATGTAGTAATCAATAACCTCTTTTAAAACAAAAACACACATATCAGTAGAATGGTTGGGTTTAAAACTGAATTGGTGAGATGATGTAGAAAAACAATGATTTAGTCTGAATAAAATTAACAATTCCACTATTTTAGAAGATACACAGGTGATAGCAATTGGTCTGTAATTGTTTTTTATCACTTAGATCACCTTTATGGTCCTTCAGTAGAGGAATAATTATAGAATCCATAAGCTGATCAGGTATATAGTTATGAACTAACATACTGTTCATTAATACGCTAAAAAGAACACATAACCTGCTATCTGCATATTTATAATTTTCACTACTTATACCGTCCATACCAGCGGCTTTTCCAGGTTAAGATGCTTAATGGTTTCTTTGACTTCAGCAACATTAAACATTAAGCACCCTTAGTTTAAGTTGTTTTTAGGACACCATCTTTACACTTTCATCTTTTGACATTTAGTAGTTCTTTAAAATGATCTTTCCACATTGCACAAATTTGTTTCTTGCCAGTAGTTTTGTCCACAGTTGTTGGAAAGATCTGTGCATTTGTGTTGCTTATACTTTTGATTTCCTTCAGAATTGTCTGCTATCTTTTAGAAGAAGTTTTTGGCAAGTGAATCTGAGGTCTGTTTATTTTGCTTTTTTTCTGCACTGGCGCATTGCATATTTAAAAGTGAGCTCTTGAGCGTCGCATTGCATCATATAAGGGCCATGTCTTGGACTGCCATTGGCTTTCAGGTAAGAAAAGCATCACGAGCTTCTGCATGGATCTCCTTGCACCAGTCATTCCACCCAGGAACCACAGCTTTATTTGAACCGCTAGACACAAAACTTTTACTAGCACTCTGAAGAGGGATACTATGTCACTGTGAATCTACCTTTATCTGCGAATTAAGTGTCACCTTAAAATCTCCACAGATCCTAACAGCTCCCGACTTCTTCACAACAGGCACAATGGGAGTTGCCCATTCGCTGTGGGTGATTGGTACTAGAACACCTGTGTGGATCAATCGATCGATTTCAACTTCGACCTTAGGTTTCAGAGCATAAGCAATAGGTCTGGGTTTGAAAAACTTTCGAGTACTGTCAGGCTTGAGGCGAATTCGAGCCTTGAAATCTTTTATGGTGCCTAAGTCACTGTCAAAAATACTCCCATATTTGTCAAAAAGTGAATCCATAGATGTCATGTTCATTTTGTAACATTTTAATTCAGACCAGTCCAGCTTAATTTCCTTCAGCCAATCACACCCAAGTAGAGTAGTACCATTTTGTTTCAATACATGCAATATAAGTTCTTTATGCTGATCCTTATAATCAACTTCAACGCGAAGTATACCAGCTGGTTTTATGCCTTCACCAGTGTACGTCTTGAGGATGTTTTTTTTGTTTTTTGTTTTCTTCAGTTGAACATCACCAAGTACAGAGTTTGCAGAAATAACACTCACTGCTGAACCTGTGTCTATTTCCATGGTAACTGGTTGATTGTTTACCTTAATATCTAATGTGATAGGGGCTTGTTTATCACTATTATTGTAATACAGTGACAGTGAGTGAACTTCATTAGCATCACTATCTGAATTGGTTTCATTATCAGAACTTGGACTATTTGCATCAATATCTACCTTGTGCATCTGTGAAGACTCTTGCCCGTGCTTTTTCACGGGTTTCTTCTCCTTGCAAGCACGTGAAGTGTGACCTTTTTGTTGACATCGGTGACAAACAGCATTTTTGAACCAGCAATCACCTGTATGCTTATTTCCACAGTGTTAACATCTATTGCTAACATTGCTTCTCCGTTTTTCGCTTGATGTGAAATTGATGTGTTGAGTCACTGTTGGGGTTGTACCTTGGAGTAGCTTTACATCTGAGAGTGCTTGTTCTAATGTGATTGCAGCGTTACACGCCTTCTTGAAATCTAAGGAGTCATTTGACCAAAGGCGTTTTTGTATAGATCTATCCCTCAATCCACATACCAGCCTATCTCTTCAGAAAGGCGATGTAGTCACTAATACTTTCGCTTTCCCCTTGGTCAAGCTTATAGAAGCGAATATCTTTCAGATATATGGTGATGGGTTCTGGGGATAAATGAGATTTTAATACAGACGTCAGTTCGGCAAATGACTTACTATTAGGCTTTGCAGACGCTAGAATGTCTTTCATAAGGCCATAAGTATTGGCCCCAATTGCGGATATGAGAACGGCAACCTTTTTGTCAGCATGTACGTCATTGGCAATAAAATATTGCTCCAAACGTTCTACATAACTCTCCCAATCTTCCTCTTTTTCATTATATTCTCTCAGGGAACCTATTGTGGGCATCTTTCAACCACCTCGGAGTTTGTTAGATATGTCAGTAGATATCGAATCACCTTGTCCAATAAATTATAGTCTCCACCACAGACGCTTACGAAGCAAAAGCGTCTGTCAACTAGGACTGTAGCTGACTGTATCGTGTACGCTGATTGGTCGACGCCATATTTGCTACTGACGCTAAATGTTTTGTTTATATTTTGATCGTTGAACGTGACTTTCCAGCTACCTGTAGACATTGCACTTGTTTAGGCTTTAAAAACAAGATTAGTTGCTTCCTCTTCTTATTTACAAAAATCACTGCAGTCTTTAATAATAAACTATTTACAATACATATTAAATCCATGATAAAGTAACAAAAATAAATGTTTTGTATACACCGGATGTTTTCAGTGACTACCTTGCGTACCACCAAAAAAATACAATCTGCATAATCGACCAAAACAATGCTATGTGTGTAAAAAAAACTACTCACATTTTGTAGATAAATATTGATTTCCTTCCAAAATCAATATATATTATATACCTATCCAATGTAGTGATGCTATTCTTCATGTAGTAAATAATTATCTTGTCCCCACCAAACAGGCCACTTCCACTCACTACGACCTACGACAGCATCCGAAACAGCAGGCGAGAGGAGCTAGAGACAGACTTACTCTTTGTGGGCCTCCTCGTACTGCAAAATAGACTGAAACCGGAGAGCGCACGGGCCATCACTAGTCTACATCACGCCAACATAAGGACAGTCATGGTCACAGGTGAATGTCAGGACAGTCATAGTCATAGGTAAATGTCAGGACAGTTATGGTCACATGTCAATGTCGGGACAGTCATGATAATTGTGGTCTTGGTCATGACCTTGGTTTCATGTCATTTTCGACAGCTTAGGCTATATATATTATTCTTAGTTCATTTGTAGTTGCCGGCTATGCGTATGCATATAGCAAAAAAATAAAAATAAAAACAAAACATTGAAACAGATAGCAAATAACAGCCAGTCTCATATAATTAGCTGCGACATTGATGACACCAACGAAACCGACGACAATTACTAAGCAATAGCTATTCTTCCCTCCCCAAGATAGCTATTATCTTCTTCCGCTCTGCAGGTGACAACCTGCTGACTGCCATCCACACTGCACGTGGCTGCGGCATGGTGCTCGACACTGACACTGTTGTCATGGTGACGGCGACACCTAATGCTATGTATACAGACGCGCGGGTGGAGTACACCGTGACGCACAGTACGGCAGACGACACAGGAGTACAGCAGGTTTGTGCACGTGGAATATTGTTTGGCGTGTATGCTTGGGTACTTTGAGCGTATTTTTCATGCTGCATACTTATGAGGCCTTAACCACAGGGCTAGATATCCGTTTCCCATAATTTTATTCTTAATCAATTAAAACCCGTGTACATTAATATTGCCGTTACCAGGCCAGAATATTTACCTTGTTACACTGGTTGCGTCTTTGCAGTGTATTTTCTCAATTGCATTATGCCTTTAAATCGTGTAAACTCATCACGCCGTGTGCATTATACAGCTGATTGTGTCAGTCATTAAACTTAATGTCCGTTTTGTGCACAGAACGGTGATGCACACACTGCATTGATCTCGGCGCCCCGCTACCACTTTGCGATGGACGGATCCACATACACGTACTTGAGGGTCTTCAAGCCGGAACTGCTGGACAAGGTGACAAAGCTACGCTACATCCTTTCTGTTAAGATCGTCGTCAGGCTAAAGTGGTCTCAATAGAGGTGGTCTCTGCATAGAGGTTCATGGCTGTGTCTGATAAATGGTCTGATTAAAGTGGTGGACGCGATAGAGAGTTGCTTTCATTTGGAGGTTTTACTAAATGCTTTTGTTTTGAATGTCATGGCCTCTCTCCCTCCAATCAAAATCATTTTTTTTGTTGAAAAATTCCACTTCCCATCACAGCTCGTCCAGAGAGGAACGGTCTTCGCCAGGATGTTACCAGAACTCAAAGTCAGGCTCATAGAGCAGTACCAGGAACTGGGGTGAGCATTCAATTGTAACTCAGTACATTCGCTAATTTGTGAAAAATGGTTTGTATACATTTACAATGTATATCTTGAATCCATTCTATTAATCCGTAATGTATGTTATATAGACTCAAAATATCCTCTCAAATAAAAATAAAAAATGTTAATAAATAGTATGAAACTTTAATTCTATGTCTCAGACTTGTAATTACCTTGCATTCCATCCTAACCTGATTCAGGTACCGCGTGGGTATGTGTGGGGATGGTGCCAATGACTGTGGCGCTCTCAAGACGGCTCACACGGGAGTGTCCCTGTCCACGGCCGAGGCCTCCGTGGCTTCTCCCTTCACGTCAACCAGCCCAAACATACAGTGTGTCCCCGCCATCATCAGGTTAGCTCTTAGAAACACTGGAGAATTGTCTTGGGCAGTTCCATGTGAAAATAAGTGATGTGAGAGTGAAGAATATGTTTAATGAAGTTTTTTCTTCTTCTAGAGGATGAGGTAATTCATTCATATACCCATACACAGCAGCTGCTACATGTAGATAACACATTGAACTAATTTTATTGATTTTCACAATTCCTTGTCCAATTTATGATCCCTCATACGCCCCAATCCTCCATCTTTCACATGATGCTTTGTATACAGTATGTGAAATAAAAACAAACAAATGAAACCAAACGATGTACAATATATACAGGATACAAAAAATAATACACGTTGATACAATGCACTCTTGTGACTGTCCTGTAGAGAAGGTCGCTGTTCGCTAGTGAGCTCGTTCGGCCTCTTCAAGTTCGTGCTCGGTTGCTCGTGGGTGTTCTGTATCGCTGTGCTAATACTCTACAAGGTACTGGACAGTGCATATGGAGGGTTGTAATTATAATTATGAATCCAAGTCAGGTAAGAACTAACTCGTATAGACACGGGCAGCCAAGCCCACGACTAGTATACAGAGGTAAATTAAATAGCAGTTCTGATTGATTCACAAGTCCACTTCTACAACGGAGCCGGGTTATACATTATCAGTATGGTATTACCATGATACTTTTATCATTTGGATGATATAATGGTGGGTTTCTAGACTCTTTGCAATTTTATTTATGTAACCTTGTTTCCATTGCTATGTTGTTCATTGTATTTAGAATATGTTACGCAATTCCATCCACATATATCCAGTTTGAGTGTTTTGACTCTAATCTATATGATGGACTTCAATTAGATTTGCTTGGCGTTTGTACAAGTAGCATATACATGTAGCACATGAACGCAATGAAGACCATCTTAATTGCCTATGAAAGATTATACCGGTATAACATTGATCCACTTTCAGATCTCCTGTGACATGGTCGATGTGCAGTACATGTACCTGGACCTGGTCCTCATCCTACTTCCCAGTATCTTCAGTAAGTACACACTAATACAGTAAAACATCAATCAGGACACTATGGGAAGTCTAAAAAAGTGAGATGTCATCATCAAACGTACTGTTTGACATCCTTTAAAAAGACGCCCATTCGTATTTGCTGGGTGTTTCTGTTAGTAAGGTACCCCCATCGCAAAGTGTGACTAATTCTAAGCAAACCACAACACTAATGGGCAAGTGGCTGGCATCCAGGCAGTCTTTATTATTGTGCTATATGTGATCAGAACCCGGCTGTTTACAACGTGTTTACTGTTGCATTAAATTAAATTTTGGACACGTGCATGGAAATGCACGGCAAAACATCTGATTCCAATGCATGTTCAAATATTGACCACCCCTATTGCTTTTAATATTACTTGCAGTTGCAAACATCAGTGCATATCCAGCAATCGCGAAAGTGGCGCCTCCGCCGAACCTGACAGACAGCACCACTGTGACGTCACTGCTGGGTTTCATCCTGCTTCAGACAGTTTTCATCAGCGGTGCTTGGATCTATCTGCACCAACAGCCATGGTGAGAAAACGTTGATTGATTAGACATCGCTAACTGGTTATTCAACTGTACAGGGATACGGATTCAAGGGGGTTCTTTGAGGATATGCAGCATGCAGTAGTGGACAATCCGTGGGTAAGCTGTGATACCTGGCACTAGCTCCACCAACGGCCATCATGGTGAGAAATCCGGTTTTGTTCACTGACAGAGGGATGTAGTTTGGCAGCGCTTCCTCAAAAACAACTTGATTTGTGTGACGTGTGCATTGGAACCTAGAAGAAATTTGTAATACTTTTTTCTTTTCAGGTTTCTTCCATGGAACAACACAATGTCCTCATTCATGAGTTACGAGAACACGGTGATTTTCTCCACCATGTCGGTATCATTCTGTGTGGGGTCCGTTGTGTTCTCTCAGGGCGCGCCCTACAGGAGGGCGTTCTACACCAACAGTAAGTCAGGACAGACTGCAATGCAAAGACCATACTGTCTGGAAGAACTTACCATGCTTTAAACACTTTTCAATAATGTGTTAAATGCATTTCACATTATGTATTTGAAGGTATCATAGCACTGACTGCGCTGTGGTATTAATCGAAAATACTGAAAATACTGGCATCTACAGTTTCACACTTCTCTCTCATGTGTTTAAACATATTTTATTTTACAAAGATGAAAAAGGATTCGGCATGGCAAATGATGCGAAGCTGAGCCGTCTTCATAGTGATGGTGTTGTATCCGCAAGCATCTGTTTTTTATTTTGAAAAGAACTGTTTCATGGTCCCATGATGGTGCTTTTCGTAGCCTCGCTATTCACGGTGCTCTTCCTTGTGCAGCCTCCAGCCTTTGTCATCAAACTCTGCGAGGTACACAGACAAATATATAAGTTATGCATGTGATGAATAGCTATATAATACTTCTAATTCCAAATATTAGCCAACTTTAAGTGCTAATGTTTCGATAATGTTGGATTTTTCACCATATGTTGGACACACTCCTGATATAACCCCTGGGTTTGTCAATTAAATGTTGTATTGGATTTCGATAACAGGCCATATTGTTAACGATCATTACTTACAATTAAAATTCTTCAGCATAGTTGGAATTCACTGCTAAGTAGTAGATTGTACACACTGTAATAATGGTAGATCTATTTACAGGACCACACACCATGGTGATACCTGGTCCTATTGAATCACATATACCCTTCCTATTTTAGCTGATGCCTTTGCCTCAAAAGTTCACGTTAGTGATTCTCACTCTTTCTGCCAGCAACCTGCTACTTAGTCTACTATTAGAGGTCAGTGAGATCCCCATCATTAAGGTAACATAGGGAGGTATTATAAGTATAATCACAGTGCGGACGTGCGTAACTTTTAGAAAAATCGATATGATCTTTTTAGATAAACCTTCGTTTAGGTAACATTTACAGTTATTAATGATGAGAAACAAATGGACTGAAATCGTCTAATTGCTTACAAATGTCTTATTCTTATTAATTTATGATTATCTATATATTATAAAACCCCACGTTCGTGGATGAATCGTTGTTGTATGTCACTTATAATTGTAACTGAAAGTTAATGAAGCTGATTGTATATTACCTTCTAATGCATTTTCTTTGTCTGTTCAAGGACATTCTAATAAACAAAGTCCTCCATCTATGCTTCTTACCATGGCTGCGGAAAGTCAGAGGACCAAAACATCTTTATGAAGAGCTTGAAAAGGAAATGGCTGAGGATCCAACATGGCCACCATTTGAACTCACCAAATGTACCAATAATCTCAACCTAATTCAAATGCAGGTCAAAAACACTACTGAAAAGCCAAGCTTTCTGAGGCACAACATGAACAAGGAAGTTTGTTTCAGTAGTTATGAGTCTATTGCGGACTATGATAAAATCAAGCGTGAGAGTACTGGATTGGAACTTAAAAGACAAAGTGCTAGACTGAGTAGTAGTTTTGCAGTACTCAATACTGCTGGCTTATTGGCCAAGACTAGTAAGAGTATGCCAGCTTTGGACAAAGCTGGGAGAAGTGAGTTGAAGTTGTGGAAGAAAGAACACAGGCGGAGCTATGTGATGGACAAGAACTGTGTCTTGTGACATAGTTTTTTGTTACATCTTACAACACTGAATTAATTATATAGAGTCAATTATATATGCCATTTTGCCATTTTGTATATTTGTGAAAGATGATACAAGGGGATTTAAATGTGTGTGAAGCAGTGATACAGTTTCCAACAGGTTCCTATTACTTGTGATGTATGCAAACTGGATCTTGTAACATAGTTATTTGCTTCTTGTTTCATATGGTTACTAGGGTTTAGTGTGATGCTGTTGAAAGAGACCTGCTCTTTACTGAAACATGATTTCATGATAATGAAGTGGATTCTTCTTTGCCTGGAGCACTAAAATTGGCCCCATATTGGATAAAATAGTGGGGCGTTCTGTCGAAGTGTACAGGTAGTTCAAAGATACCACAACACTCAAGTTCCTTCCTCACGTCCTCACCAGACATGGAAACATTGACTTACATTACAATGTTCTATTGCTCTTTTATTTTTATAAATTTATTTGAAGGGTGCAATCATGTAGATCCTATATCAAACCTTCGTGGATTGAGTGGATGGATAATGGAATGCTATATTTGCCATCAAGGCTTACGCTAATGGTTTCAAAATTTTCTAATTTAAACCAACTTAATAGCTTTTTAGCTAATTCAAGTGTATAGCTTAAGAGTAAGTAAGGATTGAGAGAGATTTTAGCTCTTGCTCAATGTTAAGGGAGATCATCTATTGGATCTTGCATTTCGAGGCGTGGGTGATGGATTAATTATGTAGACCTATAATTAATGTATGAATTTGTTTAAAATCTGGAATGTGGAGGTGACAATATTATTTGTATCAAAAGTCAATTTACAAAAGAAATGTCTATTTTTTTCTCTGAACAAGCAACAATGATACATCGTGGGTGTCACGCCTTTAACATTCACACAGCCTTCAAAGTCCGATGTTCATGGTATGAATTTTTTAAAAGGCTGAACTTTTTTGGCCTCTGATGATTTCATTGGTCAAGAGCTTCCGAAATCTGTCAGCATTATTGCCGCTTTTGAATAAGGGCTAATTTCCAATAAGTAATAAGCCCGAATAGATAAGGATGTACATTTAATGATCAGGGCCATCAATTCTATATTGTCATTTTCCAATTGAATTATGTCCTATAATTTGGCAAACATAAGCACAGGACACAAGTGCAATGAAGTTCTATGAAGATATGGGCTTGCATGAGATACAAACAAAACTCGCTAGATTGTCCTGATAACTGTCCTGACGTAAACCATAAGGCATGCAGATAGATTCTCATATTTGCCTGTCAAACTCTGGCCAAAATATAATTTGTATAATATTTACTCATTTAGTGCAGTAGTTAGTTGTCTATTGCAAGTGTAAAATATTTTGAACAGGATTAAGAAATTAACTATGTGTTTAAAAAATCTATTTAATCAAGGTTTTAAGATATCCTAAAATTCCTACTATTGCTGCATTATGGATATATACAATACATAAATATTTATGTATATATATACATGGTGTTTTACCAACTTAGACCAGTAAATTAATGAACTTATATCATTAGTAATCTAATATTCTATGAGACCAATACATGTAAAAAAACGAAAACTATGTAACATTCTCATGTTTATTATAAACGAATTATAATCATGACATTATGAAATAATGATGTATGAAAAAAGTGAACAGAAGAAACTCTATAAATAATAATCACACTTAATCCATTTTAAATGGCACATTATTCTTCAATGCAACACAAAGCAAATGTTTTCAAATAAATTTTGCATTCGTTCCAACATATCACTCACCATGCTAGTAAGATAGCATACAACTGGTTTAATTTTCTAGGTAACATACTTTAAATATGTAAAGCCTGGCATTGCCTCTCTTTTTTGTTTAAATGTACAACTTAACAAAGAGAATCATCTAGTGCAATACAAAATCTGAAGAGAATATGATATTTTGTTACTAACATACATGTATGCATTTCAATTAATTTAAGCACTGACTTTTATTTATACAGTATGAATAAAAAACAATATTCAGCAATGTTGATAGTTCTCAAAAGAATGGTTATACAATAATATATTTGAAATATGGTACAATGAATATTGGCAAATGATGTAATTAATGATGCAATGGTTTGATTACTGTAAATGCAGTATCATACAATTTTCATTCATGCATGTACATTATCTTCACGAGCATAACTTTGCATATATATATTAATAATAATATAAACACTCATTGAAAAGGACGGTCAGAGTAACTAGCTAAACTACTAAAAAGCTAATGGAATGTAGTTAATATAAATATAATAACACACATACACTTTTTGTAAGTTCCACAAGAACTGTGTGGCTTATTTCAATAGTTCAGATCTTCGTAATAATCTATTACACATTTCACCAAGTCATGCATTTACTCGGTTTAGGTCAGGTACTCATCACATTTTCTCTTATGACAAAATACAATTTACACATACTTTCTATTGGAAAAAATGGCACACATTAAATAGCATAACTGTACATATCGTCAAAGTTAGCAAAGCTTTTGCACACACACAACCAACATTACAAATAATAATCTCAAGAACGGTATGACATAAAGAAATAAAATATCAAAGGTACTCAGATCATAGCAACCATTATAATAGCCAGACTGGCCAGAATATTAATAGGTTATTATAGGTTATTAATAGGTTATTATACAAGTGGGAGAGAGAGAGAATAGACAATATCTAACTGAGTGTGGAGTTCAACGGAACAAGTTCTGTGAAAGTTCGTACTCAGAGATGTTGTCTAATCTGTCACCCACACTCGTATAATTACTTTTTTCTCTCATGTTTATTTATCATTTATGTCTTAAGCTTTGTAGTATATGATATCAATATTTCCACTCCGTCTCTCATCCAATCACAATAGAGTATTTTCAGCAAACATGAAAAAATATTGGATAACCAAACTTATTTTGTCTACATTCCAAGACTTGATTTTTTATGATTTTCATGATTTTTGCCGACGAAATCGTTGCATACATATACGTGTACATGTGATAACCTTGAAAGTAGATGACACCACTTGGTTCATCTATAATATAGAATTATTTTCCATTTCTATAACCTGCATTCTAAAACAATGTACTGATTATTACCAAAATATGGCACTTTCGGTACTATCTAGTAAACCAGCTCTAGGTTCCTAAATAAATTGTATGATTTTCTGTCTGTGAAAAATTCAATATCCTAGCCCTCCTTTTTCAAAATTATATTATGATTGTACTTAAAATGGATCTACCTATTGCGCGGCAAGCAGCATAAGACATGGCAAGAGCTAGTTTATGGTACATATAGGCAAGAGTCTTGGCACGCATTTTATGAGAAAACGTCCATTTCATACTATAAGGCAAAATTGCTGTGAGTATCCCGTAGACGAAAATCAAAATGCCACAGTTATACATATTTTTAATGTTCAATCTAATGGTCAGATTTTACAGACGGTATTAAAATTTACAATTCAAAAATCCTTTGGAAAAGCTGTATTTCGTATTGATGCTATTTAAAGGGACCATTGGCATATGTGTATGCTTTGAGGTCTACAGTATTACTTTACATGTACAAATTTACTTTATTGAATTCATAGCACTCTTGGTATGCTATATTTATCAAACGCTGTTCTAAGTTGAAATATTTAGTTTATTTTAAGGCAAAACTTCCCTTGTAGCATAGAATGGATAGCTCCATCTAGAAATTCTACCCTTTTGACTTGTTCATTCCACATCTGAGAATGAAGTACTGTTTTATATGTATATAATGTTAAATAGTATATAGTACACCAATATGTACACACATCACACACATTTCAGCTTTCATTATCACACATTTTGGATACAAAATTACATCTTTGTAATAATCCTCATTGCATATCATACCCAATAAAAAAACACACGCTGAAGATTCTAAAAAAAAAAAGAACTTCAAAATTGGCTTGTGTATTATTCAGATCTGGGATCAGAGTGGTTTATATAGTCAACTATGTACACACAAACTTATATATCACAAGATATCTACATTTGGTTGTAAATGAAAAATAACATGTAACTTTGACTAATACCACCCAACATTGGGAACATGTCTTTGTCCAGAGATTGCAAAAGTGTCTCCTTCCCCTTAAATTCTCCTATCACCGAATACTAGTCATCTTCTGAACTAGTTCATGTTGAATTAAATCCTGGTTCAACGTAACCCGCATTGAGAATGGATGAACAGATTCATTTTCACTGAAGAAGACAGGAAGACCTCATCAAAACTGTCCAGGTCAAATACTGGATTTGCTGCATGTATGCATCAAATCGCAAGCTCCTTTATCACATTTCTAGTGTTTCACATCAATACCACAGTTGCACACAGGAGTTTTATATTTCATTCGCATAAATGCCCGTGCTTCAGTTTAAAAAAGGTGAGAATCCATAAAAGTGCTGGTATAATACGTTTCCATTGTGAGTTATATGTAAAATGTACATACAAACAAAACACACTGTAACTTCAACCGCAAATTTCCGAAGGAGCATTCTGAAAACCAAGTCCAACACCTTCTTGTTTGCAATGCCCTGCACTCTCAACACTTGTTAGCAACCACTATCACTTAACAACCACAATTACAAAGTCACAACTTTTGCTTAGTAACCATGATAGGTTAGCAACCATATTAATGCATAGCAACTATCGATGCTTAGTCACCATGATTGCTTAGCAACCATGATTGCCTAGCAACTATTGTCATTTTGCAGCCATCATAGCTTAGCAAGTACATAACTGTGTTGAATCTATCACAACTTAGCAACCATGATCAACTAGCAACCATTATTGCTTAGCAACCATCATCGACAAGCAACCATCATCGACAACAAATCCTCGTTACAAAGGTCTGTCCCACGACAATCCCAACCCAAAATAAAACTGCGGAATGTGATTGTGAAAAAGAGGCTGCGGATGTTCGGTACATCCCGTGACTGCCCCCTGAGTTTTCAGTCCTGTCTTGCCGCGGCTTGCTCTCTCCTCCTTGGACACTGTAGTCCGCAGTATTGTCTGCAGTATCGGCTGGCTGTGCAGTATCTGGTGGTTTGGATGGCTGGTCGTTTGGTGGATGTATGCTATCACCCCCCGGCTTGAAAATGGGCGGGTCCCTGCCGTCGATGATGATTCGTTCGGCTTCTTTCTCTTCTTCTGGCTCTGGCTGTGCAGAGGGCTGGGTGTTGGGGCATTCTGGAAAATATACAAACAGGATTTTTACTATAATTACAAATACAATCTGAATAAAGCATTGTTCATGGAATTTGCGTTCTTATTTCACTACATATGAGAACGGTATCATACAGACAAAACAAGTCTTTATATAAGTGGCAAAAGGCGAGTGTCGTCATATGTTGTCTTATTTATCTGTCCAGTGTTGCCTGGGTGTTGCTATGATGATGATACTGTTACTATGGTAAAACATACCAGTCCGCTGCATGTGTTGTCTTGGTGTTGCTATGGTGATGACAGGAATGCCCCCATTGTTACAAGTCTCCATGTCCAGACGCACCCGGCCGTCAGTGCCAGACGTGAATATCTGCAACAAACATTGGGATCTTAGAACATTCTAGATTTAGAAAAAAAACATTTCAGTGTATGTATATGTACGAGAAGTGGGCATGATTAAATAATAGACATTTACACTGTAGATGAATTTGTGAATGTCAGACATGTACAGCTTGAATGACCTTGAATGACCCAAGTTAGTGCTGCATATGGATATAGGGATTACTGACAAAATCATTTAAATTCAAAAAGTTCCATCAAGCAATCAATCAAATCCTTAATATTTGGAAAGGCCCTAGAAATTATTCCACAATTAAAGAGTGTGGGCTGGCTGCCCAGTCTATTTCTTGACTTTAGAACACACACATGTCTACAGCAAATTCATTATGGAAAAGAAATGCTTAAAGTTTTTCTGAAAAGAAAAATACAATCTATTATAAAGAGACAACTACTTATGTAGAATTAATACATTGATTCCCATGATTGCTCTTAAATAACATATTTATGAATATTGCATACAGAAATCTATATTCACTTGATTCGCACAACAACTGGGGATGGAAAATAGCAACCCTTGCTGCAAGAGATAAAGTAAACAAGAAGAAAAAGTACCAACTAAGCAACCACTTCTCGTATGGATTACATATCGATGGCCGAGATTGCTATTGGAGTCAGAGACTCAATAAAGCAGGAGTGTGGGGAGCTGTACATCAAAATGATGTGCCCTTGTGAGCTCGTATAGCTTAACCAAATGCCATCTAGTCCTTACATGGGGCACAGAAAGTTGGCTGAGGTGGGTGTAGCATACTTGCTACACTTCTCTGGATCTGTCAGTGCTGAAGGATAGTGAATCTTAGATATGATTACTGTGATTGACATTATCATAATGTAATACTGGATGTTGTATCTAGCTTTATGGATGATACAACCACTGATGACTGTTTTGTACATTCCTTACATGTACATTGTACATGTAGGTCTCAGAGGTTTCACACAGCTGTCAGTCTAATACCACCACTCCATTTAGTCTCTTCATCTACATGACCTTACATTTACTCTGTAATATGTCTTGATAGTAGACAATGATAATAATGTACATGTAAATGACATGATGTAATTATTTTCAAATACATCTATCTCTTAGAACCCATAGATATTTGTAAGTATTATCAAGTGTGCCTCGTTTACAGATAAAGACTATTAAAGAGACCCGCAAACGGTTGTGTAACAATGTTACTTTTTAACCCATGTGGGGAATGCCTTCTACACTACATGTACATATCCTCCAATCAAAAGCAAATGGGCTCGTAAAATAGGAACTTAGTCAATGGATGTCGATTGGGGTGGGAGTTTCTTTTCTTGTTTGATCAGGGATGTGAAAGGTCTGTGTTAGACTGGGACTGAGATTTTGTGATAGGTTTTGGTGTGTGGATTGATGGATGATGGTATAAATTGGACTGGCTTTATAGGTGTCATACAAGTAAGCAAGAATAACTGCAATTGTTTTTTCATAAAATAAGATATGCATCTTGAGTCATGCTAGACTCAGACAGCTCCCTTGGTAATGTGGACTTTGTTTAATTTGCCAAATTGTCTCTTAAAAGATGGACATGTTATATAGCAGCAGAAGCAGCATTGGACCATGCATTTCTCATCTGCTGTTCTGTAAATTGTCTGCCCTCAGTAGGCAACTTATTCATCATAGTCGAAGCTGTGTGGGAGGGGGTGGGGTGGGGGGACTGAAAATCATACAATAATGATTTCATTTGTTTCATAACTCCCTGTATCATGATAAATGAAAGCACCATGAATGCTATATATCAATGCGGAAATCAAGTCGTTTCCAAGATAAATTACTTCATAATCTCCATCCAACAACAATGTACTTCCACGAAATAAACTGATATTATTCAACAGCAGCACTAATCCACTGTTATCTTCTTTGCATCATCTGCTTTAATACTTTCATCCAGCACTAGATGACTCTGTTTTCAAGCAAAACACATTTGCAAAAACAATGTGACTTCATCAATATTGCATTCCTCTTATAATGCCACTTTTGATTCCACATTAAATGTGTACCATACGACTATTTATCTCTGTGCTGCTGAATTGTTTTTGTGACATTGCATTTCATTGGGATATATTTTCATAATATCCTGAATGTTGATATAATCATATTTTTGTGACCCCTGTATACATATATACTAACTATTTGATATTTTGGTGACTCCCTGTATGCAATTTTCTCTGCCATGTCTACCCCACTCATGGGAATCTGATTTCATTACGAAATGTAACTTTTCTTATAATCATAGTTGAGTGTCTAGTCATCATTTTTTCTTCATTGTTCACAAATATTCATGACATTTACACGAATATTTTTCTCCCGGAGTGATAAAGTCGGCTCAATGTTTTTGGTTTCATATTATATAATGGGATTGTACTTTCATTTACACCAATATGCAGACAAAATGTAGATGTCAAGTAAAATGACTTTTTTGCATCAATTTCCAAAGAGGAAATGAATTACATGTACAGGTTAAATAAAACCAAAGTGAAACAAATAATTCGAGCAATACTAATTTGTATTCTTCACCTAAGCCTCTGATTCACCACAATCCAGATGAACCAGATGGCATGAATCCTGTGTGGCCATGATGAGACCATGATCCAGAATTGACTAATTCCAATCCATGCTGAATGGATCCAGAATTCATGATGTCTGATCCATGATAAAAAATATGTAATCAAAAACCTGGATGGGTAGTACAGTAGATCCTCCGAATAAGACAACCTGCATAAAGAGGGCACCTCAAAAGTAAGACCATTTTGCATGGCATGAAATGTAGAGAGGCAATCATGAACCTTTCTTTAAAGAGATTACCTTTACTATTTTTCTCACTTTTTTATGTGGCAAGCCATCAGGAGGGTTTTAATACAGCGTTTATAACGTAATGAAAACCCATTAGCTCCAGAATATGCTGTTCGCATTGTGAATCTGGCGCGAATGACAGGATTGATGGATCATCCGGATCGGTCTCTGATCAGCGTGGTGCTATCAATTCATTTGTGAGTGGAGTGGTCGGCGGATGGAGACGCAATATGGATTTGGTCCGGATCAGAGCCAGAGATCAATTATAATGTGCTAATCACAGTTGATGTTGTGGATTATGGAAAGGTTGGGAAATCATTGGAAATATACTTTATGGCACCATAGCTTATTTTTTTGTAGGCTTAATACTTCTATAATGAGGGTGTATAGAAATAAGTTATGAAAATGGGTAAAAGTGGTACTAAACAGGGATTAGATACCATGAAATAAATCGTTACCCTATTTCAAGTTATTAAAAAAGGGGTTAATGGAAAGCTACATGTACATGTACCTTTGTATTGGGTGCACACGTAAGCATTGGTATGTGGATTCTTTCTCCTTTATAAGGCTATATCACATAGAGAGTTATTCAAGAAAGGGAGAGACTAATTGATATATACATGTATGTATATATGTAGCCCTATTGACTTGGGTGAAAGAATCCTCTAATGCCAAAAGCTACCTTTGATAAACCACATAGATAATTGAACAATAAAATCCCTATAAACACAGACATGAATACTGCATCAGTTTTGCATCACAAATGTCAACATGAATATGGTTATCTATATATTATTAAGTTGAATATTAGTAACCATAGATTATATATAACTGTAAGTACATACATGTATATTACACAATTAATGGATAGCTACAATGTATCTTTGGTAATGTAAAACTATAATCCAACCATCAAATCATCATAAAAGCTCATATGAATACTGCATCAGTTTTCCCTTACACCATGAGTACTTTATGATGGTGATCAGTGATAAACAAGGTGGATTAGGCGCCATTTATAATCCCAGGAATGAGCTGTGAGGGATTAATTTATGATGCGCTATTCATGAGTATGAGTAAATGACTCTGGTCACCAATAAACATTCGTATTTGTCACACTATACAGAGTAGAGCAGTTTATGATCAAATGTTAATCATCAGTACCACAATCATGAGAATATCTGGATTTTTTTCCTTTTCATATTAGAAATACATGGGGAAAAGATAATCTTCCTTTTGAAACACATCTGTGATGAGACACGGTGCCAATATAATGGCTACAATACTATGAATCGGATTCAAATTGTCAGAATTGTGTGACTTTGGCTACATTGCAAGATTCAATGCAGGTGCTTTATTTGTAAATACATGTATTACCATACATTATACTGTTACATCACTAATATTATGTATTACATGTACACAGGAATAAGATATTCCTCATGTACATGTACATTATAGAATCATACAGTGTATGTCTATTGAAATGAGGGCAAGATATTGTCAATGCATCCTGCTTTATTCGCAATTTTGTTTTAAAAATCTAGTTCCCAAACATGCTTCATGATATGATGAAAAATCTTGTCATATAAAATAACAATTCTTGCAAAACTTAGCAACATTTATGAATTTTACTGTAAAACCACACGGGCCATAATAACATGGAAGTAATTTTATGATTGGAAAACCAAAACAGCTGACATGACTTGTTTATTAAAATGCAAATAAAAAAATAACTGCATTTAGAAAATGTGAAAGCCAATCAATGATTTTTAAAGAAAAAAAATGCTAAACATTTCTAATAACCCAACTAATTATAATGACACACATTTTAACATGCAATCCCATAATATCTGCTCTATTTATGATCATTTAAATGAAAATTATGACAATTTCGTATTGCCTTGTTGATGTAAAATGCAAATTAAGTTAGACAGAATATATATATTCTAGGTTTTCTTAGCCAGCGGTGTAATACTATTATGCTATGATGTATTGGGCTATGCGTTGTTGCCGGCATTATCAATATTGAAGAGAGAAAAATTGAAGTCTAGCATGCGATGGGTGTCTAGTGTTCTAAAAAGGTGGACTTAAAAATTGTGTGAAAGATTATGATATGAATGGTAACTAAGTTTCTTCAGTCATTTTACATTAAGTATTTTTTTAAAGGAGCATTGCACTAGTTTTATCTAACTAAACATTATTAACAATCATTTATTTTTAAACAACTATTTTTCATGACACAGGGATAAAAGATGCACTTTTACATGTATGTTTTGCGAGTGTCTTGTGGACGGAGAGGGGTAAAAAATTCCTATTAATCAAAACCGAATCAGCCTCATATTGTGGCTGCTGTTTTCTGCCATTTTGTCACATTACATGTTGTTAAGGGCAGTTTGATATTTCACCCCATGTTTCATTTAACTTCTTTGAGGGCATTTAAAACTCAATGCTTGATTATAAAAATCAAATTATCTAATAGTGAAATTTCACTCCTCACAATTTCCACTCTAGTAACAATGTTTCAATTATCATAAATCGGAAGCTGTTCTTGAAAGTGTTAAGTTTCCAAAATATGATGGAAAACAGATTTCATGATGCCTGAGACATGGTACAATGTGTTTTGAGTTGGCACCATAATAGTCTATTTGTATTATAATTGATTCCACCTGTGAATAGATCATAGGCCATTTAATATGATACCATGAAGCATTTACCAGAAATGATCATAATGCTTCACTTGTTCTGCTATAAAATGGTTTATTGAGAATGAATGTTCTGCTATTTGTAGAGATATATAGAAATTCAAAATGGGTTACTTGAACAATGTTTCTGTTTTCCCATCAAATAAACATGCTTGGACATTCTCTGATTCTGCACAGAATTAGGCTATGGATGATTCCTATCAAAGTGATATGTTAACTCAAACATTAAAGTGATGATATGATTTCTATACAACATCACAAATACATATACACAACCATACAAGCGCCAATCTTCATGTAAAAAACCCAAATTGTACTAATATTGCTTGATTAAATATCCATTCAAATATCAATTCGTTTGAAAACACTCACTGTGTGAGTGGGAAACATGCGAGACTAAAGCACATGGGATTTTATGTGAAAAAATAGTACAAAACCCACTCACCCAGCAGTTGAGGACCGTCTGGTCAAACTGTTGCTTGGCAATGATCAAAAATATGTTGTTTTCTTCCTCCCATGAAGTCAGACAGCTCAGTCGCTCTATAATAGAAAAGAAGTAACCGTTTAATGTTTTCATCACACAATCACATAATTGATGACAATAATCAAATTTAACTTTATAACTGATGTCCATTTTGCCCCCCAAAAGCCCAAAATCTAATTTTGCCATACTTTTAGTATATATAAACAAAAACGGATAAGAAAGCCTTAAAATGTTGCAGTTTATTGTTGTTGTTCAGTGTATATATCATATATAATTTGTTCTTTAATTCATGAAGTAAATCACTCAGGACCTCATGATAAGGTCACAAGTTTGAGTCCCTCTCAGGTCTAAGTCTTGAGTGATGGACTAACTCAACCTAACCAGTTGCACAAATTCAATTTAGGTGTAAATTAAAGCAATTTACATTTACATGTGTACATATTTAATTAGTGAGCTAAAAAATTTGGCAGGACAATTTACGTAATAGTTTGCTTTTCACATTTGTATTTCCAGAATAGTTATTACAAATATTATTACCACATACATATCTTTGGATTATCGTTGAAGTTATAAAAACTGCCGAAAATAACAGAAAAAAATAAAATGGATTATCCAAATTCTATGAGTCTTGTGTGACAATGGTCTTATGGTTGAGTGACATTGCACACGCCGTTTCAGAAACCAAACCAAAACACATTTTTCATTATTGCAATTTTAGAGACACAATTTATGTCAACTTTGTGTTCACCATAAAACATTTAGTCGGACAAAGCAAACATTAAGAGCACATTTTTTTCTTCAAAACAGACAAAAGAGCACCGTCAGGAATATGAAACAGGTGACAGCAGATATTTATTACTGTAGATTTGTCATGTTTACTCATGGCGAGATTAGCTGGAAACTTTAAAAATGACAGATGTATTTGAATTAACCAGCTTTCTTCTTGTTTTGCCAGTTATTTTTACTGAGCCAGAAAATAGATGAGGCTAGACACAAAAGACCTGGATGTCTATACATACCGATAGATGAAATTTTCTATGTGTGTTGACATGACTATTTGATATTGTAATGACTGGCAATAACTTACAATGTAGTTCCTATAACTTCATTGCCACATATCAGAAAATACATAGCCCATTTATTTTTCATATATTTAGATATACATGATGTTCATTCTATAGGATCTAAATATTTAGCAATGGTATGGGGACTTGACCTACATGTAAATGGGCAACTTGGGAAGGTTTTCAATTTAGACAAGTAATAAAATGTGTTCAAAATAGTTGATTCTCTTTTGAAAGTTGGTCCTGTTGTTCGGTATTGTTCATGTGAGGAGCTTTTACTCCTTAAAAAATTCCATATGAAAAAGACATTTCAGTCACTTACAATTAAATAAAAGTAGCAAAATTGGAATGACATCCAACCAGCACAATCCACCAAACTGGGGAAACATTTTTCATCTAGAACAAATCAGTCCTGCCTTAAATAACCCCGAATAAATGTGGTTCCCCGATTATGACTTCATCATGCATTTATATTGGGCAAAATCCATCATATTTTGAGCGTTTTTGAATTTGGCCAGCCAATAAAAGTCTGACAGTGTAGAAAATGGCATGAATTTATATGCTGTTCATGTTACGTTTTAGTCACTCTATTGCAATATCAATGGAAATAAAATGGCTCTTGCTAGACCCCTACATGAGTTAAGTGTCACGGCAACACAAATGTGTTTGCGCCACTTTAGATGGACAAGAGACAAGCTTATTCATCCTACGTATTAGACAAAAAACAAACATTTCTTCGATATTGACAACACATTAAAAAGTGACCAAATCAAAGATCCTGGAGCCCACCAAAGAATAGATGGACCACATGTAGGTACCTATCGCTGGGTCAGACATGAGATTTGCATTTCTATTTGTAACTGGTTATAGTCACTATAAATGGTTCATAGTGCTGCACTTCAGTGAGTAAAGGACTCTGCAAGAAATGGTTAGGTTGTTCAAATCCATTTCCAGCAATGATTTAATGGGTGACTCGTGAGTTTTTTACTCTCGAAACTGAGCCTTTTGAATAAGGATTTGATCAATGATTATGTTTTGTTACCATGTTGAAGGGGTGGAGAATAAACTGTCCTAAAAAATAAGAGGTAAAGCGCAGCCAGTTTTACCCTTTTTGCTTGGCACATGTGTATGATTCATATAAATCCTGCATTTGCCAATTTGATTGAATTTGATCCAAATGTGTTCTAGCACAAAACCCATCTGCTGACTCCTAGTACTTCATCTACATGTACATGACTAACATATATTAAACATTTAGCCTTAAACAGCTTACACGTAAGTGGCTTAGAGATAGTCCCATGTTGGTTTGAACTGAGCAAAACCATTCAAGCGTAAAAAGCACCCATTCCTGATGCTAATTCTGCTGAGAACTGAGGTCTACTTGATGCTAATGTCACACATTTTTGATAATTAAAGCCGAATTATTCATGGTATTGTAGTTTCTCTTATTTGCTAAATTGTCTCATCACAGACTTGTTTTTAAAGGCATGATTATATTTTCGCCTATGCCTTTATTTATATTCTTTGACCATACTGTAAATGGACAGTAATTAGCTTTTGTAACTGTGAGACCGGGGCTTAACAACATTTTATTCTGGTCAGGGAGAGAGTGTTAAATTAGGCTCAAAGATAAAAGGCCAGAACCTAATTACAGTGATGATTCTGTGCGGCCAAAATTGCACAATGTGCTTCTTGATTCCCAAATCAGTTGGTAAAACCCCAGTCTGACAGTTTCAAATGTTAATCCCTGACAATTGACAGTACGATTAGAGCCTAGAGTTGCATGGTGGAGATTATGATGATTCTGTTCTCAGGTAGTTGAGAGAATCCCGATGGCCGACCACAGCTGAAGTGAAAGTAAGCATTGCAATGCTGGTACCCACAATATTTTATAATTTTACACTACCTGAGGAATATTCAGTTGCACATACCTGGTGCAGGTGAGCATGACAAGTTGACATCTATCGTCGACTTGCCATCGCCGCTGCCATTGTGGCTACAGCCCACGTCAAAGTGAGCGTCACAGTCTTCAGACACCCCTGTGATGTGGTACTGACCACGCAATGGACAGGGTGAGGGCAGCGGAGGTGCTGACGCATCTGGAATGGATGATATACCGGTATATACAGTATAGTCTCTCATTAAGCCACCTCTATACAGAGATTACCTCTATAGTAGGACAATTTATCATGGTTACAAGTTACAAGCTATAAAAAATTAAGCAATAATACATGTATGTATGAAACAAACATAATTCTTACAAATATTCAGTTTTATACATTTGACGGTAATTCCACTTTACTTCAGTAGGTTTGAGCAACTTATCATTATACTACATGGCCGCTAAACAATATATAGATAGAACATGGTTAACTGCTGATACAGCTCTTGTGTTTCAGATGAATCAGTAGGTGTATCAGCTAAGCCTGGCGGGAATAAAAATGAATTGGCATCAAACCACATCCTTTATCACCCAATGTCACAAATGGGCAATGTTTAAAATGAATATTGCATGTGTTAAACAGAAAATCATATATCTTGTATTCAACCGAGTTTACGTAGCGCACTTCAATACACTACATAGTCCATCTCGCTGTACAAGGAAGTTGTGACTCCACGAAAAGCTGTATATCATCTAGACTATGATACAGCTTTCTGTATTGGGTTTCAGAATCACTCTCCTCGGTCTATCTTATTTTGGATAACAAACCCTGTGGACATTCTAACCTTTAGCAAAAATCTCATTGCTGTGTTTACCTGTGAGTATGAGGTACTCTGGCGTGTGTGCGAGCTGTCTCCGGCAGTGGTGGATGTCTTTCAGTTCACCAGACATGTCTCCCTTGTACAAGGCAATCACATTGTTCGGCAACTGGCGGATCTTGATGCACTGATATTGGATATCACTAAAATGAAAACGCAATAAATAATAGACATGGATGTTTGATGAAGAAGCTGCTTGAGTAATATTACAGAACTTCGGTCATCGTAAAAGTTTGACCGTAGAATGAAAACTGTAGAATGAATACAGTAGCTTTAAAAACCATGCCCGAGTCCCCGGTACCCACCAGTCGTGAGTGGAGAAGCCGGACACAATGACCTCCCCGTGATGCCGGTCTTCGTGCACCTCAAGACAGCCGATCTGGCTTTGCAGCTCGTCCTCATCCCCTCCTACCAGCTCAGCCTCCCAGTGTCTGCAAACAGATGTGTGTAATGCAAATGGATATGAACTTTTATAATGCGTAGGCATTTACAATCATGAACTTACAGGACTTTCTGCTCTTCATATCAGGACTATGGCATAGTTTTATTGTTTTTTTTTTCAGGATGGACATTTCAGTTTGGATTAGATTTCAGTACAAAGTGCAGAGGGCCAAAATAGCTGTATTAAAACTTTGTTAACTCTCAAATGCATCACAAACAGCCTTGTGAGAATTCAGATGGGTTTTAAAAAAAGATGTAAACCAATGTTAATGTTCAAAACATATAGATAAAGCAATTAATTTTCAGATGTAAATAAACATTGGCAATTGGTGTATGTAAAATTTGTTTGTGAAATCGTTGTTAAAACAATATGGAAAAAATGCACTCAATCAATCACAGTTCAGAATTAAAACTGCCTGAATTTCGATAATATCCATTATTGAGGTCAACATCAGATCACCTTGATTTGCATATAACAACCTCACTTCCTTCATTATTCAAACTAGATGCATATTAGAGCTTGTCGAAAGGCCTCATGTAAATGAACCTTTCCAATTGCAAAATGGCGAGACTTTCCAAAAGAGGCTCTTGCATCCATCAAATCTACATATTGTGTACAGGAATACTAATTTTGATGGTGGAACCTCATGCTTTGTTCTCTGCTGGATGATGACACATGAAGCAGTTTTCAAAAGTTGCATAATTAGATTTATTAGAAAGGAACATAAATGTCAAAATACAAGATAAACATTTGGGGAAAATGAATATCTGGCACTCAATCAAAAGTGAGACCGTCACATTACATCACTTTTCTATGTACATTGATAAATGTCACAGTAGACTGGAGTGATATCTAGATACCCTTTTATTAATTTTGGTTTGTTCCCTACTACCATGATCAGTGAAGTGACAAAACAAATTCAAACTCACGATTTTATGGTTGGCAATCTAATGCCATAGCTTTTTGCCCACTGAGGTAATAGGCAAAAAATTGTAACCAGTTAGAAAAGTATGAAACCAAGAACTGAGAGTACCATACCTGAGAGTTGAGAACGTGGATCCTGCCTCGTTCAAGGAGTAGATGTATCCGCCGGCAAGGTCTGACCATCTCCGCTGCATCCAGGACGGGAACTGACACATTGGCTCAGGCTTGCCCATCGCATCTGTTTGAATACCAGTGTTAGTTCAATATCCATATTCTACCTAGAATGTACACTGTATGTGTACTATCAGTGGAATAATGGCCTGTATGTAACATTTGACAAAAGTGGATTATTGATCAACTTAGGGGTAGAGGGTTACGGACATGCATGGCAGATATTCCAATTCTGTTTTCACCCTGATCGACATATTATGTAAGGTAGTTGGTATGTATGACTGTAATCAGGTTGCAGCTGGATATTTGTCATTAGTTTGTAAAATGAAGAAAAATGGTAGCTCAAAAAAGGCAGAGAGACAAAGTCTAGATCAGTCTAGACCATCATATGTTGATGATCTCTTATGACGTAATGTACCTTTGATGAGCTTCATGGTGATGGGTCCATCCCTTGCTGAGCCGAGACCCCGACAAGTGGCATCCGCAGACATGGCCAGGTAGATCTCCAAGTGCCCATACTCCTCGTACTTCTACAGGCAGAATAGAAAATATTTATTAGCTCTTTGTTCAGGTTGTAAAGAAAATGTATATATGTTAATAACATTGATAATTTGAACAAAATACGGTTAATACCATGATGGTCATAATCTTGGTGTTTCTACAGCCCAAGAGAGAAAATGTCAAAGTTTTATCACTACAGGATAAAAATATCACTGTCTGTTATATCTACAAGTTAAGAATGTCACTAATATCTTCTGTAAAACTTCCATAATTTGTTTTCAACACTTATTATACAAGACATTCAATGGATTCTGAGAGCAGTGTACTTACAAAGCACCTGTAGCTGTCATCTTTCCGGAAGATGGCATCTCCAGAAAACTTGCCATACATGTAGGTCTCTGACAGCTCTTTCCACACAGCCAGGACCTCAAAGCTCAATTCTGAAAATACAGATGTAGATGAGATTAAGATTTCATGGAAAGATAACATACATGTAGTTGAATCATGGAAGTTTATGATGCCATTGGATCTGAAGATTGCATACCCAGAGATGTTGCTGTACATGTACATATCAGAGTGTTATTTTCACATGGCAAGCACTTTCAAACGCTGCTCCAAAAGTAAGCAAGGAAAGATAGGTTAGGATTACTCAAGAGGGTAGTGGAATTATGGGCGAACGAAATGGGAAGGGGCAAGAGGAATCGCGATGTTAAGATGACATTCAATAGATTGTGAATCTCACCATCAGGTACACTAGTAGAGCACTAGTTAGAGCAATTGTAATTTGATATATCTACAGAACATGTAGATGTATGTTACTGCATTTATTTAATGACATTACACTCTTTCAAAAACAATGATTTACAAGGTATTGAATCTCCACCACCCACACAAAATGCGTCAAAAAATGCTCTTTTGTACACAAAAATGGCATACAAGTAGAAAAAAGGCAATAAACTGTGATTCATGTAACTCACACTTTCCCATCCAACGCCGTGACAAAGCCATCCCAGCTCAAGTCTGATGACAATGGAACAGTATATAATGAATCTTGAAGGAGAGTGTGCTAAAAATAGCACTATCCATGCCCAATGTGACTTCTCATGCACATGAGATTCTTCTGTTTGTTGCGTAAATAAACCTATTTCTGTAGCTCATTTATCCACAACAAATACTTCAAAAAGCCCAATCCAGCAAACAAAGTTTTGCCTTTTTAGAGTAGGCCAAATACAATTTATAGACAAATTGTTCACTTTACGGTGCTGTGTAACTGCATCAAGCTTTTTTTTTGGTGTGGCAAGCATTTTAAACATAGATACGCGAAGATAGATGAGAGAACTGTGCATATTCACATGTAGGTGAGGTGTTTTACAAACTGATTGAGGTGATATTATATTGAAGACATTTATTATGAAAGCTACTGGCTGGTCAAAAAATAAATGCTGCAGCGACTAATCCTGCACTGAAGAAAAAAAAACTTTTCATAGGGGAGAATTCGTTTTTACTCTTCACAAAAATTTCAAAAAAATCATTTAGGTGTAGGATTTGTAGGATTGAATCATTTCAATAGTACAATTTAACATGGACATCAACTGTCTGAATATACACACATGAAAAATGTGAATCATCTTTCCCATCAATGACATTGCATTCCACACTGTTGTATGTTAAAATCAATCACCAAATAGTTGGAACATCAGAACCATCAAAACTCAGCAGCCCTCTTAATCCATCAATCTCTAAGATTGAAAACAACCACAAGCTACACATCATTTACTACTGACCTAGCCTCAAAAACAGGTGCTAAGCTTACTCACGTGTCAAAGCCAATAAGCAGTGAAATATTATGAGAGATTAATCAACATTGCTGTCAAGTTAATATTAATCCCTAGTTAGCAGCTGTCACAGTGGTGCGTCCAAGCGGGAGGCGGGATTTATCAAATATCAAAGAGTCGTTTGGACATACTTTAAATCCTTCTGACAAGCCAGAAATGTCAATGTTTTGACTGTCAATTTGTATCAAATGTCTTTTTACAAACATAATAAAATAAATGATCACAATTAATTGGTGTTTTTGTGTTTTGTTTTTCAACAGAAATGCAATGACTATTTGTTGGACAAAATGGTTGAAACAAAGCCATTGCAGCATGAGAACCATTCTGAAAGTTTGGTCATATTGGAAGATACTCCCTAGTTACAACAATTAACGGTCAATAAAATGTGTCGTAGTCACTGATAAGAAATGAAGTGTCCACTTTTTGAAAGTGTTCACATTACGAGAATCGCTCTACAAATATTTTTGCATAACACTAGTGCTGCCACCTGTAGGTCCATATCATAAGCTGATAACATCAAAGTTGAGCCTCAAGACGGATGACTCATTCACGCTGAGTAAGATCGTCCCCTCCCAACCACCCGGGGGCCCTATAACACACTGGGGGTCCCCAGGTCAATACTTCCTTGTAATCTCACTTATGTAAATTGCCACCAAACTTGGTGGGTTGTCTGGGCGGGGGATACTTTTTTGAAGTCATACTTGATAAAAACACTGCCACTCAACATATCATCACTTTGTAGCAATAAACGTTTTTTGTTACTTTTTTTTATTAAAATGTTGGTCAATGTAAAGTGACTTTCACATTAATTTTGTTGCAAAATAAATTAATTAGTCTAATAATATCAGTTCACAGCAAAATGATATTTTCATCGTTTGCATCATTTTCTGTCAATTTAGAAACCTAAGAAACTAAACGTCATTTTTAGTTCTTCCACTATAAAAACAAAATCTAATTATCATGAAAAATAGATATAGTATAAAAACGGAAGTCTCCCATGCGTGTTCAAAAGCTGACAATTGTTAGAGAAAATACAATTCTGTCAAAACAATAATTCCGCCTCAATGAAACTTCGAAACTAAATCCCCCTATGTTGAGATATTTCACAAAATTTGCCACGCTTCAATGCACACTGAAATGTGTATAAAACGCGTTTGTCGGGACCCTCAAAATATGTGTAAAATGGGGCAAGTTTGGAGCCTCCTGCAAAGCGATGGATTGTTTGGACAAACTTACACTACGTGTAAATGTAGGGGCATGGGGTTTATCACACTGTCTGCCGATTCAACATCCACATCATTTTGACACACTATTTTATATTGCCTTTCACCATTTCCTGAGTAGCACATAGCACGTTGTAAACCTAGCGCACTCATTAGTGCTTACTAGCCTGCAGACGTTTAACTAGTTAAGGTGCGTGCACTACGAAGCAGTGGGTAGCCTGCTATGGATGAGTTTGCTCAAGCAGCTCACTACCCACAATTAGACATGAACGAGAATCGAGCGAAGAGCTTTTGGTTCATTCTACATTCTATCCACTTGGTTACTGGAGCAAAACTTCATAAATGTATGTGGCAACCCACATCTTTTAGAATATAGAAACGGTATTCAATGCAGGTGGACTAGTCCATCAAGTCAAGGAATTCTATATAACCTCGTACAATTCATTCGTGTCACACCTGGTTTGGGGAAAATAAATTTCCATGGGACAGCGGCATGTACTACTATTATTAAGAGCCTAAAGATTATTTGCCATGAAAATCCCAGTTTTAATGGCAAGCGTATAAATCCAATCCATTATTCATCAAAATAGTACAATTTCACAGTTAATTCCATTTTGGTCTCCAAGGAACTCTTCTGACTAAAGCCTATCACAGCTCACTAATGGGGGTTACAACCCCGCCTGTCCCGGGGGTGACTCTGCATTTCCCTTACTACCCAGGGTGGCAACACCCACCCACTGGTTGACGCATTTTCATAGCCATGAATTATTGTGTGAAGAAAATACATCATGCTCACGTGTACACTCCTCTTACCATGAGAGTTTTCTCTTAAGTTTACAAATGAGTACTTGTATGTAGTTGGCGTTTAATAGATGCCATTACGCTACAGCTAATGGACCTGTAGACCATTGCATATTTCAAATGTAGGGCCTATTGTATGCACATGAAATTCACGTTTTCATTTTGGCATAAGTGTGGCCATCTAAATGCTCAATCAGAGAATGGTTGATATCTATCTATAATCATTAATATTACCTATTGGATGGTAAACAACTAAAACCTCATAACGTCATTCATAGGATACTAGAATTTTACGCTTAGCTCATTTCAATTTACAAAATTACGATGGCAATTGGGCTATGGAATTTCTGAAATAGGAACACAAAGAAATCTCATTTATTCTGGGTCTTTATATTTCATATCTCCACTGACCTGCAAACTTTGCCAGGGCAACATTTATTGGTTTACGCACAAAAACATTGTGCAAAGCAAACATAAATATTATTGCTGATAAAAATGACTTCTGCAATGTACACAAACGGTAATTGGAACACGTGCGCTGCGGATCACGTGGTCAAAACAGACCCACGTGGCTCATTCGTCATAATCCATGGAGTAAAATTGCCGTTGTTGTATTGCAAAGGAAGCTAGCGTCCGACTGTACTGACAATTGAAGACGCATAAAAGGCAAATACGTCCTTTCAACCAAAAATGTTTCATTTTTATGTGGGTCGATGCCGTACGAACTCATCGGATCCTTTATGGGATCTTATGTGCACACGTCTTTTCCCAAAACCTGGATCTGCTAGACTCAGTATAGGTGATGCTGTAGCTGTTATCTTATCACAGACATGCTATTAAAGATTGAACACTGCTTTTAAGAGATAGAATCATATTTGCTATGGAGGTATTCCTCATCCACGCCAGTACTGTGACATTGCTTTATCAATAACAGAACTAAATGATGTGCCCCTTAGTTTTACTATGTCCTAGCAAGCAGCACAATGCCTTGGTGATCATACATGTACATTTCTTTTCTAATCGTAGTTCCTGTCTAAAACCAGCAGGTGGCTACAACCAATTGCATTCTGGGGAAAAAATAGACAAACAGTATCAGTCTTTATCATTTCTTTCTGCCAAGCCGAAGCATCACAGAGCTTCGGTTGATCGAGGCTGCACCACGTGCGAGTAAAAATCCTAGTAATTATTTTGAGACACCTTCGTACATCGTTGATCAACACCACCTGTGGTACGATCGTACATGAATATTTCATTGAGACAGCGATAAGAAAACTGGTGTATTGGTGAGTGTCTGACCGGGCCTTAAACGTATCTATTGCAGTTTTGTATTTGCCTAATTAAGTGCAATAATTTTGGAAAGCACTCACAGTGACATAATAAGATTGTTGTGGCAGCGTTATCTATTTATGGTTCTGCCACACACCATCTATAGAACATTATCTACAGAAGCGGGGCGTTTCTGCTTTGCTGACTCAACCCGCCCTGATGAGATGTTATCTGCATGAGTTGAGTTGATGAATAGCGATGTACTCAGCGTTCTGTGTAACTATGACGACGAGGATGCATATGTATGTAGGCAAAAAGTCTAATTACTAAACAATTTAACATCATACCAGAACTGCCACGCAAAAACCGTTTAAAACATTGATGTGGGGGTTATACAAAGTGTATGTGCAACTGTTGTTCTAAATTTGGGTTTCTTACGTTTGCTCGGCTGACCAACTCTAAACCCATTGCAAAATGCTAGATTTCTAAAGATCACTTCAACATATATGTTGATTTGAACACGTTTAATTTAACTTTGATTCAATCATCTTCACCAAATTTCCGTTGTCCACACACAGGTAAACAACTGTACATGTGAACTGATAAAGGCAAAAATTGTCAACCGGTAGCACAAGAATCCCATTTACATTTTTCAACTACCAACAATACTTGTCCACATGCGATTTTCCATGGAATGACATTTCAGAGCATGACACCGGCATTCGCATTGGCTAATACAGCATAATTTGCATTACTCAATCTCGCATTCCAATTGGTCAATGTGACGTGATTTGCATAACTCAATCTCTCAGGACGACACTGTAAAAATGTTGATATTTATCTACGTTTGACAGATAAAACTGATCCAGAGATGGATTGACTGATGCATCATGACAGTCATTAAGATTGATTTTCCGGATCAGTTGGGGATGTCACCCTGGATCAGAATCCTAATACCTCTTTCTTTTCTTTTTTTTCTTCTCCTCGATAATCAAATTGAATGTTGTTGCGTAGAATTTATACCCCCTTGTTTGGAGTCATGGGGTATTTGTAGCATATACGACAGGTTTTGTTAGATTTGACAATACTGACATATACTTTCTACTGGCTTTTAAATAGGAGAATACAGTGCATTGGAACTGTATGCCAAACGTAATAATAATTCGCTTGCCTGAACTGTACCTATTTTGCTTGTAGGTTGTAAAACGAAGCCCTATGCAAGCAGCACAGGTAAGCAGTTCGGGATGAATTTGCTCAACATTCTGCCAGAACCTAACAGGGCTTGCACTTACAGCCTTTAGTTCGTGCATCATCATCTTATTCACTTGACCAGTCAAGCATTAGAAGTATGTGACTATCACATGATTTTCATTTACACGTACATGGATTGCCACATACTGTCAGATAGATACAAAATACCACACACCCATGAATATTTTATGGTTTACATATCAGATATAAGACATGGATGACAATAAGATGTAGAAATGTGTAAACATATTGTCATACAAATTGACAGGTGTCACTTTCAGAAATCTCATCTTCCCGCATACGAACAGTGGCGTGTACTATCCTGTATTCATTCTCTTGGGAGGAGTTCATTGCAATGACGTATGTCACTTAAGCACTGTTGGGAACCTCATTAGATGCTCAGGTTCGTCTATCTATTGTATGTGTGGAGATGAAAAAAAAAATGCTTTTTACATATAAAAATACCACCATCTCTCATCGCCTAATGGGACAGCCACATGAACAACCTGTCAAAATAGTGGCAGATTCAGGATTTGCAGCAAGAGAGGCATCGCATCGAAACGGACGTTCCCGGGTCTAGCTAGCTTTATTGGCAAAAACGTGGACTCACCCACCACCTCACATACCCCGCACATGCAATTGGACAAATCCACGCATAGATGGAGCCACGTGAGACGAAGAGAGCCCCTGACAAGCAGACAGCCAACAAAGAACCCCCACCACTTGATCTTATAGCCTACTACATCGCACCCATCAGCACAGTTCCACATTGGACCAGCAAGACAAACGGCTAAAGCTGAGGTTGAAACAGTCCTGGATTGACACAGAACAGAGAGACAGACAACCAACAAACCAGCCAAAAGTTCATACATAGATGCATGTAGAAATAAAAACATTATTCACTCACCTGCACCGTTCCACATGGCTCCGGCGTGACAGTGCTTGAAGCTGAAGTTGATCCGGTCCTGTCCCGCACACGGGATCGCCGTGGACTCGGGAGTGGGAAGGTGGGACACTGGATCTGAGCAGAAGGGGTACATCCCATCGTTGTAGTCCACTTTGTAGGCGTCCGTGAAAGGTGGAGGGATCGGGGTCGTTGGCTCTGGAACAGGAAATGATTGCTGCTATTAATTATAAGTGGTAGCTTGATTGACAATAAGTTTTTTTTTATAGGTTGTCACCCAGAGATAGAGATATGGGCTCTAGAAAATGATTACCGTTTCCCTTCATGTTTTTTTACGATACAAATAATCATATCTAGTTAAATCGAAGTTTGCTTTTTACTGCATGTAAGTTCCCGATAGTCGGGTCCAACTGTCTTACTGTGTCTTGAAATGCTAGAGATGTAGATTGTTAATTACAGCCAGACACACGCATGCATTATGTATGGCCCATACGTCTGGCGCACAGTGATTGTGACAGTAATTACAACGTCTCACAGGCGCATGGATAATTCAACACGCGCATTTGTCAACTAGGATTTGTTATATGGATGTGGTTAGTGTAGAGTACCACGCCAATATAAAGTCTGTGTGAGTTCTATGCCGAGAAACCATCCTCTGGTGAGCCCGGCAGGTGTAATCGGATACAATCACGTGATCAACACAGGCCATTTTGATTTTGCAAGTCTCCATTTTGGTTGAAAGAGTAGGCGTAATGTGGTGTATATGTAGATATGCTCCCCCCTCCCACCAACCCATCCTTGTAAAATATGTTAAGGGCGGCTTATCCCGGTGCTGCCCACCCTATGGTGTGTATATCTTTTAAAATGCATGTACATGTGTGCAGTGTGATCAGCGAATGTAACTTAAGAGCAAGTAAGTTTGATTTAACCATGTATAGATATCATGATAATTCTTATAGACATAACCACTTCCAACCCATTGCCACAAGTGTGCGCGCCGTGTACCGTACCTCTGACGAGTGTGAACAGCGTGGCCTCCACCCGGATGTGCTGACACAGACTGCGCATGGCGCCGCCTCCCATACAGTAGCCTGCAACAGACGAGAACAGCGCATGAGAGCAACATGGCAAAGGTTTGTCATAGCTTTGAAGAACTTGTGTAACCAGGACAGTCATTATGACTAGCCGGGTCGTCGCCATCGTCGTCATTGTCCTCATCATGAAACTTCAGTTTGATAGACGTAATATCATCATTGTCATTATTTGTAGTTAAAACACTGTGCACCCATCTGCGTGGGAAAAACACGTTTGTGTCCTCAATATACATATTAACATGGTTGCGAATACATAATTATCATGTTATTGGAAATGTATAGACGTTTGAACTTTGAACCACTTTTCTTGCACTTACATAAGCAGGAGAGCCACTGTCCGCTATTTCGTGCTCATTCCTACATTTACCGGTTATGGATGCATTGTAATAATGGAAAATATACAAAGTAAAAGAGATTCCCGTAGACCGACGAAGCAGTGTAGTGGGTCAGACATTATTAGTATGCTATGTTTCCTCTCAGACTAGTAGTAAATTGATCCCAGACACAAATATGAAATTTCCTCTATTAAATCACTAAACGGTATGTTAATAAAGCAAGCAATTTCAGAAAGCGTTGCATGGCCGGTATTAGATTATTCATGTTGGTCCTATTACCAGCAGTCAGTTATGCCTATAGCACAGCGTGGTCTTATTGCATTGTCTGATTGTATAGTTTAGCCAGCAAATTGCTCCATTGTGTTATTGCTTCTAACTTGATGATTTTGCTCAAATATCTTAACATTATTGCGGGCCATTTGATTGTATTATTTGTGTGACAATTCAAAGTAGATTGTGTAATTGCAACGAGTATTATTGCGTTTGACTTGCTGTTTTCATGTACCTTGACATTTTGTTGGATAAAGCAACACATGGCGGTCCTAATGTAGCCTAAGATAAAGCTTAAAATAAACTAAAATTAACCATACATGTATGCCTACCGGGTGTCTGATTTACCTGAGCACACCAGTTACTCATTATAGTAATTTGTTTTTAGAACAGCAAATTTGAGCATGGGTTCTAGACTTTATTCTACGCTGCAATAGTAGCCAGTCAAGAGTTAATGTAATCTTATAGTTATTGAATAAGAGTTAATCATGGTGGTCATTTGATTGTAATGTTTGCTTAATAATGTCAATTAGATTTTGACCAAAGTTATTTAATCACACAATAAATGTCACTTTGATTCAATTTTCATAATGACGTGATAAAAAATGACAACATTTTGATGGAACGTTCATAATAATTTGATAAGAAATACTGCTTGTTTGAAGAGAATATTAAGAACACGCATACAATTTTTGCGATATTAATTTGAGCCCAGAAAGGTTAAACAAATTGACCCTGCATGGTACTAATTCAAAGCCGATTCCACCGTTTTCTTCATTGCTTTATTAAATATGGTGACTCTCAAAATAGAAACTATTGCTAAAAATGTCACATCTAAATTACTTGTTTGTCCATGTAACCATAGGAAAAAAGATGATAGTCTGCTCTTGAAATAGGCTGTTGGTTTGGTGTCTGGATGAAAAGCTGATGTTTCCATTAATTTGAAGGCCTTTTTAAGCCACAGTTAAAAAAATATATCTTAATCAAACATAGTGCCAAAATTGGCACATCCAAGAGCACAAACACGTCTACTATGTATGTAAAACATAAATGTTGATGGCCACTTGAAGCTTCCCACATCATTTGATACAGTATAGACCAATATACGGGTTAATCTATGCACATGGCATGATCGTTCCTAAAGTAGAGTTATTACTTCAATTAATAATTCATTTGCTTAGTCATCCGCATCAAATTGAACGTACATAATGGGCATTTGGGATGAGCTCTAGTTACCCCGATTTAGGAGGGTCATTTAAGCTTCAGTCTCACCTTGACGAATATGGATTTGATAACTTACAATACGGAAGTAGATGTGAAACATGGCATATCTTACACCAAAATACCACGGTCTCTGACCAGATATTGTGGCAATTTACATGTGTAGACGAGGCAGTGTAGAACCTCCAATTATGACCATCTCCATCCAAGACACCACTGCAATAAAATGCACTGGCAGATCCATATTTTTAGAAAGGGGGACACAATATCCATTGGATTTCATGATTTTTGTACGAGTGTAGCACCGCAGTGATGCAGTGCCAAAACCCAATGAAAATGAAAATGTTGATATATAAAAGGTGGAAGGCCGCATGTGCCCCCCGCCCCCAATATATACATATGAAAATGTGCAATGCTCTTGGTCCCAAAGACCATCTGAAATGAGACCAGTTCACCACAAACTCCGTGACATGTTATAGCAGCCTACACTGTTATATCCACAAAATGCTCTGGAAAAAAATGCAATCTGCAATAAATAATTCTCGCTCACAAAAAGCTCACACAATTATAGAAATAATTGCAATAAACCACAAAACATTCCCTCATATCATAAAAGTGACAATTTCGCGGAATTCGCTGATATTTCCGCGTATTTCTGGTTTACTCATCACGCGCCGTGAGCGACACACCTCAGCGGTCACGGTTCGATTCCCACTGTCGTACATCAGGACTTGGTCACAGCAGGGGCCTGATGGGAAGTAGACAGGGCTCAGTGAGTTGTGGGGACTGTTGATTTAGTAGAATGAGGACCAATGGGAATGTGAAGATTAAACAAGTAGTTGTATTGGGTGCCTGACCAATCTTATAAACAGGAGAATAAACGTTGTTATCGGGTAATAAAACTAGAACTATGTTCACGTAACCCAAAGGGGCATAAATAGGAGCAGCAAATATTCTCAAATAAAACAAATAAAACAAAAATAAAATGCACCTAAAACGCAACTGAATTGATATTAGATTCAAATATCCCAACGAGTGGATACTAATAGTGAGACAAAATGGACACCAGATATGACCTTGTCATCAGGATCGCTGACCTGGATTCTGGATCATGTGACCTCGAGATGACCTTAGGAAGTCGGACAGTACAATGAGAGATGGACAGAGTCTATCAGACCCACTGACAAGGAACGGCAAGGGGGCGGGGGCGAGTGTCGGGGGCGGAGCGGCAATTTGAAGTACTTGGAAATATATATTGAGTGATTAGGTTAATATGTGAGTCTAAGGCAACGCATACCGAAGCTTGGAACAGTATACTCAATGAACTGAGGTTGGGCGAGGAGAGCTGATTATTGTGACCACCTATCATATGTATATGATGTGCGCACGTGAATACTATGATATGTCGATTAATGAAAAGTGTTACCCTTAAAATGCAATTCCTGACACACATGCATGTGTTGTATAGGATTTGCCGGGGGAACCATGGCCAGGAAGACGTAGTTATTGTGTATGGTTTTACGCACATGTACAATGGTGCACTTTAAAAACTAATTAAAAAAGAACACATTTGTATACATTTTCCTATAATTATGCGTCAACGTTTTCCTGGGCAATGTGCATGCGTTTTTTTTTGTCATTAAGCGACCAATGTCTAGCTGGCGACCAATCAAAGCACCAGCCTCGCCTCTAGTGTCATGTATATAGTTCAGATCGTGAACTTGATAAGGTCCATCAATCACCCAATAGGTGGCATTGGTGGACTGATGCGGTCAGTTGGTAACCTCATATTGATTTGTAATCAAATCCCTACATGAGGTCTGCAAAGAAGCATCGTTTCGTTACAGTAAACCCCCCAATAAATACCACGTTTATACATAGACAACCTCCATAATAAACAAAGTCTCGCAGTCTGGAGCCATCATTAGACACACTGCCAGGGACTTTCATTTAGAGATTACCTCGCTATTGAGAGCTGTCCCTTGGGTGGTCTAATAGAGGTTATAGATGCTATATGTTCTTTTCAAGACATTTCAAACATAAGATTCAGTATAGAAACAGTTAAATAGTAGAAAACAAGAGTGTTCCTGGTGCACAGAGATAAGCATTTTGAAATGAATCAATTTTACCCCTCATAGATCTGGTCATGCCGAGGTTGTGCGATATCAGAGTGCAACAATATCCCAATCTATCGTCATTGAGCACTTCAACATGTTCACTCTCACCACTTTTCAATTGATCCATGACAAAGGTCACCCGATCTTATGACAAAGGCCACATGCTGCAATATGGACATTATAGTTCTTGCTGGTGCTGACATTGTTTCAGAGGGAATGATTGAAACGTGTTTTATTTTTTAGATACAAAATCTCACCTAAAACAAAAACACCACATGTTATAACATGTGAAGTACATGTGTACATGTATATGTATAAAAGCATGTATGTTGATAGAGGATTTGGCCAATTGCTATGCTCGGTTGGTAGACATCGTTTTATGTCCTCTAGTATCATCATTACGTCACATAGATCACTGTATCCATGTACATTATCCATAGTGATCCCTACCAAATCCACATACCCCAAATTCTGGACCCACCAATCAGAATAGCACCTGTGCCCACCAGGTCACCTGTTTTGACAGCTATATTCAACACTTTCACCACAACATTCAAAAGCATGCCTAATGATGCGCAACAGTTATCGTATTCCATAGTCTAGTTTCTCATCCCTGAGACTTGTGTGGATTAGGTCAAAGGTTTGACAGTTTCTAACATTCAAGCAAGACCGTTGACACTTCCGGTATTTTACTGGGAATATCGTTAGTTATTACGGGTCAATGTTATTGTGATCTCTACATGTTTTGTGTCTTTGTCAATAGTAAATCTTCATTATGAGGATTTACTGCTTATTCAGTATTTTTTATACATTAATACTTCCAGCCAAGGGGCCTGGCCGAGTGGTGTTCTAATGCGTTATGACATTGGATTCATTACGAAGGCTTTGGTGCACTGTTTAAGGTAGTGCTCTTAATGGGAGTTATTGCAATTAGTTCTAAATTGGGCACTAAAGACGATTGATATTGACCCTCTCTCGTTTTAGCCAAAGTGCTATGAATAGCATATATATATTTCTGCATAAGCCCAGCTTAAATGAGACGACCCCCCTATATGGATCGCCTCTGCAATGTACAACACATACAGCTTCTACGTAATTTAAAGATGTACTCTTGGCTTTTCAGAGGTAGGAGACCGTTGTGTTTCATCACAGTGCCAAAGCATAAGGATTAGAAAGTGGAGTGACCTCTTGCTTTGAAATACTCTTCTAAATATAAGCCCTCTACAGAAGACCATCTCGCAAAATTAATCACGTCCTACTTTCTTACAAAGATTGTACTGTAATCATAACCAGTACTGCTCCAATATCTGATGCAGTGGGTTTTATTGCAATATCAAGCATAAAAAGTGAACTGAGCCACATCCTATACGCGGGTCAATCCCCCACAGTTTAGTTTTATCTCTGGAGATGTGCTCACTTGATTAAACACGATAATCAGGATCTATTGAGGAAAACCCAACACAGTGTCCCAAAGAGGTCGATTGTCCATGTGGTGAGACAGTGTTCTATATGGCCATATAGATATGTCTAGACTTACATGGAGTTAAGTTAGACCATATAGCCATTTTCCAAAAAAGAACCCTAGCAGATCCAGGTTTTGTGAAAAGCTGGGGTGGAAGCACCCAATGGAGTTCATGGGTTTTGTACGCGAAAGCTCACAGACCTGACAAAACTTCTTAAGGTCAGTATTTGAGGGAAACGGGGTTGGGGTGAGCGCCCATGATCTGCTTATGTAAACGTTCTGTCAAAGTATTAATAGTCTCAAATGTTATCTATAGAGAGATTGTCTACACATGTAGCACGTGGTAGGTTATTTTTATTGTTTGTTGATACTGAAAAAGTGTGTATAGACGTGTTCTCTTTGCATACATATAGGTGGTTTCATTTTAGGCTGTACAGTAGCATCATAATAACGCTCATTACGAGAACAGATGAAAGGAGCCTGATGAAAACCGCAAGAATGCACTCAAAGTAAGCCTTGCCTATTACCACCTGGCAACATTCACATCAACTCCCTCAACACTTCAAAAGACGCCTCCACGTGGCTCCAATCTCGATAGATCTGTCGCGCATGCGTAAATCTGTTACCAGTGACGTAAGACACGTTTCAAGGTCACACGGTTAAATTGTTGACGGCTGATAAAGAAGGCTTCTACATGGGGTTCGAAGTGAATATTCTTGAAAAAGTGACTTTAACTTTAAAAAAGAAAATCATTGTATAAAATATTTATGTAGAACCATAGGTGGTCACAGGTACGGGTTTCAAACTGAACAGGGTAGAAATCAAGTTTGTCCGCTGTCACAGGTAAAAAGACAGCCGATTCGCTATGTCGATTTTGACACATGTAGGAGCCTATAGATATAAAGTAGTGCAGGCGACACGCATGGATGGCGGGGAAGATTACTCCGCTCTGTGAGAAACAGATAAGAAGATTGAGTAAATGTGTGGAAAATTGCATTGTGTTTCTTTTAAACGAGTTGGCTACGTTTTATTGGGAGATATTTTCAAATATTTGTAGATGCTGTACTCTCCCAATTAAATGAAGTTCGAAAATTTGATTTAATTGTTTTCAACCGAATGTAATTTTCATTGAGCAGTCTAGAACCTTACTATCAAGTATCGTTATAAAGGAGGTCTCTGTATGTATCTTAGCCCTGCTCGTTTTGTGATATGCCTACTAAACGGGTTTATTATTACAGAGTTGGTCACTTGTTGTAGTCTTAATGCGAGCTCTTATATTACTGTATAATCCAATAATTCCCTTTTCCATCGGCCTTTTCGTCTGGAACCCCAATGTCATCTTACTTTTCTGAACCTTCGTCTCAACGCTCAACACGACACATTGGGCTGGGTGAGTGATTTCCAAATTTAGCTCATGTAAAATGGACTAACCACATCATATTTTCATGACAAATCCACACACTTGAAACTGACATCCGTAAACACTATAATAACATTCCCAACAACGATGCATGCCTTCAATGGGCCATTCTTTCCCACAATTAAAATGGCCATTTTTACTGATCCAGAACATATAGATCAGCTGGATCCCATCTGGATCATGGCCGTGGATCCTTTTTCCATTTAACCCCACGTACGGACTCCTTGATCCAGAACAAGTCTAGGGAAAATGAAAGGGACGGTTATTATCCAGAATTGTTACAATTAATATAGCCTACAACTTAGAATTCAGTTTGTGCATGTTATTTTGTACACGTAAGTTAGGCAAAGTAGGCATGTTAAGTTACAGTAAAAATAACTATCAACAGCACCAACTCAATATAAGATTGTGACTTTTCAAGAACTCCATAAACAGACCACTACTCTACTCAGACTAGCCAACCGCTAGGTGGTCTTTGAGACTTAGAGATGACGCTGTACATAACTTTTCCCAATGAATAAGACCAGTTGTAAAAACATGCAGTTAGAATTGATAAGCTCAATGTTCAATAAATGACACTCAAATCCCATGCTCCTCACCACCCCACCCCGGCCCCTATATCCGGATTTGCCACTGTCTGCAATATTATGCAAATGCTGTCCACGTCCTGCGAATCGGCCCGTCAGACTAACTTGACATGGACGGCCTCATTTACTGGGGGTGTTGCAGTGACAGCCTTGATCACCTCAATGTACGTTGATTGGCAACTGGCGACCAAGGTTACCCATCTCAATATCCCTTTCATCTTGCTTGAAGCGTGAACGGCGTGAAAATGGTATGTGACTGGATCATGTGTATGATTAGCTGGCCAGAATTATTCATGTATTATATATTTTACACTTGCAGCTAAAATGACAAGGCTGTAGGATTCATGTATTGCAAAGCTACATGTAAGTTCTGGGGACAGCTTAATAGAAATAATATGTGATCTCATTCATACCCAAGTCAGTCTAGTCTGTGTGCCACCAGTTTATTTAACGATCCATCCAAATCATGCAGAAGGCCGGAGCAATTCAGCAGAAAATGGGCAGGACGAGGCCATGATAGGAGAGCTCTCGAGGTGATGGCTCTGCCATATTGGACCAGGGTCACAGTATTCACATAGGAAGGAATGGGTAGTTTTATATGGGAACTGTGCTGCAGGACTAGTAGGTACCGCGTGTAAGCTCTTTATTTTAGACCATCCTGGGACTGGCCTTGATAGGTCTTAACAGAAGTGCAGTCTCATTGAAGAGGTCATCTTTATGGATGCTTAATTCATTCATATTCTGACTAATAAAGATGATCAGTCATCTGCTTTACAATGTTGCCCGTGTTCATGATATCATTACACAAAATGATATCAGTACTTTCCCTTTCTAAGAAAAATCCACTCACCAAAATATACTTAGAGATGTACAATATACAAACTAAAGTGTGACTCAGTTATTTATGCAACCAGAATCTTTCTTTTTTTTTTCATCAAAACCCTCATTCACAACATGTCAAGATGGGAATTCGTAACAAATCAGGCTAAAGTATGACAAAAAGCTACCCCAGAATCAGACAAATCCTCCTAAACGCCCAGAGACAAATGGTCTCAGTTTAAAGTATAGCCCTAATCCTCTCCCAAGCAGTCTCGGCCATTCCCCTCACGTTCGCTGGTCCCCTAAATCGCCCGCCAATGAGCCGTTATGTCATGATCAAGGCTGTACATCACACGCCCCCTGTCGGATTATTTGTGCAATAATTGGCGGGACAAACGGTCGTCTGCAGCGAGAGCACGTGTGCGCCATCTTGTTTTGCATTGAAAATACATACATACTGGATCATTATACCAAGGCCTGTTGTTCAATGGGTCTATATATTTTTTCATGACAATGGGGCAATTTTATGTTCTATATTCATGGGCCAATCAAGGGAGGGGCCAGAGAGATAATGTGCCCACTGTAGCCCCAAAATGACACCCTAGGTAGCTTCTGGAATTGCTAGGCAGGGTCGCACAATTAGGATTCCGCGGACTTTTTGTTTGCGCACTTGGCATTTTAAAACTCTGGATCTCTCAGTGCTACTTAACCCTCTTGTGTTGATAATCTGTAACAACAGCAGCAATGCTAGGACAATACCATGAAATAATCGTGCATCAATTCCTTTGTAACTCAAACAGCAGTTTGTAGCTGTTGCTTAAAGAAACAAACGTAAAATTCTCGTGTAGTCGAACCATTCAAACTCGAGCTTTCAGCAAGACTAAGCCAATTGTGAACATTTGATTGTCGATTCAGTCCCAAATCCCAGAACACAAAGATAGAGGGTGAGACGTGCTAGGGGCGTCACAGTGCGAGGCTCTCAACACGTGTGATTTGACTGGGGAGCTAGCAGCTAAAACATCACACACTTACTGTGTGTGAGAGAGGTGCCAAATATAGAGTTGACCTTTTCAAAAACTCATATTCGGAGTATATTGAATGGGATAGTCTATGCATTTGTAATCAAAGTAAGTAACAAAATGACCTTTTCAAGTTTTCATATTGTCTATATACATGTAGATATTGAATTGACCAAAAATATCATACTAGTCTATGCCAAATAAAATATAGACTCGAACTATTCAAGTGTACATATATGTGAGTGTGTACACGTTTACATATGATGGCATTAGCAGTGTGCCGGAATTTGTTATGGTCTATTGGTAGAGTATACTCCGAATACCCAATGCTGCCAAAATGAATTTAATAATAAACAAGAAAATTTTGTCCAAACAAAAAATACCCTTAATTATGTATAATGGATCTAGACATTTCATACTAATTACCTGCACATCTGGATCTTCACAAACATGGCTAATTAGCCCTCGCCTTGTCAAGATGGCCGATCCATCTTTCAAGATGGCCGCCTTAAGTACGCGACACGGCACAATCAGGTGACATACTAAGACGGATCAGATGTCACCATGGAAACCAAATTAGGTTACTGGCAAACTTCATAACATTTCCTTATTGGGTTTGGGGTTTCGGGGGCGAGGCTATTATTATACTAAGTACAGTTTTAACTGTCAAGAGATGCGTGCTTTTGTTATGCGTTTACTTTGGATATTATGGGGCAAACATTGCGAAAAAAATGGACCAATAAAAACAAATGTAGGGTAGTGCTACTTTTAGACTAAGATACATTGTCAACCGTCTGTCTCTATCTCTATGGCAAAAACATATATTTCGACTGAAATTCATACTACAGATGATTTATGTATATGCATGTTCATTGTGACCTCTTTTTTAGATTTGGAGCTGCAAAAAGGTCTTATATTATAGAGGTGGTCTCTATAGATGCGATTTTAATGGAAGGTTCTACTGTAACCTGACACCGGACATGCCATCCACATCTGGAACCAATGCACATCTGGGTGTGAGCTCGAGCCATTGTTCGTTTGTTTCAGGTTTTATCAATATTAACGTCCCAGAGATCAAAGGACAGCTGACAAAGCATCACGGGCTAGGTGCATATGCCAGCAGTGACTGTTGGTTCCATGAGCAGCAAAAGAGACCAAATAAGACGAAATCTGCAAAGAGACCACCTCTGTAGTGAAACATTTTTACGGTCACCTTTTCATTAAGATGAAATAACGCATTGCCGTGTATCTATAACCATTACAGAAACATTTTCTTTTTAATTTAGCTTATGATAGTATTCACATTTTTCTACATAACTACCCAATCACAAACAGTAAATTACAAAGAAAACAGAGATTGATAATATCTGTTCTGTTTCCATTTTAACACATTCACATGCTGTGTATTTCTGTAGCAAACGCAGAGAAACATTTATCTAATGACAGAAATCACATTTCATTTCTCTGGCCTCTGTATAACAATACAATTTGCCAAAAAGTAACAAGCATGCACGTAATCATACCCAGCTGCATATCTTTACAATAATAACTCCCTTGATAACCTCTATGCACTTCTAGATAGCATGCTATTGCCAGCCTGCTAACTAGGCATTGTAGCAAGGTTGCTAGCCAGCTAGAGATGGTAATCTGGAGTCCTTTCTAGGCGCATGTGTGCTCTCACCAAGTTCTAGGCACCACTCCCATATATACATATGTTAACTGATGCAAAATGAATGATTATAAATATTGTTAATTCGGGGACAAGCATTCGTAACTGTCAGAATGTGAACTTAAAATACAGACATCGATCGGGACAATTTAATAATGTCACAAACGTGAAAACTATCTTCACTTTTGGCATGTCTGGCATATCCAGTAAATGACATGCCAAGAGTCTTGGCCCGAATCATTCAAATGTCTATCTGCCGTTCAAATGGCATGATTTCATAGCATTTAGCTTATAATTTGATTGTCAATTTTGCCTCAAATGGCGAGTTTAATGACAGTTAAAAGTTAATGGGAGTGTTGGCGGCGATAAAATTTAAAAGATGAGTTTTGATGATGCATTTGACATTATGATTTTAAACGTGGCAGATTTTGTAGTGCTGAAAGTTCAAGTTTAATGTAATATGCGAATGTTCTGGGTAGTTGCTCTATCATTTTAATTTCCTACTTTTAAAGTTTTTCCCCAGGATTTAAACCTGAGTACTTTCCCAATCAATTGACAAATGCGATAAAACCAATGTTTGTATGTTGTTATGTCATCCTTATGCAGATATTAGAAGCTAGTAGAGGTTTATGTTTATATATACTTATTTTGCAGATATATGCATATATATACCATTCACCAAGCACCTCAAATTTATGTATATCCATCGTCATATCTCACGGCTATATACGCCTGCGTTGATATGAACAGGGACTTGTAAGGTAGTGTGAATTAAAAACCCGTGAAAACCGACGATGATGTATATCCTGACTCGATCATATCAACATACTGTGATGTCTCTAAAAGCCAGCACTTCCAATAAACCAAAGATGAAAGGAATTTCTCCACAGGGAACTCAATACGCAATCAGTGATCAACTCTCTGATTACTATTTCCCCATTGTGAGCCCAAAACAAAAGATTTCCACTTGCTCTTGATAAATCCCGCTAATTGTATTTTGATGAACAGATCTATAAATCCATAAGCTCACGTTGAGTAGAGATTAGCAAGAAGTGATTTCAATACTCCGGTGAATATGAATGGAGCGTGAAATCAATAGCAAATCGCAGACAACAAATTGCAATTAGGCATTTGGAAATGTCGATTGTGGATTATTATTGATTTTTCAAGCTTTATGGGACTGAAGTGGTAGTTGTCTTGATTAGACATTTTTCAATGCCCATCAGGATGTAAGTATTTTGCATGTTATCAAATGTCATATACATTGTGATTGCTGTAATGTGTCACGTGTATTACTTAGTGAGATGCTGCAAAATACACTAGAACACCCCTTTTATATGTCATCGTTTCTATTTCTTATACTAATGCCCAAGTTCACAAACTTATGCTTGTAATTAACACCCTCATAAAACTGCAAAAAACATGAAATCTCATTTTCAAGATATTGATTTGACAAAAAAGGGCCTATAAAGCCTAATTTAGTAGCTTGTTTAGCAACATGATCAAGTCGTTTCATTAAGAAGAGATTTCCACAAGATTACATGTCTGCAAAGTTTGCAATCTCAATAATTTTGCCAATTTCTCTGGAAGATGGGAACAGCGTAGAACTACAAACGGAATAAAAAAGAATAAATTACATTCTAAATATGACTCAGACAATTTTCTTTCATCAAGTAGGTATGTAAGTTCCATAACTGCTACAAAATATGTAATAATATTACACTTTTTAATAGAGATAATTCCATTGAAATTTTTTAAGCTAGCTAATGAGAAATGCAGTCATGATCTAGTGGGGATTTACCTTGTTTTTAGATTAGCTAGATTGTATGCACTCGCGTGAACTTGGAAACTAGTTTGCCAATTGCGATATTGTGACATTATAACTATCTGAAATATGATAAAGTCACATTCAGTTTCAGAATTAGTAATTAGACACTGTCAATAAAATTTGAGTTGCCAACTTTCTGCAGCCCAAATCAGGTTATCTTTCTAAAAGCTGGAATTTGTCCAATTAAACATGTTTTTGTAGCAATGTGGATAGCACATATATGCATGTATAAATAACCTTAATTTGTTTGTCTTTTGTACGCTCTCATAATCCTAATTTCGTTTACCTACTTTTCAAAATGGAAAGTTCTCAAACTGAAACTACCACCATAATTGAACTGAAAGTCATTTTAATCTGATAAAAGGAAGTTTCTCACAGTGAAAGAGCATTATCATACCAAAAATGGAAGAAGCATAATGTTCTGTGATAAAAGGCATTCAACGATAACATGACACCTGATTATATTGTTTTGGCAGATCCACATATAATCTAGATTTCCCACAGGAGGGCATGAAACATTTTTTCCCAGTGCAAAATATTGTAGTATCCTTGTAAAATAGCAGCACTTAAATTGTGGAACAAGCTTCCTCTTTCCATACAACAGCCAAGACTATTGCCATTTCATAATAGCAATAGAAGAATCATTTTTTACTAAAAGCATACATACACATGTAGACTTTGTGGGATTCGCGCAATAGAAATTTATATTGTATTGTATTGTATCTTTAACTTGGACCCGATATCTCCAACTTATGGATTGTATGAGCAAGTAAGCACCCCCCTTCATGTTACTTTCCACTTTTAATAAAACGCAATATTATCTCAGAATTTTGGATAATTCGAATGTTTAACTGGATTTCTTAGAGTTGTACAGGTCCAATAACTATAATCGTGTGAAGAAAAATAATATCTAATAAGTTGCAATGGTCTTGCAATATCATACCAAATGTTTCTATTTTGTGATAAAATGGCCCAGACGATAATGCGCAAGCTGATTATATTGTTTGGAGAAGATCCTCTCATAATAATGGAAATTTCCCACCGGAACAGAAGAAAATATCAAATTTTCACACAGAATATTATGTTCATAATCTTTTGATTAAAGATCTAGCGTCATCTATAGTGGTGTATATTATATTCACTGAATTTGATAATTTTTGACAGCTTGTAAGTAAAAAAGGAAATAATCAAAAGCTGTCCTCTGATTTTTGTGCTTTGTCGCCATTTTAGTTATACACGGGAACGACATGCTAAAATGTAAGTGAGATAAATTGTCAAACAAAACGTAGAAATACTTATAATAAAGTATTTGTAAAAGGGGTTAAGGGTTTCATGGTGGCTGTAAAGGGATGAATGATGGCAGGGTTTCATGGTGGCTCTGCTACAGACAGATACTCACTTTCTTTGTACTGAATGATGTTCCTGTGTCTCTTCATCATTAGTAGACACTGGTAGCAGCCCTCATCTCTGCAAATGAAATACAAAAAAATAATTAGAATCTTGTGTACAGTGTAAACTCTATGTCACGCCACCTCTATCAATGGGCCACCTCTATAATAAGACAGTTTTTCGCTGCTCAAAATCTTCATAGACTACGTTGAACCTATATAATATATCTTATATATATATATATGGATATAGATATATATGGTATTATATAGATGCTATAACTGTCTATATATATATATATGCACATGTACAGCATGTACACTTTATCTAGAAGTTTAAGGGATATAAGAAAAAAACTTGAGAAACCCAATATACGCGATAACCATAACGATACTTAAATTGATTAGTAGGAATCATTACAACTCAATGAAATCATTTTAACTGGCAGGCTGGCCACGTTGACCAACAGGTCACACTTGACAAACAGGGTAGTCATATCAAGTGGCAGGGTCTTCAAATTGTTGACAGAGAACAATATTCATGACTACACATGTTTTCAATCTCACCACTACCACCTCCATCTGACCTCCACGTGACACAGAACAAGGGCTCATGACCCCAACGTAACCCAATCAGCATTAGGCTTTGTTTTTGGCGGATTTCCGGGACTCATTCAATTAAATTGGTGTGTTGTTTCTCTGGTTTGGGTTTTGTGAAATGTAATTCTTACGTGTGTTGCATGCGTAATGAAGGATCACATGGAAGTAATTTGTTGGTGCTTGTTTGAAGACTTGTGCAATATATGCAGGTACGTACAGTAAAACCTCTAACTGCCTACTTCGCAATCAAGACTGTATCTAAACATGTGTAAACCCTTATAACCTTCATAAACTATAATAAAGATACCATAAAAGAATATTTGTTGTATAAGTTTACACACATGGGAAATGTTTCCTTTTGTTTATAGTGTAAATGTAGGTTGATATGACTTCTCTTGGTGAGAATTATCTTCATCTACCTTTAAACTTTTTATCTGTGACATTTGGAATAGAACATATAGAAGTTTATAAAAAGTAATTATGAAGGAACACACAATAATTTCCCTATTTCTAATAAATGTCTCTTATGGAAAGGTGGAAAGTAAAAATGTATTAAAGAAACCATCTCAGTATTTTTGAGAGTTACCAATAGACTGCTAAGAACCCTTCTAATCAGTTTACCTCTCTGTTCTAATAACGTGAGACAAATTTAGAATGGTCTCAATAAAGTGATCTTGGTGTATGCTAACTACATGTATGTACAATAACAACTTTTTAAACATAAAAAACTACAGCTGACGCATGACATATGCTTCTAGAATCCAGAACAAAGGCCCACCCAGAACAAGCAATCCTTCTTCAAAGCTTATAAATCAGGCCCAACATTAGATTTACCCATCCATCTTCACCCTACAAAGACCAAATAATCTTCATTTGCCTTTAAAAAGCAATCCGTGGTAATAGTTCGCTCCTCGCGGACAACAACAAGATATAATCGTATTCATGTCCCGCCGTGTTCTGGGATTTCCCATAATGCAAGATTATTACCCACAATCCCCGGATGCTGAGACATCAATGGCGTCTTTATCCATCGTCCAATGAGGGTATAATGGTGCAAAATTGACAATTTACATCCTAAAACCGAGTGTGGCTCGTGATTGGTCACTTTTCGGCGTATGCTCATTATTGGATTTATTAAGTAGGTCACAACCTTTGATTTTGAGCGGAATGAATTTACATAATTGGTCATTTTGTGTGTCAATACTGCTTACAGGTTATTTCGTGGTCGTGTTTTACAGATTAATGCGAGGGCTTTGCAATGTCAATATTTATTAAATGCGTGAGATATTGTATGCCTTCCCTTATGACTTACATGTATGACCTATGGCTTCACATAGAATAAAAGGGCAGCATTTACATTGTTCCAAAGAGTTCTTATGACTACGCATACAAACAATTCCTGAAAAAATATCACCCACACATCATAATTGCGATTTTAATGGAAGTAGCATTCATGTCTCCAGCACAATCCCATATACATGTACCCAATTAAAGTAGAATTCTGCCCAATGTGACTGCATGCATTCTTTTTTCATCAAAAAGGAGGGGAAAACTCCAGTTAACAGCATCAATGACATTGCAATTTTCGGGATACTATTACAGAAGCCTGCTGTTTTGAGCCTCAAATGAGATTAAAGCACTTAGCGTGCAAATGCGCTCACGCTGTGCGGAGAGCAATATTGGGAACGCTAATTCGCCATATTGGGGACTGTTGACGCGCGCAATTGATGGCAATGACGGTCGTAGTGGTTAGTACTGCTATGATGTTTGCAACTATGATTGTCCAATTAAATGTGATATATCGGAATATTTAATCAGTGGATGTGTTATATATTGATCTGTGTCCAATCGGCGAGCGTCGAGGATTACACAATGATTCAAACGAAAGTGGAGATATTAAAATCCACCTGGGGTGGGGGTCGGGTGAGCGGCAACACTGTATCAATATAAATTAGGCATGCGAGCGAAAAACAAACTTGAGTGCATGACAAATGAGCACCACATAGCACTTTACTCGAACAATATGTGTTAAGTAACCCTCTGAACCAATGATACCGTGCGCATATGCAGTAATGACTAACCGCTTCACCTAAACGCTTCAGCACCCAATGAACAATACTACAAAAGGGGCTTAAAACAACATCCTATTGTATAAACAAACCTTCCTCACCACCTATAAATTGCGCCCATTTTATACTCCGCAAATGAGGCGCGACAAAAAACGGATGGACTCTGGCGAACTTAATGCTCCGAGGAAATATAACAATGCGAAGAGTGATTGTGAAAGGCTGTATTTTGTTTTGGATCTTGCATTGTCAGGCATAAATATAGATATTTGTCAATGGCGTTGCATTGGATGTAGGAGGATATATATTTATGTTGGTAGGGTTAAAAATCCGGAATTAAGTGTTGGATGAGTGCTTAGAGGTTATGTGGTCTTTGCCACGAACCTACACAAGAGCGAACATTTCACAGTGTCATATGCACGTTGGCATCTTAAACTCTGTTCACTATATGATTATGACAATATGATAGAAACATCATTTGCTTTCAAACATCTGAAAATATAACCTTCCCCAGAATGAAAAACTGTTAAAAACCAGTGATTTTATATTCAAATAAAAACCAACAATTCAGTCATCTGCTGAATTCGGTCAGAAGCTGTTTACATGTACACGTACATAATACCTGCGAGCATATAACAGGCTAAAGTCACAAAATGTCATATCATCCCTTTGATATATAGACACGTGTCCCGAGGGTGACATCACTTGTGCCATGTCATGAGACTTGGCAATGAAACATGGGCCTTTCTACATGAGCACTGCTCTGTAAAGGGAGGCTTTCCGTGTTAACTCAACATTAACTTTTATCACTGGAGAACAGAGGACAGGACATTTATGGCATAATGCTATGGGCTAATGAACGGGTTATGTGCCCACGTCTGGCAGGTTTAGCCTTGATCATGCAGAAAGTGTACAAAAAAAGAACGGACACCCAAATTTAAATATGAGGTACTATTGAAGTTGTTTTGTATGTTAAGAGCACTGAGGATAAAGAGGTTACAGAGGGTTAGTATAGAAATGATATGGACAGTCTGCTGTCGTCTAATAAATACCACATTGGCAGAGACCACCGCTGTAGTAAGAGCCGTCCTCAGGATCCCTTATCTCAATAAACAGATCACAGTGAACTTCCATGAAAGACCTTATTAGACCTTTTGACGTCAACCGCAGAGTGGTAGGTCCAATAATAAAGAGGTTCTATTATATTCAGAAATGCAGGGCCGAACCCTTAAAATACACCGCCTCATGCTAGACCACTTGAATCTAGCCTCCGCCACTAGCATTGTAGAGATTCTAACGTATACAGAGCCCACGTGCCAAGATAACTTTGCCTTTATTTAGACATCAAACTAATAAGCAGTGTCAGATCATAAAGCATCACCCCCGTAACACGGGACGGAACACACGCTCCTTTGCACACCCAACTCGTGCATGACGCATTTACATCATAGGAGCATTATCTCTCCATCAAAGTGACCAACAATGACGGATCTGCGCTGTGACCACCGTAACAGCGGCGGGAACGCACGCTCAAACGCTCCCGCCATCTTATCTATGTCAAACACGCGCCTCCGCGGACGGCGCCTCTTTGATTAGACTGAGGTTCATTTCCGTAATCATGTCCACAGTGACCAGACATTGTGTAATTTGGAAATGCGGTAGAACCTCTCTATCCAGACCATTGACTGTCAAGGCTTACACGTGGCTACAAAAAATTTTTTTGTAGGTTCTTGGTGGTCTCATTTTATAATGCCCATGATCATGAGAAATGGCCCCTTTACAGAGGATGTTCTTGTTTAGAGGTGGTCCGCATTGATGAGTCTAAGCATGGACAAAAGCTAGGCCATCAGTCAATCTAATGTGAGATGTTAAGGGCAATGGGTCTTGTGGGGGTGAGGATTGTGCTCATGTTTGCTGTCAGGGTGATTTGTTACAAGGATGAATGGCCGAATGGCCAACAAGAGCTGCATTTGCGGCGCAGACTATAAACAGTTGTCGCACAGTTATTGCTGAGTGTAAATGCTATCTGTACATTTGTTTGTCCTGTAGATATTGCATGTAACCAGGCTTGTCCAATGTGACTATGGACAAAATTATATACCATCGGTCACTTTCATGTAGGATGTTAGTTCTCTGGGTGGTCGGGTGACTGCTTGTTATCAGTGTTGACAACTCTAAAAGTCCTTTAGGGGTTCTACTGTATGAGTGAAACCAACAACAGCTCAGCCATAATTAAAACCTGCCAGTTACAGCCACTGTGACGAATGACCAGGTGCCGTATCAGTCTCACCATTGCGCCCCGCGGAGACCACGGTCTTTGATTAACGCACCATGGTCATTACAACCAAGGACGGTAACAACATGTGTGTGGTGGTTTCCTGTCTGGATTTGACGTGCATACGATCTGACAACACCTAATGAGTTAGGGGACCGTCTACTAACTCTGAATGATGTATATTGTTATACTTAGTTTTACAAATAGTTCTGCTGTGACAGGGTCGCGGTGACTTCCCGTGCCTGGGTGCCTTTGGTTCTGCGCTACGTTACACCGTGAATGATCGACACAGAAGGAAAAAAATACATTATCACATATCATTTTATCACATAGTTGCAGATCGACCCCTCGGGTGGCAGACGACGTCTTTAGCAGACAGAAACACTGATTGAAACAAGGTCCATTTACTCCATTACTGTGTGTAGAGTTGCGTGGATCTGGTCACGCCAACACACGATTTATTATTCCTGTGAGCTTCTGCATGTTAAGTCTCTACATGACTTTTGAGAAGGGAGGTTTGAAAGGGTGAGGGTTGTGGGGTTTGATGATTCCCTAAATTGAGTAGTACTGATGAATGTATATTTCTTGGTAAGAAATATTACTCAGCTAGACAAGTCGCATATATTTCTATATGCTGTACGTACCTATGGGCAAAGTTTGTACATAATGTGTCATGTGGGAAACTGTTGCAAACATGAAGTGCGGAGATGCACATTAAGGTCTATCAAAAAGGCAAATGGTAATTTCGACCCTTGATAACCCCTTCTCGGAACTCATGTTTATCTAGCATGAATGGAATACTGAATTTGCATAGAGGCACTATTAGTATTTAGGCTATTGGGTATTGATGTATGCAAATTTTGACATTCTCTTATAAAACAGGATTGGTTTTGGAAAGGTTCAGGGAATTGACTTTCAATTTTGAACTGCTATGGAGATTGGGAATCCATGTTAATGCGTTTCTGATGTTGATGGCGATCACAAGGATTTTGGGGACCGGATCCAGTTGCATTCCCTATTCATCATGTGTCTGATCGTACTTACTAATCATCAATCTCCCACCACTTAGTAAAAATATGCACACACTTAGTCATACTACATAGAAAAGGTACGATTCCACCAAGATTTCTCTTATACATTACATGTAGTAGCTTTCATTTCATTTTTCGGTTTCTCTATGCATGTATCATATAAATAGAAACTAGCAACTCGAGTTTCAATCACCATATAAAGTGGCTAAAATCACATATAAATGTAAGCATATCTGCATATAAAAACCTATCCCATAATGCACATCCATTTCCGGGAATCAGTTTGATCCAGACATTTGCAATCACGGTGAATCCCAATGGCTGAAGATCCACTTCCGAGAACTATGAGCATTAGCAAGAGTGAAGATTTATAGATTCAGAATTGATAGGATAGCATGCTATGTTGATTCATGTTTGACTCATCATGTGAGACATTATTATGATCTGTGATGCATTTAACAGACAGTTACACATTGTCAGGATTTTTATTGAAAATACAAAACGTTTGGTTGCACCAAATTTACTTACACTTGTCTTTTATACACACATGAACTGGAACTCTAGAACTCACACATTCGTCATGTCCGTGTGTGGCCAAGATTACAGAATAGTTTTACCATTACAAGTATCATAAAAGCTAATAAGGAGCACCGTTGCGAATAGGAAAACGTTTCCCTACTGTCACCACGCATGCACATAGCATATACCGGCAGATCGAGGGGGGCTCCTTTTCCCACCCTCAATGACACTACAGTTCGCTTTCGGGAAGGTTAGTCTCATGGAAATCTTTGTAAGTTGGCCCTTAAAAGGAAATAAGCCCATTTTGTTTATAAAATCATTCATAACCTTTAAGCAAATATACATTGAAATGCTATGCATACCGACAGCTGTGTTTGAAGCATTTCATGAAAACCTGGACGTGCCAGTGAAACATTAGTATCTACTCACACATTCTCCATGAGCCAGTAGTCCTTGTGGTGCTCCACACACGTTCCCTTCCTCTGGATCTGGTTGGACCTGATGATGACATCGCCCAGCCCGCTCTGGTACCAGCGCCCCTTCCAGTCCTTGGGGAAGCGGCACTTTACCTCCACTTCAACCACGGCTGTAAAATAGACATAATTGTGAATATAGTGTTGATAAAGGAAAAATATATGTGTGAAACGCAAACCTTTAAAGTGAATACAGTTGGCTGAAAATGATGGATATGGAATTTCCAAATTTGTGTTCAGGTGATGCATATCTAGCATGAAGCAAAGTATTAGATAATCAAAATAAATGCAATAGTCAGATATTGGTTTAATAGTAATTTGCGATGAAGGCATCCAGTGATAAATAACAGTTTCCAACAGAAAGGCAATGAAGGACAAAAATATTCATCATGAAACATCTATTTCTACATTACACACTGCAGTTAAAATCATAAATTTAAAATGTAATTACATATTGATTAATGACATCTAATCACTCTGCCTATTGCTGTCCTATCGTCCCTAGTCATAGCAGCCTCTCCAAAAGACAAGAAAAAAACACAGTCGACACTTATGGCTGTTTATTAGATAATTGGCCAGCCTATGATTCGATAGATCACTGACATGACTGGCTTGGCCATGCATAATTGTTGCGAGCCCAGGAGAGGGACAGGGCCCATTTATTATGGGCACCATCAACAATGAAGGCTTCACTGTGCTGCTTTACTTAATTACGCTGATTAATGTCATATCTGTGGAAAATGTCAAATCGATCGAAGGCATGCGGCAAGGTGCACCATTAATGCACTGTTATGTTTACAATGCGAATACTTTGTAGATTTTCGTGATAATCAGTAGTTACAGAATAAACAAAACGGCTGGTGTAGTGTAGTGTTTGTTATGTTTGTTAATTGCTTACTAGCTGTTTTGAATGCAAGTTGGTAGTGCACGTTTAAACAGTAAGTTGTGGTGCTTTTCAGCAATCCAACGCTTCCAACGAAAATATTTCCTGCATATGGATAAACAGAGATATGCAACACATGCAAAATCTTATCTTGATACATGTAGTGATATTTTAAATAACAAACACAGGATCAGTTTTATTTAGTTTTGATTATCTTATATTCTTCATCGAAAGGTGTACAGTATTTCTGTAGGTAGGGACTACATATACAGTTGAACCTCCAATCAAGTCCAATACCACAACAGACCATCTCCTTTAACTAAAATACTGCAACCAGATTCAATAATAAAAAAACATCTCTTAATGGAGATCACTTGGGAAAAGTCCCCATGTCCCCTTGGTGATGGTAATAGACAATTTGTGCTCTGGTATGAAGAGCGCTAAAGGACATTACAGTTCACAGTGACCTTTGTATCCGACCATTTCAGACAACCCTTCATTCATGACGTCACCGCACAAATCTCTAGTGACATGACACGTGACCTTATAACCGAAAATCGAAACAGTATGAATATTGAGTGTTATTGGTGATTTATGCATCGCATGAGGCAATGTCTAAATATAGCTCAATAGCAGTATTTTCATGGTCAATGGCGTGAGAATTTGGTACAATAAATCCACATTGAAATGCTTTCTGTCAAGGGCTAATGTGAATTACGAAAAAGCCAAAGTAATTTATCTGCAATATGCATTTGAATTCCATTACTTTCAGAAATTTCAAAATTTACACTGATGCTAAATAGAAATGGTTGTAGGTGTGCTTTATCCCTTTGGTGATGTTCACGATTTGGAGTACATATTTTGACATGTTTGGTGATGTTCTCAACGATAATGTTTTTCAATATTGTACAATGCGCAGACGACTTCACATATATGACACATATTGTCCTGGATACAATAAACAATTAATTCCTTGCGTTTTAGAACATCACATTACGCCACAGCATTTGTATGCCTATTGTAACGCATTAGAATATGACTAGTAGGAGCACTAATAAAGGAGATTGGAGAAACGTGAGTTTTCTCAAACTTTCTGTAGTAAAAGTAAACTGAAATGGCCATGTGAACTTAAACTCACTCAATTTCAATGATGACAAAATGGGAGGACAACCATGCCGGAATCACTAATCATGAAACAGTGCCCTCTCTCATTAAAACACATGTTAAAAACCTACACTGTGCTTTTATTATTTGTATACCTCATATTAAGAGGTGAATCAACATGTGCATTTACACAACTATAGGTATATATACCCCAGACTATATAAAACTACTTGTTTCACCAAGGCCGTGCTCATGAGGCAACACATTGAAATATTTACGGCTCTCCGCCCACGAGGGAGCCCAGACAGGCGGGGCAGCTGTGGCGGCCGCACTTTTGGGCATTGGGCGGCACTCTAACCTGGTTATGATAGAAATATTGCGTGCGGTGGACGTGGTGCTTGAACTGCGGCGTATGATATATCATAATGTAATGGTGAGAGGTGAAGTTTATGGTGTGAATGGTGCATATGCGTACTTTGGTTGGTGAGTGGTTGGCTGGCTGGCTGAAGGTCGTTCCATCGGGAAGCTGTTGGGGCAAGCGCATTTGTGCGTGGGTCTAACTGGTTTTCAAATAAGACATTCCTGTTGTGAACATATCATGAAATATTGCAGGTTGTTATAACATAACGAAGCAGTAGTGTAATGAAAGCTGTGAAGCAGAAAATATGTAATTAGTGTTGTATGAGATGGCCTATATATAACTGCGTGGATATGCGTATGTTCATTGGTTGATCTCGAAGGATAAAATGTTGTCATCTGCGCTTCTTCCCTCACACCCCAAGTCATCACCCTCATCATCCCCTCCATGAGTCACACTCTCCACTCCTTGCTCTATAGATCCATGTTAATCCCGGCTCGATCCAGCAATTGACCTCTGTGTGTGACCATAACCTGCGGAACCTGGATCAATCCACATAAAGATGTGTGTAATGACTGCCAGTGACCGGCCCTGACCGCTATCATGGGGTGGGCCTGGGGAGGAATTGACCGCGAGACCGCAATACCTTGACCCAAGTGCACGTTGGAAAAGATGTTAGTCATGAATCTACATATTGATGATGAGCTTTGTGATGTCCAAATTTCCAAAATGCGTAGCACTTTCGTATGATTATTGTCCAAAAGACCAATAAACATGACATTACAGGCTGTTTGTCAGAAGGCAGCGATGCATCATTCCTCGTGTTTGTTTGTATATAAGTTTTATATAGGTCTATTAAAATCTTATAATATGGGCATCTCCACAATAGGAACACTTTGTAATCAATGATGGGATTGTTACATTTTTAGACAACAAAGTATCTTATGTTCTCTCTAATCATTTCTTATTCTTTTCCACACATATTACATGTACATGTAGTATATTTATATATTCAATGACGCGTAAATGTCAAATCATACAAATTCACAACAGAACAGGAGAAGCCTCTACAAGCATAATGTTTTTACCAATCTATAACACCAACTTTTACAGTTTTCACCACCCATAAAACCTCGGCGCCGCCACTGTGGGTGTTGCGGGTCAAGGTCGGGGTCAGGGTGTGATATTGGTGCAGACGGCAGCAACAGTTTATAGGCTCATAGCCTCGAGATGAGTATGGGTGATGATTGTGGCTTAGAGGGGTGTGCTGGTGGTAATCCATTTGTATATTGCTGGGAACACTGAGAGATGTATGTGTTTGAATTATGCGATGATTGATGAGTCTAACGTTTGTCTTACACATGGCGGCTTGAGCCTTACACGGTGTTTGCCCGGCGTGTAACAAAATGAAGAGGGGAGCTTTTGTCCTTGGTACTCCGTGGATTGCTTGAAGTCACAGAATGTAACAATCTTTCAAAGATTTTTTTCTATTTCATTATGGCGTATTTCAACTTCCCATTCAACAATGTAAATTATGGTACATGTACATGTAAGTGCTCCATAGAACACAAACATGGAGCTTGTCTCACTTGTACAGAATTTGTCTGATTTATTTGTCTTGACAGTGCAAATGGCAATGTTTAACAGCTTATCTATGATATTGATCTTGACGACCAGAGTAGTCATTTAGTGTAACAAGATAGTCATATATAGACCACGGAGCTTGTCATACCGACAGAAACCTGACATGGGCGATTCAATTCAGGTTTCAATGCAGTTAACTCATTGACACAGTGACACGTACAATATCCCTCCATCTAAATCAAACTCATTCTCTGTAAAAGAGCAATGCCATGTAATTTAAATGTTCTTGTACGGTAAAGCTGCCATGTCACATTGGCTGGCTTTGGTTATATTGTTTTTCCCACAGGGACACAAGTCATCAAGAAGGCCCTACGCCCTTACACAAATACAATAAAGGCGGCTTTAATTCTTGTCTAACTGCCGTACACTCTTTGTCCTTGGTCCTGATTGAATGGTTTGGCTGGCTGTTTTTTTCTTGTCTTTTACTTTCCGTTTGTTAACCAGGCTTGTGTAATTTGTAGCATCAACAAATCATAGCAGGGAAATAGAACTGAACAAATGTAACTATACAAAACAGTTCCAAGTTGTCAGGTCATCAATATAACAAGGTCTATTAGTTAGAACCACTAATGAGCCACAAAAAATACCTGATATTCATATGAAGCAAACTGAACTGAAAGTAGCAGGGAACCACCTAGACCAGTTTCAGTTTGTCAGGTCAGCAACCTATAAGTATTCATATAAACCTTGGTAAATCCCACTCATAATGCACAGAACCCGGGACAGAGTACGCAGCCATAACTCCCAGCTGTGTATCACTGTATATCACAGGACTTAAAGCAAGTGCAAAACATTGTAGAGAATCAAGCAAAGGCTCAACCACTAGTACTGAGTTAATGAGTAGATATCCTTTACTGGGCTGTGGCTAAGTTCTGTGCGTCAGGGTGTCTTGTCAGACATATGATGCATATCCCCTCCTCCACATCCCATTCCGATGGTGCACCATTAACCTTGGCCGCTGGTTATGGTCATTTTATAGTCCAGTGGGCTGCTCTGGGCGAGGTAACTGTCTCAGATGGAGAGGCAGATAGATGAGTATTCTTCTGCCCCAAGACGGTGAATTTGTCATGGTCTGAGGCCACAGATTGGGTGCAATACAGTGATGGGGTGGTCGGGGCCTCATTAGGTTATGCTTGTAGCTGATGCATGTAGTAAGACTTTCCACCTCATTGAATGCAACTCTGCCCTGGTTATTGCAGCCATTTTTGTTTGACTCTTATTATCTTTCTTTTTATTATTCAATTAAATTGAGCGGAGAATGTTATGCAGTTAAATCACTAAGACTAAAATGGTGTTGTCTTAAAACTAATACAATGCACTGAGCCATTGAATTACAACACAATAAAATCATCACAAAATCACCAATTGCTCAAAACCTTATCAATACTAGATGCATTTATCACCATAAAACAACCATTACCAAAAAGGGAACACGGAGTTCATTCTAAAGGTCCCTGCACATGAGTGAAGTCTGCCCATTCAAGTCACCTCTCCAAAACATATGGCACAAAAGCGCATGTTTATGATTATTGCCAAAAGATCAATAAACATGAAATTACAGATTGATTGTTGGAAGGCCACATCAAACTAATTCATCATCCTTGAAGTTTGTGCGTAGCAATGTTTTGTGTAGGAACACTAAAACTTTACGAAATAAGCACTTCAATAATAATTGGGAGAGTAGTTATTTACTTTCTCCAATTTAGTGAACATAGAAGTTTTCATCAACAATGAGCTTACTAAGGACATTACAGAGTGAACATACAACACAAATGCAATATAACAGACAAAATCACAAGTTCAAAGAAACAATATATCAGTCCAGTTTCAATCCTGCACATAACCACCCCCCATAATGAACACCGCTCCTAAGGACACGGTTCTCCACTTAAAGATGCTGCCACCTGAGGTGTGATAAAGATAGCGGGTTAGCACAAGTGTGGCATAACAGATGAAGCTAAGTGGGGAGAGGTGTTGTACGTACAGCCCGTGATGGCAGAACAGTGTTTAGGGCTCACACCTTGGCAGCTGGGGTGTGAGACACGGCAGTGATGGGATGGAGTTTTTTCTTCTTCGGGAAAGGCACGTATAATGTATATGTGTGTGTTTGGGGTTTTGCGGTTGTGGGTTTGCAGAATCTTCTCTTTCGTTGAAATCATCCTGTTTCTCGGTGTACATGTACGTATGCCTCATCAGAGACCGGCTCACCGCATAACACACACTTGCGGACAAATGTCAGTGGTAATTGATTCTTTGATCGTGTCCCCAGCACAAGGTCAGTCTCTCCATGTACACCGAGGGTCAGACAGTCCCGATAATGAAGCTGAAATAGTCGTATTAGTGCAGCCTATAACGGGTTTGGAGTGGTGTGTCAATTGCAGCTGTGGTACAGGTTAAAGTCGATACAAGTCATTTTGTCAAATGTCAATCTACATGTACATGTAAATAGTTGCTGATGAAAATCATCAAAATATCGACAAGAATACCTGCAGGGGGTCTACTGCCAGTCAGCCTGTCACACTGTCTGCCAGCTAGCCAACCTCATATCGTGTCAGACAGACAGTCAGTCAGTCAGTCAGTCAGTCAGTCAGTCAGTCAGTCAGTCAGTCAGTCAGTCAGTCAGTCAGTCAGTCAGTCAGTCAGTCAGTCAGTCAGTCAGTCAGGCAGGCAGGCAGGCAGGCAGGCAGGCACTCCATGTGCCAGTCAACTAATCAGCAAACCAGACAACTAGCCAGTAGCATTCGATCCAAAGACACATTAATTTTATAGACACTCAACCCGTCAATCAACCAGCAGAACAGTCAGTTATACATGCAGACACAAAGCCAGCCAAACAAGCCAGCCGCAAACACATACACTCTCAGAATAAAGCGAGGGCGAGCCTATTTGCACCTCCTACAGTCCTCCACCATCGCCGTGAGCACCCCTCACTTGCCCTGTCACAGAAGATGCTCTCACAATCCGCACTGTCACTTGGACCATTACCGCGGACACTCAGGGCAGTGTTGTGCGTGGAAACGGATTTAGGTTCAGCATTTTTGAGTGACGTTTTTGCATACAAGTTGCATTATTCAAGCGTGAGGTGTAAGTTAATTTACATGTAATACTTATTGTGGCTTAGCCATGATGGCCTTCTTTGGGCTGTAAGATAAATAACTATAATGGTTATGTCAAAATCCCATATTGGTACATTGGCTCGTCATAGACATGTTTTCAAAGACATGATCATCTTTCACCGGTGTATTTATCATTTTCTGCTAGTCGGTAAACATTCGGGGATGAGCATTTGAGACCGTATGACTGGGGCTTAAGACACCATTAGACGTAATGCAAACACAATACATGTCCATATTACACGTTCCAATGAATAAACATGCTTTTGCAATACACAACTTGTAACTTTATTGATTGCGAAGAAGGAGAGAGGAATTGTAGGAAACAGTTCAAGGTTAATTGTGATTGATTGGCACGATGCATGTTGAAGCTGTCACCAATTGTCTGTACACAGTACTCAGCACTGCAGGCTGATGCATTTACATATGGTTATTGTAATGGAATTGTAATTGCATGTGTTTTTCTCTTTTTGCAGGACATTGATTGATCAAATGAGATTGTGTATTGATGTGTAAGACTATAACAAGGTAGGCACATAAAAGTATTCAGTTGCTTTCATGGGAATTGAGGACCATACACCCTGCTCATCCCGCCGTTGACGTATCATCTCTGGTCTCCATGGACACATCAGCAGGGTGTGAAAATGGCGATTTGTCTAAATTTGAAGGACACATTAAAACGTTCTGTGGAACATGCGTGGCCGATGCTGTGAGGAAGCAATTCTCTGTACCATAACCGCTTGCGATCGCCCCAAGATTTCTTGAGTTGTCTCAAAAAGCTATTTCCACTTACCTGCCATCTCACAGACAAGAGGTAGACAAACAATGATCACAATATGTAAGTATTCATACTATCTGTCATATCTATCAAACTGACTACCCATCTTAACTTGAACAAACGCTTCCATTTGGTCATAGTATAATATCTTAAGCACAGCTGCTGGCAGTGTCCTCACCGCGCAGATTTAAAGTTGGCGTTCTTGCTGTCCCAACCATTGACCTTTACCATGCAAATGGAATTTTGGTCAATCAGTCCTTTTGTAATGCAATTGACATGCAAGCTGAAATGCTCGATATATGAGTCTAATGCTTGAGCGTGATTCGTGATTCTGGTTTAACCTGATGCCAGCAGCTTCAGTACAGTGGTCTAGGCTTTTCTACGTCACCAATACCGGTGCAATTTAGGTTTGCATTCTGTGGAAACTAGGGCTTGTATGGCTGTGCACACGTGATGATAAACAGGGTGTCCAGATGTACATGTATGTGAAATGTGTGTGTTCTCAGCCAAAATATACTGTGGTATCTTGTCTAAATCATGTGCCTAAACGTTTATTCCATTTGCTCATTGGAAAAAATATTCTAAAGAGGCTCATAGCAGTCTCAAATACTAACAAGGCCTATCCCTGCCGCATGAGTCTTAATATAACACTAGTAGACTTGGATAACATTTGCACGGATTGGTTCTAATAGAGAAGTGCCCACATTCAAAGACAATCATCTTACAGAAGTCATCTATGAAAACTCTGTTACTCCCAGCCCCACCCACTAAATCCCATTTCACCCGTTATCGTCCTCGTCCGGGGTTGTACAATTTCTCAAAGAGCCGACACGCAACCGGAATTGCAAGAAATGTAAAATAGCCATGTATTACAGCTGGCCCTATTAGGAACTCATGGGCCACAGTGCACAGTCATCCATCCCTACGTAAAAGCACAATACTTACAATACACAGGTGCCATGTGTTCTTCTTAAAGAAGTGGTAAAACCCAGAAGTTAAGGTTAACAGATTAACAGACTACCCCCATCCAACTCCCAACCCCGCCCCCACCCCACCTGCCCACACACGCACGCACAAGTCCCCTATTATCGTCTATCTTGCCAACGTGGCCTTTCTGTCAATCGCCTGACACGCGAGCCGCCTGTGTGAACCGGCGGCATCAAAAGTGGCGCTGATCTGTGCCGCCGCCGGGACACGGCGCCAATGCGAGGCTAACAGCATTGGGAGGACCCTGCACCGGGTGAAGTTCAGTGCGGAGGTATGTTTCTATATATTTGTTCTCTATTTCTTCTTGGCAGAGGAATGGGTACGATATGAATCATCGTGTGGTCGAAGGTGTAGGTGGTAGTGGGTCTTGTGAACGGAAGGTCCTGGTTTTGAGACCCTGTGGGTGCTGGAGGTGGGTGTAATATGTATTTACGCTAAGCCATTTTCTTTGAGAGATACACTGTCAATGGAAGTAAGCCAATACGGAAGTTAATGGGATATGCCTAGACAGTTTTAAAGACAGCTATTTGCCTTGATTGTGATAATGAGTAGCCATGTCTCGAAAGGTTCTGCCTACAATGCTTAAATGACAACCCAGTATCATTTGTAATATTTTCGGACCCCATGCAGTGACACATTTCATGCGATAAGCGTTTTTGTGTTGAAAAAAGCACCCTTTTGCTACTTTGCCACGGCAATGTTATTATTTGGCCGGGAGATTGTGACGTGGTGCACATGCTTTGTGCTGTAATGGCATTAGGGTAGAGTTGCTCACACTCTTTTTGTGTTTTTGATGCTATTTTCTGCCAGTTATTGAATTTGGGAGCTAATGTTGAGACGGGCATTGCCATTGTGCTAGAAACTGTCATTATATTTCAATGAATGTCACATTGTCCAGATGTCGGTGGCATAAAGGTTAAGTTTCACAAACTTGCGTGTTCTTAGAGAAGTTGGATTTGAGCATCAGCCTGACAGTCAGGAGCTTAAATTGGCGAGATTCCACCTTGATACAGCACATATATCGCGTGAACATTCAATACCAAGCATTGGCTACCGCTAGCCAAATTTACTGTTCACTACCTTAGTGGAAATGGTTATGGTCATAAAACGTAAGTTTAAATGAAATATAGTGCACCATGCATATTCGTCAATGTAATCTTAATGATGTTGCCAATAATGCTTTGCTCTTTCTCTAGAGTATGATTGCTATGTCTAATTATTGAATGATATATTTATGTTGGATGTGGTGGCTTTCATGAACAGTTTATTTTAAATATATTGACAAGTTGAAGCTATTGCTACAGACGTGTCCAACAGTGGCAAAGCCTTTTTTTTAACCAGTGTCACATGAGCAAACCGTGGGTTCACAAGCCTCAGTCTCGGTCAACTGTCTATTGACAGTCACGAGATGCTTCGGAGCTTGACAAACTTGGCAGCTTCAGTTCTAGTCATCCAACCAGCCTGACTTACGGTCTCGTGCTTGCGAGGAAGACTCTGGGTCTCATCAGTGTAATTGTCGAAGACTATACCAAGTTGGACACTATTGTTGTTTTTTATCATATGCAAAGACGTGTACTATACAACCTTTCGTAAGAAACTTTATGCATATTTGTATTGCAATACGTGTCTTATGTGAGAGGTGGTTGTTTACAGAGGTGATCTTCATTGGCAGATACAGTGCATAGGCAGATCCAGGGTTTTGGAAAATGGGGGGGGGGGCACTTAAGGAAAGGGGGGGGGGCGCACTTTGGGATTTCGTGAAAAACCCTATGAAAATGAAGTATTTTGGTGGGAAGGGGGGTGCCCCCTGCGCCCCCTGGAGCTGCCTGTGCAGTGCACGTCTCAATGAAGGCCATATCAAGTTGAACACTAGTGTATTTAAAGGTATAAACACGTGCAGTAGAACCGTTCCGTGAAAATCACCTAGGAGACCGACCTAAATTAGTCTCTGTATAGAGGTCTCTTCAGGAAGCTTATGGTTCGTGGTGATCTTATTGAAGCTTGGAAATGCAGATATTAACGAAACCTCCACCCATGATCACCTATGTTAAGACACACATAAATGCTTGTACATGTAAAATTTGTACAAAGAGACACCATCTCTCTAACAAGATCTTGTTTCATGGTAGCAAAACTCTATAAAGAGATCGCCTTTCTTTTGTGACAACATGATACGCCAATCCCGTGATCTTAATAGTGAGATTTTGCTGTAGATGCAATAGGAAAAGAACCAAGACTTGAATAATCCTGGCCTAAAGCCAGTTTGGGGCCATATATAGCAGTATATGTCACCAGTTACATGCAATATGCAAACTCCTACAATGTTGGCAGCAATATTCCTACTAGTTAATCATGTAAGTCTACGTTGCCCACACAGCAGAGCAGTTATACATGTGTCTTGAATATGTAATGTCATATCAAATAGTCTTGCAACTCTGTTATCCAAGCTTCGTATATTAGCTTATTTCAGATTGATATGTGTTGCATCAACATTTTACAGCTCTAATGCATCACAAAACGTCATGCATCGTAACACATCATTCGCTCATATTACTGGTTGACTGCGTCATCAAAGTGACAGTTAGTTTTCACAAAATGCCATATATACATTTGGTACAACTATGTGATTGTTTTGTACAGCTTAGCAATCAGAAAACAAAACAAAACAAAACAGTGATTGATCAATTATGCCATGAGGAATCTGTCACATATCAAATGCACAGTAAATTGCATTACTTTGTCTATATCTGTTTTAAAAAGTACAAGTAAAGTATGCTATATTCTAGCCACTGTTGTACACCGCCAGCACGTCGTATTGACAGCCCATTACCGTACATCAGTCGGAGCCTCCAGCTATGGCCGTGCTCCTGATTACCAGGAAGTGTGGCTAGTGTTAGCCCCAGCAGGCTAGAACGTATGTTACTGGGTGTCTTCAATCCCTCGTAGTTACAGTTACAATACTCTTGAAGGTTAGATCTGAGGTTTGTGGACGTCCTCAATCCATTGTGTTTATACAGTTAGAATACTCTAGCAGGTGAGAACTTAGGTTACGAGCTTGTCTTTACACAGTTAGAATACTCTAGCAGGTTAGAACTTAGTTTTTTTTAGCAAATTGAGTCTTATATGTGGTTCATGTTGTAGCTTATGAGTCTTATAGGTGGTTCATGTTGTAGCTTATTGCCCCTCTGTTTACCATTGACGGAAAGTTAAGGTGTGCCTGCAATCATTTACACCAATAACGTAGGAGTGTGATCATAAAATCACGACCTAACCTGGTTATGTGCAGTACATATTGGATACTCAGCTAGAAGACATGACAGTTCTAAATCACGCTAACAGCCCAGCAATAGACACCTGCAGACTTTCTCTAATCACGGCCCAGACTCCCGAAGCGACGTGTGGTTCTTGTTATACATTATGTGGGAGCCGTCAACTCCAATACCGCATCTCACCAGTCTATAGCACGATGGTTTGATGGTGTCACTCAGGCACATCATTATAATGGGGATGTTTTTTTTACAAAGATTATGTACTGAAACCTTTGGCCTAAAGGACATTCTCCTGTACGAAATATACAGTAGAACAGTCAATGAAGACCACCTCTATAATGAACATGAGCCCATATGTACAAAAAAGACGAGTTTTTTGTTTCATGGCCTCATACAATCACGGATAGCCTATGTCGGGGACACCTGCATAGTGGTAATGAGAGCACTAGTACTGAAGTAGCTGTTCGGCGGTCTTAATAGAAGGGTGGTCTTAACGGAGTACATAGTTATGTGATAAATTTTGTATGGCTTAAGATACATACTGTTTATGTTGCAAACAGTTCACTGTACTGCAAAGCGACTGCACCACATTTATATTACAGGTCTTCATTTAGAAGCAGGAACAATCCCTTCAAAAGTCTAATGAACACATCCTTAAGCACGTGTGAACATTTCACAACAAAACTATCTTATCAAAATAAATAGCTTTTTACATACTCATGAAATCATTATCTCTACAAACCCACTCTATCTTCACTCGAACGTGACTAAGAATTGGAAGAAACACAACTCACGAGCACAGCGTAAACCCCACTCGTCACGGAGTTTATGCTAGGGTCTGACAGGCACGAATGTTTAAGTCGAATCAATCGTGACATTGCACTCATTTTAATTGACTTATGCTATCTTTACAGGCATATATTAAAAGGAAAGGTAGAATCATAGCTCCCCTCTTATATTTGTCCTGTATCTACATGTATATTGTATAAGTTGAAATGTATTTTATTCAAGTATGATATGTATATCTAATGGTCACCAGTACATAACGGCAGTGTTTATACTCAGTGAAAAAATCACCCCCCTGGAATGTTCTACCGTGCAGTAAATATTCTATATGAATAATCATGATCGTCTGGCTGGGGATGTAGAGAGGTGGCGATAATTTTGTGGCCACCGGCGGTATGAGCAGCGTTTGTTTCGCATTATCCGCCATGTCGCAATCAGCAGACGATACGTCACGATCTACGGGGCGTGACAAAATAATTGCTGCGTCTAACGAGTGGCTTTGGGTGATTTCTGTCTGAAGAGAGTGAGCTCAAAGTATGTCAATGCTCTTCATCGGGCCTTGTGTGTGGTATGTGTACAGGTGGTTCAGTTAGGCAAACTAAGCACCACTGCTACATAGCTAGCATCGTTTAACTTGAAGTTTATTGGGTGATCATGAATAAAATCGATCCATGAGAAATTTCGATTTACCAGTGTGTCCTTAACAATGTACTGTAACATGAAAGGTCTATTTGCTCGAGTTGGTTATAAATACGACTTATCAGAGCTCGAGATAAACGTGTGTACTTTTGTTAAATCTCATTTCATACACAGTTGCGAAAATGTTGCGAACAGCTATGTATATTTCAATGAACATTGCACAATGTACACATTTGCCCATAAGACTGAGAACAACTTGCAATTGCTCTAGATTCTGTGCATAGACTAACTACACAGTAAAGTAACAATCCAGTAACAAAGTACATGCTCCCGAACCCACCAGAACCCCCCCCCCCCACACACACCCTACAACCCCACACCCACCTACACCTCACCCCCCCAAACAAACCCCCAAAAAAAAAGAAAAAAGTTACATTCATAGTTTTGCCTTCCACCTGGGACTGGTGCTGCTCTATGTACATTAGGTGTGTTGTAATCACTTTCCGCCTGTCACTAATGTACTGGAGGGAGCTTGTAACACTCTGTGAGCTCCAGGGACGCGAGCGCCCGACAGTGGTCATCACTCAGCCTCACATAGGCAGCAGTATGAAAGGGCCAACTATAAATAGACAACGCCTATAGTAATCAGTATAAGGATACTATAGTAAGACAATTTTTTTGCAGTTCCAAGCTTCAAAAAGTGAGCACTCTTCCATGAAGAGGCCACCTCTGTATTGAAATCGGTTTAGGCCTGTCCGCCAGTGGTCGTGATGGATACTGTAAAATGGACTGATGGGGTTTGGTTCTGTTTTCATTATTTTCCATGTAATTTTTGATGAAGGTGATAAAGAATTTAAGAAGTCCACCAAAATGACAAACCTGACGTGAAAGACAGAAGAAAATAGGTGATTCATAGCATAGTTGAAAAAAAAGAATGAGTCTGAAACAAAGGCAAAGCATTCAGGCATAATACCCCAACCCTGTGTGGTGTGATATTCATACATACAATATCATAATTCCAATACCATAATTCCATAGAATGCCTGTATGCGTGTATACTTCTTAAAACATTTACTTTAGACGCATGAAAGATTGAAAGTTTCCACACTGAAGCAAAACGAGATATTTTGATAACCTCTTCCAAAAACACAACTCTCAATGAAAGGCCCAAGTTATGGGTTAAGTAATCTATAATAAACTTATTGTACCAATTAACACCTTCGCATTTGCTTGCTGAGAATTGGTCAGGCGAAAGGGTAGGGTTTCTTTGGTGTCAATCGTTTTCGTCTATATTTCCAAGAGAACAGTGTTAGACAAGACATTCTAAGAAGATTTTCACTATTGGTGCAAAGCAAAAAAAAAGAAAGAAATATTACTGTGCCATTTTCAGAATAGTCAGTTCATGTTTCTGTATGAGGAGAGAAAGAGAAGGATTCGATGGTGATTGATCTATGTATATAATAGTGCTGGTAGTGCAAAAGCTCATTTTGAAGTAAAGAGTGTATATAGTGATACTGGATACAGTGCTCATTGAAGCTACACCATTTTGAAAGAAATAGCAATGATGTAATAGAAACATGAACAGTACGGGTTATTTTAATGTCAAACACTGCTTATTGGTGTAACGTTTCTGCAAGCTTTTGCAATATGAACTATTCTTGCAGTGGCGAGTGCAAAAAACCTCAATAACTCATACACGAGTAAGTTAATCTCACTAAGACGTTCCTCAGCAATGACCAAGACCTCATTGATATAATCAGTCAATTTTCTATCAACAATGGTCCCACCTATCCCAAATCCTGAAGAGGATGAATCACAAAGAAAGTCCAATATCTCCAGCTAATGTGAAAGTATGCCTGTCTTACTTCATATCATCCAGCAATACACCATACAGTACAATCTTTAATTACAACCACCGCTGTAAAACAATCAACTTTACAAGACCGCTATATGTTCGCACAATCCACACAAGGAGATCAACACGAGCCTCCTAAAATAGACCACCTCTCTAACGGAGACTACCAGATGCCAGTCACCCAGGTGGTCCGAATAGAGATGTTCCCGTGTTTGATGAATCACAAAGACAGTCCAATCTTTGCAGTTAATGTTAAAATATGGCCGCGCCTCAGTTCATACCGTCAAACAATGCGGCACATTATAGCGCTGGCCGGGCTGATTCAAGCGGGAAGATTGGGTGCCATTGTGGACAAATTGTATTACACGCCTCGACTGCTTGTTCATTATGACATATGTGGCGGTTCCCATCTTTCTCTATCATTGGAAGGAGACTGCAGTAGAGCCTCTTTATTGAGATTACCTCTGGGACCGGCTTAAGTGGTCACTATAGACAGGTGGTGTATTGATGGAGGTTTGAGGTGGTCTATTTGTCTCTTTGTGAGCTTCAAATTGTCGTATTGCAGAGTAAGTGTGTTTTGGAAGAGTATTTTCAATTGGAGGTGCCACTGTTCTTTCTTTGTCATTGAGAAGAGAGCCAGCTATTGGTAGAATGTATAAGGACACTGTGTTACGCTTCAGCATGATTTATACGAGTTGTTTGTAAGCTGGTTACGCTGCCTTTGGGTAGTCATGCCACGGGGCATTAGTCTATTGCAGGCGACTATTTGCAGCATAGTAGTCATTTGGACTAGTCGAAGTAATCCTGTTGATCGAACAGGGTAGTCATATTGCCGATGAGGGGTGCCACCATCACTTGAAGGGGTCGGGATCTTTGCAGGCAGCTGGTCATCCCAAGCAGAGTGAATAGTCATATTTTCTTAGCATAGTAGTCATCCTGGTAATTCCATGATGGCAATGACTATGGTGCTTTCGACTAGCATAATATGCTTTCGACTAGTAGTCTTCCAAATTGGTATTCAGTGTTCTTTAACCATGGCTGAACTGTTCATAGTATAAATGAAATGACTAACGCGTATAGCCGATCAAAGCTATAGGATCTTGCATGGCAACCTCTTTTGTCCAATAATGTGGGGAAACGTGTAAAAAAAGCTAACAAACCACACAGAGATACATCCCATAAGCTAGGATCGGAGCCGCCATGTCTGTTCAAAAAGGATTGACTTGCATATTAAGCTCATAAAATGGACGACAAACAATGAGGTAGAAAACTGGTCTTAAGAACGAGAATTTGTACGCTAAATGAAGACGATTGGCATGAGACTTAGGCATCAGACTTGTCACGTGGCCATTCGATTATGGCCTACTCTACAATACGCTCCATAGTACCCACGTAAATCATAACTACCATGACGTGGAGGATGTTTGAGTATACACCTCTATTCCATATTAATTCAATCTACGGTGATATAAAAACTATTGCAACAACTTCCATTAGATTTAGATATTTCTAGCAATAGCAGTCACAAGATGAAGAAGCGTGATTTTTTTAGTATGGACACCAAAATAGATGCACATAAAACCAAGCAGACCAACACTCGTTAAACCCTCTCTGATTGTACTTTCCATAGCAAGCCCAGTGGAGTCATGTAATCAACTATTTCTATTCAATGGCGCCTATATAAGGCAATAAAAACTCAAACTCAGTGTACCCTGGTCTCGACATGCCAGTATATTTCGCTTACACAACACTGCTCAGTTGTTTGCAGGTGTCATAGTATCCCGCAGTGTTCATTTCATCAATCCCCTAATTAAGACAAGGACAAATCCAAACGTACTGAAGATCATGGCACTGGCACTACAATATACGATCAGGGTTATTAGTGTGGGTGCAAAACATACAGTAGAACCTGACATTAGAGACCACCTCTATAAGAGCACATATTTGATTTAAAAGCCTACGGTTGCCGTTCCTGCCATCACTACCACGTCTATCTGTATGTAATATTAAAGTAGCAAGACATATGTGTTTGACAACTCAACAATGTAATTTCCCATTAGCACATATAAGGAAGATAGTATGGATAGTATATAATGTCAAAAGAATTAAGTTACTTGTTTCATCAATCTATACATTCCAAAATACAGCAGTTTTAAATACGGGTGTAATCTCGTCGGTCTCATAGTTTCTATCATACAAATAGTTTAAATGGGCCCCAATAGCAAATATTCCACACGCTGTAACAGTTATCAGATGTAATTCCTTTTGATTTCCACACCAATAAAAATCAGGAACTCAACAGCAATCGTCACAAATGAACAGTTGTTGTCCACAGAATTTGGCTAAGTATCTAGGGGCTTATCTATTCATACCATCCGGGTGCTGTACTCAAGTGGTCTCAATAAAGAGATGGTGCTTTAATGGAGGACCGTGTAGCCTCTTTATAAAGACATGTGTGTTTGACAACTTAACAATAGAGTGGTATTGCACGTTTACATGTATGGCAATGTAAGGGTATGTGACATGTTTTAGAGGTGATCTATTACATTAATAGACGGCCTTTACTGTATCCAAAGACGCTACATCTCCGACTCAATGAGTCTTGCATGCCACTGACGCTCATTGCAGCTGGTCTGTGCTCGTTTTCTGACATGAAATGCATCAATTAAACAATGTGACAATCTTTTTCTACCTCATTTTGAGACAAGAGTGAGTTTGTGGTGCACAAGATTAATAACAACGCTAGAGTAATAAGAATAGTATTTTGAAATAATCATAAATATTTCTGGTTCATTGAAACACATGTGAGCATTCAGTAGAATAAACCTTTATAATGACGACCACCCCTATAAGGAGATCACTTCCATTTGACACTGAAATTCAGTATAAAATGTTCATGGAACTGCTCGTACATATCATATTAAGGCTAGATGATGCGAAAATTTGTGATTTAATAAAAGATTCGTCCCTTTAACCTTTACACTATTTTCTGTTTTTTAAACTGAATACAGTCCAAGATTGGTCTTAATAGAGATATTCTACTGTAAGTTCTCATCAAACCATCACCTCTCTCACTATTTTCCAAGCACCACAAATCCTATTATCATTCTCTAACCATTCACCCAGCAAAACTAGGGGCATCACTTAGTTCTTAGCGTGCATCAGTTAATGTCACAGTACCCTGGTGTAAGCATATAAAAGTGCGTCATAACATCGATTCTCGTAGAAGTAAGGCAATGAGACACAAATCTGGAATGGCCTGGTATCATTGTGTTATCTGAATTAAGATGGCATAGAATTCTGAACATAAACTAGTACCGACATTCATAACTCAACCCATATTAGAAGATTTTTTTTCCCTTTTGTTTT
>CM032664.1:24524053-24546314 GCA_019095985.1 Streblospio benedicti | reverse complement strand
ATCAATCTATACATTCCAAAATACAGCAGTTTTAAATACGGGTGTAATCTCGTCGGTCTCATAGTTTCTATCATACAAATAGTTTAAATGGGCCCCAATAGCAAATATTCCACACGCTGTAACAGTTATCAGATGTAATTCCTTTTGATTTCCACACCAATAAAAATCAGGAACTCAACAGCAATCGTCACAAATGAACAGTTGTTGTCCACAGAATTTGGCTAAGTATCTAGGGGCTTATCTATTCATACCATCCGGGTGCTGTACTCAAGTGGTCTCAATAAAGAGATGGTGCTTTAATGGAGGACCGTGTAGCCTCTTTATAAAGAGTTGTGAGAGTAACGCAATGACTTACCATAGGAGTGGTATTAATTGTACGTTTACATGTATGGCAATGTAAGGGTATGTGACATGTTTTAGAGGTGATCTATTACATTGATAGACGGCTCTACTGTATCCAAAGACGCTACATCTCCGACTCAATGAGTCTTGCATGCCACTGACGCTCATTGCAGCTGGTCTGTGCTCGTTTTCTGACATGAAATGCATCAATTAAACAATGTGACAATCTTTTTCTACCTCATTTTGAGACAAGAGTGAGTTTGTGGTGCACAACATTAATAACAACGTTGCGTAATAAGAATAGTATTTTGAAATAATCATAAATATTTCTGGTTGATTGAAACACATGTGAGCATTCAGTAGAATAACCTTTATAATGAAGACCACCCTATAAAGGAGATCACTTCCACATGACACCGAATCCAGTATAAAATGTTCATGGAACTGCCCGTAACATATCATATTAAGCATCGATGATGCGAAAATTTGTGATTTAATAAAACATTCGTCCCCTTTTAACCTTACACTATTTTCTGTTTTAAACTGAATACAGTCCAAGATTGGTCTTAATAGAGATATTCCACTGTAAGTTCTCATCAAACCATCACCTCTCACTATTTTCCAAGCACCACAATCCTATTATCATTCTCTAAGCATTCACCCAGCAAAACTAGGGGCATCACTTAGTTCTTAGCGTTCATCAGTTAATGTCACAGTACCCTGGTGTGTAAGCATATAAAAGTGCGTCATAACATCGATTCTCGTAGAAGTAAGGCAATGAGACACAAATCTGGAATGGCCTGGTAATCATTGTGTTATCTGAATTAAGATGGCATAGAATTCTGAACATAAACTAGTACCGACATTCATAACTCACCTATATTAGAAGATCTTTTGTTTTTCAACTAATAATTCTGTTTACAACAGAGCCAGAACACCCCCGACTAATGTGCCACTTGCAATGTACATGACAAACCGATGTATGACGACCTAACCTTTGTTTGGGTGTGCCAGAATTGCAATCGAGTTCATTTAAAAACGTGTTACCGTTGTCCTATTTCGCTGATACATGTATCCACCTAAAACACCACAATTTCATTACCATTCCCCAAGCAAAGCAAGTGCGTCGTAAAATAGATTCCCGTGGAAGTGAGACAACGGGACCGAAATCTGGAATGACCAGAGGCGCAGTGGAAACAAAGGAAGGGGATGGAATTGGTCTATAAAGCAATAATGGTACAATAGGGGGTCTGCAGGACGCACACAACACTGTCATTGTAGCTGGACTCACATAATGATCAGTGGGTGTTGTAAACTTGGCATCAGTGGGGCGTTTATTGCTTTTATGGTCATTGCAAGTGTTGGAATGGTGAATAGGATGAGTTTGGTGATCATCATGATGTCCAGACTTGTAAAGGAAAGGCACAAGTTACATGCATTGATACAAAAAAGTAGATAGCGTATTCTGTTCACCCAACCAAGGGTTAGGTAGTCACATTCCTTTTGTGCATTGATAAATGACACTGTAGACTGTGGTAGTTCTGTAGACGAAGTAGGTACGCCTACCGATTCTACTGAATACTCCTCAGCGATGTTAGGAAACCGCAACTGAAATGTGTAGTTTATGCATACCTATGATATAAACAGCCTGTATTACTACTGGTAGTACTGGGCTTGTTACGTGGTGACTTGTAAGCAATGCTAGCAATGCAATCAGTCGTATAAAACATCAGCTGTCCGTTTATTGGAAATACAAACCCACACACCTTCTTTGACTAAAAAATTCTTACTCTTTAGAGATTAGTCCAGTTGATGTTATCGTATTATTGGAGGGCATTAATATTCCATTAAACCACAACCCACGTGTTGATATCTTTCCGGATATTGAACCTAAATAGGCCCGTATGATATAAGATTCTATTGGAATCTCACATTCATCAACTCTCTGTGTTTATTTACATTGAAAATACCAACACATTCTCTGTCGATTCTGCAAATCGGTCTCTGCAAACGAGTGTGGCATTTAGGAGAATCCTATCTATCAAAGATCTGACAAATTCTCAAAGTCATTTATCAAATATGCATCTACTATATATTCTCCCAGCGTGAATTTTGATAGTATCATTAATCTTAAGATACATGTTTGGCTCTATCTTTAGAGATAATCCATAGTTATGAACTGTTTAATAGAATTTTAATCTGAAAATCTCCAGACAGGACCCTGGATTGTGAAAAATGATATCATGGAACTGTTTGATAATAAGTTAATTGGTATTTTTTTTTAACTTTGTGATAATTACTGCTTACAAACTGGAACATAAAGAAATCAATATGGAGTTATTAACGTTTATGTTACACTGATCTGATGCAGTGATAAATGCAGATTATTTTCTCAGACTATTCAAAATTTGATGAAATGAGATTTTTTTTTCAATAGAGATCTGAAAGTAGAATTGAGGGACAACAGATGTTTCAATATACAATATAGAAAGAGACTAATATTAATTTCTCATGCAAGATATATATAAATAATTTAAGTTTCACTTGAAAGTGAATGTGATAAAAGTACTTCATTGGGGTTCAGACATAGATAAACAAACATTTTCCAAAGAACTTCATGCAAGTTAGGGCATGCTATTTCGGCTAGATATTAGATTTTGATGAATGGCAAGAAAGATAATTCAAAATTATTGCATTTGCATATCGCTGTTGTAAAGATATATGAATACATAAACTGAACGTCATTTTTTTCAGATTCAATAGATTTCATTTGAGAGAAGAAAAAAACATGTCTCACTAAAAAGTTGCTTATTACCTCGGTGTATATAAAAACATCCACAGTCTGCAATGACAAATACTATGCTATGCACATATACGCCCACAAAATTCAGTCCCCCAAACCCTAAAACCCCCAAAAGCCCTGCCATTTGTACTAAAAATATCAACAAAACTTTGTCAATTGAAAAATGTAACTCTCCAAAGCTTCAGCCCAGCACAGCTGCCCAAGCAAAGTTCAGCGGACTCTGTAACCCTTGGGACGCAGGAATTGATATCGATCCTCCTAAAACAAAAACCAACATGGCTGTTCATGTTTTATGAACTATATCCATGCCACGGTTTTGCTTTAGTCTCTAGAGGCTTGAATTGTGTGCTTGTGTTTGTTGATTTGAGCTCCTGCTGAAATTGCGGAAGCTCATAAAATAACTTCGGAGACTTTATATAAATGAACACGGTGCAATACAATAAAGTCTCTTAAAGACCATCCAACCTGAGTAAAGTAGCTTATAAAGCATTACAATAATGAAGAACATTAGTGGGGGTAGGGAAGCGTGTCCCCATAATGAGATATCCACCACCTTGTATCAGTATGCACATTTAAATGTGTATACATCCTGATCAATTCATATACCCATTAGAAGTCCATAATTGAAGAGAAAATAAACAGATGAGTAATTAACACCAACTATTATCATCCAAATTGAAGAACAGCTGATGAAAAAGGTCAATACCTGCCCTGCGACCTGACCCTCATTGAACGATGACCTCATTCATAGGACCAAGGTAATACCTTGTTACAGTTTACTACAAATTGTCATGTTTTTCTGCCCTGTTTTACCTCATTCTCCACTATATTGATTCACATTAGAGTAATGAAGCCCTGGATTGCATGACAAGGGTACATGATGGAAAATCACAATAACATGTTTACATGTACATACACATGCCTCCAATTGATAGAATACTAAACTTGCTCCAGATATTTGGAAAATTACTTAATGTAATATTATGACATTGTAATCTGTACTCTCATCAAAACAGAAATAGCCAGGCAATGGGGCTGGTCTACGCGCGCAGTCCATTAAGAGAGCTAGACAACAAACTGTGGTGGACGTTATGTTGTTACAATTAAAGTTGCAGTGAGAATCAATGGCCGATTATGAAAACTTCAACAGTAGTACCCCAGTTAAACCAAATCACCATCTTCAACAAATATGATTAATTAGTCGATTCATTGAAACATCAATTGACGTCGTCACCGGGGCGCACATCTATTTTGAGCCTTGTCTTTGACCAAACCAAACCGAAATGAATATTTCTAAATAAAACTTAGATTCAGCCGGAAAAAACTCATTCCAAAGTACAATTACAAACCAATGTTTAAAGCCTAGACGTGCTCAAACCAAAATGTTGACATCCCACATGACACTTCTAATTCATATTTCAGGGCCACTTTGCGACACGTGGCCCTGGGGCGGCCATTATGGATAAATGCACTACAAAGTCGCAAATTTACGTCACGTTAGGCGCCAAAATGGCGCCTCAAATTTGAGTTGATGGGGATTAAGGTCAAAGAACTTTCACCTTATTTCAAGCGGATTGTCAGAAGAACTTTATGTTGTGTTTGTCCATGAGCAAATGGTTGTCTCATGGAAAAGTGTGAGCAAAACTTTAAATGAAAGTTGGAGTGGTGGGAATAGAATGATTCAATTATAGATAGGCATTGATGATGTATTGTCTAATTGAAAATAAATATTGAAGAACACTGTGCAGTTCTTCAAAGAGGGAACCTGATGTGCACAGAACTATGGAGTTGTCTCAGATATGAGTTCATTGCCAACGATTTCCATTATCTGTTAGAATAAAGTGATTTACTATTACTTCTAAAACGCAGTCACTACACAGAATGAACACACTTACTTGGCAGTTTGCATTTGTTTACAACAACTTGCCCATATGCCCCCGTTCACTCAATCAAGACGCCATAACACTCACCTGCAAAAAAAGAAACAATATAATCAATCAATAATTCTCATTTAAGATAAATGCTTTGGTAGAAGGATATTACGATGTTAATGTGTCAAACTTGTGTTCTCATTACTTGTGTGAAAGACGGAGAAGCTGGTTCTAAGAATGTCCCTCTATTGACTGTCCTGATTCTGTAATCAGACTTACCAAGTTGTGTACTTTGGTGCTCACTATTACGGTATTAGGCGCCTGTTTGTTTGTTTGTTTGTTTGTTTTTGCTTTTTTTTTTGGGGGGGGGGGGCGGCAGTATCACCTTAAGTACCCTCTGTATATCTAGAATGGGGGCAATCACTCAACCTCTCATGTGATAAGACAATGAGGCAACCAACTGGCTCCAACTCTGCTTCAATATTCCGGATAGTCGGACGCTTGCCTCAATACCTGCTAGTGTCCACATTGTCTGACAATGAACATCTACTGGAATGACTTTTTATGGACGTGTGACTGAAGTTGTGTTATTGGCAAAGACGCGAGTTTAATTATTCATCAAGCTGTGATTATCAACCCATTAGCGATATAATGCGATACAGATGGATGTTCTGGTGCTAGAACCATCATTAGTGGAGATAGTGACATTAATAGGTTTGTCATTATGGCTGTTGTTTACTGTTTGGTGATCGTGGTCTAGGGTTATACAATGAATGCCCCCTTCAAAACAAAATTCACTGTATGTTGTGCCACGTTGGTGTCTTATCATGATATTGTGCTACTTTTGTTTGAATGGGCGTCTAAAAGTGAAAGTTAGCAACCCTCTAAGTAACATTACAAGATCATGAGCAAAATATACACAGATGAAAAGAGCTACTTTCAGAAATGGACAGAGTCTAAATATAAATAGATGGAGGCAGTCAAAAATAGAGCCCATCTCGCTGAGAGGGGGCTAATTGAAAGGGAAGACAGTGACAGTAGCAGCCCTATTCCACCAAACAGATACAGACGATGCTCAAATATTCATCAAGGCAAAAAAGTGCACCGCATACTCATATTTTCGGTTTTACAGTAGGACCTACAATAGAGTCACCTCTCTACTAAGGTCTCCTCTATAATAGGACCATAATGTGACGTACCAAATATCCGCAAAGAGACCAGTACAAATCTTTATAAAGATACCAACACTGTCTGGAGAAAACTTGAAGTCAGTTGTGCATTCCCAGTTGTGCTGTAAATGAACACGTTTTACTTTAGTCAAATTTCCACACGTTCAGTTGCCTTTACTTGTACACCAATGCATTTGTATGTTTGTCCCGCTGCATGTTTTCATTTTTAACTCACTGGGGAGTATACAGCACACTCTAAACGATTTATTCCGTGTTTATCGTCCACAGTAGAATTCCTTTGCCCGATAAATTCTTATTTTGTTGCGCAGGTGGAACATAACACTGTGCATCGGCTAAATGAATGAACATGCTCAACACTCACCGCCAGCAGCAATTCACCCTTCTGAGTAAACCGAACAACACATCTGCGCGCAGTTGTTACAGTCCATGCTAAAATATTCATCACGGCAAACTGAATGACGCAGTTATAGCTGGCGATACTTTGATGGCGAGCTGTAGAGACAATGGGACGCTTTTAGAATGTCATTATGTTACTCTCTTTCAAACACAGTACAGTACAACCTTCAATTAGGCCAACTTATATAGAGACCATCTATATAACCGCATAATTCCAAACGTTCCTAGGGGAGCTACCATTTATTATATGAGTGCGGTGTGGAACACGATAGCATCATGGTATGATTTTCTGGCCCAATGCTTAAACTTGTATGAAAATTTCAACCCACCCACACCCACAATTATTGCCAATTTCCGAGCATATGACATCAAAAAATCTTTATATCCAAACGAATGGTCTTTTTATACATGAACAGGTGGTTTCCACTATAAAACAATGCTAACTGTGCCAATATCATATTGCACTACAGCATAAAGAAATAGCAATCATCCCTTGCATTGTACAAGATACCCTCTCTGATGAGACCACTCGAAGGAGGCTTCAAAATGTCTGACTGGAGGGGCGGTCTCTGTACAGAGGTTCACATCTGTCTATCTATGAAGGCCTATTTTCTTAAAGGAAGAGTCCGTTTTTAAAGGTGGCCTCTTTAAGGATATGGTCCCATTTAGTGGTTGCACTGCAGTGGGACCGTAATGTACAATAACTGGCCATCAAATATGCATCAGAATGCAGCAGTCGACACTCGTCTTTTCCTTTTCCATCGCGTGTAATGGGGTAGTTTTTATGTGTCTCTCATGATTATTGTGGGATGTTATAGATCTTTGTGATGTGATATTGATGCTGTGGATTGCCCAACTTCTAGTCAGAGTACTGGTTGGTATAAATGTGCACGAAAATGAGATGGGAAACAATTTTATATATTTCAACAATGTGATAATAAAATTCCTAATCAACATAGACCGACTCCAATGACCTATGTGTCCGCCCAAAGCCACCCCTTATGACCGTCAGTGCCTCTAGTGACTCACCTGACTTCAATAATCCACATTAAAGCCTTAAACTTCAATACACATGACAGAGAGCTGAACCATCTCAATTATTCACGCTTCAGTGAACAGACTTGAAATGCTGATCTCTTAATCCTTGTGTTGTTATTTTGTGATTCATGTTCTGTATTATATATGTTAATATGAAAACAGTACTGTTGTGTGATTTAAGATTATCCATTTTGCATTATGTTCTGATGATGACCGCAAGGTCTAAAACATTTGATTAAAGTATGAATAAATTATTAAAGATGTTGGTTCAATCATTTGTAAGACTTGAAATGTTTGTACTAAATAGTGATCGACGGAGTGTTTCAATATTGACCAATAATGGTCACATGTATGTAACTGGGAATCTTATTATCGCATGGTTATGTTTGCAGCCTCCCTGCATTAAAGTAAACTAGTGAATACAGTATAAACAACATGTATGGACGATCACACAACTCCAGAATGACTTCGATGTGGCAGTGGCAGTAGACAGGTGTCTGAAGGTCAGCTACTTGACCGTCCAAGCTGCGCATGCCCACAGGCCACTTGTTACAGTCCATATCCATCATAATCTGCCGATTATCATGATGTGTTAACTGCTGCAGAAACGCATATGTTATAGTTGGCGTCTATGGACAAATTGTAGTGGCACTTATGGTGCTGTAAGTGTTATTTATATAGTGACCTTCTAACCTCATTAAGTCATTGTGCAGATAAATTGAAGCATCTAATTGCGTAGGATAGAGTTTTAACACACGTGTTCTACATTAAATATCTACTAATATGGTGTTCCTGGTTTCTAACTAATAATTTACCTGGGATGTATAATTATCGCATTATTCATTACATTAAAAAATCCCCATCCCCATTGACAGATTTCTTTTAACCTATTCCATATTTTGACAACAATTATTGTTAAAATGTGTTTAAATCTCAAATAAAACTGACCATACATCATGTTTTTATGCACACACTGTCAAAATGTTTTTGATGTGGTTAAATATGTATACAAATCTTTGCTAACATCATTTGAAGACAATGTCAGTTCACGGAAAACTCTTTCACACTGCACACAAGTGCATGCTAAAGATATAGAAAAAAGTGTGCTAACCGAACCACAAGTAAAAGCCCCGAAAGATACGCGGATGATTTAGATATTACTACACCACATTTTAAATATACGTCACAACTTCTATAGCATTTCGCATATATGCTAGAGAGGAGAGGGTACCCCTTTTTCAGAGTGGAAGTACCACTAAAGTAATGACTTGGCATCAGTGGCGTCATTTCCTCCTGTCTGACCATCACCTGATGCACTTATGACGAGGGAATTATGAGCCATTACAACAACCTTTAGGTGCAGGGTTCAGGTGGTCAGTGTAAGCAGTGGTCATTGGAGTAATTGCATGGGTTAAATGGGATTAATACAGGACTGGGTTCAGGCTAGTACGGAAATATTGAGATATATCAAAATACTGTTTGTATTTACATCCCTTGCCTGAATAATGTAATGTAGAAGTTAGTTTACTATCAAATTCTATGAAAGATTGCCTAGTGCTTTGGGAAATGTCTGGAAGCGGTGATTGTACATGGTCCCAGAGCCACGAGCAAAATAATGACGTACGTATAAAACTACATCATACATGCTCAGTATACATCATTCTTAAGCTTCTATTTTCCGGGCCCTCAACTACAAAGCTCTTTGAATTCACGTGTCCACTATATCATCATACATATAACATGGAGTACACAGGCACAGAACGGCAGTGCGAAAAGTGTAATGAAACAATGTCATGATGCCCTGCCCTAGCTCTTATCTTAGTACACTGTTGCCTTTTCTCCCTTATATCATATTGAAACGCGTGTATAGGTCCAGTGTGTTCGTGAAATAGTACCCTGTTGAAGGGGTTATATCCTGTGATGGATAAAATTGTTGAATATTGCACGAGCTTGTGATGGCAATATGCACAACATGAGGGCAAAATACCACATGATCTTGCAAGATAACAATATGGATTTTGTTTGTTATTTCACTACATAATTTCTAATAACGATAAGTGGCCTACTCGATGTAGCACCTAAATATATTAATCATATCTCAAACTATATATTATCACGTTTCTGTATACTATATTCATGCAAACGCACAACTATCACAGCTGGGTATCACGAGAAACGATCACACATGGAGAAACATACATAATTTCACCATTTGACTTTTTCGCAAAACAGTGTTTTGTCAAATAGCTGATTCCTTAGTCCATATGGACTATAACTATTCTCTCTAATTTTAGTGTATCAACAACGTAGGATCTAACTGAACACTGTTGAGAAATCGCACAGACATCCAGCAGTAATGAATTGGTTCTTCAGAGTTAGTCACATACATTGATAGAATCTCTCACACAATGCCACGCATATATCAACTCATGACCCCATCACCACAAAAAATAGACATCATAAATTCTCTTTCAGCTCTGAAAAGAAGCACTGATACCAAACCTATCTCTGTCGCTTGTAATTTCCACTTTAAAAGCAGCCATCAATAAAGCTGACATACTACAATACTATATCAATCAGCCTTTATCTGCACTTAGCCTTTATTTCCCCTGACCCGGTCCCTCAGTAATCAACTAGCCTGGCTCAAATGGCTTTCCCCATTAATGAACTCTACCTCTGCCTTTTTATTGGCTGGGTTCGGGGGATTAGCCATAACCGCATGATGCATGGAGATGGCAGGGCCTTAAACATGGTTCGAAAAAAACAATAGACACGCTCTCAATAAGTCCAACTCTATAGAATGACAACATCTGTGCAAGAACATTTTACACGGATCAACAACTCTGCAAAGTTACAACCAGTAAAGAGAGCGCTTGGTACATTCTGTATCTGTTTATAGGTTATACGGTAATTCCCCGTATGTGTCTTTCACACTCTGCTCTTTCGTGCAAAGGGTCACGAGTTCGACTTTCACATTCTTTAGACAGCCAAACACGGGCGTATTGCTGGTTGCATTTTACCCCAGAGAGGGACCTTCGGATAAGCTACAACGGTCTCATGAATATCATGCACTCTCCCATACATAAATCCGCCTTTCTGCCGTACACTAACGACGTCCGTCTTGTCGTCTGCTGAGTGCGAGAACAATGGCGGATGTCATGTGATTCACGGCTGCTGAATTATGGGAGCTTTTTAGTAAATTGTGTTTGGTCGTGAGAGGAGAGATGATGGGTGGGGGAAGGGGAGGTGGTGGTTATGGGGTGTGGTAGTTTTGGCTGGTCTGTTGTTTGTTGGGATGGGACTGTCCACTGTTTGCTTTATTTGACCCATATGAAAAATGGCGTCATTTTGAACAGGAAGTGGCTCTTTCAACATTCTGACTTCTCAGCGTCTTATGCATTTGGACTCTTATTTGTGCAAATCCCCAGCCCAATCGTTTGAGAAAAAGCCAGGAGGCTTGTCCAAGGCAGGCATTTACTTCCAAGTGGTTCTTATATTCGTTATATTCTTGATAAACGCACTTCCAGGTTTGTTTTAACAAGTGAAAGGTCAAGTTGAACAAATTAATAAAATTTGATACTATAATATAAATCGTTAGCTAGGTATCGTTTCACTAAATCAAGCGTATAATCATCCTACACACGTCATGACAAAGCTCTAATAGAAGCTTTTAGAAGACAATGCGTCAGTGCGGCTTACAATTATATGAGCTTTTATTTCATTAGGTCTTAAGTAGCCAATGTGGCCACTGACATACGATCGGTCTGTGAGAATTTGTTGGTGCTTTAGAGTTTAGGCCTCTGATATATATTGTTTGTCGGGTTGCAATTTTGAAATTCATTGTAAATGAATACGCCCTGGTGTAGGCCTTGTGCTCTATAAAGGTGAATGATTCTCTAGCATGCGACATTTCCAATGAGTTTTACAATGCATTAGTGGCTTTGATTAGCCAATAAGAACTAGTTTTAGGACTGTTTTAAAGTACACTGGTTCAATAGTATTGATAGCAAAATACATATGAGTTGCTCCATTTTATGGTGCTTGAACTGAAATACATAAAGAGTGAATGACATAGTTTCGAGATAATCAATTGAAAGCAGAATTCTACTTACTTTGCACATCATAAGCACAATGCTGCACATGAATTCCAGCTAACCCTCAGAGAAACCCAATTCATAATGATAGTATTCAATGTTGTTGTTTTTTCTATATCCGTAGTTACGGGTTCATTACCACCTCAAGTATTGGACGTGGCGGTTTCCATGGCAATCAGTGAGAAGCTTTTATCTCATTAGCCGTTAAGTGGCTGTGATCATCCATTGTTCCCGGCTTCATCAGTAATTATCTCACCCTGCGGAAAGTGAGGATGATGATTATGGCTTTAGCCTTGGAATCATATACTTCCAATGCAATGGCATGAAAATTAACGACGGATGGTGTGCACGTTTGAATATAAAGTGGGATCATAGGGGTGAGTAACTCGCCACTTTGCTTTGTGTATTTGTTTATTTTTGTTTTATATTCTACACTTTGCATGTGCTACATACAGACATGTTTGTTCGGGTAAGTAATAGTCACCTTCACGTGCAATGAGGAGTATTGATGTCCCTCTCAATATGACAACTCGCATCTAGCAGTGGTGTGTATAATATTTGGTTGAAGAGGAAAGACTTTGCTTTGAATCGTGTCACATTGTGCACGAAATCCATACAGCCATAAATCCAGCAAGATATCGCCTAAGTCATGTAAACTGAGAAGGGGTGGGGTGGGGTGGGGTGGGGTGAGGTGGGGTGGGGTGGGGTGGGGTGGGGCTGGTTGTGTCCCTTCCGCACATCCCCAGGATCCCCTGGGGAGGCGCCTTTTTTATAATTTGACGCTATGTTCCACATGTCGGTAGAGGTCTATACATTCGGCACGCTTACGTAATCAGTGGTAATTAATGCTGTCATTGATAAGGTGTGTGTCAAATGTCATATAGACGGCCATTCAAGCTGAGACTGCCGTACCATATAGTATGTTTTAGTTCTACATTGATTTCTGTGTCAGGCTTTTCATTTTTTCACCTGGCTGTGTCTTTAATCAGAAGAAACAGCCTTTAATTTCCTATCTCATAGCCAAGCATTTGCCTATTTCCATAAGGGAATGCGGCATGAAACCTTATATCTGTCTTCCTGTATATGTTATAAACAAAATCATCTTATTAGTTTCTTTGCTTTTGTGGATATTTGTTATGTAATGGAGTATTTTCTATAACAAGTTTCAGCGGACATCTAAAGACTACATTTTGACATTAAAATCACAAATATGATATTTGCACAGAAATGTTAGCCCATTGCAATTAATTTTACGATGTTTGCTTATCAACAAATGCCACTACCCAATTTCCTGCAGGGTAAATTTTACATTTAAAATCATATGACAATCTGTTTACACGCATATTAAATACACTAGACATATAGCACTAAGCCTTTGAGAAACTATGAGTTTTGGGATCTGAGGGTCCGCTTTGCTTAGCTAAAGTCAAGCCTCCATCCCTTGAATAATAAATACCCTGCCCATCAACTACCATTGTGGGTGTCTGAACTGTGTGCAACCCGTATTAGGCATGATAAAAGTAGCCCACAGTTTTCACCTCATTTCAAAGCCATTCATCGTGCCAGCTTATAAACTGGGATAACTGCTGAACCCCAAAGCAATTTTTCATCCGACACTCTGGATTTAGATGATCAAAAGCCGCAGGCGACCTGGATTGGCCTCTGGATCAATAATTCCACACTTGTATGATGTGAAATGCTGTGCTCACTTTTGGGAGTTGCTTGTGGATAGTTCATATCATGTATTGGTCTGAGGTACATTAATGTATGCATGACAAGCAACCACAGACACTGCCACATGTCACTCATGCTTTTATGAAGGGTGAATCATAATACAGGTATCAATTGTGAGGTATTAGTTTGTTTACTGTGTACAAAATAACGACATTATAATATACTTACATGTAGTATTTTATGCAATACAAAAAAGACAGTGTGAACGTAAACGTAATGTAATACCAAAAATTCATAATTCAAAACTGATTTTCCAAGCAATTCTGAAACAAATCATATTTTGTCCCAATTCTGCATCAGACCCAATAAAAAGCGATCAATCCATATGATCCGCAATATGTATGTGCGTCCTTGATCCAGATCCCCACCTCTGACCCTCTGCCTACTGTGTCCATGTAAACCAGGATATGAGAATCGGGATGATCCATGAGATCTAGAATGGATTCAAAGTCCCCTGTGATGCCAGTCTATAACGATCAGTGCCTAACTTATGTGAGTCTGTGGCCAAGTAAAGAGGGAATTGGAGTCATGAGCAGAGTGTCGAGGTTTCGAGTCCCTACACATTAAATGAATACAAATGACCACTGTGCTTGTGAAGATGACCATCCTGCTTGACCGTCTATAGTTAAGGGCCTGTCGTTCATTCTAAAATTGCGTCGATGAAATATATTATTACCCATTATATATTCCAATATTTGGAGGGTGTTACATGTAGATGAGATAGCCAACAATCAGTGACTCATTTATAAAAAAAATACTAATAGTGTCACAGTGTTCAACAGAACCCCCAATCATTAGGACCACCTTTTAAAGGTGATCAGCGGTAGATAATAAGATATATGGATGTGGAAAGCCTCTATACAGAGACCACCAAAATACACACGACAAAAATACGACCTCCCTATGTGGGACGCCGCCCCCCCCCCAATAAGTGATTTTAATAGATACATCTCACTGTAATACATCTATGGGAGTAAGACAACCCCACTAACAGAGGCGTTGCTGTACATATCAAGCTTCAAGGCTTGCACACATGTTGTAGCATGCGAATAACAGACTGCAGACAATAAATTATAGACTAACAGGTTGCCCTGTGCGCCCTTATTGCAGCTTGAGGCCACCTGCGGCATACGAGGTGCTGCTAAATCATGGTTATTGTCTACAGAGTGTGACTATGATGCACTGGCACAGACGCTGATATATTATGCATTCTAATTCTTGTTGAGGGTGTACATGTATGGTGTGTTTCGCATGTTTGTATATGTTTTACTTGAATTCACCGTTGCTGGGCTCAAGTTTAAATATGCATCTAGGCCGTAGGAACAGGACGGCTGTTCTTCAACTCATCATATTTGTACACTGTACATTATTGTAGAGGTGGTACTAGATGGTGGGTGTCTTCATTGGAGGTTGTACTGTACAAGTTTCATTATCCCTTGTGGATGACACCAAATAAGTGGCATTAGATCATGGATATTGTCTCAGAAGTGGGGTGATGTGCCTGCCTAGTGCAGACGATAATACATGATGCATGCCATATCGTGTTGTGGGTGAATATATATATAAACTACTTTCTTTGATATACGCGAATGTTTCCTTTTACAATTTCTAGCTCAAGGTTTGGCTGCCGCAAATGTACATATTACTATAAATATATAGCTCTTCATGTTTCCTCGCAAATGCGATGCATTGGGACAAACTTTGGATGATACCAATAAGTCGGTGTGGCTACAAGTGTAACTTAATCATTTATATGAGAACGAACTATCTCCAATTCACACTACCTCAAGAAAACCAATTAAGACTACCAGGGTCCCACTGTTCCATAACAAGACCATGGAGAACCTCTTTAAAGAGACCACCTGCCATTGAGACCACTAGAGGATAGTCCTAGGTGATATTATATATAGTAAAATCTTGTGGTCCGAGACCTTCATACAAAGGCCACCATGAACGACGAATAATCCCAACCTTGAAAGCAGGCAACATAGGCTCATAGATGCACACAATACTTTGCATGTTTCACCCTATAAATCAATGAACTACTTGCATTCGATATACACTAACATCAAGTGCAAATTTATAACCCTTTTAAGTCCTAAATTTCTCAAACTCTGATAGCCATTTAACTAACACCTCAGTACCTTATAGAAGCGCACCATATTTCATTCCAGTCACTTTATAAACCGCGCCCATTCGATAAACCCAACATGAGCTCCTTTTTCGCAATAAACTGTCCATTTACTGCCAATTTCACTGTCACATTAAAGTTGTTGATGGGGCTAGGTGACCAACGGTCACTTAATTCCCGCTTGACCGCTGGCCTATGTCCATGATTTGCGCCCTCTTTTTTGTCCGGGCGGCATTGGTAGTGACCGGGGCGATGATTCATGGGTTATAATGACCACCTCTACATTTCCTTTTTTGTGGCCATTTTGAGGGGTAGGGTACTAATGAATTGGATGTGTGTATACTTAAACGTATGATACTATATTATACTAGAACTTGTGTAATTTGCATATTAACGAAGCCGTCTAAGACCGGTATCCTTACATATTTGATAGATGAAATGTGCAATGTGTGTTGGTGAACAAATAAAATAATGCAATAAATGAACAGACATACAGTTAGTCTGGATAACTATTATACCCATAAATACATAGACGTTGTATGAATGAAAAGTATTTTGAATGTCCCTATAACATTCAATGTTATCATTCATCGAACAAAATCCTGAACGGGTATATTTTCATAAATATAACAGACTGTAACAATTAGCCAAAAGGCCTTTTGAAGGACGCTGTAAAAAGAGTTCATATTAAAGCATGTCCTTACATTGGCCTAAGATATAACTTATCCCAACTATAGTGTGTATACAACATATGTGCATGATCCATGCCTCAAAAGGCCTTTTGAAGGACGTAAAGAAAAAAGCTGAAATTTCTTAGTTGCAAAAATGGGCATACACTTATATAATGGTACATGCCATATAGTTGATTTACATGTGCATGACTTTTACTCTTCCCAGCATGTGCCCAGTAAATTGCAACAAATTCCATTAAGGTTGCAAAGCCTTTAATGGCATACACATATCATAATCAATCACCAACCTCCTTTACCCCATAGTCCCTCTTAACATCCAATGGCATCATGATCACGGCCACAGCTCAGCAGGCCGCAAATGAAGTGATTTGCATATGACAATCACAACTTCACCAGGAGTGACCATGAGTGAGTGAGTTTTATTACCCCGGGGCTGTAGACGCTGTGAGATGCTGATTGCTGACTATTATGTCCAGTGCGTGACTGACCATTCCAAGTTGGCGTTATGCAGACCTTCCTTGTCCGTGCGACCGGGTATGTCGCCTGCTAGTCCATTTTAAATAGTTGCTAGCCTCACTTGGTCGGCTACTGTTCAATCCCATGTAAATCGTTGGTAGCCTCAGTTGGTCTGATATTGTCCAATCTCATTTTAAGAGTCGGTAGCCCCATCTTATCTGATATTTATGCCGTGGTGCAGCACTGCAGATCACACATATAAAACCGTTCATATAATAGCTGTTTTACCCAATTGTTTAACTCTGGTTATTGAAGTTGATGCAGTACTGCATGACTGCACTATTGATATAGTATACAGGGGAAACTCTTTGTATAGTAGTTGTCGGATATAATGTACTTCTAAATCTCTGGCGTACTTAGAGAAATACTCGGGCATGGATCCTGCATGTTATGGTCAAAACATCCTCCCGTGTAATGCGTAACAATAGAGTATCATAAATCGGTCAAAAACACCACTTACAGTATTCATAAAACCAGTGAGCATGATTCTGTTCTGGCTGTTGCCTATTATGGTTAACACGTCCTATTCTCCGCTTTTTACGATATCATTACTGGTAAATTTCCCCATGTTTCTCCTGGTCGGTAGTTTCCGTGTGTGTTAACAACCTGGTACTGTACGTTTCTGCCATGTTTTACAAGGGACCAATGATCTACAAGATGTATGGAGAACTACGGTCAAAGTGTTACTCAAAATTTGTTTCTTTTTTATGGCTGTGTGACTTTTGAATGTGTTCTCCAGTGTTTTTATTGGTGTTGTATCTAGTCATGTGTCCATTCTATGAACGGAAACGTCGCTTACATATTTAGTACGGCCCTGCCGCTGAGTTAAACAAACCACCATTTTTATTACGAAGTGACATGTAATGTGTTGGTCTATCATGGTCGGTGGTTTTTATTAGTGGTAACTGCCCAGTATTACTCAGCCGTGTGGAACATATGGCCCACAATATGTAGAATGCTGGTCTAGTGGGTTGCACAATGGCCATAAATTTGTGTGACATCATGAGCAAGTATTAGCGTTTATTCTAACTGTAATATGGACTATAGCAAAAATGTAATGCAGTTCGCTTTAGATATACATGTATGCAAGTAGATGTAGAAGTATATGGGCAAACATCGTCATTATTACTGTAATGGTTCAAAGTACCTATTGCAAAACATGAAAACACACAAATATCATAATTGAGATACAAGTCCAACAACTTTCCACAGATTCCCCCAACACACGAGGCGCCACTGGACACATGGTCATCGCTGTAGGGCCACGTGAGTAATGGTCACTTTGGTTATTGTTAATTATCACCCCAAGACACATTCAAGCCAGCATTAGCATGTTTGGAGTGAGACAGACACATTTTAAAGAAGAATGGACATTTGTATTATCACCCAGACACATTTGAGGAAAGCATGGACTTTTGAGTTGTCAACTGAGCGTGTCTGCGCATCAATATGCTGCTTTTGTGTGTGGCCATTCATGTGGTCATCAATTGGTCAAGGATGGGTTATGCAAATGTGGGTTATGGGGGTGGTAATGCATGCATTGGTATGAAGACGCAATTAAATGTCCATGCGTTATTGTTGAGGCCTACTGACAATTTGTGAACTCAGTGTAATAAAGTATTTGCAATGCCATGTTATTGGTGTTAATAGATGAAGGTGTTTTCGCACCAATTATATCTATTTATATAACATACTATTTGATATCTGAGGAAGCGCGCTGTGAATGTAGTAAATACACGCAGTCAGATTCATTTGTATCCAACGTTCAATTAGTTGTGCCCAGTATACTAATAGTGTGCAGTAATGATTTACATTGGCAAAGTGTATGATGCTTCAGTAAAACCCATCCTGTTTCTACCCTCGCAAGACTGTAATCAAATTTCGTACATCATTAATGTCACTAAATACTATGCTGAACTAAATCCAGGTTATGATAATAACCCGCCACTGTAGACATCGTCACTATACAAGACAACAATCCATCAAAATTATCAATTTTGCTGGACCCGATCAAACCCTTCGACATCATTTACCACCCATTATCAACCACACATCAGCAGCCAGCCCCTCTATCACCCCAATATCCATCATTTGCATATGACGTCCAACCAAATTGCATCCAGAACCTTGATTGGGAATGCAAATGGATCAGGATCTAATGACGTTGAGCCATTAGTGGCGTACCTCAGGGAGCACTATTGTCCACCCGGCTGTTTGTGTAAACGGGTAAATATGGCATCGGGGCGCAATACACATCATAAATGGCCCCATGATTTAGTGATAAATGCCCATTTATGTTGGATGCCCACTCTTACATGACGTATATGTCTGTTTGGCTGTTTACGTAGGCGAATTTCCTCCCGCGTTGTTTTTTGGTAATGTTATATCGACAACAAATGGCATTGATGCGTGCGCATTGTAGCTGAAAATGCTGCTTCCGGGTGTCGTATAACACAATAATAGCAAGGTGATTGGACGATAATGGAGGGTTTGTGCGCAGTTGTAGGCTCTTGGCGGCAATAATCATTCGGTAAATGGCTATCAGCAATGCTAGTTGGCTGCAACAACTTGGCTACATGGCAGGTTTACGGTAGTGCGATGATATGTACACGTGTTTCATTGGTGAGATTATTTGCTCAACACTCAATATGCCAAAGGGTCTTTTATTGAATCGTATATGATATGGTGAGTGTGTGGCATCATATGGTAAAAAACTTAATCTCAAATTTTAGTTAAAATTGACTCTTTTTAGAATAATGACTAGAGCAAAAGCGGTTATGTGTTTCATACCGCTCACGTGCATTAATTAAATTAAAGGGCACCAATTCATTATGCTCTAGACGATGTATGGAAAACGAAGACCAGGATATCATGATTTTCAGATCCACACATAAATTTAGTTTGAAAATTTCACCCTCCACTCCCTTAATAATCATATTAATATATGTAAGCTAAATGTAGAAAGTTTCAAATATTGCAAGCATCCTTGATGTACAATAGAAAAGCAATCTGAACCACATCCAACAAGTATCAGTACACATTACATATAAACCGTCACCTATAACCTACTTCCTCTATAATACCAACCCCAAACACTCGAACTCGATTACCAACACACGTGTCCATTGAGTACACATACACTTCCCCCGCCCTCTAAAGCTCACAAACACCCAACATCACACCCAGACATGTGCACATGACTCCTACAAAGGCGGACATTTGTAAGCAAACGTTGCAGTATATTGATGGGTGGCCGTGGCCTTGAGAGAGGGGTAAGAGTAGCTGCCGTCCACTCAGTTTGGGCTATGCTGTGGTGGTGGCGATTCTAGGTCATATTGGGTGGTGTGGTGGTGTGAAGTGAGTGTGTTCGGTGTGCTGGTTTACACACCTCTGGTCTGTATGTATAGCTGCATGCTTTGCACAAAATGTGTAGATTTTTTTTATCTCATTCACCCATGCTTTGTAATGTTGACCTTTCTCCCACATTAGGAAAATTTCTTACGTGCCCTGCTGTATCTACAGTCCACTTAATTGACAGCACGACTACACCAGGGACAAACAGACCCGATCAATAGTCTACTGGCAGATCCAGATTTTTGGAAAAAGGGGGTCTCGTGCGTTTCCTATGTGCAATCAATGGTGGCCAGTTGGACATGACATAAACCCAAGAATATCAAATAATGTGCGTGCTCCCCTTGCGCAACCCATAATAAGCCTAAGCATACCGCAGTTTATGGAAATAAACCACATTGTTCATCGTCAATGCATTGATAGACAATTGTTCAAAATTGCTGTCGTACCACCATAAAGCTGATATAAACTATTTGTTAGTATCTGGTTTAAGACTTTCTGGAACATTCTGAGACGAATAACCCAGGATAGAAATGAATATGAAATGTAAAGAAATCTATCGAAGCAACCCCATGTCACGCACCCTCCCTTATCTTCCCTTCCCCAGCTCTCCCCTTCCAAACCCTCTCCGTGCATCGGCACGCCACCGCCGGCTCAGGACGACGCTAATCACCTGGTGGGAGAGGATTATCATTATGGGTGAGGGATTAGCACGGCTAGGTGTGCTGGCGGCAGTTATTGTGGGGATTATACTATGTAAACGGGCTCTAAATTGTGGGGGATAAGCTCTTGAGTGATTAGGTATTTAATGGGTAACTGTTAACTTCTTTGTTTTATAAAGCCACCTCTCTAATGTGACATGCCGTCTAATGACATGACTGCATGAATACACTATACAGTTGGTGGTATTTTAAGCAGGCCTATTGGGTGAACGTGATTTTTAATAGTAGATTTCAAACTCCACACTTCCACTGTTCCATAACCAACCTATCACATGTGTATCTTATATGTCCTAGCAAATATGCATGGTGAAATATTGTGCTACTCCCTTAGTAATATCTCCATTAGGTGTACAAGCTTTTCTATTCTACCCCAGTCTTTATCTCTGCACTTACACTATGAGCACAGTGATGAGTACTGTTGGTTTTAATCAGTTATTACAAATAAACAATTGCATAAAAGTTGCTTTCAAGCAAGAGACTACTCAATAACCTCAACAGAGGCCTCCATACTCAAAGCTCTTTGATGCCAGTAGATCCCCCACTGTACATTACCACAAACAGATCACGCACCTTCTAATGGACACCGCATTGGGGTGTGGGGAGGAAATATGTTCAGCCCTTTGTGGGCAGCTGCTGCTAATTACTAGACTTGGAACAGTGAGTAAATTGTAAACGTGAGACCTAGCACCGTTATTCACAATTTGTTAGTGGGGTGATGTTGCGAATTCAGGACGTGTCCTCTGTTTTTATTTTGTCAGCTGTATATGGTACACAAAAGGCATATATACTGTGGGGACACTAACAGTGCATTTGATTGGGCTTCATAAGCACTAAAGCCGCCGGATATATTAGGCTACCCAATAAATATAACAATGGCGGGAGCTACGTGTCCCTGCTTTTCTTGGTTTGACACAATATTACCAAAACATAGCTGTGAGGGTACTTTTTACATTAGCCTAAATCGCTCATGACCTAATTCGCTGACCACACAGCTGTCACTGAGTTGATCGATGCTGGCGACTCATGTTGATACGTCACCATTAATTCTTCCTCAGCCACAATCTTCGGCCAATTATCAACGCCCTGCACTTATGGATCATGGCTGACCACGATGCTTTGTTTACCCTGGTAATTGATTGATCTTTTTTGGTTCTAGAAAATGGCACCAAAGATTAAGATTAGTAGGCCTACTGCGGTTTGTTTTATTCATGAATGACTATTACTGTACTGTTTCATTTTAAAAATAGCCATGGGAAGATGGTAAACGTAGAGAACAGGATTAGGTTTTGGGCCACTATCTTTTTGAAATGCATCTTTAAATTGTTACAAATCCTTCTGTGTATCACTGAGACACCCATTTCAGAGATAACCAGAAATGGCC
>CM032664.1:24294610-24523953 GCA_019095985.1 Streblospio benedicti | reverse complement strand
AAATAGTGTCACAATGACCAGATGTGAATGTGATCGTCTGATACTGCATAGTAGCTGGGAAGAAGAAAACCAACACACTTACATTTAGAAGTCCAAATCCCCTCTTTATCTACTCAGCTATAGGAGTGTTCTAATGTACTTACTGCATCAAATAAGATCATCTAAATCAAGACAATTCAAAGGTATTGAGGACTTCAGTTTTAATCTTTTCATTTGTTACCAATTAAGCTGTTTGTTCTGGCCACAATAGTGACATAATGAGCAGTCTAGCCTCTCAATGAGGCAGTGTTTGCACAGGGAATTGCTGAATGCAATGGATCCATGTCTTCATCAAGGTGTAAGCGTGTGTGGGATTCAGATGCTACATGGTTTCCATGAAGAAAAAAAATTGAACAAGGGTATCACCTATCATCGGCCTATTTATAACAGAATCAATGTTCTATATAGCTATATCTATATCTCACTTCAATATATATCTATGTAAAATGAGCTAAATTCTATCTTCACAGCTAATACTACATGATTTTTCATTGAGAACAATGATTTTACACATCTAATAACAATAAAGATAAAATACATCTGATCTTTGAAACTCGATCATACAGTAACAAACGGTGACAAAATGAGCATTTTTTCCAAATCTCAATTTCAACAGTCAACAATTACGTATTTACATTCAATGCTTTTTGCACACAGCTGCAGACACTTTTTTTAACACAAAAATAAGAAGCAATCGTAGTTTTGGGGAATTCCTCTGTAAAGGAGCCCCCATTTCACAATCAAATTTTGATTACAATCCGGCGGCGATTTACATACATTTGTTGGGAGCAGACGACATTGGTCTGTAAACTGAGCCGTCGGCCCATCTGTCGGCCCATCTCGCTGGCGCCATCTCACTCACGTCTTTTAATTACGTGGCCAGTGGGTAAATATACATCAAGGGCCTTAACTACATTTACGAACAAAATGTACACTTCCTTATTTGACGTTCTAGGTTGGGTTTTTTCAATTTTTTAGTGCAGCAAGAAAAATAGACATAGAATCTATCGAAACAGCACGAACAATGATTTCTTTCCGAAATATTTTGAAAGATTAATTTTCAAGCTTCTCTCTCTCTATCACATATCCTTTTAGCAAGCATATTTCTACCATGAAAGACATAGCTGAAGACAGGTTTTACAACCCTAAACTTCCATTTCACTAAAGCAGGACTCGAACTCTCGACCAACAAGGTTGTGAGACCCGAATGATACCATGATCCCAAGTAGCAGGCTGTTAAAAAGTTATATGGACAAACCGGTGTCTCTGTAACCACGTCTGCATACTTGGTCAGTTATCATCTCAACCCAGAGGTCGTGGGTTCAAATCCCACATGAGGACAAAATTTTATGAAGGTTTTATTCGCATTTTTAGTGCTTTGGAATTGATACATGTATATATATATATTTCTGACTGTTTGCGGACACATTTTCAAGCTTCTTTTTCTCTCTCACACATCCTTTTAGCAAGCACGTTTTTACCATGATAGACATAGGTGAAGACTGGGGTCGGGAGCATAAAAGTGTTATCGAGAAGAAAGTAGTACATTCGCATCGCTAGCACTGTTTTACGCATCGCTATCGCCAAAATGACGTGCATAAAAAATGTGCGCGAAAAAATCATCGCTAAACTTTGCGTAAACGCATTTTGAAATTGTCGCACAAACTATAGGTAACTTTGTGCGAATTCAGTTCTTTTATGCCTATAAAACTTGCTGAGAATTTGTTTGGATTTGTGATTGGGGTGAATTGTTATCATCATTAACATCGTTATTAGATGCTGCAAGTTTACGCTTTTGTGGCATTGAAATTTTGGGTTGATTTACAATAGACAGGGCTTTCTTCTCCAACATTGTCAGAGCCTTGTTTACAGAAGCTTTAACTCTGGTTCGACTACTAAAGTCATGCCATTTTTTTGTAGTCGCGAGGGATTACTTGAATACATTGACATGGAATTTATTTTACTGGCAATATCTTCCCACACATCCCGTTTAGAACCTAAGCTAGTCGGCATAATTTCTTTCAACTTCTTTAACAAGGACACTCAACTCTTCATAAGTATATTTAGGTTCCCTACTCTTAAACGACATTGTTTCAATTCGTACAAATGTACGGCAAGTTGTCAACGGTATATTGAAAATGTTCAATTGTTACGGATTGTGAATTCAGGTAGCCATGAAGGTGAATAAAATTTGCAGTTTTGACACAAAATATAAGCAGTAATACAGTTGAAAAATATATATCCAGGAGTAGCTGCGGCAACGGAGACTTGTAAAGAATGTTGATCTACTTCACCCTGCCTACATATATGGCAAAATACGTATGTAATATCAGCTGGTGACTCAGAACTATCAGAAGATAGATACTTAGTAGTTTTAGCTAAATGAAAGTAAGATACTACTTCAGCGAAAGTTTTTATGCACACCTCGCAATCGCTAATTGCGGGATCACGCAACGCTTAGTGATCACGCTAAAAACGCTATTTTACGCAAATCTTTATGCACCCGACCCCAGGTTTTACAACCCTAAGATTCCATTTGATTATATCAAGTGGAATCTTAGGGTTATAAAACCTGTCTTCAGCTATGTCTATCGTGGTAGAAATATGCTTGCTAATAAGATGTGAGAGAGATAAGCTTGAAAATGTATCTGCAAGCACTGGGAAATACATACATATCAATTCCAAAGCACTAAAAATGCTAAGTAATAAGACCTCCCTAAAAATTTCGTCAGCTTGTGTTTTCGAACCCATGACCTCTGGGTTGAGATGATAACTGACCAGATACCGGTATGTAAGCTGGGGGTTACAGAGACAACGGCTCAGCCATGTAATCTATTACCAGTCTGCTGTTTGGGATGATGGTAACCTTGGGGTCGTGATTTTGATTCCCGCCACTAGATTTAGTCAAATGGAAGCTTAGAGCTGTAAAACCTGTCTTCAGCTATGTCTATCGTGGTAGAAATATGCTTGCTAAAAAGATGTGATAAATAGAGAGAAGCTTGAAAATGTATCCACAAGCACTGGAAAATACATATAGATTGAAAGATTAATTATCAATTGACACAGGTACATGTATTGAACATAAACTCAATAATTTCCCAAATCAAGAAGTAACAAGCAGATAGATAATATAAAGGGAAATATCAAACAAATAAGCATGAACATGACTGCAAACAAAACTTAAAAAACGGTAAGAAAAAAACAAGCAAAATCTATTAATTATGTATGATGACAAACTCAAACCCGAATAATGAGTTATTGATGGCATAATATACGGGGTACTGAGATGGTAGTTTAATTGGTCCTGGTAATGTCCTGGCATCATCCAGGAATTATGATTTTGGTACAAATGAATCAAGGAATAAATAGAATTAGAAAACTCCCAATTCAACACACTCAACTGCATGTTGGTAATCTGCATATGAGATGACAATATGGGTCATAGTAGCGATTTGAGGTATAAGGTAACCAGGTATCAGGGGTTCAGATTCACATGGTGATTGACAAATATTTGTCCTTATTAACAGCTTAGATCAACGATTTTAAGGAGCTAGTATTCAAGCAAAGTGGTGGACATTGTAGCGAATCTGATCCCCTGCGGGTATACTATGGGGAATATAGTACATGCACCTACAGTGTTGGTCTGTGGGCGTGGGTCGCCAGCAGCCTGACTCCGTGGGATGATGTCCTCCAGCTACAACAGACACCCAACCTCAAAAGAAAATCTACAAACGCCACTTCCTGGTTCAAGTTTTCGTCTATTTTTGTCGTGTTTGATCATGACAAGTAAAATCAAATCCCATCCCCCTTTGAAATAATTTTTAAAGCAATACATTTTGAACATTTTCCCCTGGTAGAAAATCATTTCACTACAAAATAAAAGGTGATGTATAACCATGAATCAGCTTAAAAAAGTGAAATTTTTAATAACTTGATTTCTTCCCGAATTTACAAAGACTTTTAAAACTTTATGCCTTGAAATTGATAACTTTTTGTAACTACCAGTAAGTGATGCTTTTACATGACAAGTACAGAGATGAAGAAAAGAAATTCACATAAAATATAAAATATGACAAAATGCATTTTTCAACATAAAAATCAGGTACTGAGGTTCCAGCTCATGTTAAGCTTTAACAACTATTAAAGATAAAATGATTTAATTATGTATAACATAATACATATATAGTGCAAGAAATATGTGGGTTTGCAAAGAATTATATATCAAAATAATTAATGCACTTTGATTAATGCAAGTTGCAAATAATGCTGAAAAGAAAATTTATTTTGATTGTCTTTCAAGCTTCTAAATTATTGCTGCATGGGTTAGAAATGATAAAATAAATCTAATAAATTAATAATCTACAGCACATGAAAAATTAACTGCACAAAAAAATATGATAGTTGTAGTATTACAAAGCAGTTTTCAAGACTACCTCCTATTCACAAAAAGATAACAGTGAACAGTAACTAGAAATGCGCGTTCCTTCAAATATTTGAAAAAAAATAATATTAGTATTTGCAACAAAAGCGAAGATCAGATTAGAAATGACGACATACAAACTACAGAGACCAGTAAATAGCTTACAGATTTATCACAAGAGATTATGTTGCAACCAATTAGAAAATATTTAGTTAACTCTTTATCAAATAAAATTATAACATGAAATGAAAAGCAAGGTGTATGTAATACATGTATCTCAGTAGAAACAATAACCAAGTGTCTTTTTTATTATTCAAAACCCTTTGATGATCACACCAATGCAATCTTGACTTATTATAGAATACTTATCTGGCAGAATACAGCTTTAAGTATTGAAAATATTTGACTTTATACATCTTTGATTACATAAAATATATCTTTAAGACTTATATATGTAAACAGTAGATCTAATGGTAATAATCGTTGGACTTTCCATCAGAAGAAAGTCTAAATTAAATATACTGATTAGATTTCACCACACTAAAGGGGTCATTTAACTAACCACGATGTTCAATAGATGCAGAATAGCATGATGAATCCAGATGCTGAGAAATCCTTACTTTATGACACTTATTCAATTATGCAGTTAATTTTACACTTGAATAATAGTTGTACTATAATCTGTCTGACCAATCACCTTTGCACCAAAATATCTTATTGAAATACACAAAAGAATATTGGTTTACCCTAAATCAGTTTTAAAATGAGTGATCAATTTCATTCCACCATGTCCAATGCCATTCAGATGGTTATTTCTACAGCCAATGACTTTTTCAAAACAAAATCATTCTTCAAACAACATTTTATCAATATTGATAAAATTACAAAGTAATGGAAGGCCTATTTCCTGTTGGTGTGAAAACCAATTTTATTTTTTGTCCTTAAAGTCGTAGCATCAATTTATATCAATAGACAGAAGATCTTCACCAAAGAAAAATTGTTTTGAAATGTGAAACGATCAACGTCTGGTTTTATGTCACAGTTTGGGAAAGAAAATTACTGCTATTGATGTTCATGAATCTAGATCATTTGAGAGCATTTGCAAATGACCAAAACTACATGTTACATGTATGTTTATTCATGGGGTCATTCTATTTCTCATCACACTAAGAAAAAACCTATTATTTCGTCTAACATAATGAACTTCAGGGTGCAATGACCAATGAATAGAGATGCTGAAGTGCCAACTGCCCTGGAATAAAGAAATGTGGAAAAAATCGCTGTGATTTGTTATTTGATAGCATATTGTCATGTCCAGACAGATTTATTACTGATAAAGGGACAGTGGCAATCATACCTTTTTCTGCATTTTTTCTCTCATTTCTCACTTTTTTGCTTTGATAAAATTCCCATTATTTGAGATCTGATTGTGTAAATTCAAGAGGGGCCTGAAAATGATCCTCTTTGGCTGTGATTTAATGGGATCATCATTCTGTGTTTTTTTAATGCTACAATCCATTGTTCAGACACAACAAAATATGTAAAATCATTGCTTAGGGAAGTTTGTAGGTAGTTTTTAATAGATCATATCTATATGCCTATAGTTTCAGCAGTAGTTTGACACTGCTGTATTCTTTTTGGTTCATCTTTCTTTTTTCACAACACTATATTGTTACTTTCCAGTTTCGCCAAACACCTGTTGGCATCATCAGAATGTTCTTCCAGGAGGTGAAATCTTCCGATCCTGACCGAGGATAGAATTGTACACTCGCGAAAGTTGGTGGCCCCCCTCGTCTCTATTCATGACCTGCCTGCAAGCTCGGATATGTACTGATGGGAATATAGTAAGAAGATTTGACCTCCTGACATTGCACGGGAAGAACATTTTGATGATGCCATAAGGTGTTTGGCGAAACTGTTAATAAAATTAAAAATATAGTGTTGTGAAAAAAGAAAGATGAACCAAAAACATTTCATACCAAGACAATGAACACATTCAAGAACTGCTGTATTTTATTGAAAAAAAAATGCACGCAATTGGCTAGTTGGCCTTCTTTTTTTTTATTTTCTTTTTTTTGCACCTGGTTCCGGTGGCAGAGTAGACTAATGAGTTAGCCTGAACTGCTAGGCGATTTGGTCGTGGGTTCGAATCCCACCAGAGACTGTGATAAAGTCCTAACCTGACTTGTAGTCATAAGTCTAATGAGTAAATTACATATAAGTCCAATAAATCTTAATTAATTTCAAAGGGTACATTATGTTAGTTTTTTGTCTCTCTCTCATTTCAATTGATTTTATCTACATTACTTGACCAATAATAATAGCATAAAATGAAAAGGCATTATTTATCATTACAACTTTCAAAGTCGCATACAGTGTATGATATACAGATATACTTGTATATTTTTTCCCTTCTGCATGTTCAGCAATAACAAATATCTCACATTGACACATCTTCAAAAGTGAGAATATTTTGCATTTTACACTTTAAATTTCCAACATTCCACTATTCTAATTCAATTGTCTGCGAATTAGAGCAGCTTAAAGCATAATGCACTTAAAAAATATGTATACGATTAGCAGTTAGTACATAATAGTACAATGAAACAGAACAAATCCTTGTTCGCGTTAAATAAGAATATTTTATCTATTTTTTCATTGACATTATTCTCACACTTGCTATCTTGTCAAGTTATATATCATCACCGTACATGTACTATTCACAATTATTTACATCATTCAATCACTCAATTGTTTAAATGTGTCTATTAATCTACATGTAGGACTAATAATCATTATTAGTCCTAGTAATAATTAAACAATTTAATTCACCCCCGTGATATACATGTAAGTCATTGAGAATCATGAATGCAATTGCATTCAAAAGGTCCTTTAAGACAAATATTTCTGCCATCAAATTTCATTTTTTCAACAACACAGAAGTAAATTTTAGGCTAATAGAAAAGCAGACGAGAACATCAATCACCACTTGTATTCATACACCATAATCTGCCCACAAGTAGTCTCACCACTTTATGCTTGCTTTCATCTTACACTGGACAAAGTAGTGCAGCTTGTAATACATATCCTGCTGCCTTCTTCACTCATGTAAGAAAGATTATGTGCTGGTCGTCTGCAATTTTTTCATACATGTTCTATGATTTTTATGTGTAAACTAAATGTTTTATTAAAATAATTCACACAACTTTAACAAGATTCTTTTTCTTTCTCTTTCGCTGCTGGAGGGAGGGAGGCGTGGGGAACAGAGTGGGGTCGCTTTTTCAATTATGTTTAACTTCAAGTTCCTCACAAACTATTGGTTGCAGCATTCCCCCTTCTAGTATAAAACATGATCCACATTCAGAAAACTGATATCCACACAGCTGAACAATGCCCTACTTAGGAGAGACCACAATCACTTGCCCTCAATCGTTTTGCACTTGAAATTACACACCAATTGTAAGATTAGGACGGCAGCTTTACCGTCTGCTACTAGGACAAGCATGGCTCCTTTATTTGCCTTGTCATCATCTTCACTATTGAGCCAAATCTCGTAATTTGTGGACATCCTCAGTAACTCATGAGTTACCCAGAGTTGAGGGTGTTTATAAGGATCACCAAGCTTTGCTGCTTAGAAAATAATTTTCTGTTTCAAAATGTGAATGATGGATCCAGCAATATCTTATTGTTAAATATCACCTAGAAGCAACGCTTCAAAATTCAAAATTGACAAGCTACTAAAACTGACTCCATCATACATTGTATTGTTTCTGTTTCATTCCATGTTCATAACTGAGCACTAAAATATAAATCAAAACCAACAACATGATGGTTTCACAAATCTGACATAGCTATTTGAAAACAAAATTGAAGACAATACTCAAATGCACCGTCATAGCCCACAGCAATATACACATTATAGCTGTGAATATTCAATGCCCCTAATATTCATGGAAGTTGGTCAAAAAATTCAACCAATCGCAGGTCTAATGTACAGTTTTATAATGCCAAGTAAGAAAAACCAAGAGTTGATTTTGCACTTGAGAGTATGTCTAGCCTGGCAAATTTCTCCGATTAAAACCTAACACTGAACCCACGGGTAGATATTGGAACACTAAAGCAGTGTGAAAGAGATTCCCATAGACCGATGATCGCTTATACCAGGTAATGTGATGATAAAACACAAAAATCAGCTTTAAGATGAAGCAATATAAATGTCATGTATAAATCTGGTGGACATATAGTGATGCAACTGCACAATTCAAAACAGCTCACAGTGACATTCAGCTTCAAAACAATGCACCCAAATCATTGTTCAAAATGACTTCGTGAACATCTAAAGAATGGTAAATTCTGACTTAATGTTGGTAAATTCTGACTTAATGTTTACACACATAAAGTATGTAACTTTAAGACTTGAGCATCATAGCATAAGATGCTGTGATTCATATTCTTTAAATTAGACACAAGCAATATTTACAAAAGTAAATCAGCATCCACTCAAACATAACTACACATGAATTTGTGCAAATTTACCAACTATGACCTCCAAATTTGTAAGTTACAGAGCAAATCGTGTGGAGTGAACTGACTCTGGGAGGTAAGTGGTTCACACTGTGTCCTTTGACTTCTCTCTGCCATTACAAAGAGCCTGCTGATGATGTCACAGCATGAAGGCGTCTTCATTGATATACACTTATAACACTGACTGTTCACTTTGGATGATTATGCTCTGCCTTCATGGGCAGACAATGCGAGCATACATGTACACTGGAGCCAATTGAATAAAACACAATTGCTGTATTAGTACCATGAAGTTGCTTGTCCAGTAGTAGTATCCAAGTTCCGCTCACATACATAACAACGTACAGACAGTGGAGATCAAACATCCAACACACGCTGCCACCTTTAACACAGTGTGCTTTACGATGATGCTATCACGCCAAACGTCTGACATACTGCACAGCAGCATCTTCGTATGTCACTTGCATAACTAGGCCTAAAATACATCGTATATTACGGGAACTCTCTGGCGCTGCTGCTGCTGCCATTGGCGACCCTGCTTTACTAGGCGGAGAGTGTTGCAAACACGTTGCTGTGTTTTATGAGAGACCACCGCTGTGGTTGTGCACACTTTCTCTGCTGGCACGCCCCATTGAAGTGACACACAGATGCGTGATCTACTTGCGTAAGAGCTCATTAAAAGTTCAAACATGCGCTGTACTTTTGATACCAGAAAGGTCAAGGCCATCGCCAACACACAGCTAAAGCCGATCTTCACATTCTTAAAAATTCATTATCTGTTATAACTACAGTAATTACTTAGAAAACAAAACCTTATTTAAAATGCAAAATTCTCCTATTACAACAGAAATGCTCAATAATGCTTCATATCTATTATCAAGGATAGATAATCCTCTACATGTACATCTATCCCTGCAATAAATCCGAGTAACAATTATTGATATATATATATATATATATATATATATATATAAATATATATCACAACTATCAATCATTAGAGCCATTCATGTAAAACAGAGATGATTTCTTACTTTTAAAAACCATGTGCCTTCAAAGTTTGCCGAACCATGCACTTTTGTTTTGACTAGCAAAAGTTTAACAAAGCAATCCCAATGAAAATAATATATAAACTACAGAGAACATCAAAGAGTAAAAAGCATCACACCAACAAATATAAACCTCATTTTTGACCAGCAGAAGTCAAACAGTTCGATCTTGGCAGAGCGTGATTGTCATGAGTTTTTAGCACCCTGTGCGTAAGCAATACATACACATGTGTAAGCAATATATAAACATGGAGGAGCATCAAAGAACTGCCTACATCTTTTACACTTTCGGTTCAAGTGCTCATGCTCGGATGTCACAATTTGCCTGTAAATGTAACTACGGTTCACAGAAATAAAAATTTTCATCTAGGGTATAAAATGGGTAATGATGACTTCACTTTCATCCTGCAAACGTCTTCACTATGTTTCCCTATACATTTACTGAGACACTAGATACATGTATTGTATATTTGATGCAGCAATCTTTTTTTTCTAATCTAGATGACCTATTACGATATCAATTGAAGTGTATATCGCCAGATCATTTGAAGCAATAACTATAATACGATGAATGAGCAAAGTCACTGTGTCCTTACTTGGCCTATTCGACCTCATCCAAAAACCTATAAATGTCTGTGCGACATCTAAATCATTCTAAAATTACAGTCTCCGCTCAGATTGAAATGGCTATTTTTCCATGACTTCCCGTAAATAGTCCATGCCACAGCAATTTGTAATCAGACGACATTGTCCCTTAGGAGTCATTTCTAAAGCAATCACAACACTTAACTGATAAATATCCCTGATTGGTTTGTTTTCTGGGATGAGTTATTTTTAGAATAAATCACAGTTCCTTTAGATGAATACTGATATGATATTCAATAATCTTTTTTACATAGCTTTGGATACAATTACATGAAATACACATCTGGTCTGAGACTCAATTTTTGTCTGTCAACTTCTGTCAGCATGGAGAAAAAAAGTAGTAAAATACAGCATTATTTGCGACCATGAGCGTGCTGTTCAACAATTGTGTGCCCCTATGCACCTGTAGGACGACTTACTAAGACATTTTCCAAAATTGCAGATATAAGTTTTATAACATGGATACTCATCAATTGTCTAGAAGTTGTCATTATTTTGGCGACCACCTGGTTGGACGACATTTTGGTCATATCTATTTGCAATCAATCGCGAAAGGCTCCTAACCTGCATAAACAAAATTTTGCTTCCCACTTCGACTCATCATTTAATTAGGTTCACTATAAAATATTTTCTATTGATATTTGTACACAGCTACTACGCAAAAATATCATTAATTTAAATTGTTTTCTTATATGTCAAGGGTACATGGAAGTATAAGAAATTTGAAGAGGTGATTGGTCATAATATTATGACAAATTAATGCTCTACTTTTTCACGCCTCACACGTTCATTAGTCAGGTAGTTCTAATATTATAATACATGATGTAATCATCCTTAAACTTCAATAAATTACAATTAAAGGCGAAAATTATTTAAAAGAAATAAAAATATTCAAATTATTCTTACATGACTTTTGCTGTTTTTATTCACAAAAAGAAAATAATGAAATGTCTTTTTTGAGGGGTAGGGGGTGGGTGGCGATCGTAATTTTATTTGATTGCAATAAATATGTGGAAAGTATATGATAATATATTCAATGTTTAAATCTACACAAATAACACTTCTATTTTCATTTTTCAACTCTAAAAATCATCACTAATAAACATTAAGGAACTCAAAAAATATCACTGCAAAGCAAAATCAAAAGACAAAATAACATCCCAGAATATAGAACACCTACTGAATAGGCCACTCTGGAACTACAGCATGAAGTGTTTGTCACATTTTTATTATGTTAGTCAAGACAATCAATGCACTTTCAGACTAAAAAATGGATTCCACTGATGAATTGATACAGATATGGTAAAATACATACTATTTATATACCTTTTTCAAGCAAAGCCACTCTAGCAATACCATATACAACTGTCCTAGGGCCCAGATCCATGTTAAGGCCCATCACAAACTTTAGACCATATCAAAAGGTTGAACATTGAACTTCCGCACATAGATACATTTGTGTAAAAGCCAACTTCCTAAATTGGACATTTTTTCCAACCTAAAATCCCATTGGTATTTGGATGGTTGTATATGGTACATTAATGAAATCAGTATGATCGTTCATTTCAATCTCAACTAATATATGAATAATTAAATAACCAAACACCACTGAAATGAAAGATCAATAGTTATATCAACCCAAGCTTTTAAAAAGCTAAATAAAATTTGAACGCAAATACGTTTTGATGCACATCTCACAAGTGGTCTCCATTTTTTTCAAAATTGCTTTCAATCTCACAAAATCACAAGTCATCTCGACACTTGCCATTTCACAATCTCAAACCACCAAACTTGAATGTTTTAATGTTTCACTAGAAGACAAGAGCTGTAATACTTTTCAGTCATTTGCTATAATCAGAGATTAAGGAACAGTTAGGGGAAAAGAGTAACATGCTAAAGAGGGTCCAATCATACATACTAGATTTCAACCACACCTACTACTTGAAGACATACATTATTAAAACGGACGCATACTAAATTTTTATCAGCCAAAAACATGTAAATTAGCCATTCAAGCATACTATATTGGTTTTTATCAGATCACACCCAAATGAATGAATCAAGACATAATATGCATTTTTGATCAGCCAGACAGCCAGATGAGTCCTACTACACAACCTAAGTTGTTAGAATCAGCTATGATTATCAGCCGCAATCAGACATTTCATTCCCAACCCAAAAGTGACATGCGGTTAGTGACTCTGATATGGCAGATCAGAACATCATCGATACAAAGCCAATTGTTGGTGGTGGAGGATTTTTCCATATTAACAACATTTGTATTTACAACATTAATGATTTGAGGAATTGATTTGTGGGTCAGTTTAGTTGTATCACTTGGCAGTAGAAAGGATTGTAATGGTGTATTTTAGAGCAATTGGTTTAAAGATGTAATTGTCAAAGTAATTTGTAATGTAGATTTATGAAAGGAATATGGTATATTCTTTTCAGAAAGTTATGTGAACTAATGAAATCATATTCAAGATAAAAAATAAGCTCGATTTGAACTTCTCCAATATCGACATCCATAACTCCATGAAATCTGGAGCTACGGATTTCTGATAAGTACATGTACTATATGCAATGGTACATGTATGTACTTTAACCCACCATATAATTGAAATCAATCATGTAATGAGTATAAATACTATCATAAAATAAATGCAATTAAATACCGTGTCTGTTTCAAATGAACATTCCAACAATCAAAGTGACGTACACAAAAATTCAACATTGATAAATAACTACCATTTCATAGGCTTCACCTACATGTATGAAAAAAGCATCTTACATAAGGTCCTCTGTAATCCTGTTTATTTCTTCGTGATTACCTGCTTATCTTTCTTCTACCTAATGATACAACTTACAACAAACATTTACAAAATGGGAACCAATGGGGGATAGGAGTTTTTCAAACATCTACATATGTACTTCAAAGTGATATTCAAAATAGCAGGTAGTGAGAGGCATTTATATCTCTGGTGATCATGGTGATGTGGAAGTTACTACAAATGTTGGGATTGGTTTTAATTTCCGCTGCCACCACCCACGGGCACCACATACTGGAGTTTGATTTTGCTCCCACAGGTTCATCCTTTGCCGTCTGTGCGCTGGGTACTTCATGACAGCTGTGCGGTTGATGGCGCCACTGCCAAATGCTGAGTCAAACACTGCAACTAGCTGGGGAGGAGGAGGACACAACACTGTTAGTGAAGCGCCATTTTAATGTGAGCTGTTCTCACAATCGTAACACTATCTTACTTAACATTTAGCCTTAAATCTACACTAAATACTAGCCTTGGGCAATTCATTAAAACAATTCCTATGAAGCTAGTCTTCTGACGACAGGAGACAGTTACATGTAGAACGTCATTAACTTTCCCATCATTTCTGAGTCTATTGAAAGCATCGTTGCTTGCTTGGGATTGGTGTGGAATTCTCAGCTCGAAATAAGTTGGATCTGGGTTCAAACCCCATCTTCAGATTTATAGATACATGGACACTGTGTAGAATAAATGAAAACTGATAATCAATTTTCAACCGAAAATCATCATCCACAGTTGAAATTGTTGATTTGCAGCTTCAACACTGCTTCTGAAGTTCGAACATAAGAGAACTCTTAAAATCTTGCTTATTACTATGCGGCACATAAAGTAATATATTTTAGATTTAGTTAATATATTGTCAACCTTCCACTGAAATAATTTGTGTTGCGAGCATGCAAGTAAAATTTATGGTAATTAGAATCATTGCTTCACTGGTTTCATTTTTCAAAATAAAAATGAATACCAGGAATCATTAATGTTAAACTAACTTTCCATATTAGGGATGGTAATCATATAACAGGCCAGTTACCAGGGTATGTATTATTTTGTGAACACTAAAAGGTGCTCGGTTCCATGTTAAATTGAAATGTCGATCACCACTGAAATATATTTAAACCAACTACTCATATTATAGCTGATTCTTTTTCAAATGTACAATTCCATACATTTATATTTCAATTAAAATCTCACTCACTCATTCACGCAGGAATAAACTTATTGTAATGTAAAATAATTGACAGGGCTGAAAAAATTGAACTAAATGAGATATTCAGCTTTCAACTAGAAGTTGGAAATTGGTTGGTGAAGACTAAAATAGAAATGGTAATTAGGTTCTGGAAACGAAAGAAAATTATGCGAAAATTCAACAATAGCATCCTGTAAAAGCAAAATGTATTTAATGCAGATGTGGAAATTAAAACAAAAAAAAGCAAGAAGGGATTCTGGATTGAGAAGGCATCAAGAATGAAAGACATTTTATATTAGATATTTGAAAAAAGACAAAAGACTCATTATTCAAGACTTCACCGAAAAGAAAAAAGATATACAATGTATGTTGGTCGTTAAAGTATGTACCACTATTATAAATATGTTATTGATACAGTATCAATGAGTACTATTGAGACACCAAGAGTATACTCATTAATAACAGAAGATTTTGTTAAGATGTGCATGTGATATTACTATTATGAAACCTATGAGGAGTTAGAGATTGAGAAGAATGACAAAGAATAAAATGACCATCTCCAGTATTCAACTATTATGCAGCTAGTACTGCTAATTTTGTAAACTAGAAAGCACGTCAACATAGTTTTGTGTTCACTCAACTCTGTATTTTTAGTCACCACCCTGGCATAACAAGCAAAACTGTCTAGGCAATATACATTAGTAAATTCGAAGATCTATTTCTATATCTCATATCTATAATTTTACATCACCAGCTGTACATGTACCTTCTAAAACAAGAATTCATCATTATCTAGAAACCTAGTTAGTAGTAGCAGAATAGCATATGAACAATATGAACGTCAATTTACATCAAGTATCCATTCAGAGCAAACTAGACTACATGTGAAGGTCTATCCTCTGGTTAAGTAAAGAAAGTCTCCAGCAAAGGAGCTCCAGTTTGAAAAAGACAAGAAGACCCTCTAACTACCTCGAATGTGAGGCTGAGGTGTGGAACCTGCCGCAAGTATTCAAATAGAATCAATTGTTTGTATTGGATTTTACTGTAAGATGACCAACACTTCAGGCAATACTTGCAGCAGTTCTTACACCAAAACCTCAATATTGCTTGTGAGACAAAAACTCAAACACAACTATCAAAATAAACCAGTTAACACCCAAGTACCACTGTGAAAAAAACAAAGCTCCATCTAGATGGTGATATTAAAGTCATCAAAATTCAGCTTATTCTGATGGTTGTTATTTGAAGAAGTGAGCTTTGTGCCAGAAAACTGTGGTAGGATCGACTACATTGTAATGCACTGGTATGGCAAACCAAGAATCATACAAAAATGGATCTTCTTCATCATCTTTGATTCTAAACTGCAATAGGTTTAATCTAACTGGTACAAATATAAGAGTTGGTAGACCAAGGATACTTGTACTGGAATATGTTTATTCCTACACGTACAGACCTTGTGGCTGCCTGCCTTGTGTTCTACGATGGAGAGACCAGTGTACAAGAATCCAGGACGACATTTTTAACTACATTTGTGAGAGGTACATTTTACCAGGTAACTAGTTTTGCATATCATTTCACATAACAAATTATGTTATATGCATTCTCACATAATGACATTAACAAATGAAATACTGGTCCTCTATAAAATTGGCCTATAGACATGTAAACTGAGTTTGCATGACAAACAGAAAAAAATGCCAATAGATGTATAATTCTTGATCTAGCCTGTTTCCCACCAAGTTTTACTCTATTGTGTGCCCTTCAAACGCAGGTGACTCTTGATCATCAGTGCCACAAAAATACCAAATATATAAAATGCAATAAATATCAGCCCCTATGACAATATTGTGTCATATCTCCAAGGAAGGTAGCAGAAACAATCAAGAGCCTCCTGCACCAACAGTCAACATGACAATAGTTATGTGCATGGAAAAATGCCCGCAAATTTTTCACAGGTTATGAGTCCTTTCTGAAAATTACTCCTCAAACTATTTATGATAGCTCTGCAACTCAAGTCTGTGTCTAACAACTTCCAAACTATGAAAAAGAAAACTTTATAATTCTAAGCTCTTCGATTTTGCAAATCGTCTGCATGCTGACACTTCTCTGTACTACCATTTTGTTTTTTTCCATGCAAATAGCACATGTCTGTGTGAAGCACAACATTACGGTGGACACAAGCCCCCACTCCCACCCCCCGACAGACAGCAGCTTAATAGACAGCAACGAACAACACGCACAATGATCCAGATACTATGCAGTACTCTGTAACTACCTGCAGGCCGAATATAATCAAATATGATCAACATATATACGATATACAACCAGGGATGTGTTCGGCGAAAACAGCTGACTTTTGTCTGTGGGTGCTAACATCAGATGCATGATCGCAACGCCTCAGAAGTGGGTAAACCTTAACATTTTCAATTTGCAAAATCAAAATATAATATTAATGTTCCTGAATGATGATTGAAAGCTGACGAAAGCAAATGGAAGTATCAAAACATATTGTAAGTTCTAAAATCTAACAAAGTAGATGGGATTTTCTACAAATATACCAATAGATCTGGTAACAATGTGCGTGCTGACTATGCTGTTTCAATGGCGATAACGACACCAAAATTTGCCACCTTTGCATAGTTCATCTGCTGCGCTGCTCCCAGGATTGTGCCTTGAAGCTGCAGCAGGAAAACAGTACTCATGCTATAGTACTCATGATGAAGAGAGGAAACTGACCACAGATGTGAGAACTAATGCTGCGTTCCATTGACTTGGTGAAGTCGGTAGTCACCATGTACACCGGCGGTAGTTTCCGTTCTTTTTGCTCTTCACCGGCGGTGTTCACCGCCTAAAAACGGTGTTAATCAAAAGCTGCACTGCAAGTGCGGCAGTGAGATAGTGACGTCACAAGATGGCTACCAGTATGGAAAAACCGGTAATGAAACGTAATACTATTTGATTAAATAGACATATATATACAGCATGATATGTTACATCAAAACAATGTAAACAATTGCCCATTTCAAATAAAACGAAACATTTATCAATAATGTCCATGATAAATAGGAAGTGCAGATACTATGCGCAAGCGTACATAGTCTCTTGAAAAGAACACTACCGCTGTGGTAATCACCGTGAGTTCCCGACAGTGTACACCGTCTTCACCTCGCCAATGGAACGCAGCATTAGTACACTTGGTAACAAATCTAGAGTATTTATTGCACTAACATTTCAGTAGCAACAACGGAAGAAACTTTCATATCGCTAGGGTTGTTTGAGATACATTGATACAAGATAAGCTAAGATAAAACACTGTAAAGGTATGGATCCAAAGGCTCTACAATGTACTGGTAGTTTGGGTCATTTCAATTGAGAGGTAAAAAAATATCAAGATTATGAGTGTAGGGTTGGAGACTCCCACTAGTAAATGTTTACAGAAAACAAAGATGAAGTCAAAAGTGAACATTTTAAATGTATGGAGAGTTGGGGACCTGTTTGCAAGATTTTTTCACCGTTTCATTATATAATAATGATCTTTCCTTCTATCAATTGTTTAAGATTTGCTTTCCATTTTTAATTCATCAATAAAATATAAACACGATCTTTTTCCTTACAGATCATCAAACTGAAATTTAATTTTCTAAATCTACTGTTCACAAAGTTAAGAATAATTAAAATATAAAATTACTAGAAGTCCTAAGACATGCCGTTCTGACTTGATAAGACAAGACCATGGATACAAACTGCGTCCAGCGAAGTGCACTATATAACTCTATACATTGTGATAAAAATATACTACTTTGTATGTACAATATACAGTCATAAAAATACAGGTGTACCAAGAAAGACAAAGAAAGACATTTAGAAATATGCGAGATATATTTATCATAAATAGGGACATTAAAAATATATATATGAAATTCAACAAAGTTGGCACATGCAGATTCAGATATGAATTAATTTTCCATTTCATGTCAAAGAATTTATAATGGAAATAATTGACCAACTTGAGTGTTACATGCTGAAAAGAGTGCATTATGATTTATGGTGCTCTCAATCACTCTCAATTTGCATGTCCCAGCACAATATTGCGGCCAGAAGCAACAATAAGACACATGTTCAACACTCTTCATGAAAACAAACATTAACTTGACAAAATCTTCAGAATATATACAGCTTTTAAAATGATCATACATGTACATAAAATATATTTACTGAGATTAATTTGATTTTTTTGCATTATTTTCTATCTGTTTTCAGAAAGCATCATTACATGCGTACGCCGAGCTAGAATAAACCAATCTATTGCATCTGTCACATGCTCGAAAACTTGGAAACACCTAGAAACATATCACATTGAAAATGTTACAGAAAATAATCGGCGGTGTTCTAAGTAAATCTCTGTAAACGGAAGGAAATAATATGGTGTGGCTGTTGAAAAAATATGTCACAATGCACTCACGTGGCCTCGCTGGGTAACAACGTCCTCTAGCTGAAATAACAATGTCCCTATCCACAACAACACAATTTACTATTTCAAATTCACCCTTAGGCTAATATCAATTATAGACCCGCAATACGGATCCACAATACGATTTCTTCGCACATACATACATGTATGTAGTAGCAAACTGAAGGTGGAGGTGGCAAGTTTACATAGCAGTCAAAAAGTTACAATGAAAAAAAAGGAATCATTTTTTTTCTTTGGACAGTCAACTGTGTAAATTTGTTTCTCCTCTACAATCAAGGCCAATGATGGTACAAAAGGACAATCTGTATGAAGGAACTTAATGATTCTAATAGGACAAAATTTCATTCATCTATTTATACACTTGTTGATGTCTATTTAAGCCATATTAACCTATTTGGGGAGTCCGAGCGAAAGGGGAAGGGATAGAAAAATGGTGGGTGCTACTTTATCTGTTTGCTCTTGTCTTTCTTATTCTTAACAAAAGTTGAATCTACAAAATTAGATAATAATTTACAAGTTTTGAAAACAATATGCATTTGAGATATATTTTTCTGTGATAAGATAAGTGTATTGAAGAATTTTTACACTTTAAATAATCTACAAGTACAATATTTCTGATAAGATACATCCATACAATTATACATGTATCATATTAATATGACTGGTGATAACTTGGATTGAAACTATGGCAGTAAAAATCAGATTTTTTTTCTTCCCTAACTTGTCTAGTCAAGGACATCAAAACAGGTTTTCTGAAAAAGGATCCTGGACAGTAAATTGTGCTTGACAGATGAACATTGATGGCCTGTATTGGGCAATAATGGGGGTTTGTGGACACACGATTTGCAGCGACAAACCATTGATGGCAGGTCATGCCATGGGGCAATAGCTCATATCTGTGGACCGATGACTCAAAGAACTATCTTAGATGATGCAAAAAGATCACATAACTAATAAATTTATTGATCACTTTAAAATGGTTTGAATTGAAAGACTTAAAAGTATAAGATTAAGTTTTCATTACAGGTCAATTGTGCTATCAAAATCTTATCAAGAGTAAAACTTTCTGACCCCATTCTTCCTGCCAATCTCCACCATTCACAGACTCACATGACAATGACAAATGACACTTTAATATGACGTTCATTGCAAACTTTTATTTTCCGATTCTTAAATTATAGGATAAATATTCAGTGTTTAAAAAGCACTAGGAAAGGTATAAAAGTTATGTAGCATTCTGTCTTCCTACCAGACATTTAGTAGTTCACAATTATATATGAAAATAAGTCAAGATGGTAAAAATGACTCTTTACAATGAATAAATAATTACTACTAGTACATGCATATGGCAGTGTCTGATATGATCATGATGATGAATACATGTTCAGTGTAAGTAAACATCCAGCATAAATGATGATGTTGCTAAGCCAGGATGGATACGTTCGCACTGTACCCCTGCTTGTGCTGATAGCGCGAGCCCCGCAACGCACGATAGTCAATAATAACAGGTGATCACAAATGAACTGTGTGTCTTTGGACAGCTAAGATTATGACGGAATGACGAGATATAATAATTAACTATACATGGCTGCTATGACAGATGATGTCGCCTTGGTGATACGAAATGGCGCTTAAGAGGAATTAACTGGAGTTGACCACCACATTGTTGATATAGACTCTGTGGACAATAATTGAGAGCTTCCATGTTTTGATCAACGCATTCATTTCTCAAATGGTGCTCTACATTACATATGACTCATCCATCATATCTGTGCCAGGTGAATTTTCACCCACTTTTTTCACCCACGGTACAGGGTCATGGAACAAATTTAGAATGCATGAGTAACACATGACCTTGCATGGCGCCAATGGAATTTATTCTTTCACACTGGACATTTCCATCAGATTCGTATTAATGGGAATCCATTCATGTTCTATTTGACCTTCAATCAAACATGGTCAGATTCCAGGGTCATCTGTTTAAAAGAGGATTTTGCCTCAACAAGAATGACTTTGATACAGGTGCTACCTTTCCCAGAATTTCGTGTTTCTCATCATCATGGCGCCTCTGATAACACTATAAATCATTGTGGCGCCATCGTTGTTTTGATAATTTTCTGTCATTTGCCGTCTGTGTCAGTTTGCCCCGTGATATGTCATGTGAGTCAGAGTATTACTTATGGGGCACTACATTCCAGCACAAATATTCCTGGCTTTAAATTGCCCGTGTCTAATATTGACTGAATTTGGCTGAAAGGGACACATAAAAAACATGCACATTTTCTGCAAGAATATACTTAGAAATATTGTAAATCAATATCAAGATGTAAAGATTCGCAATTTCATGAATATTTGCTGGAATTTAGTCCTACGCAATGAAGTTATTTGGCCATTTTTCATGTAATACAAATCTTATTCTTAGCACAGCAAATGAAAGCAACACAGATGGCAAAAAATGTTTGATGAAATCAAAGGAAACTGAAATGAAATAAAGAATAAAAAATCATATATCTGAAATTAAACATAGATTAAGCTGAAATTCAACACTGAACAATTTTACAAGTGATATTTTAGTGAACAATAAATGACATGTTAAGAATTACATAGGACAACATTACCATTACTTCATACAAACTTTACAGACTTTGTAACAATTCTTGCAATATTTGGATAAGGAAAATATCAAACTTTAAAATTCACTTTACTTCATATGTTTGCAAAAAAGCATAAGAGGCAGCATTTTAGAACAAAGAAATGAATAGTTATAATCTCAGAGTTATTTTAGAGCCTTTCATTAATTTCATGACATATTATGGAAATATGTGTCAAATGATTTTATTGTATAATCTAAAATGCGACCACTACGACAAAAAGGCAGGTGTCTGGAAGACATAAAAGTAGATTAATGAATGAACTGCCATCATTTTTACAGATTCTATACATTCCATTTACCTAGTAGTATTAATTCAATGAGAAAATGTAATTCAAAAGTTTGACTTAAGCATTATATTTCTATCGAATGCATTGAGAATGTTTGTGACTAATATGTAAGTAATCGTGGTAATTGTGGTGGCAGTTCCGATGACAAAAGCAACCACAAAATACTTACAACGAGGAACTCCTTCTTGTCGACTCGCTGGTTCCCGTCGGTGTCAAACATGTTGAATGCAATTCGAAAACCAGAATGAGGTTCTGCAAGCAAATGGAATATTCTTATCAAGTTACTGGATTAATGAACATTTTCAGTCTTAAGATTTTCAGTCTTTAGATACAACATATGTCAAATGAGGAAGATCATTTAAGACATTCCAAATAAATGTTCTATAGTCTGTCTCTTTATTATTTACACCATGGAAATAGCAGTTTTCAAGAACATGTGAACTTGCACCCTTTGGGTCAAAACATACATGATATATGATACTATGCACTTTGACCCATCTAGAAAATATTACAAAAGTGAGATACATCCGTAAGATACATTTGACGTAACACTATGACACGTAAAGTACTGCACTCTGTAAAGTTTACGCAAATACACTAACACTTCAGTATCTTGCAATGTATACAACGATTTGAGTTATTTTGCCATGGATTTTACTCACCCTTACCAGTTCTGCACCAAATTGTATTACTTTTATAGAAATTCGATTTGGTTAAAGGAAGTTATGCGACAAAAGGTGGGTTTGGATAATTAAAATCTATAGTATGGTGCCTAAATTAGCAATTTACAACCACGTCATGAGTTCACGTATTGCTTTCACAGATTTTCTCTGGGATTCTGTATTAAAAAGTTCTCTGCACTAGGGATCAACTTACACCATTGTTTTAAAAGTATTACTGACCTGTGTTATGTGTATTAAACATGATGATCCCAGAGAAGATTGAAAAACCTGGTAGGAAAACAAGTAGGGATAGATTTCCAACTAAACATAAATGGGTAGTCATGTTTTTTCTCACATTCAATCAGACTGATAAAAACAATGTATTACTTATGCGTAGGGCACAACAGGCCGCAAGGCTAGTCTACTGCCAGTCTACTGCCAAAAACGTATAAAGATCGTAAAAACCGTGATCGTGTTCAGTGCGACAAACGTAGACATTTTTAAGGCCGTACGGTGGTCGCAGAAGAAGTTGCCCAACCAAGCAGTAGTCTGCTCGAAATTGGGCAGTACGGTGACCTTACGTTAAATGTCGTATAATCACAGAGGATTTAGTAGCATGTTGCAGGAAGTACTAGCGTAATGCTTTCCGTGTACCATGAACGTGCGAATGCCATACTTAGGTAGTCACACTGTGCGTAGAAATTAAGTTGTATGTGAGTACAACACATATTGATCTCACGGCCACCTCCATAAAATAATTCCCACTGTCAACGCACTGAGTCAGTGCGACATGTGCCCATACCATGAAAGTTGTCACTGCATGAGGAAAAAGACGTAGAAACCGCAAACCTGTACAAGCCTTGTGGCTAGATAATCCATAAGGTCGGTTGTGCAAGGTCGGTTGTGCCCCTAACTTTAATGAAGCTTTGAATGATTCATTACTGAATGTTAACCCTTGTACATTCAAATAAAAAAATTTATACATGTACTCTCGTTTTCATATATAAATGGAGTCTCCACGTATGATACTTACATGTCACAGACAACATTTTCTTAATGGTCTACCAGTATTTCTTAAAGACAAACTGTATCTTGAAATGTAAGTAACAGAAATTTTGATTATTTGTTCATTTATAGAGTACATTCTTTATTGTATGAAGATGAGACCAACTCATAAAATATCATATCTTTCAAATAATACAAGAAAACCCAAGCCTTGCCTTGAAGACACCAGATATATAATAGACACACCTCACTATTTAATATAGTGACACTTTCATTCAACAGTTTGCTTTAGATCCATAATATATTGTCACAATCACGGCTAATACGAATACTTTTTATGAATACAAATCTACACTTTAGCTCAAACTTACCCCTGTAATTAACTAAGAATATAGAGATGAACAGTTCAAAGAAATAACAGTCAAAGAGGAATGCACTACAGGATACCACAGGACAGTCAAAGATCGGCTACCAAAAGCATAATAAATAGCAAAGCCATAATGCACCTGTGCATATAACTCAGGTTGCATTATAGATTGCTATGACAAATCATTTTCTGTTGTTCTTTCAAAACGTCAAATGCTATGGGGTTTTTTTTCATCCTTTTAGTTCCTCAATAGCTACGGTCATGGTTACACATCATCCCATTTACCACTTTATTTCAACCAATGACTCTAAATCTTCAATAAACAACTTTGCAATGGCTTGTATCTAAATACACAAATAATACTATTCCAGGCTTGATATTATGAAATCTTCTTGATCTTTCAATCAGCTCTCCAACATCAAAGAGGCTGGCCTATCAGTGCTAATCCCACACAATGCCTAATCTGGCTGATCTACTGAGACTTCACTGTTTCAAGAGCCATTTAACAGTACTCCTGCAACCTAGGACTTTATTATATCATCACAGCTTCTCCAATCACCACTGTGACAAACAGAGCTGTTAATCCAGCACTTATGGCTAATCTATTAGGTGCATTGTATTCATCAATAATCCTGGTAATCATTGGTGAAGTGGACTTAAAGTGCTGCAGCAGACATATAAATTATTAGTTAAAAGGATGACCATCCAGATAAAAGGTAAACATTGTCAGACTGCTAAGTATATGTAGTGACATTATTGCTTGATCGTGTTGATTTGTGCAGTTCTGTGCACTTTTGGAAATTCTAATAAGGTTAATCTATTCATATCATAGGTACTAATCTAATCTTACCTAATCTACACTAAACTGGTCAGCTATATCAACTATCCGTCATATGTACGCCGTATACTAATCAATGCAGACATATTCAAAATTGAGTTTTAGTCAATAAAATCTTCCATTGCACATCATTTGATAATCAGGTGTCATACTTCTTAGGAAGATGAAATAGATTTCCCGAGGTAAAACATTTGTTGGCCCCATAAGTAGATAAAGTTTGAATGTTTCGTAAAATAAATGTTTTGTACGATTTTTTTAACTGATTTACTAATGAACATTTTAGTTACTTCAAGATATCTTTAACATTTGAGTACATCAGCTTAAAAGTAAGTGGTGGCAATTATCAATACAAACTGCTGCCTATGTAAGTGATAAAATCCTATTGACAGATGGTGAATGTGTCATATCACACACAACATGGATTACACAGGTTCAATTGTACACTGGATCAATGGTCATAACACAGTGATGAGTGGTCACTTCACACACTGCTATCTCTGTACTGACACTGACCCCATGTTTGTTTCTGATGATTCATGTAGGAGGATGCATGACCTTCATACATGTAGATAACTTTCAGTTTAGAAGGGATAGTTTGACCCATCACCCTTATAAAATTATTTTTTCCCCACTCACAATTGCTTTCTATCACTATTTCTATTCTAATTACTTTTACTGTTTTACTTTTGACCAGATCTACTGGCTGATTGTGAAGGATGTAATAATATTGCATCAATAGACTTTGGGTCAGTGGGTGAGGCATGCAGGTTCTGCGGAGAATTTCTAAAAAGGACACGAAGGTTGGTGTTGGGAAGCTGCAGAACCTGATCTCCACCTTGAATCCACCCTCTTTCTATGCTGAGATCATGGCCCCATGTTGAAGCTCCACCATGATGCGATGATGATAAGATAATGGACATTGGTCTGTGGTCCACATTTAACAGGGAAGACTAAACATTAGCCCACTCTCAGACAGTTTGCATTGTCTGCCAAACAAAACCATTGTATTTTCAGTCTCTTCTATTTGATGGCTTTCTCGCACTGTGTGCATTCTTAGCAACTTGTGCATCAATCATAGAATGCTGCTGTATAATTAAGTAGAATACAAAAGACAGGAACATAAGCAAGGTAATCACAGGAGGAAGGTGTTTATGTGATAGAGCAAGCGTCCACTATGCTAATATAGACTTTATCGTGGGCTATTTTCGGTTCATCATTGATACAGGGTCGTGGTTATTGAGGTGGTATTTGATCATGTGTCTGAGTGATCGTTGGTAGACCCTGGAATGAAGGACACTCTTGATGGTGTTTGTTGGCCAAGAAGAATACATAGTCCACTGGCTGTGCTCTTGGAAATGTGGGACAATTAGTATCTGACCACTTCACAGAGCTGGTCACTTTGATTCAAGGGATATTGCAATTGCAACCAATTTAAAGACATGATCATTTGAGAATCTTTATATGATGGTCACTTCATTGCTAGACATTTGACGCAGGCTGTCAGTGGAAGAGGGTCCAAGAAAATAGCAATGTTTTAGGACACCTCATCCTAACCTTCTGTCACTGGCCTATGGGTCACTACAGACTGAACACAAGGTCAGGTTTGGGCTAAGTACACACTCTGTGTGCTGTCCTTAGGCACTGGTGACTTTGGCATGAGACACAGCAAATAGAATCAAAGTGAACACCAAAATTGTGAGCAAAGTCAAGTGAACTTCTCAACATTTGGTCAACCAGACAAACAAAGTATTAACCATGTTGTCAGGAGTAACATTTCCTATTCCTGATGTGTATACAGTTGCTAATCCAGTGGGTCATTTGATGCAGGTAAGGTAATGGTAATGGTAACGGTAATGGTAATGTTTAAATGATGAATTTTAAACTAATTGACTTATTAACACAATAAACACTCATACTATTGGGTTTAATGTTAAAATGGCAATGCCATTTTTGAGTCTGTCAGCAGGCTCAGCACACACATGCTTTTCAACTTCCAAAATTGACACATTTGAAATAATTATCACGACTCCATTTCAGATTGAAAAAAGAAAATACAGTATTGTTAAAGGATACAGAGGCAAATAATTAAATGTTGAGTTAAGCTAATAGCCCTATAATATAATTTAATGCTTAAATGTGTCAAATTGCTATTCAAACATAATATTTCACTGGTTGTACTACTTCAATACTAGACGGTAGCTGAGGTGAGTACTTACTGGTCAGGACGCACAGCAGGAAAAGGTACTCCGTGTACGAGATCAGACCTGGAAAAAAAAAGTACTCATTAACATCAAGACTAGTCAACATACTTTTATTTCATTTTTTGGTAAGAAAAATGATATAAGCCCACTTTGTGATGTGTAATAATGAAAAACAAAACTTCAAGATACATGTATGAAATCTCAACTGTGGATAAAACTAAAAGAAAGGACAAAGTACACAAAAAGTTACTATAGACATTCCCAAACATCAACTGTAATGTAACTAATATCTAAAAATCTACTGAAAAGACCTCCAATGTAGATTTTGTTTTTAATAGATAGAACTTGTCCTTAAATTGAACTTTATTGAAATTTGTTTCATTTAAATACATCATAAAAACATATTAGCCAACCTATTTGTTTACGTTACTTGGGACTCTTTAATACAATTTGAAGCTTTGTAATGTCAAAGATTAATAAATTATTGGTTAATTAGGATCCACTCTGATTATTCACAATATCTCTATGAGGATGATAATAATTTGAGTATCAACAAAAACACTTAGAGCACCAATGATTCCCCTGCAAAAATATGACTGAAAAATGACTATCCCGAATCAAAATATCCCCACCGATGTAATTTGCATTCATACTTCGACATAGGTGGTGTTTACACTTTGAGAGTTTTAAGAGCCTGACTTTCCGCCACCACCAGTGTCTTCTATGCATTTGATGGCCAATAAAATCTGGAGAGGTGAAACTCTTAAAAACATCGACTTCTATCTCATATTGGGCATCTATTAAGAAATGTCTGATCATTTACCATTTTTATAGTACAATGTGTATGTCAAGACACATACATGTATAATGCAACAACAAAAAATAGATAAATCATTGATTACATTGTATCAATCCAATTATATGGCATTCACACTTATACAAACATCACTGCATTTTCCAAAGAAATACCTGACACAAGAGATAGGCACATATCAATGGGTACATACATGTACATGTACTGTACATAGTCTACAAACTTACAAAGTGCCCAAGTGCATGAAAAAACTGGCCTCCAACACATAACAAACTGAACTGACCCTGGCTGTCCACAGACAAGGATCCAGGAATAAATTACTCATTAAATAAGTACCTAACAAAGTCAGCTGTGGTAGATTATGAGCCAAGAAGATGGCCTACATTATATGGTCAGGTGCAGCTGACCAAAACTTTTAATAATTACAAAATGGCTCGTATATTGAAACTCAGGAAACTATGGAAGAGTTTTGCAGGGTTTTGCGTATGAAAATGATTTGAGCACATTATAGTTGTTATGAGGTAAAGTGCCTCATTTTTATTTCAAGAGGTGCCAACTGCATAACACTGTTCATTTCTTTGCTTAGTGTTTTTTTGATAAAAATTTATCATTTATAAAAAGAAAGAGCAATCACCATGCAGAAGACAAAATCACAAAAACAAAATAAAATAAAAAGGGAATACACTCTGTGGTTGGTATTTGATTAACAAGATTGTTTAAAGTAGATTTAAAATTATTGTGGGAATACAAGAACACTATCAGAAAGTTCTTGTCTGTAAAATACCAAAGCAGAAGCCCTGGGCTAATACTAGGGCCCTGGACCATACTTAAACTATACTTAACTATTATTTATTCCATTTCATTTCTGGTCAATGTTCAATCCAAATATCTAAAAAAAAAATCAGTCACAAATTTTCTAGTAACAGCAGTGCCTATTAAGGTTCTAATTTGGGACGCTTGGCTCAGATTCCAAGTAGGGCTCTTAATTGCAACTCACAAGATTATTATACATGTCTGAGTGTATATAGATCTAAAAATTGGAGATGACCATACATGTATATAAATATATGTAATAAAAGGTGCCACATAATTTTAAATACCCGCTATGGTTTAAAGTTTAAAATCTTTTTCCCCTTGAAATAGGCAAATTGAGATATAAATTGATATGTTATAACAATTGAGATATTATAACACAGGATATATGTACAGTGTGAAAGAGATTCCTGTAGACAGACGATGTTTTGCCACATACTAATCTCATAAGGTCTTGTATCCAGACATCAAAATATAAATGCATGACAAAATGCTAATAATATTCAATGTGCTATTTAGTACATTTTTTGCTCCGTCATATTAACATACAAATTTGTAACAACACATTCATCTTTATCTGTGTTGAAATCATTCGACTATTTTCACAACAATTCTAACAAATTGGGAGAAAACCTTAAAACGGGAGGCAATTGTAACTACAAAGCATTATTTATCAGTCACTAAAATCCAAGTACCGGTAATATCCCCATCAAGAATCTCCTTCACACAAGAAGATTCCTAATTCTATAGCTTGTCCTCGTCCCAGAATACGAGTAGGTGTAAGCAGTGTAAAACACACCATCAATTAGCACGGTCAACATAAAGAAATACAATGACAACCACCACCAAGATCCAGGGTTGTAGTTTTCTTCACATAGATCTGTATTATCATGTGACCATTAGCAACAAGACGAGTGGGAGTCACCTTTGTATCTCTGTCATGATTTAACATCCACAAGGCCAGAGATTTGTCTCAATAAACTGTCAACATTTAGGTGTGTGCAACATCTGCCCCCATCATCACACCCACACATACAGACACCCTCAGGGTTGACCTACTCTCACAGCTAACTTAGAAGTTGTACTACCATGACATTCATGAGGAATAGCAGGACAGTTCTAGTGGTAAATAAAGATACCAGTAGAAGTGCCTTACAAATATTATTCATACTAGATACAAGCACTTTCTCACATACCATAATGTGGCCCACAAAAGACAAATTAAATACATGTACATAGCATGTGCATTTTCAGTAGCAAGAACAAGTCAATTGCATTGAAATCACCCATTATTAGCATGTGATGTCTTATGCCTATGGTCAATAAAGCTTTTTGGTCAGCAGCATTGAATAATCTGACGACAAATGATAAATCAGGTGAACAAGGAGATAAAAAAGATGGACATGTTTACTTGTACATGCGTAAAGTTTGGGAGGGGCACTTCCCTTTATACCAGACAGGGATACTACCCTGGAAAATTTTCGGTGCGTAATTTCATAGCTAACTTTGATTAAAAAAACTATTTCATAGCTGGATATGAAAAAAATTAGGCATTGTGTAAAGACAAACAGTTGAAATGAGAGAGAGAGATTACAAAAATTTTGAAAATGGCAAATGAGAAGCCTGGGATGGGAAGAGAGGTACCAGCCGACCATATATAGATTATGGAAGTGACCCCTTTCCCCACCCCCCACCCCACCTAGGGAGCTTAAGTTTGTGCTGGGACTAAATAACATGATGATATTACACAGAAATTTTAGATGTCTTACATGTACTTACAATATTCTTGTTTATTTTGATCAGAAATTTTGTTTGACTAAATTGCCTAAAGGTTATGCTCAGTGGCCGAATAAGTATGCTTGTAGAGAAGCAATATGATGTGTTCTTTGGATTCTTAAATTCTTTCATTTAAACATTGTATGAAAGTATGCAGAGCAATTTAAATACCATGCAATAAGAGGCCAGTATAAAACTATCAAAACACGTGAATGCCAGAAATGTTAACCGAATGATTTTCGCCAGACGTAACTTGCACAGTGCACGTGAAAAGCCCTCTATCTCTCCTATGCTTAACGTGACGTCTGTCGTTAGAAATCCACGGTATGTCTGGCGAAAATCATTCAATTATGCAACATCACATGACCTTGTGTTTTAGTTAGCAAGACAGCATGGTATTTTTAAAGGTGTAATACGTATCAATTGTGGAAACTATGAATATTATTTTCCTTACACTTGCAATGGAAAAGGCAAAGTTCATTGATACTGGGCTTTACAGAACACATATATTTTTATCTGAGCAATATCTTTAAAGGGTTAATAATAAAATGGGCCATGTCATTTTAAACCAATGTCATTTACATCCCTTTGTGATTGCCACATCCATGGCCTACTTTATAATGGTGGTCAAGCTCCTTACCGGTACATGTAGGTCAAAATAACCTCGCTCATGGAAAAATATAGGGTACAGACATGTCTAGTGTTCAATCTAGGCTGCGCCATTGCGCCATTGAGCCTTTGCCCGCTTAACATAGCAAATGGCGCAATCCCAATCATACCATGGGCCCATCAGGTGCACTATGAATATTTTGCCAAACTTTTGTAACATTTTTAATAAAATATTCGCCAAACAAACAACTAGTTTCCAGTCACGTCTGCATTAGTTTCATGGGCGCGGCCATATTTGTTTACATTCAGAGCGCCACCAACCGGCATTCCACTGAAATAATTTCAACTGGTTCATGGCGTTAGCGCGGGGAAAATGTGTCTGCATGCTGCTTGCTTGCGTTGTGATAAATGCATGTTGCGTCGGGCACTAGTATGTACCAAAATGGCGACCGGTAATGAAACTGATGTCAATAAGTTGAAATTTCTTGTTATACGCTTAAGATATTAAAGTAACATTAAAATGAATTATGTATCATTCCTATTGAGGTTCTACATAAAGTTATCTACTTTTAATCCCGATGACACGGCTTCTAAATGCCATTTGATGGATTTATATGATGAAACCTGTGACAGAATCTATCATGGTGACAAATGTTTGTCTACTCCAAATATGAAAAAATACCAAGAAATATAGTAATAAGTTTATCAATTTGTTTCGGATTTTGGTATTACCCCCAAACACCCATGAAATAATGCAGTAAGCATCCTGTCTACTTTTTGGATTGTTTTTTTACTTGGGGCCCCCTCATATTTAAAATGGCCCTCTCTTTGAAGGTCAATGGGCCCGTAGGGCCCCCTCCAATGCAAAGCTGGATTGAGCACTACATGTCTTAAAGCAACATAGCAAATGACTATTTTCTTAGAACTACCATTCAAAATCATAATTATTGAAACAAAAATAGCAATCAATTTTCTTAGAACTGCCATCCTAAACCATAATTGTTGAATGAAAAATAGCAAAGGATTCTACAGAAACAGAAGAAATTTAATTAAAAACCTTATCATTTTACTAAAAAACATGGTAATTTGCAAACAATTATCACACCTATACCATGTATTCACAGAAAATTGTTTGCTCCATAGGCAAGAAGTGGCCCCAATGATATTGTGCTTTTTGCAGTAGAACATATAGAACATATCGTCTTATTTAATAAAGATGACAACTGTTATCTAACTATTATGCATTTCTGTAAAGGCCAGGGCTCAATGCCCTCACCTATTGGTCCAATTTTACGTACCCATATATAACATATCACAGATGTGCAGTTTATTTCACTGTACTAATACATGTATGGTTCATTATTATTATTATGTCATATCATTTTGTATTGTGTTACATTACATTATATTGTACTACTATTATATATTATTGCGTCGCTTCAGCTGCTGAAGCAAAGCATTGTGATTCGTTCCTTCGTACATACATGTACGTAAGTACATTCTTACATATCTATGTATGTATGTCTCTGGACAAGAAAGTTTACAGATGAACCAATTTCGTTCAAACTTTGTAAAACTATGAGGTATGAGGCGACACCAAAGTGATTCGATTTTGGACAATCTGCCAATTAAACTGTGGTTCCACAGGGCCATTATGGTCCATTTTCAACATTCTTATTACTATTGAATGCACAATTACAGATCAATATTCTATTAGCTGCAACAGTCTGCTTGGTGCTGTTTGCTATTAGCTGATATAGGATCAATTATTCCACTGTTTTAGCAAATTTTTTCAATTTGAAAAAAAAAACTTATGGGCCTAAGTTTGAAACATTTGGCCACACCTGATTTGGCAATGTCCTGGTTGATGGGGAAAAATTGGGAAAAATTGGGAATACATTCATTTATGGGGCCAAACTTTAAGCCTATATTTAATGATAAGCCGGGGGCCTTTATACATAGAGGGTAAGTATATTTTCTTGACAATATCAATACCTAAGGATAGCAAGTTGGGCTTATGACCAGAAGGTTGCGGGTTCAAGTGTAGATTGGTAATAGTAGTTGATGTTCAGCAAGCTCATTCCAATTGGGTTTGTCATTACTCTCTACCACTTAACAAGTGACCACTATGCGTGTGTCCCAGGAAGTGGAGAAAGGCAAGAAGATAGTGTGACAAGGATGTTAATGACCTGATGCACAAGTTAACACTGTACACATGAAAAATAGGCTGCAAAACTCATACATTTACATTCTATGGTAATGGACATGTTGGACGTGAGTGTAACCTTGCTATGCACTAGTCTGTTGAAAAGTACAGTAGACACCTACACTGTCCTACAGTGCGCTTTAGATGTAGGACAAATGTGAATGGGTGTAAATGATAGACTTGGCAGGGGTTCATGGTCTCTATATTCTGCTCTTTTCCAAATTAAAGCAGCTTTGTCCTTCATCAAGCACTGGCTGGACAATCAAAAGACCATAAGATTATGACCTATATTCTTTTGATAACTATGATATAATAAGGTAAGCTATTCAATTTATTCTTATGGACAAACAATGGGAATCTACTTAGTATATTATAAAGTCCTCATCTCATGGCAAATTCTTAAATGACTCTCGCTACCAAAAAAGTCCCCTAATATTCTGTACTTGCTAACGTAAATCTAACAACAAACTGGTCTACGTAGTGATTGATTTAATGACTGCTAGTTATTAGGAAATAACTTAAACAAGCTTTAAATTTCTTACTGAATTCATCCATCTGACAGAACATTGTTAGGTGTATCAGGATGACGGAGTGGTTTAATGCGCCTTGGTACCCGGTAAATAGTAGTGCTGTACAGGGAATATTTCTTATGATCGTATTGACATAGCTGAAGCCCGCTGCTTGGGATAATGGTATCATTCTGGTCTCACAACCTTGGGGTCGTGAGTTCGAGTCCCATCAGGGCCACTTGATATAGTAAAATGGAAGATTTCTCTTCAGCTATGTCAATACAGTGGTAGGAGCTTGCTTGGCAGAACAGTGAGAGTAGAATTGAATTCACAAGCAAAACTTGTAAAAAAATATATACAGTTATTCATATAGTTTTTGTTGAGTAAGCATTCTAATAGCCTGACTGCTATCTACATGTAATCTCTACATGGACGATTTTGAGATGAAGACTTGGCTCTCCATCCGCCTAGAATTTGGAAGAGGTATGTTGATGGCACGTTTGTGATACAGAAGAAACAGGATACTGGGGAGTTCCAGGACCATCTTAACTCCATAGACAACTATATCAAGTGGACCACAGAGGATGAAAGTCTGGTAGAGGGGGAGAGATCACTACACTTCATAGACACTCTGATCGTAGTGAACAACGATGAATGTTTGAGAACGATGTTATACAAGAGAAGAGACTAACCCAAATATTTTGAATGAGGAGTCAAAGAAGCCATCCAGATCAGGAAATTGAAGCCATCCTTGAATAGGGATTGGGGGCAGACATAGATTACCCCGCATATGGAACAATGTGCTAGCCCATGGGGGGGGGCACGCAGCTTGGGTTTTTCTCGCGCCCACAGTGACAAATCGTGACATCATTGTGATCAAGACAGGAGTTCATGTTGAAAGCTCAAAATAAATAATTGGACTATTATCCGGATTAAAATGAATAATAACTATATGTGTTTGTCTAGCACAAGAATTATTGAAATATAACACTGATTTCTCACTTGGAACTTTCTTCAAAACTTGATGCCCATAATGGATGTAAATGCTAATACTATCACAACATTCTCCATGTTTACAGTGACGAAAAACAAATCAAATTTGCATTACGTTTATATTGAATTAATACAGTTAACAAAATGAGAGTTCAAGACGTGTTTGAATTGGACCGTCATAGACTATACTGTACATCCGTGTTGAGCATAGGATTGTGCGGTCAGTGGGTGTTTAGGTATCACGTACTAAATAAACACTGGCTTGGTGTACACAGACATGTTGCAGTGTACACAGACAACACAACAGACCTGAAATCAGTTGGTCCAGGGTGAAGGCTGAAAACTAGGCCAAGAATCGTAACACACAGGAGGTTGTGAGGGATGACAATATTCAATAAGGTGAATGTCATCTTTTCCCCGCAAATATCATTCTATTCAAAGAAATACCTGATAGTATTACAGTGAATCAATATATTGAGTATCCAAATATATTTGTTAATATAGACAAAAGGAGAATCCTTTGAGATGGCATGACAATTACTACCGGTACTAAACCGTACACACTTTTCATTCTTATAGATTGAAATTTTCATGCATTTTATCTAGAAAGATGCCAGTTAGATTTCTTGATTTCTTCGTTCAATCATGCACGGGATAGGATGTAATGTAAGTGATCAATTGACAGTATGTAGAATTCAGGTCACTAGCAGCACACAGTTCAAAATCCAGGTCAAAAGAAATCTGGATCAAGGATAGTAGCCCCAGACTAAGATAACAGTCTGAGCATCTTGTGTCCAGACTGATTATGTAATAAGACCATCTGCTTGTAGTGAGTAAAAAATGCTCAAAACCATCAATTGACTTCCACAGGTGCCATTTAGAAATGGTTACATCTTTAAGGTGACCAGAAAAACATAAGTGCATAACATGGTCCTTGAATCTTAGTGCTGGGTGGGCAGGTGGTTAATGCATCTGAACTTGATCTAGTATCCTCAATAATATATTACATGCCTGTTTTGAGCTGTATTTTGCTGCTTTTTCCTTTATTTTAGGTCATGCCTGCTGCCTTTGATTTTTTGTAAACATGTCACTGGTTTTTCATTATCATGTATCCAACTTGGGATAGATATGTTTATCTATCACTCTATAACCATTCAATACCTATCTATTAATATAGCGATTAACATGGCCTAATGTAATATTAAATGTTCTGATAATTCACTAATGCCCAATATTAATAGCAACGCATGAAAAAATAGAATGATCAAAATAATCTTATCTTATTGAAAAAGCCTTCTACAATGTCTGATGTTACAGCACATATCGATATGCTGATTATGTAAACAAAAAGATAAACAATTATATGAGGGGATATCAGCATGGGTGAGCCATTTGGCCAGATTGGGTTTCTGTATAATGCACATTCTAACAAGAGTTTAAGTGATACTTTGACACACCGATCATGTAACTAGATGGCAATCATTTCGCTGTGTCGAGGAATGTCTTTATAGCTACTTTTCAATTATACCATCAAAACTCCAGATAGCGATTACGATAAAAGATCAAACTTCAGATAAGCATTACTTGAAAAAAGAGACAAAGAAAAGAATTCAAACAATATTGTACAAATAAGTCACCATTAATTTGACAGACAACTTGATTTGCAACTCATTTGAATTTGCCGAGGTGTCAGATAGACGTTTTTGACCATTGAGTCCATTTTCAGATCTATTTCCAGTACAAAGATATTCAAATCAAGTTTTCTTTATTTTCTTAGTTTTCTATTCTAATTTTAGTAGTAAACCTTTCAATCAGAGAGAAAACTAGTTCATAACTTTTTTTAGACCCCCGTTTTCAGGGGTTTATAGGCGACATTTAGTGTGTGTGCGTGTGGACCATACATGTACAATTGTACATGTTTAATAAGTTGAGCCTATGTGACAGTGGCATTAATGGAATTCCAATAATTTCCAAGCTGCAAAAATTTGTCTATTTACACCATGAAAGTAATTTCAATTAACACATTATTGCAGTAGATGCCAAATTAGGCTAGCTATGACAAATTTCCTTTTATTTTAATAGTTAATCATCTTTTAATTATTAATATTCTACATAAAATATCCCTTCTAAAAGACTTGATTTTTTGTCCATTTCATTTTTGCTATTTAAAGTAGATGCATAAAAAAAGAGACACGCTGGAGATTGAACTTAATAATAGCAAAACATACTATTAAAACTAACATGTCTAACCTCAAGGCAGACAAATCCCCCTCACCATAGCCTTGAGTCGGCAATAATGAGAATGTTTAAGGGTTTGGAGTAATGCTTATGCCAGTAACTCGTCATAACACTGTATAATCAACACGCTTCATTGGCTAGTGACAATTTAGGCCGTGCAGCCAATAAGCTTGTGATTAGAGGGCAGAGGTTGGGCAGGGGTGATGAACCCAGTCACCTCTGGAACTGTGTCCATGGGTCGTCTGTAACATCATAATTGAACACCACAAACATGGCAGAGTCGTAATCAATTAACCACATAATAACACACTTTGCCCTAGATACATGTAAGTCTTTGTTTTTGGACATGTATATTTGAACAAAATTATTCTCAGGCTAATCAAACAACAAATAATGTTCAAAAAAATTTGAACTGGTTGATGGGTAATTTTATGTTATGCGTTATTATTTTTGAAAAAAAAAAATTCTTAAATCCGCATCCCACTAATTTCTGTGTACGACCGCGCATAAATTCTAGGGATTTCCAGGCAAAAAAATTTATACGTCGAGCATCTGCTGATAGATAAACCCTTTTGGCATTAAATGATTTTTCCCCCAGCGCATAGTCAACTCACAGCCGGCGCAAACCCGGCGTAAGAAAAGCAGACAGTGAAAGAAAGGTCAGGGTAACCCTGGTCCCTGACGTACAACAAAAAAGTCTGGGTGTGACGTGCGTCGGGGTTACGCTGACCTTGCGTTCACTGTCTGCTACCCGCTGAACCTATGTCTACAATATAATGAACGCCTGCTGAATGTACGTCATCGTATGCTCAAGGTGCGCCAAGCTTACGCCAACGTTTTCATCTGCCGAGCATCTGCTTCCAATATGTGGCACATGTTCGGCACATGTTTGGCGTATGTTTTACGTATATATTTATCAATGTAAAAAAATCAATGGATTATCTATTGGCATATGTCGTTTACGCTTTTGATGTTTTGAGCAGCCCAAAGTATTGGGAGCGTAAAAGAACTGACCGATCGATAATCTTCCTAGAAATATTTTGCCGGCGTACTGGCAGCGAGCTTCACACGCAAGTCCCACGCACGTAGAGCGGAAAAAGAACGTTGGGTCGGCGTAGGGTCGGCGCAGTCTGCAGATGCTTAGCGTAGAAGAAAAATTTGGCCATCCGACTGATTTTTATCAGCTGGGCGTAAGTTCCCAGTAAGTTCCCAGTGCGCCGGAACCAGTGGGACGCGGCTTTTAGTCTTGTTGAGCTTGCCAAAATGTCAAAGATGTTAAGGAATGTAAGGGACAGACAAACTCTAATTCTTGCTTGAACATGCATTTCCCATGCACTTTTTCTGTTTTTAAAAAACTATAGAAATCCTCATGACTGAATTTCTTTTTATCAGAGGGAAAATGTCAACTAGACAGTCTGGAAATGATTAGCTATTTTTTCCTCCTTTTTTTTCCTTTGAAAAAATATGACAGACATGACAACATTTTTTAGGTTTTCTTTGGTGTGTTGTTTTGAATGACCCATAAATATTGACTTGTACAATTTAATTCTGTCCCCCCCCCCCCACCCCCCCTCCGCCGTCATCTCCAAGATTTCAAGGTCAGTAAACCTAAACCAATAGGAGTCTTAATTCCTGGTCCCAACATACATGAGAGGACAGAAGCATGTACCCAGAGAGAACCATGATGCAACAATGTTCAAATACAAAGTGAGTCCATCACCATCCCAGATAATAATAGAGGCCAATTCCATGTCTGCATTATGTGTGATTGCATGCATTTTCTCATCCTAACATAAAAGGCACATAATTTTCCAATCCATTCAGAAAGAAATCACTATTTTTTGTTTCTTTAATTTTAAATTATCAATTTACTTAGTAACCTACAAAAACGTCAAGGCTGCTAATTGTGTTTTTTTACATTTTTGATCTTGACATTTTTGTCTTCTATTTCTGCCGGTGTCTTGATTGATTATAATGGTGCCCAATGGATTGTGATAACACACCAACAATCGTCACCAGCTTTTTGCAATACTTCTTTGAACATGTTGAATTTACAAAGGGCTATGGTATTTCACATCAATGATCAAAGCATCCAGGGTTTGCTGTAGAATATAAGATATTTGAAATCATAATTTTAACTCTGGATATAAATATATATGGTGGCATTCAAAATAAAGATGTGCGTGTATTGTGGTGGTGACAAATAGAAAGAAGGCAATCTTAACATATAGATAAATAGCATTTACATTTAACACATTTTACTCTATCAGACAGTGTCCCCATCCAAATAAATATTACCAAAATAAACTCCCTTTTTGCTATAAAAAGCTTGTTTAAAAAATAAATCTTTTTTTTTCTATTTTAAGTCTACAGCAATTAATATCCTGTTTCAGCCCATATTTCTCAACTAACATTAGGTGTCATAGTAGTACAAGATCAGTGGAGTAAATGCGTATGATCTCTGATAACCTCACACCTCAGTAACCACAATCTAACATTTACCATCTCCTAATCTCTGCACAAAACCACAGAAACAGAGAACTATTCTGACCTCCATGCTATGATCAAGGCATCACAGTGCTATTGCTGGGGCGCATATATAGATAGGAATCTTTACTGGACAAAGCTCTTTTCAGATCCATAAATTTTCATAATGTAAAATTACATGGAAAAAAAATAATGAAGAATATTAATTCCATTAAGAAGACACTGACCACAGAGCAGAGTTGGATATTGAAGCTATGACATCTTCATCTACAAGTTCTACAAGTATAAAGAAATATGCTACATCTAAAAATTCTATCCAGCAAAATATCAAAATTGAAGAAAAAATACATTAGCATATGAGACTGGGTCACTAGAACGCAATACATGTATACAAAAACTCTCTTTCTGCCATCCTTATCCTCAATATCAGACACTTTTATATTTTTTCTTTCAGATTCATGATTTATTTCACTTGGACTATATACTTTGCTTTTCATACAATACATAGCCCAATCATCTGTGAGAAGTTACACATTCACAGCATATGCATTAAAAAGGTAGAACCTTAGATTTGGTTTCTGTACCATAGATTGCTACATTTTCTAACATCCTTGAACCATCTTCTTTTTATAAAAATCCAACTCAACTTTTTAGCCAAAACTAATTTATTTATCCATTAACGCTGTGCGTAAAAAACACATTTGTAACATTGTGAAAGATTAAAGTGAGTGATAATATCAGAAACGTCTATGTTTACATGTCATCCCACTGTTACATATACACAAGATTTTTTACCAGATCAAATGTATTTCTGTCTGCAGTTTTAGCTTGTATTTCATATGTTAATAAAAGAAATGTACAAAGTTCAAAATGATCAGTGAACTTTTCAATTCAATCATAACATCTGCAATATTCTTAACGTATTACAACTACTAGTATTTGTATCATAATTTAAACTTAATTGAAAACATCTTAGATCTATCTACATGTGACTATAACCTACCTTATTAAGCCACACCTAATTGACACTAAAGTTCGTTCCGTGAACCCATTTTTTACCCAATAACTTTCTTCAATCTAAACCGATTTTCATAAAACTTATCGAATTTGGTACATACTCAAAACAGGCTTGTTAAGGTGATAACAAAATAGTCCATAATTCTTTTGTATAATAATAACATGTAAATATCATAATTATTTTGAGGTAGTGTGTTAACGGCACCTTCAAATTGCAGTATCATACATGTATGTCAATATTACGTTACGACGTGCATCGTTATGTAATCTTATGTAGAAGGGTCAAACGTCACTATAATATATTGTTATAATGCGCTGAACTGCCGGTATTAAACCATGATATATGGTCCTGAAAACTGCTATTCAAACTGAAAATAATAACAGGAGAGACTATAGTAGCTTCTTCTGCAAATTTAACTTAAGTGTTAAGTGTAACTGTCCTACCCCTGGCATTGAGTAATTAATGAGGCGATCTTGGATCCCTTGATGGAGACGTCATCACTAACAGACACTTAAATATTATAGCCCCATTCCCAATGTTTACATGCTCTGGTTCTTGCAGTTTTTCCAGCACTTATGGGAGCATTCAAAACCAGGAGTCCAGATAAAAGACAGTCTATTTATAGCTCTTGCCTATAATGTTACTCAAACAGATTTCATTTTGTACTCTTCAGCTAAATTATGAGTGAAACACGATATTCTAACATTTTACTAACTTTCAATGATAATCAAAAGGATTTTTGCAAGGACCAAAAGCCAAGATTTGTGCGTCTCCACAATGTCTGTTCTTTAACCTTAAAATGATCACATCTTAATCATATCACTTTATCAATTCGTAAGAAACAAATGTCTTGCTGCCAGTCTATATAAAATCTTTACATAAAAACTGTGATATTTGTGCATAATTTCTTTTGCAATCTGAGATTTTGGTTTGTTTGCAACTAGGGGTTACTACCAAAACTATGATTTTGACCTAAAACTTGACATCGCTCAGTAATAAAACACCAATCATTCAAACAAAATCGTATCTCAGGTGACCTAAAACTGACAACTTTCATCGACAACATGCTTCATACCCTAGACTTAATCTTCAGTTTTCCTCAACTGAAAACCTATCATTTCATAACAAACAGCCACAGCCATAACGGCATGTGTATATTGTATTCCAGATCAGACTTATATCATTAACCTATTTAACAACAAAGCTCCAAATCAAAATCAAATCATTTGTATAGAAATATTACTGACCACCTGCTTAAAGAGAACTTTTGAACAAGTAATCTATTTCTTCTGTGATACGCCTTAAATAATTTGCTTCTACATGTACTTATAAGGGAAGAAAAAATCTAGTCGACATGGAGGCTAAATGTCTGGCTTCCAGAATGCACAATACTTATAATTTCAATGATAGTTTGCTAGTCAAAGCCGCATACCGCTGGGGCCGGCGCATTGGGAACTTACTGCCAGCTGATAAAAATCGGTCGGATATTCAGATTTTTTTCATCTACACTAAGCATCTGCTGGCTACACCTACCGAGCATTCCTTTGCCGCTGTACTTGCGCCGAACGGTCACTGCTAGTATGCCGCCATCTAAGAAGATTATCGATTGGTCCACGCGTATATGCTCCTGAGGTTTTGGGCTGCTCAGAACATTGAAAGCGTAAACGGCATATGGCAATCGATAATCCATTGATTTTTTTACGTGGGGCATTACGTCTTGCATACGTCGAACATACGCTACACATGCGCTGAGCATGTGTCGTGTTTTGGTAGCAGATGCTCGGCAGATAAAAATGTTGGCATAAGCTTTGTGCGCATTCAGCAGGTGTTCAACATATTGTAGACGTACGTTTAGCGGGTAGTGCCTACGCGGCATCCATTTGCCGCATAACTGCATATGTTTGGCTGATGAATAGGAACAAGAAAGCAAGACTTTTTTTTGTGCGTCGGTTGACTGTCTGCTTTTCTTATGCCGGGTTTGCGCCAGCCTTGCACCAGCTGTGAGTTGATTATGCGCTGGGGAAAAAAATCAATTAATGCCAAAAGAGGTTATCTATCAGCAGATGCATGACATATAACAAATTTGGCTGGAAATTCCTAGAATTTATTTGTTGATTTTACGCAGAAACTAGCGGCACTCGGCCTTCAGAAAAACCTAGTTTTCAGAATCGAAACTGCATACAAGGTACTGACATTGCCATACTTCCAACAGAAAGCCAGAACATTTTTACAACCCCTATCATTATAATTATTGACAACTATTAAGTAATGTTACTATTGGTCACAATTTTCTCATAATGTAAACATAAAGTAAAATGATCGTAAATAGCAGCCTCATCAATTTGTCTAGAATTAAAAAATATGACTTTATATGAATGTGTGCAATATCTGCACTTCGGACTGCTTCAGCTTTTTCTCTCCATGTGTGGGTGGATGTAACTATATTGATGGGCCACTTACATGACACTGAGTGGTCTCCACCAACGATTAATAGCCAGATCTTGACACAAATTCCCTTTTTATTCAATTTGCTTCTCTAGATTTCAGCTGATTTTTTCATCAGGCTTCAGACAATAGAAAACCAGTCCATAACTTAGAATACTAATAATATGTACATAGCATTCCTTAACAAGATCTCAAAATATGCAGAAAAATGACCTGTAATAAGTTTTGCTTATTATTTCATTATCTATCTGAAACAGAAAATACGTCTTTAAAATCTGTCGTTCAACTTTTAACTTTGTGACTGCTTAACAAGACATACATGTAGAATCAGTTTTGAATAACAACGACATGATTCTTCAGTGAAGCTAAAAATTATGAAGTGACATATCTTGAATATAATAAAAACTATGGATTTATAAAAAAGCTTTAACGTGATTTCAAATGTTCTTGAGTTCCTGTATCAAATACAAGTAATGGCGTACATTGGAGTACAGACAGTGACCAACGAACCAGCTGCCCCCTTGAGAGCAAGGGGTGAAATTAGGACCTACTTGATCTGGAATCAATGACATCACAAAATGGGGAAGATTCAATCCTTGTCCGAGGGACCACTTCAAATTTTAATCACTGGGCGCAATGCTATCTTAGGAAAGGGCTAAAGTTCGTAGAATTTCAGCTACGTAATTTGATTGCTAGGAATATTTTGTCATGGGAACAAATGAAAAGCAATTTCAATATAGATAAGAGTACGAGCTTTGAAACCAGGTTTTTGCCTCCATCAACAAGAATCCATCATCTGTCCAAAAATAAGCCCATTGTTTGCAAATCAGAACAAACATGCATGACCTTATATCTCCAAAATTTATTTTTTGCCACTTAAGTTTATGCAATAGTGGTAAGCAAGCTGAACTGACCCCTAAATAGTATTATTGTTTGTGATATCAAGGTCTCCAGCTACATAGATTAAATGGAACTTAAATGGGTAGTTTAATTCGTGGGGGCAAACGATGATTACAGACAATGCTTTTTTTTTTGCTAAATGATGATTCAAAATCAACATCTGTCTATTCTGTGCACATCCATAACACTCCCATATAATTAATTTTCCTACACTCTGTTAAAATCAAGAATTTCTTACAACAATACTAAAAAATAATCAAATACGCCAAGTGATTTATTTGTATTAATTCTGAGACATTCCAAAACAGCATTAACTTCGATGTTGATAGCCCCTTAAATATCATCCGGTATGAAATTCATACAATTGAAATTAGCCTCGTCTGTGTCCACATTGCACACAGCAGACCTTCTCGTCATGCTGTATGATAGGCTCCTGTTTTTTTACCCCATGCTTTTTTGTTTTGTGGCGGCAAAGTTATGTGTGTGGGAGGAGAATCGGCCATCAATGTCACGCTCAAGCCATCTCGCCAATTTATATGATAATGCTATAATTTGCCAATCTTGCATACTCCAAATTAGAGGATTTAGAACAGGCCAGACAAAAACAATTCATGAGACATCAAAACAACTTTTACATTTTTTTTCAGAGAGAGAAGTTATTATTCTCATATTCTTTTTTGGTTCAACTCATGTTTTCACAATCGCAACGATATGTAGAACGATAATTCAATTCATGAAAACAATTAAAAGTCAAATGTTGCCACACAGAGGCGATCAGTTCAAGGGGTTTTCTATTACATCTATTTATCTCTCCTATAAAAAGAATACAGTTGAATAAATGTCACACAATTGTATTTAGATTGCTTCAGATACAACTTAATATAGTATGTAATAAATCTCACTTTATACGTAATTCATAGTAACTCCTTCCCTAATTTGAACAAACATTGATAAAGATCAAGCTCTGTTACGAGTAGGCTTTTGCCAACACATTAATTCATGCGACCAATGACACAGTGCAACTCGGTGGTATTACTAATAAGTATAACCATTATGTTAATGTCCACCCGAAAAACATCTCATCTTTGATATGTCCGCGAACCCTCCAGTGAAGAGCACATTTGTCGAGTGTGTGAGAGCTGTAAATGGCCTACAAGGACTGATTTGTGGGTGAAGAATGGGCTGCTCTAGACAAGGGCCATTCACACGTGTCAATGGTTCATGCCATATGGATATAAATGTTGCAAGACGGCACACTTTCTCTTCTTTGTACATTTATCTGTATATCAACCTCTTATTACCGACAGGTGAAGATACACGAACATTAAAAACTCCACACTTATTTGTATCACAAAGAATCAAGTTTGTTGAAGTAGTTGATTGTCATCCATTTGATTTTTGTATGAACTATGAACATATTTGTCAACTCCAGCTCAATTGTTAAGGCTATGTCCCAGCGGCCTCTGCATAGTGAAAACAGATGGAAAAAGGATAAAAAATGCCGATAAATGTCAGGTACGCTAACAATCTACTGGGTACGCTAACGAGACGTTCATTGACCGTATTTGCTCTGCTGAAAGGCCGCTGAGAGTCCATCGCAAAACATTTCTAGGTACTGTATTTATTTTTCTGCAGCAGTACGCTCTCAATGTTTTGGGCTGCGCAAAACATCAGGAGCATATGCGAGCTGATAATCCATCAATTTGTTACATCAAGTATACACCAAGGCTTAGTCAAGCGACTGCCGAACATCTGTTGCGTACTGGAAGTAGATGAGGAGCAGATGAATACGGTGACTTTTAGAGTTCTTCGAGTGCTTCGACTTAACTTAAACTTCTCAACATTCTTTCGGTGTACTAAGACGGATAGCCGTCGCCACATTAGCAGTATGAAAACATATCACTGGCGTATCACTAGCGTAATGTTAACGCACTTGAGCGGGAGGCTATAAATCAGACAGAAGGTCGTCACCAGTCGGCTGATTTATTGCTGCCAACAGTTCAAAAAGGTCACATTTTCTCGACGGCTTATGGGCGTACAGCATAAAAAAAGACACTGCGCTTGATATACGCTAAGGGTTGATTTTCTTGGTGGGACATAGCCTTTAGAATATAAATTTAATTTAAAGTCCCCAATGAAATGATCATTACGAATAATGAATGACTTGTTTTTTTTCTCCAAAAACTACACTTTCTAAATGGTGCAATTCTACTTTTGCTGCTAAATATGCGCTTCTAATCTACCCATGAAAAAGAATAAATCTTGGAAAATTCATAGAAGTGAATAATAAAACAAGGGTGGAATTTCAATAAGACATGATATGTTGTGTAATGTTGTAAGCAACTGATGATCATGCTATGCTAAACCACCTTCGCTGATTCTCAAAGAACAATACAGTAGCCTCATTGAACTAATTTACACTCAAGTACAGCCAGTCTGGAACATTGTTACCCAAAAAAATAGTGGAATTACTGATATAGCCTACCTAAAATTAACAATAATATTCTTAAAATTAATTTCACCATTTTTGTTTCTAATGAAATAAATGCTTGCATATCTAATAATGGGTATGATAATCTTTAAGCCATGTAGATCCCTAGCTGAATCCAGTATCTTGATGATCATCAACAAACAGTGCGTGGGAGGATCCTTACATGTCAGAACCATATATTACATTATGATACCAACAACTACTACTTCTTCACATGTATGTTACCGGGCCTTGTTTGGTTTTGCTAAATGCAATATGATCCAATCAATGGGGTTAACCTGTAGGTTTGCAAATATGCAAATATGGACACTAGTGGCTCAAGATGCTCTAAGTAGACATTAGTCTTGCCACAAGTAAATAGCATAAATGATAAATGTCGCACTAAAAAGATAATAAGTCCAAAACTCACCAATCCTCCACAAAACTAATTCGGATACTCAATTATGGTAGATGTAATACATAGTATGATCTTCCAGTCATCTTCAACCTAAAAGTTCCAATGACACTAAATAGGACTCAAGATGAATGAGACTTAGTCCCTGGGGAGCATTTAGTGATAACCTAAGCAGATTGTTGTGATTACCTCTATAGAATAGCTTTTGTTTTTAGTTTAAGTTCAAATGATCTAAACCAGTTACATGATGCCATTTATCTTTGAAACATAATGAGGCTTTTGATATTGTGCTGTTCTCATTTACACCAGAGGAGGTGGGGGTGGGGGTGGGGGTGGGGGTGGGGGGGTGTTCTCTGCACCCACACTATCTTTTGAAAATGTGTCTAAAAAACATGGTAAATTTTTGCATTTTTGTATTTTTAACTGAAAACTACTCAATAAAATGCATATTTAATGTACTAAGGATCGATCATAAATAACGATACCGGGGGAGGGGTGGGGGGTCGTCCATTTTTGGGGCTCGAAGGAAGTTAACCGCCCCCTCCACCCCCTAACAACATTTAAAAAAGTTGAGTGATCCCCGCCCCCCTAAAACAAAAGTCCTCTACATATTCATTGCATTTTTATGACAGTTGCTAAAAGAAAATATTTGAAAAATATACCGTAGCATGATAAAAAAGTTCAGCGACCACAGAAAAGTTGGACGACCCCCCCCCCCCCACCTTTTTGGACGAACCCGCCCCCCTCCTCCCAGTATCATTATTTATGATCGGTCCCTAAAGCTAATCTTTAAACTGTATGCTACACCAACATGTTGACAAAATCCATTATAGTTTATCAGCAAATATATGTGGGCGGATTCCTGAGACACTCCCCATTCATAAAACTCTCAATTTTATGTTGACATCGTTAGTTGCCGGATTGTGAGCCACAATCTCACATAAAAGCATTCTACCTCTTCCTACGCAGTCTGTGGGGGGTAAATCGGTCACTAACGGTGCAAAAATAGGACATCTTATTATGCTAATGAGATGCATAAATTTGTCACATATTCAGAGCATATTTTTATCACATTTAAAGGTAATGCTCAGTGGGCAAACAAGTATGCTTTGATAGAAACGCTATGTTGTGTTTTGTCCAATATCAGCCGTAACAGGCTAGTTATGAAGCTGCCAAAACACGTGTACACAAGAAATATCATCTGAATGGATTTCATCAGACGTAACTTTACGGTACACAGAAGAAGTCGCCTATCTCCTCAATGCCAAATGTGATGCATGCCGTTGAAAATCCACAGTTCATCTGGCAAAAATCATTCGATCATGTAACCTCACGTGACTTCCTGTTTTAGTGAACAAGACAGCATGGCATTTTCTCCTTCATTTCAATACAAAATATTTATTCAACATGAAAAATATGTCTTATTTTTTCCGAACACTTATACCAAAAAAGGTATCATTTGTCAATACTAGTATATACAGAACGGAGATTTTTTTGGATGAGCATTATCTTTAAAGCCCATGGGCTTATTTGAAAAAATAAACAGTACAGACCTTTCTGGGTCTTTTAAGAACAGATAATATTATGACTTATACACTGATAGGAGTGTACTGCCTGACGTGGCAAAAAGCAAATGGCTGCAATACTGTAATTGAAATCACAGTATAGTTACATTACAGTTATAGGTGGTCATATTAGAAAGGTTGCCACAAGAGTAAAGCTTGCTGTATGTTTGTTATCACTGCCCACACATGTTGACTGTATCACTCAAAGACAAGTAGCTCTAACTTCTGATTTCTTCTGCTTCACCCTGTAGCAAGTGACGTCACATGCATTAACCACCATAAAAAAACTTGCATGTACATGTATTGTGCTGAACTCCAACATATAATACGAGTACTGGTCCATTCATCTAGACGATTCCAGATATTGATGCAAGGTTTCGACAATTTGGCTGTTAGTATAAGTGAATGTTCACTAAACACTACTTTGATGGGACAAGTAATCGGCCATAACATAAGTATTGCACATAAATTGGCATATTTTGACATTTTTAAGTGATGAAGAATATTGTCAAGATAATGTTCATTGTATATTCAGACATATTAACTCATTGATTCGCAAACATTGAACCTAAACAAGAATATTTTCTACCTTTTTAAGAAATCCTTGCACATGTTGATTTCATTTGTTACCTAGCTTTTGTTATTCAAAACCCATAGCAACGTACGGCAGCTGCCGTACGGTGTGTAAAAAATTTGTGCCAATTGTTCCAATGCATTTTATATAGGGTTAAACCCAAAGTGAAATCATGTTGTACGACGCCTTACGTCAGCGTCAGCAGACCACTGCGGTACGTTAGATTTTTCAATCGTCTACAGGGGCAATTGACACGATCCATAAGACGCCATATGGCGTCGTATGCTGTCGTATTGATCATTTTAGTGACTTTTCTATTGGGTAAAACCCATACTGATGTATTAGTATCAAGCAGAGCTTTATGCAAATCACGATTTTCTATAGGAATCAGGTGTGCTAATTCCAGAGCTGTATAGCAGCTGCACGGCAAATATAATACTGTGGGTTTATGATCGCCGTAAGATGGCCAACCGTTGCTGTGGGTTTTCCTCCTATGTATAGTCTAGTGCTATAGATAAGAACTCATCTACTAGTCGGAGAGTAGTATTAAACCAACAGGACGAGTAAGAATTTTATCTTACTCATCCACCAGACTGGTTAAAGCAATAAGGTTTAGACCATGTACAATAAGTAACATTTTTGGAGGACTATAGTCTGTCTCTATTATTTACACCATAAAAAAGCAGTTTTCAAGAGCACATGAACTCATATTCTGTAGGCCAAGATATACAATGTATTTGACAATATGGCCTATAACCTCTTGAGAAAATAGCCTGCAAGTGAGTTACGTCAACACCATACATATGACGTACCAGCATGGCACTAAATTACTGTATTATGTAAACAGTACTAGTATAATACGTGTATATTTGTTTACATTACTTTGTAAGCAATGAACAGAGATATTATGCCAGGATTTCTTATTACCTTTGTCAATTCTGCACCAAACAATGTCACTTTTAAAGAAATCCATTTTGATTGAAGAATGTTATGGGACAAAAGGTGTCTGCGGTGGATTAAGTACGAAGTATTATACTGTATAGTAACTTTTTTCCAAAAATAATCCTGTAGACTTGTATAGTTAAAACGTTATCTGGGGCAGTCTGTAGTCTTGATCATCAGGATGAGAACCACTGACATATTTCACATGTAGCAGCTGAGAAGATTAACGTAGAAAGTCAGGTGAAACAAGGCTAACCCAAGGAGTGGTTATAAACATTCACTGCATGAAAAAAGGAAGTGAGAGAAAAAAAAAACAATGGAACAAATAAACAAACATGACCTGGAATGACAGTCTGGATAATCAGTTTTTAGGACATTTGGAAGTCAGCTAATCAGGCTTGTAAGGGATGAGCTTTGTACAGATTGTACCAAAAAAGAAAATATACATTCTGTTTTGTTACAAGCTGGTCATCCTTTCCGTTCATACTGATATGGAGGATGGTCATATTAAATTTATATAATGTAGGTTGCTCTCCAACTGTTCTTGCAGATATAGGACTATCAGTACAAAACTTATTCATGCAACAAACGATATTTGGGAACTCTGATTAATATTATCAATTCAGCAAGTAAATGTCTTTGAAAGTAGATATAATCATAGTATAAAATCATAAATAATCATAATATAAACGTCCATATAACAAGGCCTGCATAATAGCTTTACGATTACTAAGGATGAAACTCCACAGATTTTCGGGTAAACCTGTTTGTCCTCAGGTTTTAAACTTGTTCTGTTACCAACTATGACAAACAAATGATGATGATGATAAAAGAGAAATATGCTATCAAATATATAACATCTTGATATTTAACTTTACTTCAACAAGTATACAAAATATTGTTTTTTATACACGTACACTTGTACTTTAGGTATGTTAGGCATGTACGACCAAACAAGGCTTCTTTTTTTTATTACAGAACTATATATACATACAAAAGAAAGCTATATCCATATATAGGTCATTCTTTATTTATCCATAAACAACTTGGAGTGATCAAATTGTCAGAATCAATTGAATTTCACCGATGCAGGAGCAGCTATAACATTGCATAACTGTTGCCCAATCATCCGAGTAATGTGGATGCTATCTGGTGCAATGCATTGGGATTTGGGACATATTTGGTATCATCATTTGACAACAATAATGATTCTTCAAGAGCAAGACTGATATTTTCATTGCATTATGCTACTAGTAAATACATATTTATACTAACGGCATAAATACATTAATGTAATCAAACTTACATGTAACCCTTCCATATTAAAGTATTTTACTTACTGTTATTTTATCGCTTGCAATCGCAGCAGCATAAAATAAAAATGTTCATATAAGTCTACCATCCTGACACTGTATGAATTTATTAGGAATTTAACTTCAAAGCGAGTGCGCCCAGTGTAACACTATAATCAGTCTCAACACGTGTTTGATAAAAAAAAATGTAGTACATGTACACTGGACACCTATAAATAATGCTTTACAATCATAATATTACATGACCACCAGTCATTTTGGCAGATGACTTTTCTGGATCAAGAGCCATAAGCATGAAGTAAACATCTAAGGGCGTCTGGGACCATGCTCCAGAGATTGTTTTAAAAAGTATGGCTCTAAAAGCTCTCTACTGCACCCATTTTTTAATAGAAAAAGTAAGATTCCAAGACTTCATGGACAGTATATCCATATATTAAAGGCAGGAAAGGGCATCAACTATTAAGTTACACATATATGAAGAGATATATAGAGAAAACACACTTCCTGGTTAATACTAGAAATTTTTATTTAATGAGTTTGGCAGCCGTATCACCCGAGTCCACACTACAAAGGTGACTTACCATGTGCATTTAAACCAGAATATAAACTATCAAATATCAAGCTTCAAAGTAGGTTTGTGAAAGATAAGATAACATTAAATGATCCTTTCTGGTTTGTTCATAAAAATCGTGTTTGCTGTCATTCTTACAATTGCCAATGACACATTAATGAAGTAGATCAAAATATTTTATCCCAACAAATAGCAAAGGTATTTTACTTGAAATCTCCACAAGAATAAATGGCATTTCTTAAAGTGCAAGACAACATTGTACGCACATTTAATGTACGTTATTCAATTGTCATTGGCGTAAAATCATGAAAGCTAAGTAGTACGGCAATACACCCAGTGGCATATGCAGATTTTTTTTTATTCTCCAGTAGGAGATATGGAATTAGCGTTTGATAACCTATGGAATATATACCTGATATGGGATAAAACTAACAAAGAGATCTACAATGGAGGATATTGAAGCTGAGTATTTGATAATGACACGTCAGCACTACAACCTCTAGCCTGGGGTCAATGATGCCTTATCATCAAATACTTCCCTTGTAGAGAAAATACAACAGTTTAGGTAAACTCAACTGCTGATGTCAGCAGAGGGGTAAATATAATAATTGGTCAAGTGGGTTGGACATGCCATTGTCACTGTATTAAGTTTTCAGATAAGAAGGCTGATGTAGCTGTCTGATTTTATGGTAAGTGCCGATAAGTTATAAGACAACTTGTTTTGTGAAAAAGCTCAAGGCAAGAAAGCCAAGGTGAATGGCTTCTGAATGTAAGAGTTAAGGGGGGGGGGGTGTCATAGTAAAGGAACACCAAAGAGTAAGATGAAAGTTATAAAACTTTATAGGATGTGGCAAGTGATGAGAGTTTTGACCTTTTGCCTGTGACAATACGTCTGCTGTTATGAGAGGCGCCTCAACAGTCCTCCAACGTGACCTTTACAACCCAGACACTGTGTCGGAAACACTGTTATTGCCATATATTGCACAACTACAAATTGACATCTGACGTCACATCTCAAATAAACACTGTCATCAAGTACTTGTTATTTAATTTTCTATTTGTTGTTGAGTGTGGTAGCAATGGTGGGGATATGTGGATATATGGGGGGATGGGTCGTGGAATATGTGGAAAGGGAACTAGCTAGATGTACTTGCATTTGTAGAAAGTAAAATACATGGAGAATCAAATACTAAAAGACTTCATTTCTTGATAGTTTTCATTGAGAAAATAGAGGGACTCAAAGATTCAGACTCCTCCATAATGCTAAAAACAAAATTAACTGGAACCGAAAACTAGAGACACCACTGACCCAGACAAATGAGTTATAGCTATGTCTATGTCACTTGCTCCGATGTTTTTTGCTGAGTTGGCATAATCAAGAGTGACTCATGGTTATTTTGTGCGCCACTTGAGTGATCATTTATTATAGAATGTCTGGGATTCCCAGAGACTAATGGGGTGGTACAGTAACCGTACATGTGCTTGTGAGCGACGTTAGACGCAGTTACTTATAACTCGAGTCCATTATTATGGGAGAAAGCATTGAGCATCAATGATAAGCAACTTGATCCCTTGTATGTGCAACCCTTAAGTAAGTTTGAGTTTCATAAAGACAGCGCCTGCAAGTAAAATTATACAACATACCTAAAAATGCAATAACTGCACAAGCTGGGGTTTCCCAGTGACTAACTGCAATAAGTATAACGAGAATGTCACACAGTGGGTGTGGTACAAAATGCAGCTTCAGGCATTTATTTAACTAATAAGGAAAAAAATTCAGAAACATTATCGCAAGTATAATTATATTGCTACATGACTAGATTGCATAGCCTCTTCACAGTATATATACTCGGTACCACTATACCGCTAACAGTAAGAGAACCATTAGAGATGACGCATATCAGCCTCATTTATGACCAAGAGGTTTAGGGTGTGGTAATAACCATGAACGTTGAACAGCAGACACAATCAAACAGATGGACCAAGTCATACTTGGGGTGTGACGCCATCACTTCAGTTCTACCGCAGCTTGCAAATTTAATTACGACCTATGTGAGTGAGTAATTGCATAAACATTCATAACAAAACTGGCCAGTAGATTCATTATATATGTGACATATGTTGTTAGTATTCATTTCATAAAATGACTGCAACTATAGCTGTTACGGGCAAGGCTAAAGTTGTTGCACCACCCTTGCACTTTTCTACAATCATCGCCTTCACCAAATCATGACTGGTAAATAGGTGTACACAACAAATCAGACAGACAAGTTAAAAAAAATACATACTAAAAGTTTTATAGTTCCGACACATAAAATGACTGGCATAGCAATACGTTTGAAACTGAAGCCCCTGATCAAATGGCAAAATATCTGGTCAACATAGATTTCTGATTCAATCCCAACTGCCAGATTGAACCATCATTCACAAGTTAATGCAGGTGGTTTTAAAAACGCCACAGTGACTAAAGTTGACAGCATTGCTCAATTGGCCATTTGCATAGTTAAAACCCTGCACAGGGCGTGGATTAGAATTAGTCAATGGGCATCACTCAGCTCATTAAAATGCTGATGTGGCCGGATTAAGACGGGAAATGAGTAAATTACCAAAACAGCAGGCCTACTCATGCACACAACTTACAACATACATCAAAAGAAGGAAATCATTTGAAATATAATTGGCAGTGCGCAATTCTTGGCCAAGCGTTATTCATTCATAATATCATGTAATTAAAAACATGAGTCAAACGAAACTAATTGCTGGTGTGTCAACTAAGCACTTTATTTGATAATGTTGATTCATTTAAAAATGACACACATTAATTTCACTCATGAAACAACAATAGGTAATAGATTAGATGTGCTGTATAAATGTTTCAGGAGTTAAACTAAATTCAACCAAGTTTTCTCATTCATAAAAGATGTTAAAAAGCCCTGACCCATTCCTTATTTAGATATTTGTAATTTAAAACATTTTTCAATATCTTTTTTTATATATTTACAAATCAAACAAGATAAAAGTCTTGTATAACGTTTGTCTTCTGCCTGACAAGTTACATCAGCTGACACAGCTCTGTAATGAGTACAGTAAAACCAGGCATTGTGACACTAGAGTACAAACATGCACACCAACTGACTGCACTCTTATATAAGATACAACCTGGAAAGAAGACCATACACAGGATATCAAATAATAAAGGACACTTTACTTTCAGTGGACTAGTTTTATTTCTTCATATGCTATCTTTTTGCTTATTCAAATGTAAGACCATCGTACTGTGCATTTGTAAATAGATCGGTACAAAAACAAAAAGATTTCCAATCACATGTGATCAGGCTCTACATAAAACATCTTTTTTACCAATCATCACTGTCCCATTTTTTTTCATTAAATACATGGAAGACAGTGTCCACTAAAGATAGATTTTCCTGTATGCACTGGTTCATGAAGTTCACAGCCGCCCACACCTGTACATTGACTGTACGCAGTCACTGCTATAAAATGGCAGAATGCACCAATAAAAGTCATGTCACTGCTAGCTACACGGTCTGGTTTTTATACCATCTGTCTTTATGAACTTCAATAAACAATGCTAGTATATTGATGAAAATAATATTGGTTTTAATATTTGCAAGCAAAGATAGAGGTTGTATTCTAAGTATAAGAGTTTAACATACTAAGACTGACCGTATACAACCATATAAGCGCCCAGGGCCATTAAATTGAAATTTTCTCAAACTGGGGGGGTGGGCTGTTACATGAGTGTGCAGATACTACATAATCCTTATTGACATTTAAGAAAAAGAGGGGGAGGGCTGTTACATGAAGCTGGGCACTTGGATGGTCATATACGGTAATATCAAAACGTCAAATTGTCATACACAAAATAATGCATTCAGCAAAACATAAATAGGGACCTACAAAATACATTTATATTAATTTTTCATTGCAAAACCTCTGCCTATTTTATTTGCCACTAGTATGGAATCATAGGCAATTAACACAAATGGGGACATACAAAGTACATTCATATTAATTTTTAATTTCCGAACCTGTGTCTATTTCATCTGCTAGGAATCATAGGCAATTGTTCAAGTGATTAGGTATACAACGTTCAATGCTGATCTCCCTCTGCACCAATTAATAATTTAGCTGACAACAGGAAAGTCAGGAAGGTCTGGCAACTTAAATACTATAGTCTGTCTCTTTACCATTTACACCATAAAAGAAGCAGTTTTCAAGAGCATGTGAACTTGTACTCTGTGGATCAAAACATACATAATATATCACACTATGCACTTTAACCCCTCCAGAAAATATTACGTAAGTGAGATACGTCCGTAGCATACCTATGAAGTCACTATGATACGTAAAGTACTACACTCTGTAAAGTTTAGTGAAAATACACAAACACTTCAGTATTTTGCAATGTATACAACTATTTGAGTTATTTTGCCATGAATTCTATTAAGAATCGCCAATTGTGCACCAAATGGTATTACTTTTACAGAAATCTGTTTGGGCTAAGGGAAGTTATGCAACAAAAGGTGAGTGTGGATAATTAAAATACAGACTAAAGTCCATGACTCCCGAGTTCCGAGTTTGGGTAGATTTGCTGCACATGCGTCATCTGGAGCTGTCCATTATAACAGATTGAGAGTTTTCAAGTAACATGATGAGTCAGATGATATTAACATCAATGACAGGTAGGAGGATGATCTTGTACGAGGCATTATTTGGAGTACCTACATGTATGCGTCACCACATATGGAAACTTCTAGAGCATCAGCAGAAATGGTTTAAGAGGATTGCAAGTAATTATTGAGCTGATTCATACATATACTCGAAATATACTCTAATTCAAGAAAAAGTGTCATGTAATGCTCAGTGGATGAAAAAGCATGCTTTGATAGAAACAAAATGATATATATGTCTTGTACATTATGAAATTTCCATTCATTCAAACATGACTAATGGAGAAACTAGAACCATTTAAATACTCGCCTGTGAAAGGAAATATGTAAAATAGTCAAAACACATGTAGGCTTGAAATGTAAACAGAATGGTTTTCATCAGACATAACATGTCTATCTCTGCTATGTTAAATGTGATGTCAGCAGCCTGAGCCAATAGAAACCACACAGGACAGCATGTTATTTTCACCATTTAAAAGTTTAACATGTATGTGAAAAATATAAATCCTCATTTTCTTGCACTTTAAACAGAAAATGCATCATTTATTAATACTAGTTTTTACAGAACAGATAATGACTGAGTATTACATGCATGTTTAATAAACACTACTTATAATGGTGGTAAAATGATCATTAAATGTTATTACAATAATGCACTCATCAGTTCTAACAGGATGAGTCAGCATATCAAAGTTGACAACTTGACAGGTAAAATGAGCACACTCTGAGCATGTTGAGACGATAGCTGTACAAACATCACCTGGATTACACAATAAGCACTGACAGTGACTCAACTTCCGTGATCTTTTCCTATGACATCTATCACACAGAAAAAATCTGATGAAACCCGTGTATAACACGGATAGATTTTTGTTGTACGTGGTCCACCTGTGTTTATGCGCCGACCATCGGCGTCTCATACGCTTTTCATATGATGAATTGCTCAGGATGATCATTTCAGGGGTTGAACCATCTGCGCATTTCTTTTGCAATGTCCAAAAGTATTGGCACAGATGGATTTTCATATCGTGTGCATAAACTCTATGTGATATTACCGTGATACAATGTAAATTATATGTAAATCTTACATCTATTGCGTGAGTTATCCGTTGTTCATCTGTGATTATCTGTGATTTATTCAGCAGCCCTTGTATTGTAGCACTGACAGTTTGAAGAGCTTGCGTGGAGCATCGGGATCTTGGATGCTCGGACTCTATAGCGGGAGGGGGGGTGGGCGGAGGGGCGGATACAAGGATAATAAGCGTTTTCTGTCAGCCTTTAGCAGCCAAAATCGTACGCTTTTGTGAAAATACGTGGACAATCCACACAGCATTGGTGCTTTTTCAGTGGTTTGTGAGCACACATAGACCAACAAATTTTGTCTCTTTTCCAAATGAAACAGACTAGCACTAGTAGGTTAATATCGAATATGATGTGGAAATGTATAGTAGACTCGGGTCTCTTTACGGAAGTTTTTTATCAAATTCATAACTTTGTCACATTGTTGCCCCATAGTATATACACACTTTTTATACCTATTATTTAGTTCAACTAGTAGAACCAATCACTGTCAACTTCTTCAACCCCAATGGATAGACTGACAACTATCGTAACCACATCAAAAACCAAGCTAAACAAATTAGACTTCAAAACAAACAGCACAAGCCTATTACGTTTCTATAGTCCCTAGCGTTCGTGTCATCTTTGCTTTCACAACTATCATCAAGGTACTAATCGTAGTTTCCATACACGATTATAGTCTTTATTTCAAATCAATAGGATCTAACAATAGGTTACCACATCAAATAATTGATCATCCTCATTGGGCAATTTCACGTCACAACATTCAGCCGATGAAGACTGCACTTGTGAAATGTGAAGACATTAATTCATTTGCAAATTTTTTTTAGATGATGTTAATAGGTTTTTCTAAAATTCCTGACACATATATAATGCTACCTCATGGTCGTCACACACGCTCAGGCTGGTAAGGTCATGGTCTGACCACTTTTTTCAGATTCTTTTTAATTTTCCTTATAGAATCGTTACATTGATAAAAAGAATCCCCAAATGTATTTCATCAATTATGCCCATATTGAAAATTCAAATGTTCTCACCACTATTTCAGTCTGTGTGACGAGCCTGTACCTAGTACCTAGGCCGAGTACCATGTTCAGGTATTCACAGGAACACAAAATGCTGTCAACCAGTGATTGTAATTTTAACAGAAAATGTAGTAAAGATAGAAAATAAACCAAATAAATAGTATGCTGTAAACCCTTAAGTGTATGCAATTTGCGTATATAGTGTAAACTTCCTATGATACAAAAGTCCTATGCTATTAGACATCTTATAGTCACAATCTGACCCACTAAGTAGAACTCGAATGGACTTCAGAAAAATCTGTTATACAGACATTCCCCTTAAAGATAATGCTCAGTTAAAAATATAAGTGATCTGTAAATTCCAGGATCAATAAACGATGTCTCTTCCATTCGAAGTGTAAGGAAAATAATACTAAAATTTTTCACCTTAATTATATATTACACCTGTAAAAATACCATGATGTCTTGTTGGCTAAAACACGGTCACGTAATATTGCATAATTGAATGATTTTTGCCAGACGTACCGTGGATTTCCAACTGTAGACATCACAATTAACATGGCAGAGATACATATGTAGGAGGCTTCTTACGTGGACCGTGCAAGTTACATCTGATCAAAAATCATTCGGGTTACATTTTGCAGCTTCATGTGTTTTAATGATAACCATTACTAGCTGTCTGTTAATGCTGTGGTATTTAAATTGCTCTACATGCTTTAATACGTTTGTTTAAATTAAATGAAAGAATTTTCAGAATGCACATTACACATCATATTGCTTGTCTCTACAAGCATACTTGGTCGGCCAATGAGCATAACCTTTAATACGCATCACGTACAATATTATGAAGACGTATGGAGTTATTCAATATGACAGTCAAAAAATAAAAGGGCTCCACCTGAAATATACCGACTTGACATGTCAATGTAAATATCATTTATTGAAAGAGCCAATTTCCTACAATGAGTATTGTTTGAATCTTAAGTCTAAGATTTGAGCAGTACATAAAAGTTTATTGTATGTATATTTGGGACTAAGTTTAGCTACGTTTACTTTCTCACTGGGTGACAAAATACAGCGAATAAGGTTGTTGGCAAGTCTTTCCATACATGTTGTTGATGCCTTGTCATACTTAAACCACATCAAACATACAACTTACATGCTTCAAATGAAGACATCGGCCAGATATGATGTCAGCACTATAAATATACAATCAAGAACTGGGTCATTATTTGTAAAATATAATTCAGCGTACTAAAAGAAGAAATGAAAAGACAGTGGGGTGGCCACGGACCAGGGAAGAAGTCTGTAATTGTGTAATTTTATCACGAAATCAGAGGGTAAGTACAAGAAATACTACTATGAATGTGATGGATCATGCTCAACACAGGCCATAACCTACAGTTGCAAAGTAAATAATCTGTTGAGTTTTCAGGGGTCTTTTTTTGCTTTTTACATATATCAAAGATTAGATATCATTTACCAGGTTATCAAGCGCATTATGCAGTAAAATTTTACGCAAACTAAAAAGCAAGGCATTTCTAGAGCATTGTAATAGGCAATTTAACCGATTCTCTTCCACTAAATCGTTAATGAATTTAGATCACCAATCAAGTCACTTTAACAATTTTCTGATATTTACATGTTAAAAATGCCTTCACAGGACAAAGCCTCAGAGATTAGATATGATAATATCTTCTCTTACATTGAGTTTAGATCTGCCGTAAGCTGATATGGGACGAATCAACAATTACCAGGAGAATCAATATTATCTACTCTTCTTCTACAGGGGGACACAAATATATACACACGGCGCTCTCGTGCCGAAAAACACACACTATTACGAGATCAAAGAAGTGATGAACCTGTGATAGGGAGAGATTGTAATGCACCTCTTTAAGTCTAAAAGACTACAAAGCTGGCCAATGTACATCTATTTTACTCATGTGAGTAGTATTAGTGAACAACTAACAAGTAAGCAATTATGCTTTAAAGGTTTTTTATATTTGCAGAGCCCAATCAGTTATCAGCAGGAAAAGAACATTACAATGTGATTCTTCATAATATATCAATTTGAACATATGAAATGCAAATATACTTTCAACAATTGGCAAAAAAATGATAATCATCACAATCGATTACAGTAATAGACAGGAGAGTATGTGTTGGCGATCATAATATATTTGCTCCATGTCAATTACACAAGCTGTGCGTCTACATAATATAATCTTACAACTTCATGTTTATATGTTGATAATGTTATGCTTTAAGTAACAAAAGTACATTAGGTTGTATAAATATGCAAAGCTTCAATGACTTTCTTATGTTCAAGGTCGAATCTGAAATGGAACGAATGCTCAAATTAATATGTTTAAGACCAAAGTATTAAGTACTAAAGAAATCATGTTCAACCATTCTGTGAGGGAGTAAACTATCGCATTAAGAAAATCTTAACACATTATGTGTATAGAATAATACAGATCATAAAGAAAACACTTTTGCTAAATTCTGATTGCTTTGCAGACAATGCATAAAATGTATACATACTGATACTTTTAATTATAGTAACACCTCGCATTTGTAACAGTAATGGCTTTGACATTGAAGTTTATTTTACCTTTTTTGAAATAGTTGGCTGTGCTTGGTGAACAATACCATGTTGTTCTTTAGATCATTGTCCTAGCAAACTATAAGACATTCTAATCATACCAATGCCTAACATCAATATTTATTTGTAAAGAAGTTAATATATAAAATGCTAGTTAGGAATCCAAATGTACGCAATATGGTTTACACATGGAAACCATACAATATTTGTTGAGACATTCTAAGGCATTTGATACAAGGATCAAAGGCAGGAAAAAAACTAGCCACCATTGGATGGACAAAGAGACAATCTTTAGCGAATCCATAAAATAGAATTGTAAACATTTCAAACTTATATATTAGTGTGCACAGAAGGAAAAATGAATAGGGACATCAATTAATATAATGTGTGGAATTCATTGCCGATTTTCAAGTTTTACTGAGGCTATTGAAAACTATCAAGTTCAAATTGAAGAGTAAATCGTTACATACTAGCAGGATACTAATGAAAAAATAAAGAATAATATTGACATATTTTCAATCAGGATGTTTAAACTTTTACATGTAAGACCTAGCTTAAATCTCATTTCATACATTGTAAATATGCAATTGATGCACAACACTTTATAAGAACTGTTGAAAAATTGTGACAATGGATCTTTGACTCAAGTTGACCAACATTTCATGTACAAGACCAAGGTCAGAGTGGGGATAGCCAATTGTTTCTATTTGAATGGATAACCAATAGAGAAATGAAAATGAAATACGTTTCTACAACAATCAACGAAATCATAAGACAGGGCAAAGATTTGGTGAAGAACAGAAAACAAACAACAAAATGATACTAAATCAAATGTACAAGTCTGTATGCATTCAATTCGATTGATAATTGCTGAAATGCACATAGCTAAATTGCTTGAAATTGAATAGACCATGAGATCAAAGGTTTGAGAGAGGATACACCACCCAGACAACAATAAGAAGATTGTGTTTTCAATGTGCTGTGTAAAAGAACCAGCTTTATATGAGGCTTAAGTAGACAGCCGTTTTACGCTACAGACAATTTTACTGTTTACGTTGAAACTTGATATGTTAATGTTACATGACCTAGATTTACGCTAATACATGTATAAGATGATCAAAGGCGTTTTTGAGTCTAACAACATTGGAATAGTTTGATGGGAGGTTTCATGGGAAACTTTGACAAGTACAGTGTTAATCTCTAAGGAACCCTTACCAATCTTCTGTTTACCTAAATTATAGAATTCACTACCAATAGTAGTCTGGCAAGATTACATATGAATCTTGATTACTGAGGTTGACCTTATATTAAAGCCCTATAATTTCAAAATCTATGAATTTGGTAATGAATTCGATAATTGTTCCTTCTATTCAAGACATAAACGGATGCAATTGTGTGTTAATGTCAATTTCTTTATTTTTTCTTACTAAGATAGAGACATATTAAGCCTGAATGTTGCAGGCATCAAGAGGCACACAAAGAAAGGTGACCACATCCATGGTGATGTGAAGTTGACAATCTGATCACGATTTATCACAATCAAATTAGCTTTATCTCCATGTGGCTCTGACAGGTAGTGTACAAAGTACCAAGCTTGTTCCGAATCTTCAAACGCAACAGACAAGAAACTTAGGGAGAAGATTGAAAGAAGCACAACCACAATCAGACAGGTGCTTCAGAACAAAAGCTTGTGGTCAGGCAATTACAAGCTGCCTAAATGCTCTTATTAGGCCCATTATGTGTGGGTAATAACCTACAAAGCACATTTTCCAAAACAAATTAGCTGCTTTATGAAAAGATACATCCTATTATGATGTAATTTATTAAGCATTGCTAAATGCTATGGGCGGCTGTCAGGTCCGCCCAAATAAGGAGACGTGTCAATGCTGCATCTGTGTGACATAAAATTAGCTATGGTAACATACAATATTTATATTGGGAAGAGGGAAAGCATCAAAGCTGCATTTTCAATTGGTTTCTTCACTTTGAACATCCATCTAAACCGACCACAAAACATTTTTTTAAACCCACTTTCCTTCAAATAATCACTCATCTTGTATGTAGGAGTAGACTTAGATTTGTGATTCAGCAATGAAGATGAATGCATACTTATGTGTGGGGCTTTGTCATCAACATTACATATTGACTATTAATTGGCGTGATTTATTGGATCCCTGCAGCGGTACTGTTGTTTGCTTGACGTGTGCCGTAGACTGACCCATACCACGTCTTTTATCTGTTTTCTTTTGAGGTTGCTTTGATAGTACATGAAGGTGTATCATCTATAGCTGTCTATCAAACATCTGTCTCATTCATAATGAGCTAATCAAAAAGGGGCATGCTAAAAGTGATACAGGAAACAATTTGTGTGACAAATTGAAACTGTTGTTTTGAGACCTATTGCATAGACCTTTTTCACCAAGGCTCTTGTGATGTCCTGCCAACCAGTAACATGTTCAGGCATAATACCTGCATATATGTCATCTGTACCATGACTTTTCATAGTGACACTGTCCTATTGATAGGAAGAATGACAGAAAATGACAATAAATTTTGCATAATCAAAGTTAGCACTTTTAAGAATTTATTTGAATGGACACATTTATGACAGGCTGATTATACAGTTCATTGGGCACATGCATCGTAGAAAATGTAGAGGGCAGGAATCAACTGAGATTGCTGAATGGCTATTCTTTCTTTTCTCCCTATATTGTTTACTTAAATAAGTAACAGAGTAAAAGTAAAAAAAAAAAAGTAACTGAGTAAATTGTAGCAGTTGATTTATTCAATTGTACACAAAAATGCAGTGGACAAATAAACCTTCGGATATAGGGTAACTTAACCAGCAAGCGGCCCTCTCAGATTTCGGCCCCTGTAGTGAAAAATACAATTGTTTTCCATTCAAATAACGTGGATATTTACAGTAAATTGAATTATAATCTGTAAACAACAGTTATTCACAACGATCATAACATATTTTCATAAAGACCCTTCTTTAAGTTCACAACACAACAATTACATAGATTCTGTAAGATCCGTGTCATGTAGAGCTAAAGATGCCTTCCAGATTTTGGCCCCTATAGGCTTTAGTTTAGTTTAAATAAAATTTTATTTGACTTTTGGTTGTACGTACACACAAACAAAATTAGAAGATCACAGCCAAAACGGTTTGGGCATTGTCCTAAATAGGATATCGTAAGTCCTCACCTGTTAATGATGTTACAATAATTAATGGCATAAGAGATAAATGAACGTACATGAGAGTCGTAATCAGATAAACACAGTTGTTTTACACCTGGAATAAGCCAAATAGTATGCACTTAGCAAAAACTTGAAATAAATTACAATAACAAAATTTCTAAATTAATGGCCTATCTATATTATGACATTCCTACAATCTACTAAAATCTATATAATTTCTAAATATTTTGTTCTGGGTGAATGTGCAAAGCGAAGAATTATGAGTTGTTAATGTTTGATACTGAGAATTGGAAGACTTTATTTAAGGAAATTTAAAAATTTGTGTTTTTTATGAATATTTATGTAGAAGGGCTGACTATTGAAAGATGGGAGGCCAAAATCTGAAATCAAGGTTAAAATTGTTTTTGTCAATAAGTCATGTATGTGATTACCTTTACTCTTGGTTTTACTGTTCTCTTCATACACGTATGAGGATACTACCATGTATATTATATTTGTATTTAGCTTTTATGACCTAATTTCAGTTTTTGACCCTTAAGGGGCCGAAAACTAGTTATGTTACCCTAATAGTACATTGTAGTAGCAGAACCAATAGTTAGACATCATCCTGTCAATCAATGATTTTCACTTTTTACTTTATTTGGAAAAGGCCTTATGATGGTTCTAAGCAAGATGATCAAGAGTTCAGATTGTATGAATTTTTCACATACATATCTTTTCTATGTTTGACATACATTTGAAAATGAGGCTGTTTACCCAAAATGGTTTGAACATGTAATGCACTCCACAAACAATGCGAAAGCAAATGACAGGTTAGTGTTCATTTTAGTAGTTATGTAGTAATAAAACTCGTTCTGCATTTAACATTGTAGCCACATGACACTCTTGTTACCAGAAAAATAAGTACAGTTCAGGTAGTTGAAACACAATGTGAATAACCCTGGACTGTATAAGCACCAGTGCTGAATTATTCTTTAAAGCAGGGATAAATCTAATTTGTGCATTTGTGTTATTTTTAGACTACCGTGCCATTTGGGACAATAGATTTTATTCATTTTATTTATTTACTTTGCCATATTTACAAATGAAATTTACGATATGAAATACAGACAATTAAACAATAATTTTTTAAAAACATTAGAATATTTATTGTGTTACTTATTGCGCATGTCAGCAGTAGACATACTTGTCTCTTAAATATTTCTATCTTCAATATATTGAATTTTGCTACATTGCCTAAAAGTATACATGTATGTGTGAACAGTAATTTTTGAAGGCAATGTCACAAAGTCGTAGGATGCTTGCCACGCCATGGCATACTTTTTTCTTAGCAACTGTGCCAAAATGGCACATGCTGTATTCTACCCATATTTATTCCTGCAAAGTTGAGATAGTAGAAAGAGAGTTTAGGGCACATATGATCTGGCGCAATATAATAGCACGTTTAAGATCTTGTCAAAGAAAAGCATAAATCATTTGCATCAAAAATTATTGTTCTAGTATGTTAGCAGTCATAGACTTCCTGTGCAAAGACATTGTGATATTAGAGCCATTAGTATTTACATTTTCTTATAAATACTAGATGACCAGCTCACTTAGTTCTTCATACATACAGGGTATGTACATAATGGTCTATACAACGTTCTCTATGTCTGTTGTAAACTTTTCATATAAACATAATGGACATAATTCTAATAAGTGTAGGTGCCTTCCAGAGACTTCTACAGAAGTATGACCTTTTAAATTGGTATATAACAGGATAATAGAACCTTATGATAATATGACAGATTGCTGTCTTCAATTGTGGTTTTAACTATTGAAACAAAACATCTGGTCTCCATTTACTGTTCTTGGCCCAAACCTAAGATTATTATTCTCCTTATGAAAATACAACAGCTTTGGTGACAGCTGTGGTTTTCCTTGCACAAAAACTAAATGTGTGGTCCACTATGAACAGGGTTAAGTTGGTTTAGAAAAGGACCAAAAAGAAAACTATTTACCTTCATGTAGAATGTTTTATCTGTTATGATAATAATTGACGTGTGGCAAAGCTTGTGCTATGATTGTGGTATCTGATGTCTAAATATCTGCTTTCAAAATACAAGTTTTTCATTACTTTACACAATGAAGCTTTACAATGCTCTTCCACGAACTTTCAGATAAAATGGCATAGATCATTTAAAAAAAACAAGATTCAGAAATAAAAATATTAAAGAAACAAATGGCACCCAAGATGGCCTCTAATTTTGACTGAAATAACAATTTTCAATATATATGATGGTAAACAAAAATCTTTTTAAAATGGTGCGCACGTTGATAAGTATGACTGTAACGATCACATTCTTTTAAATTGTTATTTGAAAAAAATATATATTATATTGTTGAAATATGAAATGCAGATCATTGATCATGATCTGAACATTTGGAACTAGAACACAAGATAATGAACATGTTACACTCAATGCACACTAAATACAACAGCAATTTTATCATTTTATACCAAATGACAATCAAATTTGAATTTCATCTACTAGTCATTGGATTTAAACACAACAGCTACTTAAATATTCAACTGATTCACACAAGGATAATGCACACCAAATTATATTGGTATTTTTTTTTTTTTTTTTTTTTAGAAATTTTTATTCAAATAAATGGATATCAAATGAGAAAAAAATGAGTAAATGAACAGTAATTTTCAGTCCAAAACATAACATAGATACAAGAGACTCATAAGTTATGCTGTAACTTTTGCAGGATCAGAACATGAAAATTTTCAGAAAATAAAAATTAAATAATAATTAGTCTTTATTTTATTGCTAATTTCAAAATAAAATAATATTGATTGTTGAAGAGCACTTTAGGCCTATAGGACCCACATTTGTCAATAAAATTTTAGAATTTTCACGTATCCAACTATTTGAGTATCTTTCTTAGTATTCATCTTAACAACAAAGGCCAAGTCTCGTCACATTGGTTACTTGCACATGGTAATTTGCACAAACACCAAAAAGAGCTATCTGTCAGGACTTTTTTTTTTTAGTCTGGGCATTAGAAATTGTTAATGAAGCAAGCTCACATGTTGGGAATACACATGCTTTCTAGCAGCAATAATAAAGACTGTATAAATAAAATATGGATATAATATAACATATAACTTGGTGTAACACTCAGGCAACACCAACTCAGCTGGTTCGTATTTCACCAATCATAGCTTGAAATATAACCAGTCTAGGACATACATACAGAATAAACTGTTTCATGACACAGAAATCTTTTAGGCTATTTCATTTCTAGTGATAAAACATTCATTGTCGATTTGAACCAATCAGAATAGAATTAAGTAAAATGGAACTCATGATAAATTGAAGCCACTTAAGGAAGCATTTGGTATTTTTATATAAAATGAGCACTCACTGAATTACTAAACCATGTTCAACTTTACAATTATTGCTTGATCAATGTTCTCAGTTGAATATACAAATCTCAATCTATTTGCAGAGAGATTCCAACGCCACTATTCAACAACAAATATTGCATGGCACGGGTCTACAAAATCCACACTGTCCTGACACGCCCACCCTACACCTGACGACAGCCATCTCTGGCCTAAAACCACCCCTGTCCTGATAACGCCCACCCACGTCCTGACAGCACCCACCCCAACAGTCCTGACAGCACAATCTCCAATCATAACAACTACCCTATACCCACAATTTGATAGCACCCACATCTGTCCTGACACTACCTATCTCCCATCCTGATACAATACCATCTTCCTGCTAATTTATGAATAGTCCCTACGGCCTACTTAGGTAAGACTTATTATGATGCTGGCTTATTCTGAAAAGAGCCGCCTGAGTTTAGTAAGATGGCCGCCATGGTGGGAAATTTTTGCCATATTTTTGGCAGCAGTATCTAAACCATTGAAGTTTTATGAACAGAAACATAAATGTGCACTGCTCTTACCTAGTGCCATTACAATAGCCGGTTGTCAGATGGCTTCTAGCTAGTCATGTTCGGGAGATGTTTCCAGAACAATATGCCAAAGTTAATGTATTAATATAGATTATAGCCAAAAAGCCAGTATTAGATTTCTGTAACATCAAACTACTAGTTCATCATATAGTCCATTTGGTTGTTGCCTGTTTAGGGACTTCACTCTTGACTTACCCTTATAATCAAGGCTTCTGAAGAAGGTTGCATCTCCGATCTTGGCTACAGACACAAAACAACACAACTAGAGCTACATCAACATTTTACAACAGTCTAAATACTATGTTTCTCTGATAAAATAATATAAAAAATTACATTCTACTAGTTCCACAACTTGTATCTATTCAAGCACATGCTAACACTATCTAAAGAAACTATGTTTCTTTTGAATTATTGTGACTGATGAAATTACCAAACTCTATTGTCATGCATAAGCTTACAATTGATTAAATTATCTAACATTACAAGTACTTCTTTATTATATATTTTCTAGCATAATTTTGGTAACAAAGTAAAATAAATTTGTTTGTGAGAGCTCTATTAGATCCAGATGCATACAATGTGCTAAGTATTACTACTGTAAGTGAAAATCACAGTGTTAATCTGTGGATGTGAAAGTATCATGATTAAAGGTGCAGGTTATAGGGATTTGAATATCTGCAAGTCACATATCACCACCCATATATCATGTAATGTACGGACTATTAAACAACAGTCTTCACATATGCTTGATAAAATCATAATTCTGCACAGATAAGAATGCGGAAGGGATTTTCATTTGAAAAAGCAACATGTTGATGTATGTAGATGTTTTGTGGTTTTGTGGGTAAATAAAATTTCTTCATAAGGGCACCTTCCATGCACACAATGTACTCACGCTCTATCTTTTCACCCAAGATATAATATCTGCCTACCAAATACAACAATATGAATTTCTACAATACTTAATCAATAAGGTAATTATATCAGTATCACAGATATTCTTCATACATTTAAAATGGGAAATTACTGCTATTAAGACCTTCTGAAAACTTTCCAAAAATACAAAAATGAAATGAATTATTCAAATATATAAAAATTCCTGAAGAGGAATAAAAAACATTTTAAAGCAGTTTGTTATATATATATGATAATTTCAAAATATATGTAAGCACACAGAACTGACAAGAGGACTAAATATGCTAATTACAGAACCGCACAATTATAAACTAACAATGTACAACACAAACGTAAACATCATTATTTATAATACACACAGATTTAGAATAACACTCCTATCCAGACAAACAGCCACTCATCAAGCTCTTCATTTCATCCAACAGTTTTCTATTGTATAAACGCCTCACACTGTAAAGTTGGCTAGTAGTGAGACAGCAATGTGGATCCAACAGATCCACACCTACCCTACCCAGTGAAGCGTACTTCACTATCTAGCAACAAAACTTGTCTAACCTTAACTTCATGATAAAGAGTAATAGTCATGTAACCATGTTACACCTCCAGCCTACCACCTCTAAGTCTTATAAACCCTAATTACTCTTATTGCACCCCATTACAACCCATACCCCTCGGTACCCACCTTTGTCATTGAGTCCCCTGAAGAACGAGCTGGTTCCTTTGCGCTGTTGTGGGGTGTAGTACAGGTACTTGTCCACCTCCTGCTGGTTCAGCCTTCGACGCCCAGTTCGAGCTGCAACAATAACACATTAATGATTCCACATATTGAGGCTTACATGTATGTTACATTATATCACAACATGACCCTTATCAATGGTGTGGCATTGGAAGTCTGATGTAGGATGATGCCCCACTGGATGGCCATTGTCTTACTTGTAGGTTTCGCCCACTACACAGTTGGCCAGCTTTTATTAATATGTTAGAGGCCACGAGTTAATAGGGAAAGTACTGTGAGTTAACCAGTTGAGTATTGTATGCTTACGCGTACTTCACATTTTTTGACACTTTTGCGTAAGTATTTTGTACGCTAAAGCGTAACGACTTGGATATTACATCAACCTTCACTTCTAGTTACATAACTTTTTCAAATATCAATATATTTTGAAAATAAAAAGTTCATTGCATAGAAGAATCATTTGTTGCTATTTATGTTAATATTCATGCCAGTGGAACATTATGTGACCGAAAATCGTAAAAAATTACCATAATAATAACAATTAGTCAAAAAGCGATTCCTAATTGACAGTTATTAAGCACTGTACATGTACCTTATCTACTGGTACAACTTTGCTAACAACAGAAACAAAAAGGTTTCTATTTTAATAACTGCAATAAATGTGTCTTTAGCAAATACGTCAACACCCCAAACACATCACCGTTATCAAATGCTCACAATGTGGAGAAAAAACATCTGTAAAGCTCATATATAATGGCAAACTGGTTGTGACTGTATTCTACACTGGTGCATATTAGAACTGCTAGTTCAGCAGTAAAAACTCCTGAATCTAACAGCGCGATAAAATGTATGAATGAAGCTGATGGTTTAATCCATCACATATTAAACCCAGGTTTATTTGATAATACGCAGAAATTCCAAAGTATATATCATACTTCATGAAGAACTTCTGATGCCACGTGTGTAAGCCTAGAGAATGCAAATTAACACAATTGACATTTGTTTTTGTTTTTTTCATTTGAAAATGGTTGATTGAGTTTTTTTTTTAGAAGAATGACCTAGACCATAGGTACTGATGTCACATTCCTAATCGTACTGCATCACTAGACCTCTTGGTGTCAAGAGGCAGCACATTCTTGCTAGATACCTCTGGTCTTGGTTCAGGGGTGAGACCGTGCATTTGAACAATAGATAAAACTCAATGACTGAAAAACTAGTTTACTTAAATGAGGTAATTGGGAGCTCCCGACTTTCCCACTGTTTATATAATGAGATACATGTTTGTCTACATGCAGTTAATAAGCTTAAATAAGAATGAACTTGGATCCCCAGGGTTAGGCAATTATACATATAAAGCTGTTTGTTGTCTTTCCACTTGTTACTAAAGGATGACCTAGGTCATTCATTATTTTATTTGTATCATACCATTATTATAAAACGATTATATAATGAATTGTGACACATGGAAACATGATACATTTAACATGAAGGCAGTGCCATTCGTTCTCTGTAAAATGTATCTCAAACACAACAATGGATTAGAAAAAGCACTACACATATTTGCATACCAGAGTTCACAGTAAGCATGATACAGCTACATCATGCCCGTCACACCAGGTGACAGAGTATATAGCCTCATGTCACCACACCCAGTTGAGGCTAGGCAGTAAGCAAGGCATGTCTGACTGCAACTTAGACTGTCTAGCGCGCAGCCCAGAATGTTGAGCATGGCATTCTATGGGGCAATAAGGGGTGATAATGCACAATGCCTCGCCTGTTATCACCTGATTACACTTGCAGGCCAGACAGGTGGAGGTCCGACATCACAATAAAGATGCACTACATCATTCCAGGTCTCACCATACAATAAAGTTGTGCTACATGGCTCCTACTGCAAGATACAGGATAGGGAGGCATGAATGTCAAGCAGGAGAAATATGCCTTAGCACCCATAACACTTCACTATATTGTATTTTATTAGAGCAAATGTCAAGCCTGCTGTGTAATTCATAATATAATTGGGTCTTGCTGTAGTACATGGGTATATATAGGATAGTTTGCACTGGAACGTGATAGAAAATGTCCTCTATTGTGCTTAATAGACCAACTCTTATGATGAGTCATACCTAAAGAGATGATTGACATGAGGGGAAATGTGATTGACAGCTTGGAAACTGATTGACAGGCAATAGAAATTACTGTATGACTGACAGATAGGGAAAGCTAGAATAAGTATTTGACTGATAAATTAGGTCATGAATTATTTGATTCGGTTCCAAGATATCAATGTTAAATGCAAATTTGAAGCCATTCCATGCATGAAGAGCATAATTACAGATTAATTAACCTGTTCATCTTGGCCAGACATGAGAAAGTGTGCTTCATATGAGGCATCATAATTGACCAGTAAATGGGTACCATAAGTGATTGACAGGGATCAAGATAATTGACAGCCTTACGCTAATCAATGTGTTTTAGGTAGAGCTTTGCTGTCAGTGACTATATTCATAGCTTTGAAAAAGAAGCACAAGGATTGGTTATCAAAAGCATCAACATTATGATATAAATATTCCAGATTGCACACTGCCAATCATCACAGTATTTACAGGAGCTCTTATGAAATAATGGGTCAGCTATCTGTACTGTTTCATTCTAATCTTACATTGTTTCAGACTGCTGCATCATTATCTGGCATATTCAGTCACATACATGTAGTTCTGAAAGGAAAAATTGAAGTTGCAATTGCTAGTCAAATCAAGAAATGTCTGGGTTTAAATATGGTTTTCAAAGCCATACTGTTATCAATTAATAGCATGGATCAACTGGCCAGTCTAACAGATGATCAGCACTTGACAACTGGAGTGTGCATCCTGGACCCTGGACATGTCCAGCTGGGAATCTATAATTACAATCACAGGTTCTCAGCAGGGGCATGTGGTCAGCTGACACTAAGAGTCACCAGGTGGTCAGACAGACCTTGAGTCTCATGGTCACACCCTCATCCCGGTTACAAGGTAAACAACTTGCATCTAGAGGAGCTGGAGATGTTCTAATTAATTTCATTTCACTTGAACACACTTCTTGATGACATACAATCATGCCTTGGGAAGCAAGCAGGATTACAAAAGCAGTAAAAATGCACAACTAGATCAAAAGTGTTCAGAGAGCACAGCGTCGCTAGAGCAACATTGACCCATGGGCAATAAAGATGTTCGCTTCGCAATAAAAGCAGAAAAAAGTCTTGCATGTATTTGATGCATGACTCATCCTACATCTATGTTCTTGGCATTGGACTGCAGGCGCTTTCTAAACATGGCTAAAGTAAATATCTATTGCCCATTAGTCGACATTAATATGGTAATGCTGTGCTCTCTGAGCACTTTAATTCCAATATAACCACTATACCAATTCGATGGTCATGTTTCGAACATGTATTGAAACTAAAGTGGAAAAATAGAAAGAAAAAAAAATAAAGTGGCCCTTTGAAAGGTAAACTCTAATTGGCAAAGTGCCAAAATTGAATACAGTTAATGTTCAGTAGGCATGTAAAAACATTCTCAAAAGCATCAACAAAACTATTGCAGAAAATGTTGAAAATAGACTCAAAATGGCACTATGGAATGCACACTTTAATTGGCAGAGTGCCCCAAATCGAATCACATGGTGTCAAATCATATCGAATAGTTGTGTAAAGTTTGAACGAAATAGGGCGAAGCGTAAAAGCTCTAGCTTGTCCGGAGACAAACATATATACATAGATACATACATAGTTACAAACGAACGAAACACAAGGCTTTCGCTTCAGCTGCTGAAGCGACGCAATAAAGCATTGAAAGTTGTATTTATAACTCCAGTAATGCACAAATCACAAATGCAACTTTTTTATGCATATGACTATGTGTTAAGTCTATGCGCCCAACATTTCATGGGTCTTTCTATGTTGAAATAATTCCAGGATAGACTTCCCCATATATAGCATGATTTTTTTTTCTTAAGGAGTTTCCCCGCACCAACTGAAATTTTCCCTACTAATAATTTGCATAGGCATTTGCAAATAACTTGGTGTTAATTCCTTTAACGGTAAAACAGTAAATGTTGAGAAATGTCTGTTTGGATCATTGAATTGTTTCATCAATGAAATACTGAATGGTCCCGCCCAAAATAAATCAATGAGTTTGAGATGCTAAGGCTGATTTTGTGTCACACATGACTGAGTATCTGGGTCACCCCTGGATAATGACACGCTTCAGTGGTAATGCCCAGCTGTGTCCATGACAGTACTTAGATGCAGGTCAAATGAGCCATGTTTACCAATGTCACCCCTAACCAAAGTACTCTTGGATCCCAGCGAATATTGGCACTTTGAATTTGTTTTAATGGAATGTCTAATAAGCATAAAGCTAATCAGCATCAATTTAAGGTGCATGATAAATAACAGAGACTAGAGGGTGCAAATGATTACATGAGAAAAAGGCAAACTGAAATACTCTATACAGGTAAAGTGAGAGCTAGTGATATGAAGACAAAAAGAATACCTGAACATCTCAATTGTTCTACTCTTGTACATTCTTTATAATCAGTCTGATACTAACATTTGTCTTTAAAAAAAACCTGAAGGAGTAATCTAGTACACGTTCTAGGAAAAGACCAAAACAAATATTGAACATTATCATATCAAACTTTGTAACCATGTAATCTAACATCACAACCATATGACAATAACCAAACTTAAACAACATTAGAGTGAAAGCATGCAGAAAAAGGACACCACTATGATTCAACAGCCCCCTGCAATTTGACACCATGTGTACACAATGTGTTGACTTGATACTGCGTACAAATGCTCTATGTGTACACATCTTAATTCCATAATGACCTAGGTGGTCTGGCGTCTATGCTGCCCCCTGCTATACTTCTGCAGAACGACTGCAGGTGAAGCCTTTGATGTTGGCTGAAGGTCTCAACCTCCCTCTCAGGTTATTATGAAGCCTGCAGAGCTAACCTCCCTGCTAATCCCGCACCCTGGATGAGTAGGGCTGAGTGATACGCCTCCCTGGGTCGTTCTAAGAACATGCAGCCGTCTGCCTGGGCGATCAAACATGGATCTAGCTGGGTAGCTGGCGACACTTGGATTATCACCTGCCTAGCGGGGCGGGCAAACAAAACAGGCGGTTATGTTGGCACTAACACATGAAATAATACTCATTCCTCATACTCAGCACTTATTCTACACAGCTTCAGAGGTTATGTACACGTATATATTGAGAGCCGAAATTCTGTTGTATTCTTCATTATGTACACAAGTTCAATATAATGATCTATTGGCTTATACATGTATGTACATTAGTGTTTCATATGAGTAACTTACAAGCAGTTAAAACTGGTCACAAATCAAAAGTTCCACATGTAGATGTATTTTACTTTGTTCACATGGGTACATGTACATTGAGTTTCAATCCATCTTACAGAGGTGTGCACTGGACTGCAATTATACTAACTCAACATAAATGCTTTGCAATATTTCAGAACACCAGATTTATAAAACAATAGTATAGAACAAACAAATCATAAAGGACTGTGCAGCACCCAAGAGTCAATGAGTCAATCAAATTACCTTGGGTGTCCACTAGACAAGGTCATAATGGTCTTATCAGGACCACCTAATTGGTTATTTCTAGATGGACAGGACACAGATTAGCTGGAAGCATGCTTGACTATCTGCTCATTAACATATGAATGACTAAACTGACTAGTAAAATGTATTCACATCTCCATCTAACAGATTATCAAAAAGACTGATTATTTGGAATCCTGCACAGAAATCACAATCATCAGCAATCGAATTGTTGAGATATTGATATATAATTCACTGACTCTGTTAAGTTGTATAATTAGTTTATATTACAATGTTTATTGATATTCATTGCTTATCCACCTAGATAGATGTACTGTAGATTCTGTTTTGTATCATATCTCTCTAGCACCAAGTCACATTTGATTTGAATCTCATTTAAAGAAAATGAAATGTATAATGATGGGATTTAAAATGCAAACTATTTACTACAATTTCTGTGATAATGCATCATTTCCATGTGAGTGGGTTCTGTGGAGAAAGTGCTAACACACACCTTCATCATTCAAAATCACAAAACATTGTGTGTAATCAGAAAACAACGCTCACCATTTTATGGGTGAAAACATGTCCAAAGATAAGATGCATTTGTCTGAATATACACGGTACAGTAGTAAACATAAGATGTCATACTGTAACTCTAAAAAAATTCGTGTGCAATTTAATTTCGCTAATTTCACGTATTTGGGAGGATTCGCGAAATAAAAAAGCTTTGAAAATTGAAAGACAGTACTTTCCCCTGACTACACCAACATGGGCTATAATGGAGGTATCGTGCGTTGTTGGCGTCATTCGTCTTTTGTACGTGGAAAATAATATTACCTTTGGTTTCAAAATAAAGTCCATCGTAATTTCAAACTAATCATTGCATTATTCTAGAAGTGTTAGGCCTAAACAAGAACATAGTTGAACTTTTAACAGTCAATCAAAATTGTTTAGTCTTGTAGCATGGTTACCTAACTAGCACATGTCTGCCATTGATTATCAACTTATCCAAGTCTGTCAGTAGTCACAAGGGTATACTTTGATTGGTCTAATGTGTCCCAGATAAAGTTAAACAACAAAGATGCAGTCATTATAGTGGCACTGGTTTGATCACATGATCACAATGATAGCAATTTATCACATTATGCTAATAAATAAATTAATTAATTAATAAATTAGATCACATATTAAAACACAGTACTACATCACAAAATCACTTATTTCTTTATCCTGCATCTTCTTAAAAATCTTCTTAATAAATCCTCTCAATAAATTTCCAATTTTGGAAAAAAAAGTGAGTCACATGTTGATACTTTTGATCATTACTATATCACGAAAAACCCCAGCTCGACCTAGAAATAATATTAAAAAAAGTAAAATAAAAAAAAAGAATCTAAACATAATCTAATAATATGATTATGCAGACATAATGATGGATTAGTGACAGGTTACCAAGGTGATTAGCAGGCCAGTCACTTTTCCACCATCCTCTACCTCAAATGCCGTATGAGTAGTGAACTTGTACAGAAACCACATGACAAAGACTGAATAAGCATGTGGTTTAGAGGTCAAGGTTGATACAGCAGGTGGCTAATTGGGCGCCTTGGATGACCAACAATTACTCAACGTTACACAGTGATGGTCACCACTTGAGGACGATAATTACACCATATTACAAGCAGCTGGACCTCATGATCAGGACTATTTACATGTAGGAGATGTGGATCCACCTTCCAACACAGCACGATCACTGGTTTCTGTTCTGTAAATGTCTTGAATGATTTACAATCTATGAGTACTATTTTGAAACAAAGCCCGAGGGTTCAGGTTTTAGGATGTGTAAGTTTGTAAATTCTGTTTTAAATTGTCGAAGACTTGACATAATTAGCACTAAGTATTTGGTACAAAAAGCAAGAGATAGTATTAGAGTATATTAATTGTCATATAATGACTGGTATGTTAGACTTAGTTTGATTGTCATACACTGGCATACCTCAAAGTTATGTCATAATGATATTCAAGTATACTTTACAAAGTTTCAGTAACAATACTGATTGAAGAATAAATTAGAAATGCTGCATAAATCAAACCTCGATATGTGCATTTGATTGCCTAACTCATACACCCATGAAATGCGAACATTAGCACCAAGTAGACTTTCGCTGTTCCTGTAATATTGATCTGTGATTGTGCATTCAATACTAGAAAGAATGTTGAGAATCGACCATAAATGGCCCTTTGGAAAGCACACTTTCATTGGCAAAGTGCCCAAAATTGAATAATATTGGTGTCACTTCATACCTCATAGTTGTCTTAAGTTTGAACGAAATTGGTTCATCGGTAAACGCTCTGGCTTGTCCAGAGACAAACATACATACATACATCCATAGTTCCAACTGAACGAAACACAAGGCTTTGCTTCACCAGCTGAAGCAACACAATGATCATTTACTGTCAGGCCAAAAAGCCATTGAGAGTTTCCCTTTACTTAGTAAAAAAGTTCTGGGCATGCCTAGAAAAAAACTTGTAACAATGCGCACAATAATGGCTTTGTAAACCAAAATTTCTATATATTTCTTCTTAGATAATGAAAATATCTTCCAAAAAGGTATGCAGATTTTTTGTGATTAAACTCAGGTTACACCAACAGCCAATTTTTTGTTACAGCTAAAGATGACCCTGAATGTGCAGAATTATTTATATGAAAACTGTCCATAAATTACTGAGAAAGAGGCAACAATGTTACAGCCCACATGGATTCAATGTATATGATGATTATGTGACCATTAAGGAACAATATCATCTAAAGTAATAGCTCTGTAATGGACTTTTAGGACGTCAAAATCATAAACCTGACAAATTTTATGCCAATTTTACTGACTCTTTAACTTGTTGAACATAACATTTTGTATGAATGATTACCGAGTGTAGGGCATAGTGGTGATGATTTTTGGACAGTAAAATTTCAAAAGCACGTGTAACTGTTATCTTAAATCACAATTAACCATTGAATACTTTGAAATGAATTTACTTGTTTTCACTTTGTGACTTTCATTTCATGCTCCTTAAGACATATATGTCATATATGTCATATAAGACATATATGTTCTCATTGTTCTGCTAAAAAGCATTTGATCACCAATACGACACTAAAGAGAATACAAAAAAACACAGTGAAATAGATGTGCAAATCTCCAACTTGAATAAGAAAATAAGTATAAGAAAACTGTCAATGCTTCCAGCTTTTTAAACGTTTTACATTAGAGTCAAAACAAAATGTGCTAGTTGAGATGAGGCCAGATTTGAACCATCCATCATGCGTGTATCAGACCGTGCTGCTGGGGTCTACTCCTCAGCCAACAATCTCCAGGCCCCAAGCTGCTCGCAAATATGACAGCTCACTTCAAAGCACTGTTCCCATGGACAGCAAAACCTTCAACATAGACCACGTTTGCATGATGACAACTTGAATACTGCTTGTACACAATTACGCTCATTACCATTTAAGTCCCACTACTTCAATGACAGGATACTCTCAACCAGCAGCTTTTGATATGACCACCTGTGCGATAGGACCATTTCTTCACCGTGAAACGTGTTGGTAGGAATACCCATCTCTATAATGGAACACCTTCATTACCTCTGAAGTTGGACCATTTCTTTACCATCAAATTATCTGGTCTGATCATCTACAGAGCTGTAAATACTAATACGAGGACCTCTTTATAACGATGTTCATACATTTTTTTTTAATGTTCATACAAAACTAACTAAGATCTGAAACACCAATTAATAATAATTTCTTTATTGGACGTGTTCTTTACAATATAGCATTCTCATGTAACAGACTTTGTTGTAAGACAACTTCTTTTCCACTATGCATGGTACTACCACCTCTGTACCATAAAAATTTCAGATAGACCTTTCTTTACAAAAATCTCCTTGTCGTAATACAAAACCTATAAAAAATAAGTTTTCTCAACAACCAGTCGCCCCGCAGTAAGAATCCAAGCGGCCTCTCAAAACACAACAGATACAACTTGTGCTCGGATCATACAATCAAAAACCCATGTTGAAGATTTCATTTGGCGATTGAGAGATCACACAAGCGATCTATCACAGCCTATCAGACCTCGGCCCGATTACATAAGCATGACTTTCACGGTGATGACCCTGAGTTGAGCAACCCCACACGTGTCAGACTTTGGCATTTTGGCATCGCAGCTCGGAAAACTGCTTGGGATGATGGTATCATTCTGGTCTCACAACCTTGGGGTCGTGAGTTCGAGTCCCGTCAGGGCCACTTGATATAGTAAAAATGGAAGATGTCTCTTCAGCTATGTCAATACAGTGGCAGGAGCTTGCTTGACAGAAAAGTGAGAATAGAATTGAATTCACAAGCAAGACTTGGGAAAAAAACATATACAAATATTCATATGTAAAACAATGGCTATGAGAAATGCAACATGAAAAATTCTAACCCAACATGGAGTATGGGAAATACTGCATCAATATTAAGTAAATTCAGAAAATTCGGCAACTTAATTGCCATGGATACGCTATGTTATTGTCATCGCATATATACATGATGCTGGACCTGCTGAAGTTTTTCATCTCAAGGTACAAAATGCGTCGTTTTTGGCAGACAGTTAAAAAAACTGGACTTTAAATTATGGTGTAAGTTGCACTACGTGTTCTCTGTTTTAACTATCACCAGGACCAATTAGAAGGTCTCTATCTCCAGCAGCACACAACACAAGAGTTTCCTGTTATGCAGCATGAAGTTGACCAGTGAACAGCTGAATACATCATTCTCACACCTGAAATCGTCACATGCATATCTGTTAGGATGAATTGGAGTGCAGCATCATGGATCACCATTTTTATATCTAGCATCCTTGAATGCTGTTTTCTATGTAACCTAAAGGTTCCAACTTCATAATAACAAGCAAAGACCTCCAGACGTTCAGGAAAATAATCTTAACTTTCAATATGAATTACGCAGAATATGGGGAAATATATTATATAAGAATTCTCTCATCATTACTATGATTCCTCCTCTCCAGTCTCTGCCAAATCTAAACTATGTAATATCTACAGTACTGGTATTCTGGTATTTAGCAAGTACAAAAAGTCTATCACAATATACTTTCTTAGTAAACACATGAATATGTTATATCTAATTAGATAAACATGTTTTGATCCAGATGATGAAATGTTATATGGTCCACATTTTTAATCTAGTAGCTTTTTGTCCTACACCGTTCTCTAGGTTATCTGACTTGAATATAGCATACACAATTAGGTTTTGCTCTGGGTTTGTATCATGTTTTCCACATAGTATAAGCAAGAGAACACATCTATTTACTACATTTTCAATTGAAATGATTGAATTTGAAACTTCAGAATTATGCCTTTGTCAAAGTTTTCCACTAATACCATATTAACATAGATCATTAGCATTTTCAGAAACCTTTGCAGTCAACAATTGAAGTGAGGAAAGACTGTTCCTAACCACACAGCAGGAAGGTGATGCCCAATCAAACGGTGTCAGAGTGAAAGCCTGGTAGAAAGTCTACAGCTGGTCATGAGTTCTGATTGGGGACCAGGCAAATCGTGTGGAGCCAGCCGCATCCACTAATTCTCACTCGATGCTGCTACACACCACACATATCAATGCCAGCTTTTCTCTCCCATTGAGTTCTTCAACAGAAAAATTCTATTTTTTTTAATCAAACTGTCTTTTTGGCCTCTGCACTTATTTGCGGACAAAGTTTTGTAAGCTGCATATCGGTACAAATATTGAAGGTATGTTGTACGGTTTCAGTTGAGACCTTCCATTTGCAAATGCACTTACACAAAGATTTCAAAACTGTCTTAGTCATTTCTGGCAGTCTTGTCATCTTGCCACCGATTAATTAATACTGATAAAAGAATCCTGTTTGTGTTAATCAGACATAAGATAATGACAACTTGTCATCATATCTATGTTCTTTGCATTGCATGTTATCTACATGTACATCATACATGTATACAATGGACAGATCATTGTATTTAAATTGTGCACAGGTCTTACTATAAGAGTATTGATATGAATCAGACAAAAAATTGATGAAATTGCTACAGGACTTGGAAGTCCTTGCAGGACAGCGCACCACAGTACCCAAAACGTGTAAACAACTATTGAGGGCATGCACATTCTATAATTAAACAAGTTGGTTTTTTTTACTAAATAATCTTGAAGTTTCCGGGGCTATATTTGGTTTCTTTGCTGAGCGATACATAACCACATGAGATACATTTCTTTAGGATGTGGTCAGTTTCTTGTCTTCCAGGCTTTAGTACCGACAACATGTTTCTTCCGTTGTTTATTCTAGTAAGTTAGAATTAACTTTGAATGCAAAGTGAAATTAGACTTTGAATATAGTACAGGTAAACAATATGTTTGACTGTACTTTTAATCGTAGTGCTACATGCCAGACCAAGTCCAAGTTAGAAGCAACTGAAGATTGACCTCAATAATCATGATTCTTTCCTCAATGTACCTAGACAAGTCAATACGTTGACAAGAACAATACTACACAAAGGTACCGTGAGTCCTGTTTGTATATATGTGCGTTTTTAAGTGATATTCTTAAAATACAAATATTCAGCCCCTGCATATCTACGTAGTACCTTGAACTAGAATTTGAATTCAAAAGAATTGATCAACATAGAATAACTTTAAAAAATAAATGCCTGAATCAGAAAAATTATACAAAAGATGATTTTTCAATGTGATTTTTTTTAGCTATGTGTAAAGCTGGTCATATTATACGGTAACATACATAAATGTAGAAATATTAATAAGAAAATGCACCAATATGTACATCAATGCACTGAAATGCATTAGGTTTTTAAAAAAGAAACAATTAGTAGCCATCACAGCTTCCTCCAACAGAGTAATCCAAGTGTGGTTAATCAGATAAAAACAAATACACTAAAACCCACTTTAACACATCCATAAGGCCACAGAGATGTTTGAACACAAACCACTTTGATTTGCTATAAAAACGTAAGACCGCAGACTTCTAACCCACAGCAGGAATCAGTTGGTTACAATCATTGAACAATCAAATAAATCAGTAGCAACCAAAAAGAAAATTATTTGAGCCACAAAGCAGTGTGCACTGACCACAAATACAAATTACAACCAAAGAAATGTGTTCAAAAAATGTATTTATATATATACATGCTTGCTCAACAATTGAATGTATTACCATGGTGACTAATTTAAATGATTTCTAGGGCAATTTGGTTACAATTTATAAACGTTTTTTACAGTTGTTGACACAATTATAAACAAAAATAATCTACATAAAGTCCACATTTAAAAAAACAACATAACAGCATCTTGATTTTATAAATTAAATAAGTATATTATTGAGTGTTCTTCATCTTGTTGACTAGTAGCACTTCGCTACTTAATCCTACATTGCCAAGATCATTTACTTCATCTCAGAATCAAAATAATCTTTCACTTCACTCAGGAACCACCAGAAACATTGCTTTCATTTCAAGAACCAGCAGATTCATAAATAACATCTCCAGGTCAATAGGACCATTTTCTTGACCTCAGGATCCACCAGGATGATTCACTTCATCCCAAGAACCATCAGGATTAATTACTTTACATAAGGAACCATCAGGATCTTTTACCCTTCTTAGAAGCAAGCAAAATCTTTCATTTTATCACTGGAACAACCAGGGTCATTGATCTCACCTTAGTAACTACCAGGATGTTTTACTCCTTGAAAAAAGACCAACCAGGATATTTCACTTCATCCCAGAAATAACAGAAGAAACCATGAGGATCATTCACTTGAAGAAACACCAGGATAATTCATTTCATCTCAGGAACCACTAACATTCATTCTATCATTCAGTGCAGAAATCACGGTAAATAATGCATTCTGATTGGTCCAGAGGCATGCTAATTTATATGATTGACTGCACGTTACTAAGGACTGACTGCACATTACTAAGAACTATAACAAATACGCGTGGCACACTAAACATAAATGCACTGAAATTGGTTCACGCCGTTGTCTTCTACTCAAAGATTGACACCAAAATATCGCAAACATGGATAAATGTACAGACACCAAAAGTATGGCAAAAGTGTATATTTGATTTTCTACACAATTTGCTTGCAAATATTGCATAGATGATTGAGGCAAAAAAAATTGCTATGGGGTTTGTTACATAAAATTGCTGAACGTTTTCAGCTCTTACCACCAAAACTTGGAAGGTACGAAATACATATGCATTTCTAAAGATGACTGGTGCCAGCATCAAATAGGACATCAGACATTGTTTCAATGCGTATGGCATTTGTCGTGCGTACGTGCAAACACATGGGATGTTTAATATTTCTGGGTACTGACTTTGACATAAGCACTTTGTAAAGTAGGTCACCCATCAAACTGAAGAAAGATAGTATATATTCAGTTTTACTGGAACTTTTAATGGTATCTTCTTAATGATAGAATGATATTTAAGAACTCGATTGTCGTGTCAAATGTAAAATTGAGCATTAGTAAATCATACATCAGCACGCTCAATTTTACAATTGACACTCCAATCTTGAGTTCAAATCCTACATTTACTCTATCTCTAGCTACACAAAGGCCATTCAATTCATGAACTACTAGAACATTTACTTCATCTCACATGCTAAACCAGTATCATTCAATTCATATTAGGAACAACCAGGATATTTCCCTTCATCTCGTGTTGGCACAGGATACAGGGAAGTGCATGGTGGAATGGGGTATGGCAGGCCTGAAGCAGATGTTGAAGGTGAGAGAGAATATTGGAGTATGCTTTAGCATATGACCTTCTTCTTGGAAATACATGTTTCAAGATGCGGGACAGTCATCTCATCACATACAAGTCAGGAAATGCAGCTACACAGATAGACTTCATCTTATATCGCAGGAACATGCGCAAACTTGTGACAGACGTGAAAGTGATACCTGGTGAGGAAATAGCCCTGCAACATCAACTCCTTGTTTGTGACATGAGGATTGACATGCCGCCAAAGTCTAAGCGCAAATTTGTCCCCAGGCTGAAAACTTGGAAGCTGAGGGATCCACAAGTAAGCAGACAGTTCCATAACACCTTCAACGCGCACATAAGTGTGGTTTCAAGTGATGTTGCTACCACTGAGGGCATATGGAACAACATCAAGACAAGCTTACTCAAGACAACTGAAGAGGTGTGTGGCATAACCCGCCCTCACCGTTGGCGCAGAGAGACCTGGTGGTGGAATGAGAACGTCGATGAGGCTATTACAACTAAGCGTCAAGCTTTCAAAGCATGGAAGACTGGTAAAGGCACAAGGGCTGCATACGATACAGCCAAGCGCATGGCTAGACGCATAGTGCATCATGCTCATTATGAAGCCGACAAGGTGGTATACCAGAACATTGATCACAAGTCTCCAGAAGTCTTCCGACTTGCAAACCAGATGCGAAGAGAGAACGCAGATGTTATGGGTGACAAGCCAGTGAAAAATGATGCTGGTGAGATGTCCATGAGTGATGAATCCAAGCAGAAGGCATGGCTAGAATACTATGAAAGGCTCCTGAACGTTGAGTTTGACTGGGATCCAGACCATCTATCTGATGAACCACCTGTGGAAGGTCCGTCAAACCGAATCACCATTAGTATGGTTAAGAAGGCTATCTCGCAGATGAAGTCAGGCAAAGCAGCTGGACCCTCAGGCATAGTGGTAGAGATGGTTAAGGCAGCTGGCGATACTGCCGCCTCCATGATCCGTGACCTCATAGATGCGATCATTCGCGACGGAAAAGTCCCATCCAACTGGGAGCAGAGTTTCATTGTCTGCTTGCACAAGGGCAAAGGGGATGCTCTGGATATGGGTAACTATCGTGGTCTGAAGCTGACTGAGCAAGTCATGAAAGTCTTAGAAAGGATTGTGGACAGGCTCATTAGACAGGTGGTGTCTATCGACGAGTCCCAGTTTGGCTTCGTCCCAGGCAGAGGCACAACAGATGCAATTTTTGTTGTCAGACAACTGCAGGAGAAGTACCTTGCAGCCAACAAAAGACTCTATATGGCTTTTGTGGACTTGGAGAAGGCCTTTGATAGGGTTCCTAGGAAGGTCATCTGGTGGGCACTGAGGAAACTTGGTGTAGAGGAGTGGATTGTGCGCCTAGTCCAGAGCATGTATGCGAATGCACGCAGTCAGGTTCGCGTTGGTGATGGTTACAGTGAAGAGTTTGAGGTGAAAGTCGGTGTCCACCAAGGTTCGGTACTCAGTCCACTGCTGTTCATCGTAGTGCTTGAAGCCCTTTCTCGTGAGTTCCGATCTGGTGTCCCTTGGGAGGACCTTTATGCTGATGACCTAGTCATAATAACAGAGTCACTTGAGGAATGTGTCAGTAGGCTGTTGTTGTGGAAGGAAGGCATGGAGAAAAAAAGGTCTAAGAGTGAATGCAAGGAAGACTAAGATCATGATCTGCGGTTCAGGTCTGGATGTTCTCCAAAACTCTGGCAAGTTTCCCTGTGCTGTTTGCTGCACTGGTGTAGGCGCAACAGCGTTCTCTGTAAAGGCTGCAAAAAGTGGGTGCATAAGAAATGCAGTGGACTTAAACGCCTAACAGAGGACCCAAGTTTCAAGTGCAGACGTTGCCTGGGTACTGCGAGACCAATCGATGGCAGACCACAGAGTGAGGTTCAGGTGGGACCCGACAAGTTGGAGGTCGTAGCTTCCTTTTTGTTACCTGGGAGACATGCTCTCGGCTGCCGGTGGTGGCTGCAAAGACAACACGGGTGAAGACAGCCTGGAGGAAGTTTAGGGAGCTGCTGCCTGTTCTCTCACGACAACACGGGACATGTATACAGTACAGCCTGGAGGAGTGAGACATGGCCCCAACCAAGCCAAACTTTCAACGTTTGCAGCGCAATGACAGGGCAATGCTGCCTGCAATGTCTGAGCTGCCACCACCAGTTCAAGTGAGCTTTGGAAGCTTCTCGGCCTTGAGGAGACCCCAAGACTTCATGGAAGCAGGTGACTGTTCACGTGGAAGGGATATGAGGGACTGAGGGACTCTGGGGACTCTCAAAACCCGATCCTCATGAGAAAACCACATGGAGATCCGGTGTGCGAACAGCCATGCGTGCAGGAAGCCAGCTACCTGGAAGGGGGTCCACTGAAGTGGACGTTACCCCAGCACCTGCACGTTAATCAAAACACCGATGATGATGATGATGATGATGATGATGATGATGATGATGATGATGATGATGATGATGATGATGATGATGATGATGATGATGATGATGATGATGATGATGATGATGATGATGATGATGATGATGATGATGATGATGATGATGATGATGATGATGATGATGATGATGATGATGATGATGATGATGATGATGATGATGATGATGATGATGATGATGATGATGATGATGATGATGATGATGATGATGATGATGATGATGATGATGATGATGATGATGATGATGATGATGATGATGATGATGATGATGATGATGATGATGATGATGATGATGATGATGATGATGATGATGATGATGATGATGATGATGATGATGATGATGATGATGATGATGATGATGATGATGATGATGATGATGATGATGATGATGATGATGATGATGATGATGATGATGATGATGATGATGATGATGATGATGATGATCTCATGAACCACGGGGATATACATGTACTTTATCTCAGGAACCAGGGGAATCTTTCATTTCACCTCAGGAAGGACTAGAATAATTCAATTCACTTCATGAACCATCAGGATTATTTATTTCATCTGAGGGACTACTATGATAATTCTTTCATCCCATGAACTATCAGGATCTTTCACTTCATTTTATGAATCATTATTCTGGTCTTAATTAACAAAATTCATTTTTTTTTTTTTTTTCATCTATCTTTATTTCTTTGAACCTTTTTGATGACAGATTTCACTAGTTATTATGGAAAGATTAAGTAAGTAGTTAGGTGAGAACCACACACTTCCCACATGAATTGGCTAGCGATGCAGACAAAATATAGAATCGAGGCCTGACTTGGCATAAGGCCATTAAACAATCACACACGTTTCATAAGTCAATGGATGAAAATTTCTGTTATTATAAAGTCACCGAATCTGGATCTGGACTGCACTTAAATGCAGAACATAACTGCGTACTATAAACCACCCCATATAACAAACACCTGTGATTGTCAATTGCACAGGAAATTATCCTTTTACAGGCAACATTTTAGAATAATATACTCCAAAAAGTTTTTTGTCTATTAATTGTCTTATTTCAAAGGATGAGGTAATGTTGCTCTAGATGCTCCAATGATCTGGTGTGAATTCTAAGATTTTGTGAAAGCTTGAAAGCTGTGATTGTTTTTAGACATACTATATACATGTAATTTCTGTATACATAACATACCATGTGAATCTTTTCCTTGCAACTTTACACGTATATCTTAAAATAAGTAAGATTTTGTTGAACGCATATTCTACATTTCTTGAGCTTTGAACCCCAGAGCTCATGATCCTGATCTCAGAATATACAATTCAAAATCAATATAGACCTTTAGCATTATCATAAATATAGATAGTGAAGGTAATGTACCAAGTCCAAATGAAAATGTCGAACAATTTAGACAAGCAATATTTGATAAAAAGAAAATAGGAGCGGTTGTATGTTTCTCACATCATGTAATCTCAATCATGTAATCTTAACGGCTTCACAGGAGACTCAACGGGGCATATTTCAGGGCCAACACTCAATATTTTGTCTATTGCAGCATTTAAATAAAAATATATGATAGCAAAATTCAACAATGAACCAAACTACATGTATGCCATAAAAAGAAACTGCAACAGTTTCCAACTCTGTATCCGGGGCTAAGAATAGTTACATACTACTGAAGTAATTGACTTTTCTGGGCTCGCGCGGTGGTTTGTTTTATTGCCATGGGCGAGAGATTTTAAGGATGGGCGAGAGATTTTGCTTAGGCTTTCGCCAATGTGGCGAATCATTTTTATTCAAGAAAAAATTCGTAAAAACGAATTTTGTTCGCTAAATCGAGACTAAAATGCAGAACGCCGTTCGCCATCATTCTAATTGACAACATTTCGGAACGCCGTTCGCGTAATGACAACAAAGATGGCGGCGCCCATATACACGTGAAAATGAAAGCAATTTACTTGAATAAAACCAATAGTTTGCATATTAATATATGATCAGTTGTATCTTGAAAGTATCGTGCCATTGACTGCCATATCTACACTTTCATCGAGAGTAAATAAAACGTGATTCAGCGATGCATTGGTATTGGTTTCACATCTAGCAACTGGCAAGCACACGTTTTTTGATCGATCTCAATAATATCATTACGAATTCTATGGATTAAACGTTTGTTGGTGTTCCTTAATAAAATAAAGAATTAAGGCTGATAGAGTAGGTTAGATTTTAATAATAAGTGCAGCTGTTTGAATCTCACAATGTTATGATAAAATATGAACGAAAATGGAAGTATACCCACCCCACCCCCTCCCCACTCCCCCTGCATGACACCTGTCAACGCGGGCGGCCCAATGGCGGAGCGCCGAGAGGTGTCGAAAGGAGACGTGCATAGGTCTCCTTCGTCCAGTCCTACTGGGTCACCAATCAGAAAAAATTGCTTTAAAATTGAGAAAATATAGTATATATGTATTATCAAAAGTTTATATCCATTATTGGCCAATGTACTTCATTGGTTGATGCAAAGCAGTCATCAGAAGGGTCTTTTCCTCAAGTTTTGAAAGTAATATAACCTTCATCATTCTTGCCAGAGCATCGGAAAAGTAAACACAATTTGATCAGATGTCATTAAGATATTTTAAGTAGAAATATTGTCAAAGTAACTAAAAGTAATGATGTTTGTGTTATCAGTATCATGTTAATTAATTTACATAGGTTTTTGCTTGGCTAAAAAGAAATTCAATTGGCTAAAGAAAAATTTAGCTTTTTAGCCAATTGGCTAAAAAAAATCAATTGGCTAAAAAAAAATATCGTCGTTTAGCCAATTGGCTAAATTTGAATTGGGTCTACCGCTAGCCCAGCTTTTACATTACTCTGAACATCATTGAAAAGGCCCTTGTTCACTTAAAGGCCCACAGCCAAAATTAGATTGTATCAAACAGCATTACTGAGGCGTCTATGTAAATATTTGCTCACATACCCACCCATCACCTTCATTCATGAGGGTTCAACCCCAACTAACAAATTATAAAAAATAATCATATGTTGATTTGGAGTGATCATATGTACTTAAGAAATAATTGTCATACAGAAAGGGACTAATACTTATCATCTGGTGTCAACAGAAATAAATATAATAACAACAAAATCACCTATCAATAAAAAGGAATTTACAGTCCACACTGGTTTTTAAACCCCATATTTTTATGCTTCAATAACAGACAGGCAGCCACCATTTTTGCCCAGGAAGCTCACATTTTGTAGCAGCATTATTATGATCATGAGGCTTCCCTGGCTCATGGCCATCTCCTAGCATTTTGCCATGCTAGAGATGCTAGCGCTGCTATCTTATTATGCTTAATATGGATGCTAGTTGACATTTGTACTATGACAGAACTGCCTTCATGAACTTTATCCCTATTTTGATTCTTAATTTTGGATTTTAGTAATATAATATTATGGCACACCTCCTGCAATACAGTTAAACATGTCTTTTCTAAATCTTAGTAGTTCACATTGAGTGAAGAATGCTGCAACCTACCTTTTTTGGACAATTCATTACAGTCCCATTCACCATTTGGCATACAAGAACAATGTTAACACTTTCCCACTATCTTATTCCTTCTATAGACCTGGAACTGCACTAAATCAAGATGTGCATTTCATGCTACACGATTGATTCATAAAAACATTTTAGGTGTTACGATTTTCGTAAAGCACCTGGATGCAATAACCATGATCAGAGTGATTTGGCCTCAGCAGTTTTACAGACGCTTTGATCTACCATTTTACTGGGAACACTTAGCAGCATTTATCTGGTGCTTTGATCTTTTCTTGGCAGCTGGCCACTAATACACAGTTAACAACTACACACAGCTAGTGATAGAAGCAATTCATCACTACACAGTAACAATGATTCAATGCTAAAAGAGCATATTAAGCCCAAATGGTGTTTATATTGGGGCAGACCCTGGATTGATCTTCATGACCCAGACACTTAAGCTGGCGTTTATCACTGATGCTGGATGGTTGCCATCTCCTCTAGCAAACTCATTACCACAGAGACACCTGTAGGTTAAAACATCACAACCTAGCACAGAAATCGTGTGGAGTGCATTGTGTTCAAAATTCAGATATTCATGTTGCCCAAGGACATTTAATTTAATTAAGTAGAAGAGAAACAATTAGAAATATGTGAAATACAAATTTAAAACACTGCTTGTTTTGTATAAAGTATTCTGAAACCTTTTCAATTTGTTGCTATTTAAAAGGAGTATAAATCGAAATTGTTTAATCTATTAAAAATTATCCTTAATTTAATGTGTTGGGAAACTCATTTTAAAAATTTAAAAAAAAATTTAAAAAAAACACTTTGTGATGGGGAAATACAAATGCTAATTTCAATGCCTTTCCGCAGAGAAATAAATGGTCGTTTTATGAGTTATGGATGTCTCGTGACCATTAAAGTAGTTAGCAGTGATTTGGCCACATATAACGGTGTGGGCGTATAGGGCTAAAACATATGCCAAGAATCACACTACAACTTCCTCCATACTGATCTATCTGCCAGAAATCAACAACAGCACAACCTTTATCTTATGCCCTTATAGTCACAATTGCATTTGACAATGCATCAAAATTTCACACTTTATAACAAACACTCCAAATACATTTGTAAATAACCTCAAGTTTTATTCTTTACAAACTCCTGAAAAATCTTTCCCATTGGAGCTTTAAAACCTGCAAAAAGTTTGTGAATAAAGAAACAGATAGTGATAATTTTACAGTAATCATGAATTGATTAGTATAATGATTTCGAACAAACAATCAACCAATAAAACAAACATATAAATTCAGAGTTTCAGAAATCTTGTTGCAGTTTTATTAATTGTGACATATTATGCTATAATTAAAAGCTGGAGACGTGAGTACGGATGATGTTAACAAATGCAATGATTTATTAATCATTAGATAACATATTACACAATATCTTATTGTTAATTGTCATCAAACACACCAAACCAAAATGTAGCTTTACGCATGTGGCAATGGAGGCAGCAGTTTTGCCATTATAACAGGCCGATTAAGGAATGTAAATGCGTTTTTAAATCTGTGTTTAACCTCCTATTATGAGAAGCATGCTTCTCTATATGTCACCTAGCTGGTTTATTAACCAAATACAGCCGCAAACATCAAAGGATTCCCTGGAAATTTGCATTCATTTTCTCCCATTTAAATTAAATTATTGAAATATATTCACTTTTTTAATTGTTGTTACATAAGTTTATTCAAACACACATTTGATATAGCATTCCATAACTAAGAAATTAGTCAAATCATCTGCATTCATTCTGAAACATAACCACTTTATGGAATTCAGAGGTTAGCAATAGATGCACACAGCTGCCTTATAAATTCTGACTATAAAATCAACTGCCTATCTCAGTTGTTCTTATTTTGATGAAATTTGACACCAGAATGTTGGTCGTTCCAATCCCAGCGGGGACATAGGTTGTCTTAAGACTTTGCATATTGTCAGCTCCCAATTTACAACAGCTTATTGCTATTCTACACTCATGTATTTGCTTCAAAATCTTCATCAACCTTCTTTCAAAATGTTTACTATCCGATTGACACCGGTATATAGCTTTCTGCATACTCGTACCTACTGTAGGAATTACTTTTTTCTTTGGTAATAGGTGGGCACCACAATCTAAGACAGTTAACTTGCATACATGTACTATGATAGCATGTATGGAATTAAGTATTTCTAAGCTAAATATTTCACAATAGGCACCAATAGACAGAAAAAGTAAGAAAACCTTTGATTTTTTGCACATCAAAATGTCTCGCCTTGATCATCAACTGGAGACAGACTGCATAATTACCGAAAGGCATTTATCAGATGTCATCTTGAACTGATCAATCAAAGGCAATATATTGGTGTCCAAATGATCTGCCAACATTGCATATGACAATCAATTAGCCCCACACCCCACAAAAAATATTTAGAAACAAAATTTGGATTTGCTGAAAAATGAAATGAAGTAATCTCTCTTAGGCTTTCATGCACCCTGCACAAAATTAACTGACCAGGCCTGAGTTTAAAATACATTAACAATAAGAGTGACAAACTAACACCATGTGTGTTATTGAATGCTAAAGACCAACAAACCTAATACTCAACATGTCCATCGTAAAATCTCAAGTACATGTAGTTCTGTGAAGACAGACTAGTCACAAAACATCACAATGACACTAAGAACTCTTCCAGTACATAAATGCAAAAAATAAATAAAGAGCACACATTGCATATGTACTTCATACTTCTACTTTTATAGGCTAAAAGATGTCTGCCAGCCAAGATGTATGCAAGAGTAATGAACGTACCTCTTGGAGCCTCCTCTGTGACTGACTCGAGGAAGTCCTGCGGAGTCATGTAGATGTTTCCATCATACTCAACGGAGGCAAAACTGAGGAAGCGGAGTTCGCGGGCCGTCTGCAGCGCTGCACGACGCTGTGTCTCCACCGGCGCTGAAGAGTCATCATCTGATGCCTCAACCTCCTATAATCGGAATGAGGGGTATGAGGCTCAACAAGCCTAATGAAGACACCTGACTTGACAATAGATGTATTGGTCAGTCATGCGAAAGATAGTGTGGATGGTTTTTAGTGTGGAGAATCAAAATAGTAGCCACAAACAAATGAATTCTCAACAGATAGTTTCTGTAAATATGAATTGTGAGACTTCTTGCTAGCATTTGAGTACCATGTGTGTGTGTACTTGCAGGGAAGCAGCTAGCGTTGACAATTTTGTCCTATTTTTTAATTACTTGGAAAGTTTGTAGTTGCCTAAAACTTCAGATATAATAGCCATCTGAGAAAGGGGCCAAAATTTTATAGGATGTAGACATTAAAATGATCCAAGTTTCATGTATGTGTACTCACGTTCTTGACAAAACATGTATATTGAAACATTCTTTTGCATATGGACAAAAATCTGTCAAATATAAATTTGCTCAGTGCCTTAAAAGGACACGTTTCACTACAGTTCAAACATATGACCAATGGACAATAAAATGAAACACATCATTAACGAAAACATAAATTCATTAACACTGTGATCTTCAGTCAGTATTTACACGGGGATTATCATGTCTTTGCTAAATGCTTCTGAGTACTCTTCAGCAAATAGATCAATGTGAAATGATACACAACAATGGAGAAGTTTAAACTTCGGATTCTCAAACTTTTCGAAAATTAGAACCTTCAGAGCTTAACAAATACTTTACGTCTTTGGTATTTTGATTGAAGTGCAGGTGCTGGGGCAACGTCCACATTAGTGGACCCGCTTCCAGGTAGCTGGCTTGCTGCACGCATGGCTGCTATTCCACCAAATCTCCAGGTGTCTTTGTAATTTGGTTCCTCTGTCAGGTGTTTCAGCCCACTACATTTCTTGTACAACCACTTCTTGCAGCCTTTGCAGAAGATGCTTTTTCTTCCTACGCCAGCACAGGGGAACTCACCTGAGTTCTGGAGAAGATCCAGATCAGTATCGCCAATCATGATCACAGTCTTCCTTGCATACACTCGTTTCGTTAATGACAGATTTCATTTTATTGTCTATTGGTTACATGTTACCAATAAAACAAAAAATATTATGTGGGAGTGCGCACATCAAATCTTACTCTAATTAAAATCAAGGGATACCAATGAAGAACCTGGACATTAAACCTAATACTCAAATCAAGATACATGCAAGAATAATTCCACTATACATGTGAAAAGTAACTCAGTGTGGGTATATGACTACATGTGAGTGGCATTTTTGTAATGAAAGGCTCCATCCTTATCAACCTAACATTACCTTTTGTTGTTCAGCCATAAAAACGTACAAAACTGCCCACCCATGCACCAGACGTATTTGAAGGTCTGGTAAAATCGCACAAATAAGCGGTGCCGCCATGTCTCAATAAGTCTCTGTGTCAATGATTGCCGCAGCTAAATTAACACTTCTATAAAAGGCACAAATTTGTGGCTAATGTTAATTTCTACTGTGATTGTGAACAACACAGTTAATTGAATTATATGGTGGGGTGTGATACAATGCTAAGGAATGTTCTATTAGAAGAAGCTTGTGGGTCAAAAGGAATGGCTTTTTTTAATCTAGTCAGTAAATTGCATTTGACAATATTTTAGTTGTATTGGGAAAAGAATTTATTTAAGACGTATAAAACTGCCATAATCAGTTCAGTTTCATTGCGAGCATAATTTCTAGCCACTAATAAATACCCTAAGAAATAGATCATCTAAGATTATAAGATTAATCGTATATTATAGTGGTGGGATCACCCTATCTATGCATGAGTGGTGTCTTTACCTCCATGAGTGAGCGCCAGCGAATGAGCGCAGGCAAAAACACAAGTGCATAAATAGGGTGATCTAACCACTATGATTTGTCTGTCGTAGTAATACATTTATTATGATAATGAGCATCGAATAGACAATATTTTCCCTTTCACAAAGTAGTGATACACACACATTAACCTCTTAAAGGTTATGCTCGGTGGCCGAACAAATATGCTTGTAAAGAAGCAAAATGACTCTGTGTAGTGAGTTTCTTTCATTTAAACAACATATTAATATATCTAGAGCAATTCAAATATCACACAATAAGAGGCCGGGATAATACCAACAAAACACGTGACACAAACGAATAAGTAAGATGCCGCCTATCTGATCACTGTTGAATGTAACGTTTGCCATTGAAAATTCAAGGTACGTCTGGCGAAAACTATTCCATTATGCAACATCACGTGACCTTGTGTTTTAGTTAACAAGATGGCATGGTATTTTTAAAAATGTATTAAATATTAAATGTGCAGAGTATAAATATTATTTTCCTTACACTTGTGATGGAAAATGCATTGTTCATTGATCCTGGGCTTTATAGACCAAATATTATTTTGGCTGAACATTATCCTTATCAGAATCGAGAATGAGCTGCAAAGTGGTGGGAAATATCTATCAGTATTTAGCAAATTACAATTTTAAATTACAACTATTTAGTACCTTGTGCGCTATGGCAAAATTTCATAATCAATTTATAAACTTGCTTTCTAACCAGGACTTACATGTAGAATAGCTAAATTATATATATGAAGAAGGAACAAACCTACTCAGATGTTTGTATCATCCATAACAAGCTACGTTTCGTTTCGGTGGACCTTCCAACCTTCCACCTGCTTCAGGCTTTGACGGCAAAGTGCGAGGAATGTTGTTGCTTTGCACTCTGCTTTTGCAATGAGTCACGTGATGGATCGAATTCCCTGTCACATGTAGAAGTCTTATCAGAACTGGGGGACCGAAATGTCTTTTGTTAATCCCCAGGACCATGAAACCATCTGAGTAGGATTGTTCCTTTTTCATATGATGAATGTAGATGCTAAGAAATCCTTACTATATGATATCTAAATTATCAAATCAGTCAAATCAAATAAAATACAAAATTGCAGGGATTTTATGAAATTTTGTAAGGTTGATTGTCAGAGATAATTCAATTATTGATAGTTTTTGTTCCTGACAGCACAGGCTTTTTCTTCTGAAAAATAAACCCTTTTTAATCAAAAGCAGTTGCCTAGGGTAAGAGTGGATATTGAAATACAGCAAGCCTTTTTACATTATCGAGCATTCACTGTCCACTCTCCTCTACAGTGACCGGCTAAGTACATTACACTGATTCCCTGGCGCCAGCATCACTCTGCATAGAGATTAATGTTTGTTTATTCAATTTGCTTCCCGACAATGGGGTTCATACATGAGTCAGCTTCTGGGCTTAAAACCCATAATATATTCACAATGGAACTGGTAAAAAGAATACATTTTAATTATTTCTTCACAGATTGAATTCTTCAGAGAAGGAGCCGATACATTACCTGTTCTTTTCCAGATAATGGAGTGTTTTGATCCTAAAATAAATATCATATTCGTACTCTAGACATTTTTCTCGACATTCTCGTTAAATGCATGAATTAAACTTCAAAATCTGATGAAAAATAAGCATTAATTTTAAAAGGTTATGGCAATCAAAAAGTTCGCGTTTCATAAATCTTAGTAGAGCAAGGGCGCTATTGTAGCCATTGAAAATAATAAACCGATTGTAAAACTTAGAAAATATTATTGCTAGAGCTCAATACTTGTCTATTATTGCAGAAATGTTGATAAATGGACAATGGATATTGAATATAAACGAGAGATAATGTTACTTGTCACTTATAAGTCCTGAAATATGCCAAAAACATTTGATACTTGTTCGATACTCATATTTTTGCCCATATCATGGTCTTTCAAAATAGTTCGAGGCTACCACCATGGTATCCGGACATCTGCTTATCTGAACATCTCATCAGTGTTCGGAGACATCCGGATAAGCGGACCTGTACTGTATTTCAATGGAAGTGTTCCATATCTATGTTGCAATTTCATTGTAAATATCACCTGATAATCAAATAAAATGCATGTGGACACTTATATCGCCTGATCCTGTACTTTACACATGTAACTTGCATGTAAACACTTTTGGTATTTTTCAACAATTTCCATCAGATCCAAAATACAACCAACCTACCTGCTAGAAATAGGCTCTTTGGAAGTAACCTTTCCCTACACAACCTCATACCTTTTACCTTTTTTTTTCCAAGCCTATGTATTTTGTTCATGTTTTAGAAAATAAATAGTAATACTGTTGTGCAGAATAAAGGCCAGCACATATAGAGCATGGCAATGTATGTTAAGCTGATTACCCCAGGGTGACAGTAGCTTCTACATTCTGACTCACTGGAGAGTCTCACTCTGTGGCAGAATGCCTAAGGGACAATGAAGCATTGCATTTGGGGATAAAAACATAGGTAGCCCAACTCTTCTCATATTGCTGATGTTATTCTAACTTTAGTTGTACAGTACAGGTCCGCTTATCCGGACCCCTCGGGACCTTTATGAGATGTTCGAATTAGCGGACGTCCGGATATCACAGTGGTGACCCATAACTATTCTGATGACATGGGCGATGACATGGGCGATAGTACGAGTATCGAACAAGTATCGAACGTTTTTGGCATATTTCTGGACTTATAAGTGACAAGTAACCTTACCTTCCGTTTATAATCAATATCCATTGTACACTTATCAAGATTATTACAATAATCAACATGTATTGACCTCTAGAAACAATATTTTTTTAAGTTGCACTATCGGTTTATTATTTTCAATGGCGACAAGAGCATAACGACCACGTGCTTCTAAACATGCATGACCGCGAACTTTTTTATTCTGATAATTAGACTGATTGCCATAATGTTTAATATCTTGCTTATTTTTCATCGGATTTTGAAGTTTAATACATGTATTTAGATTATCAATAGAAACCGGGTGACGAGGCTAACGCTATTGCTTGCCTAATGCCTATTCGCGATTTTTCCCCTATTCAATTTTTTCGGTGAAATTATTTTAATATGATGTTTGAGTTCCTAACTCTAAAAATGGGGCCAAGATTTCACGTACGGATATAGCGGATTTACGGATAATCGAGATCCGGATATTCGGACCTATACTGTACTTCCATAAGTATAATGACTTCCAAATGGACTTGTCAGCATAAGGTTTGATCTCAAACAGTACGGAATTACATGTTATTAGCAACTTCATGATCACGTCAACATGAACAGTAAAGTGACCACAGTAGTAACACACAGCCAGTGTGCTCTTAGTATTAGATTGAATTTAGGCTGCTGAATGAAAATCCATGAATGAATGCAAATTTCATGAATATATTTAGAAGCATTTATCAATTAAACATCAAATAATTTTTTACATAACTGCAACAGCTCAGGGAGCTGTTTTGACTAAGAACGAATCTATATAGATGCGGTCGCCAGAGTCTCGACATACGTCAGTCTCGTCACGTCACTAAAATGTACGTGTGACTATTCTCACGTATGTCAAGACTCTGGCGACCGCATCTACCAGCAGATTGATGTCAAATGTTTGAGGCGTAAGTAAGTTTCTTTTGAGGGGCAAACATTTTTAATCTCATACCACTAACTACTTCTTCATGGTATCTATAAATGCTTTTAAGTCATAAAGGTCGCTACCAAAGACATTGCTTTACCCATATATATATATACATATATTATCATTTATTTATCATGACTTTTGGCAATCAAAATATCTTCAATAAATAAAAAAAAACTTCAAATAATTTTTTACATTTATAACGGCAACCGCTCAGGGAGCTGTTTTGACTAAAAACCAATCTACATAGATGCGGTCGCCAGAGTCTCGACATGTCAGTCTCGTCACATCACTAAAATGTACGTGTGACGATTCTCACGTATGTCAAGACTCTGGTGACCGCATCTACCAGCAGATTAATGTCAAATGTTTGAGGCGTAAGTAAGTTTCTTTTGAGGGGCAAACATTTTTAATCTCATACCACTAACTACTTCTTCGTGGTATCAATAAATGTCATAAGCGGTCGCTTCCAAAGACATTGCTTTACCCATATATATATATTATCATTTATTTATCATGACTTTTGGCAATCAAAATATCTTCAATAAATCAATTTGCAGTGTTTTAAACCACGTCATGGAAAATAATACTAATTCCTGGATGCTCGAGCTTAGTCTACATGTGGTCAAAATTTGTCCGTTTCAATCTTGGACAAATATTCATTAATTGTCTGAATCTGAATCTGAATCTGAGCAATTACTCGCAGAGTCCTGAACAGGCACATGGCCAGGAGAAGGAGGAGTGTGACTTAATTAGTCACTGCGCTGGCCGATCAGGGTCTTGAACTGATCGACCGTCTGCGCTTGAACCATGTGTTCTTCTAGAGCATTCCACTCTCTAATTGTTTTGACAAAAAACGACTGAGTGTATTGTTCGTAATTTGACTTTGGCACTACAAATGTTTTCGAGTTATTTCTGACGTGGGCCGAAACTGGGTTTTCTGAATGATAGCCTGAGAAGGCTTTTGCCGTGATTCGTCTACAGCCAGTTCTAGTTGGTGTCAGGAAGTTTTCCGGAGGCATCGCTTTAATGGGACCATTTACGACCTTGAACATATATGTCCTAGGATTCAATGCTTTTCGATGCGAACGTAAATATTAAAATACCTATTTATAATGTTCATAAATTGTTCGCATCCTTTACGATTCATCACCAGTACAAAAGTAGACATCTTTACCGGATTGCTACAGAATGTTGTATGGTAAGGTGAACCCAAAACAATCAAAATAAGGTATACTAGTAAAGCAGGTCAACAGCTTAAAAATATATCAGCATAAACATATCAAGCCATCAGTATCTCAATATTTAGTTTAAGCGGTGCATAGTTAACAATACATTGTGCGTCGAGAACATGACAGGCCCAGGCCGTCAGTGATACTATTACTGTGTCTGTGAAATGTCAAAACTTGCCTTGGCCAATATTTGAGGACTGTAGCGAATTTTCTGACCGCCATATAATAGATAAGCACCAAACGATAATCCGACTGCTGAGCCACATAGTACTCCAGCTCTCAATCTATTGCTAATCGTTTTATGGGTCGAATACTGTCTCTGTTTCACTAAAATTCTAGGCACATTCACTAAAATCCGTCTCAAGGAAGCCATTTTGTTTATTTACATCTAAGTGCGCATGCGCAATGCTCATTTATGCTGGATTCGTCGTCACATTTTAGAAAATATCAACGCAAGAATAGGGTTTCAGGCCCAGTACACCAGCAAGTTGCTGGTTGGTATTTAGTAAATAGACTTGCCACAAGACACACATAAAATCTGTGAATCTACAAAGATTGTCCATAGTATCTACATATATACTTTGAATGTCAAATAACTTATTTTTACAATCATATCATGTATCAGTAAAGATCATTTTCGAGAAATTAATTATATGTGAATATGCGGTGACTTGACTTACCTTATGCATTTAATGTGTATAGACCGTCTATACTTTTTTGCATAGATCTAAGTGTATATCTGCATTTAAATTCACAAGTAAAATGTGTGCTATTGTTGATCTATAGATGGACCCTATGGATCTTTCTATACCTAAGATGTAATATATTCTTTGAATCTCTATAGATAATATCCCAACAAAATACCTGGTGTTTCAATGCATCGGAACTGACGAAAGCTTAATTATAATTAGGAGTATGAGGGAAAATAAAACTGTCTGTCAGGGAAATAAGTTGTTGGATGTTTTTCAATATCTTAAACTTTTGGTTTTAACCATTTTCCATATCATAAATTTTACAACATATTATTTTTTATTATTTTTAGTAAGTATTTATTTGATTCTATTTTTTTTTCATTTTGTAACATGCCATATAATGATAATGAATATAATCAATCTCAAGCTCAATCTCATGCATATTTATTTAAAAGTGGAAAATTCATCTTTAAAAAAAAGTAACAGATATATTTATTTCAGCGTCTGTATATTAGATGGGCTCAAAAATATATATGTGTAGGCCTACATGTACGGCATTTCGAATGAATGGTACGTTGTAATAACACTTGAGGAATACGTACTAAAGCAAACAAACTATCAACCAGAGAGAACGTTGAAAATGTAGATCTAACAACTTAAGAGTACGCCTAACGACAACAAACAGGTGTCAAGTTAATTGTCTGCTTGACTTATTCCCAATAGTCTAACTTGCATTTTTCAACAAGAAGGGAAAATGATGGAGATGTCAAAACTACCACCACTAATTCAACGGGACACTACTATGGAGTTGGTCCACGCGTCTGAAGTTGCGCAAGTGTTGTTCAACCCATTTTCCAAACACGTAGGCCGAACCCATAGCATTCGCACGCTGGTTAAGATTACTTACATTCAGTAGAATTACTTCTTTATTGTCGCGTTATAAGTAGAGACATTATATAAAATACGCAATTGATTTGTATTTAATTCGTTTGTAAATAGGCAATAGGCCTACGCACTCAAGAAACCCAATTCCCCGAGCAAATTTAGAAACACATCAATTTGAGACTTCAATTTAGTTCAAACAACATCAAACAACAGGGAAAACCCATTGCAATGAGCGTGGCGGGATTATTTAAAATGGTGCTTAAGGTTTCGATTCAAACTGATTACTGTCTCAACTCCCTACCCATGTTCATAAAAGGTAGCGAGCGTGCACTGACTTGACTGTGGGAGCTGAATCAGCATCATCACCGAACGACTGCATCGTATAAAAGGCTCTCGCTGCCAGCGGCAGACACCAGTCAGAATGAAGCATTTGCAGCCGACACGTGGCCAACGAAACTCGACCTAGTCTGTATAACAATTCGCAATCATTCTGCGTGCAAATAAATATATCAGTTTCATGCTATCAGATCCTACAGCGGTCGTCTTATCCTCTCGCCTTCTTTCACAAATCGAATAGCGCTTTGGTCGGTGCGCTGTGACGTCACGGCGCCCCTGTCTCGGCATAAGAACTATTTTTCTCAAGCAGTTTTGCAGGCACAGCGAGGGAGAAGATCCACCACGCTGGATCTGCGGCCTGCCTGCACGGCGTCTGGAGTAGTGGCAGCCGCTCCGTGGCTGAGACTAAGGTCACGCTCTACACCTCATTGCCGGCGACTTTATCAAACCATTTAGCCGTCTTTCTGCCGCCGCCGTCGGCAGTCGTGGACGAGTTAGTCTGAGCTGAACTGAACTTTATTAGCCGGAGATTCTGGATTTGCTAAGATTCCCGCAGAGCGAAGGTGAACACATGGTCTGTAGTATCCGGAGCATGTGCAGCAATACAGGATAGTCCTAAAGTAATCTACAAACGAGGGAGTGACAAGTGCAACGCGTAATTGGATAATCAGGTTATATAAACTAGAGAACAACTTCTTCCAACTGCAAAGAAAGTTTCAAAGAAAGTTTCAGAAGCGCACGCAAATAGGAGACAAGCACCTTGAACGATCGTTTACTTTTCTAATTAGCCGTGTCTCGCCGGTAATCATTTGACTTTGATTAATCTAAGAGCAATGATTTGGAATTTCAGCTTTCATCGGAAGGTATTGTCATGTTCAACGTGTTTAATTGTAGACTGTTTTCGAGGATATTTGCGTTTTGGAGGATTAATCCCGCAACAGCGTGCGCTGATGTGATCATTTTGTCGTCTGCGTCTGAGACGCGTATTAGTTCTCACTGAGAGCTTTATTCCCCTGTATTCAAGCTTTCTGATAGTTGCTGTATTTATACGTTGGATATTAGGATTTGCTGCAATATATGAATGACCTTTCTTTCTGGACGGTGTTGAATGATTTCATTCATATCGGTGGAGAATAGAGTTGGCTGGATGGATAGTGATAGTGCCAGGATTCACTGGGCATTATATTGGCCAACTTCTCAAAGGATTAAACTGGATAGTTTGTGAAACGGATTCCGAAAGCTATTGTAGAGTCTTTTATACAATGTCAAACATAAAAGAGTTTGACAAAAAAATCCTGTTGCAAAAATGAGTTTTAGAAGTATTTGCAATAAAAGTTTGGAGGATATTTTATGCTACCATGGATATTTGCATTGTGTAGATGTTTTATGAATGAAAATTGCATATTCAATGTTCTTAAAGAATATCATCAGTATGCATGTAAGGAAAGTATAATAGGCATTAATACAAATGTTTTGATGTGCATATTATTTCACTGTCACATGATGATATATCTATTATACACAAATATTTTGCCATACATAAACGTTCTTTCTAATGCAAAAATACATACAAATGGCTTAATTTACTATAAAAAGTCATAATATGAAAAATACAGTTATAAACAGCTTACAACACCATTTCAAATGCTGTAGAAATATGCAGAATAAGATTATGACATTTTCTTTACAAAGTTTTAAAAACTTCCAAGCAAAGGCATGCAGTTGCTCTCCTTAAAGTAATAAACACCTTTTTGCCAATTAGTGATCATCCTGATAGGTTACTTCGGTGTAAATTCAGATCAGCCAATCAGGTGTGTCTTGAAGGCAAGACTGTGTGAATTTAATTATGTATGCAAGCCACTTAAAATTGTAATGCTTTTGTTACTGATTAAGGTCTAAGTAGTAGTTAGGTGAAAAGTAAATGATTTTTTAAAAGTTATTTTAACATTTTAGCCTCCACTTGGTGTTCCCTTAAAGGTGGGCAAACCAGTTTATTGAAATGTAAACCTGTCAAGATTATCAGAAATAGCCTTGTGATTAAAGTGGTCTACAGCAAACTGCATACATAGAAATTTATTTTTGTGGGAGTTCCACTTGCACTAGGTAGACTGATAAATAAAGTTACAATATGTAAAGATTCTTTTTATAAATGGAAGATGATATCTCAATTCGTGTGAAATATTTTGTTGTATAGTTATGATGTGAAATTAATGCGAATACAACAAATCTGCCGTACATCTGGAGCAGACATACATGTAATCATAATATGACTGGTACTGATTGCCAGTGTAAGCAAAATAAATGTTACACTTATCTTTATCTGGCCATTTTGAGGATATGTCAATGTAAATTTGGAGTATAATTATCCCTTTTATTGCTTGTCTGTTTATGTGTGTCTTTCTTTGTTGGAAAATAGCATTTAATTGAATAAAAACTAAGTTACCATTCATTTACTAATATTTAGACACTAAACTTGACTCCTTGTTTAGAAAAAATGATAATTTATGGCTTACATGGTAAGAATTAGGATATACATTGTGTAAATCATAATAGTTTAGTTCCACTTTAAAATGTGATCCCATGATGACTATACTTTTTTGTACTTCATAATAATTTTATTCATTTATTAAATCAAAATTCAGTGCACAAATGTTATGTAAGTTGTATGGTAACTTATCTGTTAAAACATTCCGCAATGATGTTTGGTAATTCTATATTAGAAGTAATTACAAATAGAAATATCTGTCTCATACAACAATAATTAATGTGAATGAAACAAACATAATGTTAATCGCAGCCATATACTTTGCTATGTTACATTCATGATGTTCCTATCTGGTATTTTGGAAAACATATTGCTTCAAAATAATACTACCATAAAAATGTAATCCTTTTATATATAATGTTTTTTTTTTGTTTTTTTCAGAACCATGCAACAGACAAACATGACCTCAGAGCATCTTCTTATGCAAAACATAAATATCAATAAATGATTTTTTATATTTGTAATCAGAAATAAATTAGGCTAATCATATTGAATAAGATACAACAGTTCTAGTGCAATTACCATACATCATAATCAAGCAATCATACAAATCACGGATATTTCTAGATTAGCTGGTGACCAAGACCTTCTCTTGTCATCTACGTAGAAATGATTATTATTGCGTCTGACTTACACTGACCTGCTGCAGCCGTCTCCATGGCCCCCGGGGTCATGACCCTTGACCCCCGCCGTTGCCATGACCGTAACATGACCTGCCTCGTTGATGGCTCCGCTGGTACCTGCGAGCAGACCAATGCCTCCACGTCTCTCTTCGCTGGTACACATTATCATCATCATCGTAGCCGCCTCTGTTAGTTTGCTGGGTGCCAGCAGCAGCGGCAGCAACATAGTAGTGGCTGGAGGACGTAGAATCATCAACAATCGTGACGAGGTGCCGCAGACAATACAACCGCTACCGCTACCATCAACCACAAGCACCAACGCCGATATGACGCACCTCACCGCCTCCTCACACCACTTCAACCACCACAGAGTAGTAGCGTCATCGTCATCGTATCATACGTCGACGACGACAACTCCAAATACCAAGGACAATGTGCCACGGACGCACAATGTGGATGTGACAGCAGTGCTTGGCTCTGGGAGCAGCGACAGCATGAACACTGTCCACCACAGTCACACTGGATCCCAGCAGCAAGGATCCAAAAATGGTCTGCTGGCACGAATAGCAGCTGCATCACAAAACAAAGCAGCATTGACACCATCCTCATTGTCGGATAGTGAGTCTAGTCAGCGGGTCTCCCGCAATCGCAGAAACATCAACCCTTTTGCAGACCGGCCACCCAAAAAACGAGGCGGTGGCTCATCATTAGAACAAAGACATTATCGTGCTGGCGGCAGCAGTAGTGGACGTAGTACCACGGACATGCGTCCGGATCAGGGATCCTCCGCGCGAGCCGGATACACAGACTTGCCCTCCCGACCGTTCCAAGACACTGCAAAATCATCGTTGTCGTCACCGCGCTTCTTGAACAGTGACAGCTTTCTAGACTTGATGACCACAACCAGTGACACTAACCAGAAACGCTCGGTGTTCTTGACACCAAAATTCCTGCAGAATCGCCTCTCAAAAACCCTAGTGATCTTTCCAGATGGCAGAGTGGGATCATCAGACCAAATGAAACCCAAGTATGGTGAGTAGAATTTTCAATTTGTGTGTGTATATGTCTTCGATGTGATATTGAAGCTGTCCATTTATAACTGTGTTTTACAATGTCCTAAAGACTCTTTGCAAATGCTGTTGACTTCTATTTCTAGCATTAACTTGATTTGCTTTTTCCATGTAAAGCATCTATGATAATGTGCATGTTTGGAATTATTGTTAGAATGGAAGATCATGAATGACTGTTCTTTGATTAGTTGATGACTTGAAGTGGAAAGCAAGATATTTTTTATGTAGCTTCATACATGAATACGTATTGATCCTAGGTGAAAAATTAAATGTTCAATAGATAAAGGATGTTTTAAAGTATATATATAGCATTTTATTGTTTACACAACAAAACAATAGTGTAAACTAGTGAAAGCAAAAACAATGAGTTCTTAAACTGGGCGAATATGGGTCCAAATATGCATATGAGTATATTGAACAGAATGATTATCAGTGAAGATAATGTAAACTTGAAAGTATTATGATTGATCATATGTCATTGCACCCAAAGAATTTTTTGTCATCCATCCTACTCTCTATCTGTTGTTTCACAATCGTGCACTTTCCTTGGATATTTCTTTCTGTTCTTCCTATATCTTATAGCTGATATCACCTGTCCATGTCTCTTAAACCTAAAATGACAAATTAATCCCCCTGAAGATCAAAGCACCTGTCAAGTATAGGTCATATACCTGATAATCTTATTGAAGTGCAGGCCAAATACAACAAAATATCTGTTTCATGAGACAGGGACAATTTATCAGTATTTCTATAATTTTTCCTCCTTCGTGTAATATTTTCACAATTCTCCTTGAGGACTATTAATGGTTAAAATCTTGAAGGAACATTTTCTTTACTCTCCATTTATTTCATATTCTTGCATTCGAAGTTCAAATATTAAAGGTCACAAAGTCGGATGTTGAATTAATTTAGGCCAAGGTAATTGACATTCTTCAGGACACTCATAAAACAATATCTGTCAACAATCATAACGACCAGATGTTTGTCGCTGCAAATAATCTTGTGATAAACACATTATTAATGTTGATTTTCAAATAATTCGATCTTCATCAGCCATCAGTTTTGTGTACTTGTTTAGGGAGTCAAGTTCAATGATTTTCCATCATTGTATTTTTCATTTTTCTTTTTGGAACAAATTTAACAGTTTGCAATCCAATAGATGTATAAATAAGGTTGTTAAAATTATATAACAAATTAAATTTTTCCTAGATAAAACATGTTTTGCAAATTGTTCCTCAAGAACGTAAATTCATACAATGTGCTTATACTAAAGCATGTGGTGTTGGATTTATTCAATATATTATATTAGATTATAGTCTTATTTAATATTTGCTGCAATAGTTTATATAGGACTTGTTTACATTTCGTACATAAAGAGCAAACCAAATTATAACATATGCCCTACTAGATTTTCCAACCAGAGATTCCTTGATACCTAGATCAAGGATGGGTAATCAATGTGTAAAACTTTTAAGCTGAGGAGTTGAGTAAGATCTAGTGTGACAAGGATGCCAATGACCTGGTGTGATTGTAGTCGTTTGATCCTGTTTAGTGGGGCCTTAAAGAGTGATTTTTTCCATTAACATCTTATTTATCATGATCTATCTGTTATAAAACTTGTTATTAAAGTTCAACAAAGTGTGGCATTTAAATTTCAACAGAAATATTATAGAACATATAGAAGTTTTTATTTCTTTGAATCTGAAGAGTGCAACATGACATCTTACTTTATATCTGTTGGTGTGATCAGTCTGCAAAATGAAAACTCCTACTTCCCACGGTGGATAATGCACTAGAAACTACATTTCTGAAAACAATGATCTATACCCTTCCATTAAACTTGGCATTGTCATTGTAAAATATTTTGACATGTACACTGTTTTTGGCCGTATTGCAAGGAGCAATCAAAACTATTTTCTATTTTATAATTAAACCTTTTTTGGGATGGAACGATTTTTAGCTTGCATGTATTAATGTGTGGTCTCAAAATGGTCAGTATTAGCCATTCATTGATATGACTATTTTGAAATGTGTATTTTGGCTCACCACTAACAATATTGTATACTTATTTAAGTAATGGAATAAAAATAACCCGTGAATTTCAAATAGTTCAAAAGTGCATGATGTATCTGAAATGCATAATCCATGAAGTAGATTTCCCTGCTCATGGCTCCAATGATTGAAGACATTGAGATGTTCCTTAGTTTATTCAGACAAGAGAAAAATACTCATTTTTGTTGTATTTTTATCGCCTTGTAGAGTTTTTTGTTGAGTCTGCAGTCTATAGATATTGGATATGTGCTGATGCTGAGATCTCTGCGGGGAATCACCAAAGCTTCAAGGCTTATATTACAGTACGCAAATTTTCTTGTACTCTAGAAAAATCACAGGGATCAATTTTTAATATTGATGACATTAGGTGATGCACAAGAGATTCTTCACTTTGCTCTATAGGATAGAGTCTGGAAATTAAGGCACCTCACTTACATCAACTCAATATGCAAAATATTACGAAATAGTTTTGCCACAATTCCATAACTGATGTTATTACTCACAAGTAATAATTATGGATGGCTTCGTTTCTACTTCTAGGTGTCTTGCTTCCATACCAAATATGGTAAACCTACCATGAGATAGACTTTATTGTCTTCTAAAGGAATAGTTGTTTTTCAAAAATGCATATATATACACAAGATATAAATATACGTGTCAACGCGTTAACATCAAGATAAGCTATTCAAGATGAAAAACATTCCTTTGTACAAATTTTACAAACTATCTAGATTAAACAAGAATTGAGCAAAAACATATAAGCTATTTGATAAAAGTGAACAATGAAGTAGAAGGAACTTGGGAACCCACACAGACATCAGAAGTCTACGCTGTAATCAATATTATCTCAAGGTATATAGTAAGTTATGAATGATTTAAACTTCACCCCACAAGACGAAAAAAACGCTATGCCGGGTACAATATATTATCTGTACTGGTACAATTGTGCATTGTGTGCATATATGATGTGCATCAAGCGAATATTGGACATAAAGAAGTTAGTAGTCCATCCTTGCATCAACTTGCTGATCCCTGCTGGGTCTAGCAAGGCTATTTGTTGCTGGATTGTAGTGCAATACCATGATATCACTTGGAGTTTTTTGTATAGGATTTCTAAATTATGTGAAAAATCACACGTTAACATTGAAATTGAGAAACAACTGTTATGTTTTTCAATGTAAGATCTCTTTTATTCAGTAAAAGACTGTTATTGACCTCTTTTCTTTAATTTTCAGTTATATTATACAAAGACATAATTACGTTGTTCCAATTGAAAATTCTCTATGCAACAATGTCTCATATTTAAAACATATTTAGACTATACAACGTACCTATGCAGATGTAACAAATATTATATACAGACTGAATTGTGAGTACCCCAGTAATCTCACCCATCTTGGAGTTGCGATAGTAACAATGTGTCATCACGTGAGATCTCACTGAGGAAATATGGTGGATGCTATATGAAACGTCTGTAGAAGTACATTAAAATAATCCAGTTGTATAGTCTAAATAAGTTTTATATATCAACCTGGATGTCTAATCTTCATAGAATGTCTCATGTTATATAAAATTAGATAGCACTCAAAGGACATACAAAATGTCCATGAAAAATCTGTCTTTAAGAAATGTACCCAGGTATGTTGTGTGGAAACTGTCAAACCGTCTTAGTGCACATCATTTCTGAGCCATAAATTTACAACCCTAGAAGTGTCACTTCTTAAAGCTACATACCATTATGTTCTTGTTTGCCTTTCCAGTTTCATAATGACTTGATTTGGTATTACATAGTAGTTGGTAGACTTTTTGCAATAGTTTCCTCATGCACTTTGATCCCTCGATGTGTGACAATATCACAATGTGTCAAAATATGTCCGCCAATCAGAGGCGAGATCTAATTTTACATTGTTATTCTTGGAGATCGTAAGGCTGATTGTATTTTTTACTTGTTTATTATGCTTGTGATTTGTCACATTGATTGTTTTCTTCCCACATGATGATCATAAATACTGGCATTAACGAGCCATGGGCTGTGAAAATCCCATTGAGCATATTATCAACAGCTTGTACATAATCTGTTGTTCAAGTGGCTTCATTATGACTTAGCTTTATCTGTCATAAATCAGAGGTGCAGATGTACTTGTTTAAAAGGCATTATCACAATAGAGTAAATTCAGTGAGACATGAAAAATCATAATTTGAACCCTTTGATTTTGAAAATAGTCTATTTCATGGTGAGCTTGAAATTTCAGTCTTGATGAGCACACATAAATGTTGGTAGGCGGATATGAGGATTGTAAAGAAATAATATTTTGACTTTCTTAACAGCACTAGAATATATTTATGACTGGAAACAAAACAATTGAAATTTGTCTTGTTTTGATTTTATTAACTATTTTCCTTAGAAACTCATTAAAATATGTAAATGTGTACAAAATACTTGCTAGTTTTATTTTTGTTTTTTTTTTAGAGGCTTTTTAAACACATTATAGTTTTATAGTTTTTAAAGATGCTATGGTCACAAGCAATGATCATTGAAATCTAATATGTAAACATTTCACTTTTGTGAAGATATGTTGGCTTATGACTGTTTTATGTTTACCAGTACATGTAGGTATTTTCATTAATTTTGAGTGTTTTCAATGCTAGAACTCTTTGAAGGAAACTATAAACTTGCATACAAATCAAAGTTTTGAAGCAAAGTATAATTCTTTCGAGATAATTTGCAGAATGTCACTCGGCATTGTCATAAAGTAAAATGTCAAACCAATCTGATTATTGATAAATGTTTACAAAGTATAACAGCTCATTCATGCAAACTATTTAAAAATATTTTCAAAGCCACCAACAGGTTTTTAGAGCATTTGTTAGACGCTGTTTCTGGTTGATTTGAGTCATGCCCGGGGGTGACCTATATGTGTGGCTGTGCAAACAGCATTGTATCTCATGGGGGTCTAACATAATGTATGTGCAATGAGCTCTCTGCTGGGCACGTTTCACTGTCATATATAAAGCACATGATACAGATAATATATTTTCTGCGCCATATTCTATTATACAGTGTAGTTGATTTGTCGTCTTGTGGGGTGAAGTTAAAATCTCTTGAAGTAGAAGAGCCATTGTGACTATGGTATGTTTTATACATACTTTAGGTGTTCATATAAAGTTGTGCTGATACATTAAAGATAGCGAGACTTGTTGACATTCCAATATTGTTGTTTTTATTTATATTTTGGCAAGAAGCAGAGACGGGATTTAATAAGCGGCCAAAAGACAGGACTTTAAGTATTTGAGCAATTTGCATTTTGTGTTTAAGTATGTTATGTTCTTATCAGATTGGAGATAGTAATTAAAAGTAAATTTCGAAAGCAATTGGCTTCAAACTATGCTAGTTACATTATGTGGGAGATAATACAAGAAGATTGTGATCAGAGCAATTGTGGCATGTTCCATGGTAAATACGGCTAACATCTGAATTGTCTATTATGCTATGTTATTCCCATGAGAATCATGTCTGTTAGTGATAAGAGAGGTAAATAATCACTATCTGATCAGGGAACACGACATATTTGGTCAGAATGATTGCAGACATTATTATCCATGTCATATTAGCCAGGTCATGGGCTCCAGATACAAATAAACGGGGACTAACCTCCTCAAGAGTGAGGTACATTCCATATATGACTGAGTGCGTCCTTAATTTGTCAGGGCTCAGGGCCAAAGCATGGTATAGGGTAGGAAGCGTATATACTGCATTAAATATTTTGCTAACGGCTTTATCACAAAATGTGCTAGTCTTCGTTGGAAAAAAATGACTGTTGTATCATTAAACTTTAAAAATAGTTATTTATATTTATATTTATTTATTTTTGTTTATTTTTTGAATGCAATTCTACTTTTGTGTTGGTATTTCATGTAAAGTATTGTGGATGAAATAACTGTAGGCCTATAAAAGCAATTATGGTGTCATTCATATAAATTTACAAAACTAAGGTGTTCATTATGCAATTGATGTGACATTCTCAAGATTCCCAACAACACATTGAATAACATAACGACCTATTAAAACTGTGATCATGTTTTTCACTTTTGCAAACACAATAGTAGCTTTATAGAGGGCAATCGCACTTTGCAATTGGAAGATTTTGAAATTGGCAAAAGTTATGCATCGCTTTGTTCCCTAAATGATACATTTATACAATCTACCACCCAAAATTGGGTCAATCAAAGACAAAGACATCAAAGCACTTGGCCACCACACCTGATGGCACATGCACACAGACAGCACATGAGCTGTGGGTGCCAGGTACATGTGCAGTGGACAGGTGCCAAGCAGGTGCCATGATATGGAGGCAGTCAAAGCCTCACTTCCGTGTTTATTTCTACTTGATGGACCCTCAGGCTATCATGACCTCCTTACGACTGTGACGGCAACAAAGATGTAAGATTAGTCCATCATCCATGTAGATTAATTACTTTCATGATAACGGAATTATGAGCTGATTGTCACCTGTAAAATTCTAGCAGTGATTTTGCACTTTGCAACTGATCTTTGGGATACAGTCTCGAGGATACAGTAAGTCTGGGCAGTAAGTGTATGGAATTTCAAAATTTCCATATGTATTCAGGGACGATCATAGAAAATGAGACTGGGGGGGGGGGTCATCCAACTTTTCTAATGCCTTTTGGCTGGGGGGGGGGTCGCTGAAATTCTTTATCACGCTATGGTATATTTTTTCAAATATTTTCTTTTAGCAATTGTCCAAAAATGCAATGACTATGTAGAGGACTTTTGATTCAGGCGGGGTATGTGTGTGTGGGGGGGGGGGGCAGGGGGGGTCACTCAACTTTTTCTTTTTCTTCAAAAATGGACGACCCCCCAGTATCATTATTTATGATCGTTCCCTTAGATCTTTCCTTGTCGATCCACAAACTATATTTGACCCCACAGATGTGAAGAAGTTGAATTCTTAGATTCCTTTGCTCAGTACTTATTACATTGTTATTGAATCTTATTGTGCTTGCTGATCCACTTGCAATGATTGCATAATATAGTCCCTTTGGCTCATTATTATGAGCAAAAAAGACTCTTACGCAATTAATGTTTAGCATCGCCTGTCATAGCTTATACATTCTTAAAAAGAGAGAAAAGAAAGCAACCTCAATAATATAGCAGTTTTTATGGCACTTTTGACATGACCACTGTACATAATGTGCTCTGAGATAACACTTCTGACTCTTATCTCACTCAACTGCCTATAACATCTGTTAGCAAGTTCCTATTTGGCATCATACTTGTTCATAGATATGTAATGATGACATTATGATTTGATTACCTCCTTCAGGGCATACTAATGTTTAGGACTGACGTCATCCTCGTATTATACAGTGGAGCTATTATTTGTGGCTCAACTTTATAACACTATCAAACAGACAATGTTTTCCCTCTAAAATACTCACATAAGATGCTCTGTTATTTCAATTTTAGTTCTGAAGTTTTCCTTTAAATATTGTTATTCTTTCAGATTTTGGCATATTACATGTACTTAGCAATAAATTCTTATAAATGAAACTAATACTCTACTAGTTTTCCTGTTTGTAACTGTTATGCTTGCGATACTTCCCGATTGGCACTCTAGAAATACAATTACGACATGGTTTTGAATGAAGACTGCCTCAGGACATTTGAAGTAAGTTGAGCCATTATTGTGTACAACTAACGTATACAGGTGATTATCATTTCATGCCTTGGTGAATCAGCATCGTTATTGTGACTGTTGGGTGGCAAACGATAAGAGAGGTAAAAATGTATGTAAGACTTTACTGAAAACATTCAGATAAGGACATTTATACCATCATAAAGCCAAGTGACAAAACTACTCTCTCAGAAATGTTGGTACCAATACTATGTCTTTTAATGCCCTTCATTAAATTTGAGTGTTACAGTAGGCCTATATATTGATCCAATTTTTGTAGGACTGATTTGGAACTTATCCTAGGGCATTATATTTGTGCTTTATGGTAATCATGGTAAAAACATTATTGTTAGATGAGGTCAGCATAACGTGTTGTGATGTAACAAATGACCTTCAAATGTATGATGTATTGACTTTGACATTAGTTAGCAAGATGATGCAACAAGAGTTACAATTATGAATGTCACTGAAATAAAAGAAAACACATTTGAAATGAATTGTGCCTTTCCAATCTAGTGCTATCGTTAGATGATTGTTCTCACATATTTAAGAAATCTATGCTCATAATTATGTTCATTGGCAAACCTTTTCAGCCCTATAATTTTTATGCAAGATGATATGCATGGGTTGCACAATTCTTTCTCAGCCTATAACTATTGGTAAGCACAATCAATTTTAGCTTAAAGTTATAAATGTCTGGGGACACCCAGATGATCAAATTCCATTAGAAATATCTAATTTGTAGTGGTAAAACAGTAAAACTTGTGGTGTGAAATTGGCTCCACTGGCTTAACTCTGTGATGTGGCCGTGGTCTTCCCTCGACAGCCGTCTCCAAACAAATTAGTTGTTTGTGGTCGCCATTAACGGGCAAATTGGTCTCATTTGTATGAGGTATTTATTGTAATTTATTGAAACAAGTCAATTTAGGACAGTTATCTTCCCACTTCTTCAATACGTGGTAATTTTCCACCTACACCCTGATTTTTGTTTCTATAGATGGCTTTAGGGTAGGTACTGGTTGATATTCCTTGGTTTGCATCTTCATCAAAGAAAAAAAAATCAAGTAATGTGATCACTCCGTGAAATTTATTCCCATAATGAGTAGCAAGAAATGGACATCTAGCAAAATACCAACTCTTCCATTTTGCGAACATCCTTCTAGTTTATAGCGTGAATAAAATACGTGAATAAAATACGAGGACGATATAACATGCTGGGGTAAGTTTAAAGCTCATTCCAAATCTATGTTGAAGTAAGCAAAAGGCTTGCAAAGATTTACGGGTGATTATGCAAAATCTAAAATTGTATAGTTGAAATCTTTTGTATTTATTTCTCCTCTCTATGGAGCTTATTTTAAATCAATTAAAGAATGATGTGATATAAATTGAGAGTTGTTTCACTGTGATTGATGACATGATAGTCTGATAGCTTTTACCTTTATCTGTATCACTCCTAAATCAACAACTGGATCTTTTAATCTGAGCTTAATCCTCTTAATCTGTTATTCAATTCTTGGTGCTTGATCTTTTTAATAGGAAAGACAAAAAATTGTGACCATGAAATTCTTATTCCAGGCTCCTTTATGAAAGTTGGCTATTAAAGCAGCTATTGTGTACATTTGCAAAGCTTTGATGAATTTACAATATATTAACGGTCATTACTTTTGTTCCCAAAAGTAACTATAGGTTACATGGATTCATTCACATGGCAATGTAGCTTCATCACCCGCACATGCACATGAACAAACGAATCCAAACCTATGGCATCTCGTAGGCAGATCCGGGGGGGGGCACAGGGGGCATGTGCCCCCCATTTTCCCACCAAAATACTTCATTTTCATAGGGTTTTTCATGAAATCCCATAAGTGCGCCCCATCTTTTCCCAAAGTGCGCCCCCCTCTTTTCCGAAAACCTGAATCTGCCTATGTATCTGAAATATATTGAGTCATTTTGCGGCTTCATCACTAGCAAAATCACTTATATGTACTTACATGTGAATATAGACTAAGCAGTACGTCATATAAGTGTGACAACTTTACACAGAGCCAAAGAGATTATCCTTCAAACCAATACTTAATTGACCACGTGGCTGCTCATTAATAGTATGCACTAAGATAGGCCACCCACTTTATATGAAAATCACATATATTCTAAAATGTCCAAGATTTTGGGGAAAAAATATCCCGAAATAATAATGTATCTTTGCCATAGCTTCACATACTACAGATACTCTTGATGGTGATTTATATAATCCTAATTTTATCTCTTTCATGATCTGACAATATTAGTACATTGTAATGAATATAGATTGTAGCTGTGCAGACAGAATTGTATTATTGCAGATGGTGATATAGAAGCTTTATCAACTAAACTGTAACTATCTCATATTATATTAGAATTTTTGAAACAGTTTAAACAAATTCATTTCAGTTGAAAACCTGTACAGATTTTAGTAACGCCAACATGATATTACAGTTTTCAACGATATTCAGATATTGATACCATTGCTATGTATGAATCAATTGACAAACAATTGTTGATGAACATTAAAGCCCAGTTTCATTGATGCATACCTGGAAGACGTGAAAACTGTTAAGTACAGTGATGAGGCTTCCCGCATCTGGTGGGGTACTGGATATGCTCCGTGGGGTGTTACATCTTAATCCCATTTGACAAGTCACCTTGGATTCAGGAAGTCCATTTTTAAACGAAATGAGCGTTTGATTTGAACACAGTATGGCCATGAAGAAGTCCTACCAACATTTACAAAATAAACGTGTTTATCAAAAATATCTGTAAAATCAAATTGTATCAGCTATGTGAGGTCAGATGGGCTCAATCCGCGTCATGCTTCAAGTGTGTCAACTTTGGGTTCCACCATAACTTTGAACTTTGTAATAAAACTTCCTTTGTAGAATGGTAATACGGACCCACTTACATGGGTCAAGCTATGCAAACCACGTCAACAGTGAGAAATCTTAATGCAACATAAACAAAAATTCTTGTGGGAACAAAGTATCCTCTGTCTGGTTTTGCCCTGTGTCTGTGGGCAGCTGTCAACAGTGTGATGAGGGAGACTGACCAGCTGATGTCAATAAGTGGTTATCGGGCAGATAGTGATTTGTCTGTGTTATCTACACCACGTGTCTGCAAACCAGATACAGTTCATGATTTATGCTTCCCGGCAGACGGGGACTGCTACAGTGTGAGTGTTATAACGTCACAAAAAGTATCTGGGATCTTCTACCCCCACATTTTCACTGATTTCCTGTTATACAAATTCTGGAAATTATGCAAGTTAAAGCACACCTTATAGTGTAATATAATCAACCAAACAAATATGTTCTTTCGGTCTTATAGATTAACACAATGGAGTTATGCCAGTTATTGTATGCAATATTTATTCTGAAATGTTTCGGCATCACAGCTTCAATGTACTTACAACATTACAATTTACACCAGATAACTGTAAGAAACATTTCCTTTATTTAATGCACCCCTTTGTTGAGTATTTATCATTCTGAGACCAGGTGACAAATCAGTGTTTACTGTAAGATCAAATAATAACCACAATGGAGTCAGGGACCATATAGCCATAATGGACCCCAATTTTGGGCTTCTTTGGTCCATATGAAATTTGTGCAGAATAGTCACTATTTCTAACTCAAATTTTCAATTCGGTGAAGCACACTCAGATTTTCTTTCAACTGCTAGTCCAGTACTATTTTAACATGTGCCAGTCACTCCATGCAACCATTTTCCTTTTGCTGGCAATGATTACAAACCATAAGAACTGCTGTTTAACCACGCTTTTATAGCAGAGGAGATCAGTTTAGTGTGGAAGTGTATGCTATTGTATATAGACATTGGACAATGGTTAGGGTGATGTGATGAATGACTACAGCTGTTTCTGATGGTCATCAGACACAGCTTAATACATTTATAATAGTATATATAACAGTGTTAACTTTACAGATCTTTGTTAAAAAGGTCAATGGTCCTCCAGCATACCAGAATACTGTTTTGGTTGTGTATTTATAGTTAATTTGGATTATTCAGTTAAAATTATTCGTTGAAACTCTGACGTTCAGAAAGATTTACTGTAAAAACCATTGTTAGATATGATCAACAGTTGCTTCTTCATGTGTCAACATAACTATTGCCTATGAAAGCAAAACAGCTTTACCACAAACAGTAATTGTAGAGTACTGGAGCGTGTTAATCTGTGTACTGTAGCGTCGCTGCTGGAAGTGCTAACTTCCACATGTTCCAGGAAGGCGCCGGCCCAGCCGGTTCGCTATGACCACTACCACAGTGCTAGTCCTCGTTAGTGGCGCCTCTAATTAGTACTAATTACATAGGAGGACTGTGGTAATGTGCAGCAGCCTTGGTAATTGGTGCTTTGATGTGGCCAGGAAGCATCCAGGGTCGTGGGCGTGTAACCAGGCATGTTTGAATATATTTAAATGGAAACAGTTCAATGGCTTTAAAAACTCATGATCCTAACATGGCAGCTGAGGTCTTGATAGAACTTTAATATATATTTAAGGTTTAAAGATTTCAATCTCCATTTCTTTAATTCAAATACTGTATCCATACGCTTTACAGCACAAGTGCCTTTTTGGGCCCTTTGGAAAAGGTAAAAACGTTTTTTGCGCATGTGGTAAATCGTAAGTTTTGTAATTTTGGCGATCGGGCAGTTCCAAAGAACAATCATCATTGTCTTTTCATATAAAAATCATAATGTATACTTTTTTCATTGTTAGAAAAATATTTTATCCTTTTTAACAGGGTAAATTAGTTTAATGAAATAATCAGTAACTAGACATGACAGAGTAATTATGTTAACTTAATTATGATAATGAACACATGCAAGCAGTCATGTTATCCTGCTTGCTCAGGGGCAACTAGACCTTGAAAATTAAGATAAGTTTTGAAATTTTGTTATCTAGAAATATTTTAATATGTGTTCACTTTTTTCTGTTTAACAATATTTTACGCTACGCAATTTTACAGTTACTCATTTTTTCTCATATATACAATATTCGTAATTGTATTGATTGTACAATGACAAGCATGTCATTCCTCTGTAACAACCATTCACTTTGCGTTTCTTAATATGAGCAGATTCTCATTTATACATTTTCACCTGTGCGCTGTACAATAAATTACAGCCAATTTAAAGATTAGTTGGCTGAGCCCAACAAAAATCACCTCAATGGCCAGGGTTTGAAGCCACAACCTTAACAAGTGTTAGTCTGGCTGAATTAGCAGACGACCGAGTGGGTTCATTGTGTGCTGACGTGGGCGGCGCAAAATAGGCGCCCTTGATTGCTGAGCGGTTTGCACCATCATCGTCATCATCGTTTATCCAGGCACCACTTCTGTCAGTGTAAACACAGACTCCTCGACCGGATCTATTTCTCTGCCACCGCCGCCGCTGCCATTTGTTTTAGAACATCTCCACTGCCACTCTACGCGCTGAACCTTCTCCGCTCACAGCCAAACTTCGTATGTTTCTCAAACACTCACTGGATAGATTTTCACTGGGGTTAAGCTGTCTGTGATTTCTTCCAAGATTATTGCTTTTGTGATATGTAGTTTTGTCGATGTTGAACGATGTTGAACGATGTAAAAAGTGATGTTTAGCATTGGTTTTATGCATTTGCTGCCATTCAGTCTTGTAATCTACATAAATGGTATCTCCAACATTGGAGGTATGAAGTTCTACTAGACACTCAGTCAGCATATTCAAATTCATACGACACATCATATGACACATCTGGACCCTCTGTCTTCAAGCATCATTATCACACCAAGGATTAATTCTAGCCTTTTACAGATATTGTGAAAGATAAGCTTTCTATGGTAATTATCCCATTGTTATGACTTGCATTAAAATTTCTGTCTGGAATAAAACGCCCTTGGAAAATGGGAAATTTGGGTTTGATTCCCTATAAGGTATTCAATGGAAACATACTGAGAAAGAACTTACATGTATGTGTAATCATGGTAATATATGAATTAGACATTGTCCAAGTGTGATTACAACATATATACTATATAAATGCTATAATCTTCTGTTACCATGTAGCCTTTTAATTTTCAATGAAATGTTTTTTAGTTTTCCTAGAAAAATTCCTAAAAGTTGTTTGTATGTTTATCTAATTCACTGTATGATCTATATGATACCAACGTCATGGGTCAAAAATTTGAGTCATTAAAGATATATACGCCAATAGAGATAGTAGATAATAAATATTCAGACCATTCATTTCCCTTTGAGTTGGAAAGATAGCGGATTTTATCAACAGAATTGCACTGGGTTTTCTCGTGTTTGAGAACTTGGTGTACTAAGTATGAGAGTTGTCTCACTAATTTTCAACAATAACATAGAATGTGTTAAAAGAGGCTAATGGGTTAACTCATATATGGTTAATGTAATCAAATTTTGCTCAACTAATATATATTTAATGCTTTAATGACTACTTTACATGTTGAAAGGTCATACGTGACAATTTTACGTGCTAATCTTAATTTTTATCCACAAATTTTAACATCACTTGTACCATTCTAGTTTAGAAACTCCAAGAGAGAAATGCAGATGAGATAGCGGCTATGTAGATGTTAGAAGTATGATTTGACACATAGCGTCTCTTTTCAGTCTCTATTTTGTCTTTTTTAGTGCGAGGTCCGGACAATTCTCTATTAATCTCAAGTGAGTTGGACATTTTGCTTACGGGTAATCAACAATTTTGCATCACGCTTTGAGACACCTAACAATGCGCACATATTATTATCGTTCTTTTGTTAGCCTCGCTTTAGAAAATGGCACAGTGTATACTAGTGTTATGTTTAAGCTTGCTTCAAGACCTTAAATCGGGCCAGAACGTTTTGGGATTCTAAGGTCTTGTCTGGAGCTACACTTCCATAATTGTATCACGCTTTTGGGTTTCTAGCTTAACAATGCACCAATACTGTTCAGACTTGCTACAAGGCCTGTAAATGGTTGCACCATCATCTTGTATGAATTTGCACAGTCCAATGGTGTCATTTACATTTTTGATAGAGGTGCCTGCTTCCATAGTTTTTATGTTTATGTACGGATATAGTTTTTTCCAAGCCAGGAGCTCAGATAGGTAGATTGATGACAAAAGATATTTTATTCCAATTTCTTGCAAGACTAACTAGTTCTGAGTCTGCTTTATTGGCGTTTATGTTTTGGAAATGGGTTATGAAACTTTGCTTGTCAACTGACAAATCTTTATTGAAAAGGAAAAGCTTTGTCAAAAATAATTATGAACTATTTGAAAAAAGGTTGCTATTAGCATAATGTGAACCATATTTTTCATTCTGACTACTAATTTACATGTATATTCTATGTAACGGTAAAATTTTAAAAAGCAAGTGACAAAACATTCACCTCAATATTCCTCAATTTTGCCAAATTGCAAGGTGAGTATGGAGAGATGAAGAAAAATTAACAAGTTACAGCAAACAAGACAAGAAAATAAACACTGGCAAGGAGTGCAGAAACGAGAAAAAAGGTGTATTGGGGAGGTGTGTATTGAGCTGAAAGAAGCCAGCTCCCACAGGGTAGTGTGGTGCATCAGATGGGAGGTCCGACCAGCCCTACACGAGGCACTATCACCATCAATTAACAAGACCTAACCAAACTTGTGGCAGTTGACGATGCAAACAATACTTAATAGTTGTACAATGAATGTTTCAGTTGTACATCAAATATTGAGATTTATTTTTGAAGAGTCAACGGTTGGCCTGCTTTCACTTTACATTAGACCTCAAGGTACTAAGATCGAAGTGGTTTGAAACCATGCTCTTGTGATTATCAGTGCAGTGGGTATACTTTGGTCTGGTTTTTGAGGGTACATATCGATAATGTATTTCTTTATAATACAGCATTATTGATAAAATTGTGTTTCTCTTGGAAATACCATAAATGTTGATTTAAAGTGTATTACTTTGAAAGTGTCACTGAATGATCATTATTATTACTTATGTTTAAAAAGATAGTAATTCACATTTGTCAATGGTAATTGCCATCTAGTTAAATCAAAATTCCAAATAGTTAAAGAGAAATTTTGTTATCTGTGATCATCAACATTTACATCTATCATGATGTAAGAGACGTCTTTTTCAAGCCCCACAAATCTACAGATCACAATTTCATCTATAAACATCTGCGTGTGATTTTCCTTGAGCTTTCGCCACCTTGCAGATAAACGCACAATTCTCCATTAATACATCTTGAACTGGCTTCGGTGTTATATCTACATTTTCGCAGCTAATAAACAAGATAAGGGCAATGAGAAACGGCGAGATTTGATGAGAAATGGTGAGATCTGGTGGCAGACGCCATGTTACATCAGACGCCTTTTAACACACCTCTATTTTCTCCTGTAGCCACAATTTTTATGTATTTTTCCCCTTGTGTTTTTGCATCTGTTTTTGGCCTATAGTTTTATGCAGTTTATTTCGTTGGTTGGTGGAACTATCTTGTAAATCCTTTACAAACTAACATGCCTGATTAAGAAATTTTCGAACGTTATTGCTTGTTTGCGCACATTCCAAACAATTATGGAATATATATATTTTGTAATGCCAATTTCTCCCAAAGAAATAAACTATTTTTCAACGTACATATATTTATACCTACACAACGAACAGTGATGTGTAAAAGATTAACATAGTTTAATTGGAAAGACGATGGTTTTATTTGTATAATACATATATTTCTTTCAAAATAATGTCTGACTTACAATGCAAGTCAACCAATCCAATCATATGATTTAGGACTTTTCAGTCATGGTGTAATAGTATTTTGAGTGTAATGATGATTTCATTATCATCTAAATATGATAAATATTTTAAGATAGGCATGCTATATAAATATATGACTGGTTCCCTGGGGTTAAGAATATTATCTCATTATTTGCTCTTGATGAACTGTATTTGGTATGTGAGATGGAACCAAAACATTGTTCACTGTCTGGACGAGAGCAAGAATTAGGACATAAAACTGGAGCTTATCCCTAGCATTGTCGAACAGAAATGATTAGATTGTGGCACACTGACTGTTTTCTACGGCCTTAAAACACAAAAAATAGCAGACATGTCTATTCTATAACATTGCATGTGTTCATAGCTTTTGTTTATTGGTTGAAACTGCATATTGTCTTTGATGTAAAGGATACCCTGTCATGGTACATGACAATGACTCTATGATTATGAAAATTTTTGGCGAAGTATTCAAAATTTGATTACCAAATTAGGATGAGTGCAAGGTGTTAATCTGATGTTTAGAAGTAATGTCAAATGGTCCTTAACACTAAATATTGAAGCTATTCCAAGTTTCACTCAAAATATTATTTAATGTTGTATTGTTTGTGGGTCGCTATAGACAAATTAAAAATTTATATTAAGTGGTAGAATCATTACACTCTTCACTTTTATCAGTAATGATGATGATTGAATATATTTTTTGTTATAGAAGTCTGTTCTAAGCACCACTATTTAATCTTGTTGAGCTGAGGCATACATAAAGAAGTATGTCTATTAGCCTAATATATATATATATATATATATGTATATATATATATGTGTGTGTGTGTGTGTGTGTGGCTGACGAGTACTGTAGCATGAAACATTAATGTACCACCAGTAAATATCCATGAAGGACTAACTCTTTCTTTTATTATAAAATAGCTCCAACACCAAGTCGAGCACTGTATTGAACCTGATTATATTTCTTAGATATTTATATATATACATATGTATATATATATATATATATCTTGTTTGACACCAGTGGTAAAAGTGAGCGAGTATTTGGTTGTGATAATTGGTTGACATAGATGAAGTTGTTTGATGCTGAGCAGACATGTGGGCACCGGCGTCAGATAGTGGCTGGCTGCCACAGACAACGCAGTCGTCGCTACTGACTTGTACATACGTGCATACAAATGCTACACAAAATGTTATGTAGATATATACATATGATAAACATGCATACTTGCAATTGTATACACTCTCAAAAGAATGCTGTCAAACACATACAAAGTCCCATGAGTGTATACCAAGAATAAAAAAGATAAAGATTTTTGTTCATAAGCAAGCCCCGCAAATGAGATGGTGAGTGTGTTCACCTGCGGGTACCAGAGGATGTATCATTATATTGCCCACTGGCACATTTTTATAAAAGGTAGTTTATAATTCTTCGTAAAATTGAATGTATCAAGTTTGCAAACAATACAAAAGCAACTATTGCAACATGCCATAATATTATCATACAAAGCGTCAGAGAAGAAATGTACGACATGCTGTAAATCTTTCAAATCCAACAAACTGAACAGGATAATGTGAAGTCTTGACGTAATGATAGCCTTGTTTCATGGACGTTGTATTCTTTTGATTCTGTTTGCCTTTCATACTACATGTTGTTGCAAACTCTTCATTACAATCATCCGTAAGAGGTTTTGATATTCTTTCTAAATTTCATATAAAATCACGTAATTTCGCAGTAATTATTGAATTATTAACAAATGAATTTCGTTTCAAAAAGACCAAATTTCAAATGCACTTCATGTAATTGTATGGTAGATTTTGTTTAATTGTTGACCCCTTAAAGACATGTCAATTGCGACCCTTAAAGATATTGCTCAGTCAAAATCATATTTGTTTTGTAAAATTCAGTATCAATAGACGATGCCTTATCCATTGCAAGTGTGATGAAAATAATATTCACATTCTCCGCGTTTAATACTATTTCCACCTTTAAAAATACCATGCCGTCTCGTCAAATAAAACACAAAGTCACGTGATATTGCATAATCGAATGATTTTCGCCAGACGTGCCGTGCATTTCTAACGAAAGACGTCTCATTTAACATGGGAGAGATAGGCAGCTTCTTACGTGCACCGTGCGAGTTACGTCTGACGAAAATCATTCTGTGGACATTTCTCGCGTTCACGTGTTTTGTTGAGTATATACTGGCCTCGTATTGCGTGGTATTTAAATTGTTTTACATACTTTGATATGATGTTTAAATGAAAGACACTTTCAGAATGCACAGAACACATCATAATGCTTCTTTACAAGCATACTTGTTTGACCACTCAGGATAACCTTTAAATTTGTATAACCCATGTGTTAAAACGATTCCAAATTTCAGGATTGCTCATTGCTTCTACAAACATCAGACAAGTCATTTTTGTCCATACTGTTCAGTTGAGATTCCATACAATGATATTCTGAACTTGTAAATTTAGATATTTATGTGTTTTAAGGTGCTTACACAGATGACTAATGCTGTAGTGCTTTGGATAATTGCTTGTAACTATTACTGAGAGTGTACACGTACAACACAGTAGCATACAACACTCATTGGCTATTGGTGCACATCGCCAGCTCGCTGTACACTGGTGTACATCTGGAAGATTAGTGTATGCAATCTAGGCCATAGCAAGCGTCAAATTGTTTATTGTTCTGTCTGTCTCGTGTTCAAATTGTGTGCTGGCAAATTACAAGAGCATTAGTGAATCTTTTCATAGATCCCGTCAAATTCGATTTGGAAAAAAAGATAGATTTTTAAAAACAAATTTAGAGGTGATCTCAATGAAGCTATACTAATATTATTTTGAATTAAACTTTCCTGACACTTCCAAGAATGAGCTGTCACAAGGAAGTATATATGTATTCGAAAAGAGCAAATCAGTCAGACAAATCATCTTTTATAAACCTTCAATAATGGGCTAAGATACAGGCGTACTATTTGGGTGGCTCGGTGACCCCCAAGTCTTCTACTTAGCAGACCTCTGACAGATTGGTAGATCTGGCTGGCTGAGCTCTCACCACGTGCACCCGTCTGCACACATGGTGGTCGATACTCAGCATAACCAAACCCTTCTGCTAGATTGAAATAAAATACAAAGCATCAATCTTTTTCTAAAGTCATTGAAATAGAAGTACAAAATTAGTTTTTAGTTTTTAAATGGAGAAAAATACAAGAAAAAATTAGTTGTTGCTCAACGGCTCATTGATTATACAACTATTGTGAGTGGGAAACAAGGATGCTGGGATGCTGAATATAGCTAGGTGTTCAGTTGACAAAAAAAAAGGTAGTTACAAAATTCAGTCAATAAACAAGATGCTGATCTAGAGATAGGGCGCGTGTGTGCAAAAACTGATTCATTAGAAGCCAATGCTCTTGTTGAAATTCATGTTTGAAAAAGTCTTAATGAAAGTTTACAGTAAGAGTGCAAGTGAGTGAGGAGAAGTTTTACATACATAGCAAATGTAAAAAAGAAAATTTAGTCTAGTCTCAAATGATCCTGAGTCTAGTTAACAATGTTTTTGGCCAAAGAATAATTAAGAGCATTTTCTCATGGAGTGATCATTGGGAAAATTCGAACCAAGATGTGCACTTATAAATTTAGAAAGTAAAAATTATGAGGTGGTAACTGGTAGTGGTTGATTTATTACCGGTAATATCTACCGGTAAACAAACACTGATACCATTTCAGATACTCTAAAAACACTGTTATAAAATTAGTGACAGAATTGTATCAGTCATATATGGTAGATATTAATTTTCTGTATATTTCAAATAATAGCTAATATGTATTTTTCTTAAGACACCTACATGTATATTATAGCCTGTTTGAGAAATAATGCTTTTTGTACAATTACCCTTCTGTTATTAGAAGAGACAAGAACACACAAGTTGCTGTCTAAACAATGGTCAGCCAAAGTACACCTTGTATCTTAGCCTAGCTATGAGGTGTGCCACAAATTGTTATCGCGCTAAAATTACAATTTTTCAAAAAGAACAGCTTGATACTTAAGAAACAATTCTGTTTGAATGTGTATTGATTCTTGGTTTATCTGCATTATTCTTCCAGCACAACACACAAAATAATTTTGAACTATTTATATGCAGATTCCAATGATATGCAACATATAATGAAATAAGTATACATATCACCAGGAATAAATGACGAGGAATATCCTCTCATGTATTCTTGATATCACAGATTCAAATTGCTGATGATCTTGTGTTGTCCAGCAGGCATTATTTCGATTGGTGTATAATAGAAAAGCTTTTTTAGAAGTTGCAGTTATGTGCAGTGTGTCTTCTATGTGCATCTTGAATGGCTTGCACTTTCAATCACACTGGTCACTGTAGTTGTTGACCAACTGCTTGAGTATGGATGACTTGTGAATGGATTTCATTTTAAGACCCAAATGGTAAAATACTGGTACCAATGAACAGGGGAAAATTGTAAAGTGCCTAGAGTATTCAGCTGTGACAAATACTAACTAAGATAGACCAAGTCCATTTAGTTGTAAACCACAGTGTCAGTGATGGTGGTCTACAGTGGTAAACAGTAAGTGTTAGGTCAAGACATGGAGCTAGTCGTCAGAAACAAAACACGTCAGTGTGTGATGTTGACGTGTGACGGATGTAGGTCATACCGTGGGCCACACCTCTCATTGCAGCCACTAGTTGGCAAACTGTGCTAGGGCGAGCTGTGCTAGAAATGCTAGATAAAGTACGATTTCTTCCAGCTATCATTTATATGCAAGCTGTCACTTCAAATTTATGTCCGGCGCAGTTTTATTCATATACAACTATATAATGTTATGTATTTCCTTTCGTCAAAGGAATCTTGTAATATTGTGACATTATATTGATGTTTTCCCAGGGATGTGTTACTCTTGGAAATTTGGATACCCCACACATAGTTTTTGCTGCACTTGCTGATTACGTTCTGTGTTTGGTCTGCATGATAAAACAATTTTTTATCGTGAATGTTGAAATTTTATTACCTATATCTTTATTATTTACATGTTTCTAGCTTTTTCCATACAAATTTGCGCCTGATTCATAGGAGAAATATATTTGAGATTAAAATTTTATATGTCATAATGCAAACAGATTTTTCAGTTACAGTATGACATCATGACAGTCTACAACACTGTGCACATTGTGAATGAAATACCTTCCAAATTCTTTATAAGACCCCGACAACCATAGCAAATTTCCCAGGCAAATTTCATGTGTATGTGACAGGTTTAATGAACCATAAGTCTCTTATAAGGGGAAGAAGTAAACTTTTACAAACTTTTCTTTCTTTTTTCAGGTTCTGTTACGCTTACAAGTGGTACTAATAAAGAGGGTGCGCCATTTGGCGGCTTAGAAGGTAAGCATCATGATATTTCTTAAGTGATGTTTCATGCATCTAATGTAATATAAGTAACTTACCAGAATATTTCATAGGTTAGAAACAGAACTTAAGAATTAACTATGATTAAACAATATAAAGTAATCATATTAGTGAAAAAGAAATAAAAGCAGTACGATCAACACAAGATGATAATCGAGATTTGCTCAATCATGATGGAACAAAGTTATGAGAAATATGTGATTTTTTTTCCTTCAATTATTTAAAATTTTATCAAGCAGGTGAATTTTTTATGCTTGTTTAGTAATCATGATAATGCTCCTGTTCCAGGCACAAACTGGTATGGCGCCAACTCTACGGCACGCTACAAGTTCATGTATGTGATGATGCGCAGCTCTGAGTTCCAGCTTTATCTCTGTATGAACCGGCGTGGCAAAGTTTACACAGCAGTAAGCCACTTTTGGTCTTGGATTTCTATATTGTAATTAAAAAGCAATGACCTATATAAACCATTCTTCCTCACGTGATCATGTGGAGTGCTTTTTTATTGTATACATTACATTCCACTGCATGCTGTTATCAATAAAAGAAAGAATGGATAGAGATCTACCCATTAGGAGTGATCAGTATTCCATATTGACAGTATTTCAGTCCAGTTTTGTATAGGTCAGTTTAATAATAAGAATCTATCAAGTATGAAAATGAACACGATCCACAGTTCTATGTTTAGAGTAGCCCCCATGGTCAAGGCCAATATTTACTGTTTCATTGGTTGTCTTCAGGCGAATCTCTCTGACGAGTGCTACTTCATTGAAGAGATGCACGGCATGGATTACCGGCTGTATTACCATGTCAAGTACCGTGGAGATCGACGTCTCAAGAAAGACGAAGAGGTGTGCATGTGTTGGTTTAAGGCTGTACATCCTAAAAGGAAATCAGTAGTACACAATTGAAAAATTATATACACATACATTGTGTTAATATGTATATTAACTATAATCAACCTTAAAGAAATTTTGGTACCGAAAATTTAAGTTTAAGGTTAAGAAGTCTTTTTGCAATAATTTGTTTATATTTTTACAATATGTACACAAGATATGGTGTACATTTATTTGGAATGATGTTGAATTTTTGGACTTATATGTAATCAAGTCATTAGACTTATGACTCCAAGTCAGATAAGACGGAGTGTCGCCAAACAGCTTTGTTGTACGTCGGTCATTATATTGTTGATCCCACGAAGTGTGTGGCCACTGTTGAGCATATACAAGACAGTGGCGACACCAAGCATGAGGTTTGGAAGCGTTGTTTAAAAGGCCCCATGTAGTGGAGAGTCACACATCAGCACGTAAAAGAACTCACCTAGTTTGAAAGCAATAGCTAGTGTGATCCCTCCACTCTGAGGTTCAGTTGGTTAACTAACATGCCTCTGGAGGCTAATGTACAAACAACACGTGGTCTCCCTCTCTGATACACCTAACAGGTACTTAGGACATGAAGAGAAGAATATGTGTATTTATTTGTTAATTTATTGACCAGATTGTTGTGAATTTTAGCCACCAGCAGAGGGCAAACCATGGTATTTGGGGATTAACAAGAAAGGACGCATCCAAAAAGGATTTCGAACGGAGAAATCTTCGAAGGTACAGTCAGCTCTTCTGAAATTTCCAATGGTTTTATGCTAGTGTGGATAACTCATTAAAGATAGAAATTAAAAATAAAGGATTAGTGTTTTACAGATGATCACTTATTATTGTTCAACATTCAAAAGATAATCCATCTCTATTCTCTACCTAACGCATTTACCTTTAAGAGTACAGTTTTGACACTATTGTAGAGCACTGCACTAGGAGTGTCTGAGCCAATGTTGACATTAAGACTAGTTGGATCATTCAAAAATAGTAGAAAGGCTTTGGAGGTATTAGCACATTATATTTGTTTGTGTTTTTCAGTATGTGCAATTCATGCCAATGGATGAGTCAGAGTACAAACAGATCTCGGACCCCTTGAAGCCATTTCCATTGCCTCTTTTCACCACCACGCATGCTCCCTTCCTCCACAGCAAGCCTGACCGCAAGCGACCAGACACCACATCACCCGACCGTAACAGAAACAGAAACAGGTGCGACCAGTTTCTTAATCTATTATACCATTCTATGAAAACCAACTTTTCTGAAGAGACAGTGTCTCCAAACTTGGCAGTTTCTTATACTTCACGCTATGTAACTATCTATTTTAAAGTTAAAATATTAAATGTATATATTTCTTCTTCTTACCATGCAATCCTTATCAAAATGATCCAAATATTTAAAAACAAAATTCAAGCCAACATGCTCTATTTTAAAGTTGATATGAGCACTCAAAATACATTATAGTTTTTTTAAACTTCGTCTTTGAAAAATGTGCTGATGCTTTTATCACTAAATTGATTCAATTTCAGGTGCCCCAAGATCAACCTGTTCTATATTGAGTGCCGGAAAGATCGCCGGCACCGGCATCGACATGGTGGCAAGAAGAGCAGGAGGCGTGGGCAGCGCAAAAAGGAGGAGCGGCGGCAGCGGGGTGGAGCAAGCAGGAAACAGAAGGGGGCAGCGGACAAGGCCTTGAGGGGCAAGGGGGAGACCAACCTGCTAGGCCTGCTCACACTTCGCTAGGGCAATTGATGTATTGTGATCTCTTGTTATGAGTGCATTGTGATCTTCGCCATACTATGCGAAGAATGTCATTGTGATTTTTGGCGGCTCACTTCATGCCAAGATCACATTGTGATTTCGGGCTCTCCAAATCATCCCACTTCATGGACATGGGAATCATTTGGATAATCTATATGAGAACTACATAGTTCATGTTATTGCACTATGCTTTATATCAGACTTTATGTTCATCATATTTAGAGGCAGAGTATTATCCACTGAGCATTTCATACAGTCACATACATGTGGATGGAAAGAAGTTGCTGTCAGAATTCCTGAAAGTTGTGCATTGAATAGAGGAATTATTGAATGTCATCAAATGCCAGCCTGTAGACGTTGCAGGTAGTTTCTCTATTGTGAGAGGGCATCTACTACAATATCAACTGAATAGTGAAAAAGCATACTGATTTGACGCACATCAGAAATCCAAGCCATCTTTCGTGAATAAATGACAGAACAATTAAAAATGTTTATGCTATGACATAGACCCAGGGTCATCTGGTACATTTTCTAATTGATTCTTTGTTAACGATCTCTTGAATCCACAGTACTTATTCGGGCAACTGCAGAAGTATTTGATATTTATATGTGAGGCTAAAACACAAGACAATGCATGGTGTCCTGCTGGAGGACGTTGTGATCTGTTGGTGGTTCTATATCACCAGTGATGGAGGACATTGTGATCTGGTCATATTGTAGGTCACCAGTAGTGTAGAGTGTTTTCTAAAGCACTTGATGTAAACTTTTGTACAGAGTGTCCATGACATTGTACCTCATTTATGGGTCACTTGAGTGTAACAGCTGAATATCTGTAAAGTACAAGTGCCAAGGAAAACTACAGATGCTCGCAGAGAGCATTGAACTTTAACACCCTTGTACTTGTTCTTTACAGAGAAAGGCCTAGGTGATATATATAAATAAAACGTAGGCAAGGATATTTAGATTAAATTATTGCTGTGTATGTTGTCAGTGTTGTGCACCAATGTTCACTTTAACTGAGGTTAACGCCTGTTATATATTTGGTCTCATTCGGGAAAGAAATTTGTTGACTGGGATTTGTACATACACTGGGTAAAATGTGTTTGCTTCATACTACTGCCAATGTTCTAGGACATTTCACACAACATTGGACCTTGTGTTCGGTGTAGCACAAACAGACGAAGACATTTGCAACAGTATTTTGTTCTGCATTTATTAACACAATTATTAAATAGATTATGTCATTAAATATGTAACTTATTGATTGTCTGTCCTAGATAATTATCAGCTGTTTTAGAGAACTTTTCTTTGAACTTTTAGATGGCACGTACATATGGAATAGAATGAATTTGAACTTATTTTTACACGTTTAGTAATAAAAATAGCAAATTGTGAGGATTTGATTTTCACTTAGTCATTCAAATTTATGAATGTATTAACTGAAGGGTCCAGCACTATGGGCATTTAATTTGTCTCCAGATAATGAGATCACTTGAACTTGCAAATCTATTTACTCCTACAATGAAACAGAGTGCGCTTAAGCACCTCAAATCATAGCTGCTTTATTTCCATGAAATGCAATTGTAGTAGATATTTCTATTCTGATATTTTTCTATATTGTCAGTTCAAAAACTATAGGTGAAGTGATTCAAATGATAAAGAACATTAATAGAAAACATTATTTTGAGAGTATATGTAGAGCAGTGGCAGTAAGGTGCAATGGCTGGTAGGTGTTGTACATAATTTAGCTATATTCCTCCATATGATGAATCTCGTGCAAAAGATTGTAGTTTAACGTAGTCGCACCTGTTGCTTAAATACACTGTAAATAGTTGACTCGTCAGCAGATTTCTGTTGCATATTAATAGTTTTAAAAGCAGTAATAATTTATTATCAAATATTTATACAAGTTACTTCTTGCTAACTGTTAGTCATACATATGAAATGTGGTTCCAATGCATCATGCACATGATGTCAATTGTTAAATATATTTTCATTCAATATTGATAAAAATTCATATTACATATAGACATAAGATATTTGCTGTGTATAATGGGCACTGATTCACATATTTTTAATGTTACATATTTAATTGAGCCTCATCCTCAAGTCCTAGTACTCCATAATGTGAATGTCATAATGTATATTTATTGCATTATTATAGAAATAATGAATGTAATAGATGTCATGCATTTTGTGTGTGAAAAATAATTTATTCTTAAATTGAAGCATATATGTTTTACAAAATTTCTACTGCATTGTATTCTGAGAAAATACATAATACGAATGAGTTCCAATTTGATTTTACCAGCAACACCTTTTTATATATTTGAAAAAAAAAGTATAAAAAGTAGATTCTGCAGGTCAGACTCGAAATTCTTAAATTTGGAACTGAATGTTTGTTTTCATGATGTTATTAAAGTTGTTTGTTGTTATATTAAGTTTGTCTTGTTATCCAAATACAATATCTAATTGCCATGCAGTGATGGTATTTTTTCCTAATTAGTTTTATATTATTTTGTATGTTTAACAAAATAATGAACTGAATGCTTCCATCCATGGGTATGACTTTTTTTTACTTTCAAGTAATTCCTAACCTTTATGAATAAGCATACTTTCCCACATATCGAAGAAATCATTGTTTCTATTGAAAATGCTACCAATATCTTGGTTATGAATGTTGCAATAGAAAATCTAAATTCCAACTCTTGAACTCTATAATTATTTGCGGGACTACTGTTGAGTGTGAACATGAGCTGATATTGATGAGTTATAATGAACACTGTGTATAATTTATTAAAGCTGTATGTATGATGTTTGTAAAGAAATGTAAGTGTGTTAGGTTCCTTCTTGATACAAGAAATGGCCACATTGTTACGAACAATGAAGCAAAGATTATGCATGATGTTATGGATTGAACAGTGATCTGCCACCAATAAAAGAATTTTAGAACAGCTTTTCACTTTTTCTAATATAACATCACAAGGATTGGCTAATTTTAGCATCATATATTTTAGAAAGACAGAAAAATAACTGAAAATTGCTGGAGGTCCGTTGTCCAAATTCCAAATAATTATTGAAATATTTGTCTAGAAAATCACAATTATCATATAACTAGTTCCAGTTTGAGTGCATAATTTTTGTAACAAGGAGTAGGATGAAAATATTTGTGTGGTTAGAGAAGTGTAAATACAAAGAGGGTAAAATTGGAAGATTATTTTTTATATTTAAAAATCATGGCCAAATATCTTATACATCTATGTATTATTGTAATTAAAAAGTTATAGCATGACTACATTGTTTATGTGTGATTTTTTTTTGCAAGCTCAGAAAATAGATATTTTAGTAAGCTAGAACAATAATAACATCAATTAACATGGTCAGTTTTCAACATCTTGGTAATTTTATTAGTGAACAAGGGTAAACATTTAGTTGACAAAGTCAAAATGGATGAATAAAAAGTACAAAACTTTATGTTTAACTCTCTTCTTTGATCATTATTGTGATCTATTTTTATTCATAATATGTTTTACAAGTTTTTACACTTATTCTGCTGTTCAAGTTTATTTAGAAATTTTGACCTTTGCATAGTATTTTACAGTAAAATTCTTTTGCTAATATTTATGGTGCATTTATCCAGAATTTAAAACTGGACAGAAATAGTTCCATTACTTCTCTATGATTATCAAAAAGTCGATATTGAAAAAAATAATCAAAATAAAATTGGCAATCAAAATTTATTTCTGAATCATTAACAACAGATAAGAATCATGATGAAGTAACAATGCTAAATTTGAAAAATAAAATAAAAACAATGTAATTATAATTGTCAATATATTTTCATGAAGTTAACAATAAAACAAAAATGACTAGTAATTTGATAAACTATACATCACATAATATCATATACTTTGATAACAATATTTGTAAATATGTACATGTATTCTATATTGGATAGAAAAAAAAATCATGAGTCCACACATAAATTGAAAACGTAAGGAATGGAATAAGAGTTAATTACAATTAATTACAAATGCCTATGACAATAGTAGATGAATATAAGAATATGTATACTTTTGTTATAGACGCATTTTCTTGCAACCATCAACAAATTAATACTTGAAAAATAATCTAAAATTAAAAGGAACTTTTTCAGATAGAAAATGCTCAATTTATGCTAAAAAATTAAAAAAATTAGCTGAATAGTAGGCTCAAACAAATATATATAATATATATATATATATATATATATATATATATATATATATATATATATATATATATATATATATATATATATATATATATATATATATATATATATATATATATATATATATATATATATATATATATATATATATATATATATATATATATATATATATATATATATATATATATATATATATAATATATATATATATATATCCTGAGCAGTTAAATATTCAACATAAAAAATAAACTACCAAAACATATTGTTTCCTCACACATTTACATATACACTGTTGAAAGACTTGTGGTAAAGTAATTGCACCAATCACCAAAGCATGCACTTCAGTAACACAAATAAATCATTCACAATACCATAGCAACATGTAACCAAGAGCAACCAACCACCCATATCTGTTTCCTAGCAACAAGACCACTGTAAATAGGTAGCCATATCTAAGGAACATTTCCATTTTAAATAAAAACTTAGCTTTTAAATAACATTAGAACTTCACATTAAAATTATGAAAATAGAAAAAGTATTTTGATCAATTTTGCCGTATTTTTCGACAAATTTATACTAACTTAAGACAGAGCTAAAATTCATCAGAATACCGAAAGTATCACATTTTGTTATTTCTTTCCTACAAAAATTAACAAATTCTCGATTAACGGCTAACGGCTCAACAACAAAAGTGTAAAACAAAATTTGTAAATTGTAAGGACCACTGTGTCAGTACGGATATCAATAAAAGGTCATATTAATAAATAAATTACATTAACGAAGTCTTAACACAATTCACCACATCACATCGAATTGTAAACAATTGCAAATACTTGCAAATATCATTAAATTAAAATAGAACTTATTGTAAAAGAACAATATAATTAAAATGTACAGTAGAACCTCTATTAAGACCACCTAGAGAATGACCTCAAGTCTTTTCAATAAAGATGGTCTCTTTATGGAAGTTCACACAATCTTATTATTAATGTTCAGAAACGTGACAAATGGTCTTAATTGGAGGTTCTACTGCACATTGTTTCTGAGAGATCTATGTTTTGTAAGTACCATGTAAGTACCATCATAAATATCTATACCTGGTAAAACAAAGTGTTTATTCTATGGCATCAACAGATTCAACAAAGCAAATAGGCAAAATTTTAACACCATTCCATTTTTAGTAAAATATTTCAAACTTTTTGCACATAATTTCTACTGTGTCATGCCGATAAAAGTTTCAATGGACTCAAAAAGTCTACATCAGAGCTTAAATTTCTCAATATTACCAGTAATATCTAACAAACAATTAACATTTCTTTCCATCAGAAGAAGGACAATCTTACATTTTTGACACAGATGTCTTTTCCTGGGATCTTTTGTAGTCATCTAATGTATTCCTGAAAAAAAGTTTTAAAACTGCTGTATTTCTTATCACAGATCTGCGATCTAGAAATAGTGTTATGATGCTATTAACTAACTATTCTATAGAAATTGGTTAGCTGATTATCTGGTGCAACTTGAATAATGTAGTCTCTTTAACTCTTCATATTCTATGAACATCATATTTACTTACTAATCTTTAACAACTCATACAGTAGAAATTTTAACCAAGCAGCATTTCATACAGAAACATCTTTGCATTATCAATTCACAACAGCAGATATGTGTAATTTGACTTACCTGATGCCATCCTTGAGGTTAACCAGCGGCACATAACCAAGCTCACACTTGGCTCTCTCACAACTGCAAAAATAGAAAACACACTCTAATGCTAATTATACATTAGAACAGTTTATATTCATCTTATGACTTGACCGTTCAAAGAATTACAATTTTACAAGAGATCGTTGGCCGACACATGTACTGTATTCCCGTGCATATAAGCCCATGGGCTTAACATCGAAGATGGGCTAAATGTTCGCATATAAGTCATTGGGCCAATAAGTGAGAATAAAAACAATTTCCCTGCCAAAAAAATTGATGAATATTGATAGTTACGTGCACCCTGAACCCACATGAGTGACCGAAGAAGACACGTGAAACAACATAACACACCTAAAAAAATCCTGTACTTGTATGCCTGCACATACCATGAACATGCTTTGGGCGATATTGGAAGCTCCGACACGTTTCACTATTTTCCATCAATGGTTCGGAATGAATATCGATATAACCCATCGATGGGAGCTTCAATCAATATTTGTAGATGTATATTTGTGTTAATCTGCAGATAGAATACACCCGAAGTGAGGATTAATAAATAATATATTTTTTCAAAACACATCTTACCGGCATCGTTCTTGTTGCTAATGATACGCAATTCTCTAGGAGCTTTACACAATGCGACCTCATTATAATGCATACACAAATCAAAACGGACTCGCACCTTAATCACTAAATGCCTTCGGTATATTGCTAGTGAGTGAGTATGATTTATAATGGTGAACTTCCGGAGTTCAAATATTTATTAAATTAGATTTGTACGATGTTACCAAGCTATGAACATTCTTGTGACAATGATGAATATGAAGACAGCATTGCTAGAAAAGATATGAAACTAACAATTACCATTGATGATTAAAGGAAAACATTGTGCATGCTGTCAAATGTCAGTGCACTTATCATTGCCCGCGTAGGTAGACTAGTACCATACAGTAACACATAAGAACCCATGGTTAAGAAACTTTGTGGCTCTATATAGTCAAAATCCAATGCTTATTCATCGCCAAATAGGGGGTGGGCGTAGTGCTTGAATATATGCCCCTGGGCTTGTAAGTGGGAACTTTTTCCATTTTCAAAAGGTCCAAAAAGTGCTGTTTATCGGCTATAAGCCCATGGGCTTTAATGCGCGGGAATACGGTAGTACCCTGGTGGGCACACAGTGTGGCAACCATTTCAGTGCTCCTCAAACAAAAGCCTCTGTATTGTGCACTTTCACATGATTGTACCTGTACATGAACTCCACTTGGATGTGTGAATAGCTTCTGAGCCAGAGAGAACAGATATGAGTGTGAAGTGACTAAACATGTATGCAAGGTCGAGATCGCAATTGTCAAGATGCACATCCCCGCTCGTAACATGAACATGGGCATGATCACACATGCATGTGCAGGTGTGCATGAACAATAAAATACCTGTAGTAGTGGTACGTCCCTGCGAGTGACACCGACATGGGCGTGAGCGTGGGAACAATGCGCTTGATTGGGCGGAGTAGCCAGCAGAAAAGTGCAATCAGCAGGGAGATCACATACACAAACCAGAATGGCAGCTTCACCTGATCCACAAAAAAACAGTGCATACGGAGGGCTGATGAATGGAAACATTTCACACATAACTCTAAGAATTATATTGTGTGATTGTTTAAATGTAATCAACCTCCTTTTTCATTTTGGCAAATGCGGCTTCTTCATTGTATTGTAATACTCGGTAAAAGTTTAAACCATCAGAGGAAGTGCTCAAGTTATTGGCCTTGCTCTTTGAAAGCTTTCAGCACTATCGAAAACATTAATTAGCATCCACTTAACACATATTTATTTACTCTAAGAGATAGTAATGTCTAATACATCCCATTATAAACAAAATTTGGGCTGGGAAGCATGTCTCACATTCATAACCACATTTGTGAAATAGGTCCATACATTGTGAGTTGCATACCTGCTCCACGAATGATAAATGTAGTGTACATTAACATTTCATTCGGAAGTTGTGTGCTACGCAACAGAACCTGTAGAGTGCATTATTAAGGTGCATTTGAACTATAAAGCTACCCAACATGCTCGGTGCTTGTGACCAATTGACCATTCGTACTTACGCTAGGTGCTGGGTAGCCAAGACCAGTGATGATCTCTGTCATAAACGTCCAGAACGGGATGGGCTCGTCATTCGTGATGTGGTATGCCTATAATAAACACACCTTAACATGTAAAAATATCATATTGCAGACATAAAATCATGTTGACAGAATGAATGAAACAGATTTGTCTAATAGAGATGCACCAGAGATCCATGCAGGTGACAAATAGACCGGACCCCATCACAAATTTTCCCAGCACTAGTTTAAATGGTGCACATATTGCTGATCCTTTTTGCAGGGTTCTCATGTGCATGTGGGTTAAAGCATGTCTGTGTTGAGTACAAGGTGAGCGTATGAGTGGCGTGCGTACAGACCTTCCCTGCGATGTCCCTCCTGCTGTCTGCCAGTCTCTGTGCTGCCAACACATGACCATGCACAACGTTCCCCACATATGTAAAGTCCACCAGGTTCTTCCCATTGCTGAAGAAGGTTAACAAAGAACATTTTAGAGGAACCAACTGAACTTACTCATTTAGTTTTACACATCATCACATATTTCATATTCCTTGCTTCAATAGAATGATTTAAAAACGAATAGCGGATGAAATATGTTGGAGGTGATAGGCTGCGCGCAAAATGCAAATTTTCAACAGGAAATCTCAGAAAATCAATTCCTCTTAAGAGTGTTGGTCAACTTATACTCATTACTCATATATCATATTTACCCAATCATGTATTTCGTTTTGCCCTGTTTTGACAGTCTGGCTGTAGTGGGAACTATGTGTGGATCTCTTGGCCCGAATATCCCATGAGGTCTAATCGCTACAGTGGCCATTTCAGCATCATTTGCTTCAAGAACAATCTAAATTACACAAATATGTGTTCGTTAATGATGAACATTCAACTAATGACTGTTTTCTTATCATAACGAAATCTTACAGGAACTAGCCTAAAATTTCTTGACAACTAACACTCTAATAAAATGTAGTTACTTAAAGTGAATCACAACCTTTTCCTGCAGTATTTTAGTCTCTGTGTAGTAATCTAGGGGCTTGGCTGCATACGGAAGTGATTCATCTCCATTCTTGATGTCCTTTCCCTCATACACTACACTGGCACTGCTGGTCAATACAAATCTCTGAAACCAATAAGCATTTCATGTGTATAATTCAAACCATTTATAAACATAATATATATTTCTAAATGAAAAGAAATTAAACACCAAGCAGTAGAGACCTACCTATATTAGCTGTTTAATAATCAACAACTATTTAAAAGTACAAGTACATCGCTTATTCAAAAACATGACATGTTAAAAGAGACCAAGAAAGCATAAATCAATTATTTCACTATGCTAAAGAAGATACGATAATGACTGGAATTCATTTTCTATACTAGGCATAATAGTACTAGGCAAGTTTTACGACCATATCCCTTTCCAAGGTCAACTTGGGCTGACCAAGAAATATCACCGTACCCAACTAAGGTTAAGTGTGCTAAGCTGTTGATGTTACACAACATTTTTCTGCCAGACCAGCAATACTGTGCCCACATTACTAAAGTTGTGGTATGGACACACAGGTTGTGCCAGCTTTGGTTTGATTTTGAAGTTGCCATCTCCCAGGATGGTGGCATGACCAGCTAAAGGGTCCACCCTACCCTATCCAGCATACACTGGAGATATTTACCCCAGTAGCTAGTGATAGGATTGGCAAGATAAGAATCATTTATATAAATGAATTAATGAAACCATAAAGACTGCAAACACAATTTAGAGGTTGTGACAGCGTTTTGTGGTTGCTTCCGTGGCAGTAGAGTAAAAATCGACGTAAAATTTACTGAACCCGGACATTTTACCTAACAAACAAATTTTTGCACAGAAACCTTCTATATGGTCCCCTGAACCTCCAAGAAAAATTCAACCAAATTCAACCTTGGGGAACTCCCTCCACGTGCGAAAATCCAAAATGGCCGCCAACGCTATTATGAAAATCTAACTTTTTGTGTATTTGACTTACAAGCATGTATAGTATCTCAATTTTATGGTTTTCAGATGTAAGGAATTCAATTTTCGTGCTTTCATAATGATTTGACCTCATTTTGACCTTCAAATCCAAGATGGCTGCCACTGTAGAGTAAAAATGCTGATGGACTCGGACATTTTGCCTAACAAACAAATTTTTACACAGAAACCTTCTATACGGTCCCCTAGAGCTAAAAAAAATTCAACCAAATTCAACCTTGGGGTACTCCCTCCACGTGCAAAAATCCAAAATGGCCGCCAAAGCTATTATGAAAATCTAACTTTCTGTGTATTTGACTTATAAGCATGTATAGTACCTCAATTTTATGGTTTTCAGGTGTAAGGAATTCAGTTTTGGTGCTTTCAAATTGATTTGACCTCATTTTGACCTTCAAATCCAAGATGGCTCCCACCATCTGTATAAAACCATACGTTTAATCTTAAATCCTATGTATGGCCATTAACATGAAACGTTTTCGTACCCAGTTATCCATTTGTATATAATTCCTAAAACACAAGACATTGCAAAGAAAACTGTTATTCACTGCTATTCACTTTATATCTATTTTATTTATAACACTAATGTATAAGGCATGAAGTACATACTAATATGAATGTAAATAGCTGACCAATTGATATGCTTGATTCTCAGGAGAATGCAATGTCACATGAAGTTTATAAAAGTCAAAGAAACATGCCAACTGGTTCACATTGAGAAGTCACTTTTGAGTTCCAGTCCCTTAGTATGTGAGGTTTGTTCAAGCATCTGCCGCCACATTTGCAATGGATGCTGCAGGGTAAACCTTTAGTTGCACAACCACATGACGCACATAGCCTATTTGCACTTTTGCAACTACATCCAATGTCTTTCAGAAGATCAGCTGGTGCAACAGGTTTGCTGTTGTTATTGCCAAACTGCTCCACCTTCCTTCTTGAACCCATATTCTTCAGTGGGCATTACTATTTCTAAATTCTTCCAGGTACTAATCTGGTGGTGAACACGCAGTGAATGGAAATGACAGGCCCTACATGTTGGAGACATTCTTTTAAATGGTACATAGCTAGGAGAAATGACATGCAGATAACGTAGCTTGTCCAACCAAATGGAAGCTACATTCTGACCAGTATATAAAGTCTCAACAAATTGCTCTCAAATTTCAGCTATTTTGTCTTTGAAGCATTTATGTCACCGAATATAAGCACATTGGACCGGATCTTCTGGGATGATTGTATCGTCGCAAAAACTTTTAGCTTGCCCAATCCATACAGAGAGGAAGTCTTGTCACAGCCTGGCATAGCATGAATAAATGGAAGGCACAAGCACATTTCTCTCCCTAGCAATTCATTGGCTATTTTGATGGAAACAGTGTTTGAACTTCTACAGAGGAATATGTCAGATTCAAGGGGTGCATGTTAAATAAGTAAAACCAGAATATCATTGTCATCAGCCATTATACAAACCCGTGGGTGAGTTTCTCCCAGTTGTATAGCTTTCTTGCAAATCATCACATCTGCATCGCCTTCATCTCCTGCCTGTTCCACGGATATCCTTTGTTCGCCAGATGTTGTGACAGCAGGTTGATGACCTTCTGTTTATTCTTCTTGTTGGATAAGAATGATCGATTGTCACTGGGTACTGGTGTGCTATGTGTGACATCAATACCAGCACATTGCTGAAGTTTCAGTCTACGTCTCTTTAGTCCTGGATCTTTGGTTGATACTGTATCATAGGTGTCAAAGATGACCCACACTACTTCTATATGTCCTTCACTCACTGCAGAGGTAAAAGAATCACACACTGCACTGATTGTATCCATTTATTGCCAAGCAATTCTGTGTAAAAGAGCATAAGCATCATAAATATATGCTGCTGATTCTGTGACCTGATTTCTCAGGGTGAAGTTTGAAAACGTGTCTTGCAAGAGCAGACTTCGCTGAATGACGCATGCTTCCATCATCATTAAATAAAGCTGTAGCTGTAGTTGTTAGCTCATGAGAAAACACACTTGGGTCTGGAGGCCCACCAGTACATGCTGCAGAGAGTAGACGATGATGAAGTTCTGCTGGTGACATATTCACTTCTTCTCCATCAACATGTACTGCCTTTCTCATGACAGCAAATGTTGTCATTTTAGGAGATCCTGGTGATCTTGTATTACTGAAGAGGGATTCATTTCCTTGTGCTGGTCAGACCACGTGCCCGCGTATGTACTTGTAATATCACGTACAGCATCTGTATACTGACTGACAATGTGGGCAGTCAACAGCCATTTGGTTCTAGCAGAATCCTTATGGGTGATGTTAATCAACCCTCCCTGGGTCTTGCATGATCTCATGCTCAATTGCCATATCAGACATACCCCACTCCAGTGTAGCTTATCGTTCCAACAGATTATGAATAGTCCATCTTCCATCGGAGTAATCAGACAGAGGCATAAATCCTTGCAATCTTGAAGATATAAGCTGCTGCGCCTAGTATAATTATTGTGTCCTGCAGGAGCAACAAACGGTAGAATCACTTCTGTTGATCTGAGGTGGAGTCGCCAATTGCCTGTTCTTCAGATCGTTACATGTGTGTCAAAGATGATTTCTTTGTATAAATATCATAAAATTGATGTACGGTGCAACATGTACTTCACATACAAAGAATCTTATGTTGCATACAGATATTGGCAGCCATCTTGGATTTGAAGGTCAAAATGATGTCAAATTATTATGAAAGCACCGAAATTGGATTCTTTGCACCTGAAAACCATAAAATTGAGGTACTGTACATGCTTGTAAGTCAAATACACAAAAAGTTTGATTTTCATAATAGCATTGGTGGCCATTTTGGATTTTCGCACGTGGACGGGGTTCCCAAAGGTTGAATTTGGTTGAATTTTTTTAGCTCTAGGGTACCATATAGAAGGTTTCTGTGCAAAAATTTGTTTGTTAGGCAAAATGTCCGCGTCCATAGACATTTTTACTCTACAGTGACAGCCATCTTGGATTTGAAGGTCAAAATGAGGTCAAATCATTATGAAAGCACAAAAATTTAATTCCCTACCCCTAAAAACCATAAAATTGAGGTACTATACATGCTTGTAAGTCAAATACACAAAAAGTTAGATTTTCATAATAGCGTTGGCGGCCATTTTGGATTTTCGCACGTGGACGGGGTTCCCAAAGGTTGAATTTGGTTGAATTTTTTTAGCTCTAGGGGACCATATAGAAGGTTTCTGTGCAAAAATTTGTTTGTTAGGCAAAATGTCCGCGTCCATCGACATTTTTACTCTACAGTGGCAGCCATCTTGGATTTGAAGGTCAAAATGAGGTCAAATCATTATGAAAGCACAAAAATTGAATTCCTTACCCCTGAAAACCATAAAATTGAGGTACTATACATGCTTTAAGTCAAATACACAAAAAGTTAGATTTTCATAATAGCGTTGGCGGCCATTTTGGATTTTCGCATGTGGAGGGGGAGTTCCCCAAGGTTGAATCTGGTTGAATTTTTTTGAGCTTCAGGGGACCATATAGAAGGTTTCTGTGCAAAAATTTGTTTGTTAGGTAAAATGTCTATATACTTTATCACTTATTATTATTGAAATCAGCAGACACAGTCCTGTCCTATGCAATTACAATTTAGATATTTCCACAAATATATATAGCTTTATTCGGCAGCAAGTTAATCATGAAGTTGTTTTTGATTGGCTGGATTAAGATTAGATTTGAATAGCCAGTTAAGTTTGCATTACCATAAAGACCATGTCAGACTTTGTTTAGTATTTGTAAAAGTGAATCAGCAAAGTAAGAAAACTTGAAATAGAAGGAAGGAAAGGAAAGGGCAGACCAAACAGACTTGGGATGCAATCGTGCAGAAAGATCACGTAATTAGGTGACGGTTGATATGTAGACTGGGCAGCCAGGCCATACCCTCTGGATGAGAAATAATTAGGGCCTGTACAAATAAACTTAGAATTTGATTGATTGATTGACTGGAATGCCTTTCAATATGACTTGAAAAGTAAATACTTAAAGTAAAAAATTAAGATGGAGTTAGAAAAATGTATATGTAATTAAAACAACATCATTAGAGAAAAGTAACATATCATCACACGTTTACGCCTTGTCTCCGGCATGCCTCAATGATTCCTCTTGTTCCATCACAATTAACTCTGTAAAACAGCTCTTTATTGCAGCAAAGAGGTGAGGGTGTTGCACAGTGAAACACAATGTCCACATCCTCCAGAGCTGGCAACAAATCCTATGGTTAAGTAAATCACTAAAATAGTAATTTCGAAAAGTTGGAGCAAACAATTCTAAATGACTATATGACAATATTGAAAATCTATTAAGAAAAAATAGAATTACATACCTCTTCTTTGCACAGATCTCCAATTACAAATTGGACTTGTTCATTATCAAAAGTTTGACGAATGTCAAAAACTCTGACACGATATTTCTCCTCTAATAGGCGTTCTACAATGTGACGACCGAGGAAGCCACATCCTCCAATAACTAAACAAACTTCGCCAAAGGCCTAGAGAAACAAACACCTTAATTATTACAAAAATAACCGCTAGTACACTACTAGTGAATGCACAGCTGGAGTATGCATGATAACCACATCAATGAATGATACTACTACTTACCTTTCCTTCACCCATCCTGAATTGCACGTATGATATTATAGTAAAAACAAGGGAAAAGGTATACCATGACTACAATAGACAAGTTTTACTGTCCATATATGACTTGTCAGATCAGCCAATGTGGATCAAATCAGCTGATGCCTAATCAGGTGATGAGTTCATGGCCACATATACAAGCCACATTTCTTCATTAATCTTTAGTAATAGCATTTGTTATGAGTTGGAAATCATACTTAACATCAATATCTACCATTATAGTTTATCCAATATATAAATCTAAATTGAAGTTTGGACATAAATAGAAAATATTGGAAAATATCCAAACCTTTCTGTCAAAGTCAGCCATGATGAAACCCGGAAATTCAATAACAGATGAAAATAACGAGATCTACTGATTGCGTTGTGTTTTTTCCACTTTTGGATGATGAGCTTTCACTCAGCTCAATGTTAAAACATTGAATGATTATGGATTTTCAATAATCCGTTCAAAATTACTCCACATTAAAAATAATGGTCATTTATTGCTGTTTAATACTTGAATTAGCTCATTTATTTGTTAGTTGCTCTTCAATATCCAACAATATATTTTTCTAGACTATACTATATGCTCAGACTACATGTATCTTTTGTTTCAATTTGTAGAATTTCTTTGTGTATGTTTTTCATTTGGCTACTTTTATTTCTAACTTTATTTCTATTTTATTTATTTTTAATATTTACTTTTAATTTTGATTGGCTTTATTTACAATTCTACATCTGAAGAAGCTCAGAGTCATAGAGTAAGTGAAGTACTTTTTCTTATATGATAATGCTTTATTAAATTTCATACATTATGTTCTAAGGTTTGTGTGATTACAAAAGATTTACAAAACAATGCAAAAGACTCAACTATAGTTTTCCTTTTCAATATTCAAAACAATTATCCAACTGATTAAAATTAAAACTTATTAACATTTTTGTTTTAAATTTCAACAAATTTAGTTATATTTCATTTTTGACCACAACTACCTTAAAAGTAAAACAAAAATAATCATATAATTTTTAAACATGATTTTAAACACAAATAAAACTTCCTTTATATTTTATTTTTAAATATTGCACATACATTTTGCTGCATACGAAATAAATGGAAAGTTTTAACTCGCTGCATTGAAAATCAATATATTATAAAATAAACATGTTCACAGTCTACAGGAAATAATAAACCCTTTATCGATTGTCTAAAAATATTCATAATATTCTTGATACTTAACTAAGAGAGTAAACATCTGCAGTCTGGTAATATGGTTCTTCAACAAATATTGTTTTCAGAAGATTGTCTCCAAGCCATAATGTTTCCTCTATTCCTGACAAGTGGCCTTTCATCTTTGGTCTTCGAACTACATGAGGATAAATCCCTTTCAAACTGCTGCATTTCACTTCCTGCACGCTGTTGATTCGTGTTTCATTTGCATGGTTCAAAAAATGTGATCTGCATCTGAATTGAGAGTACTTTTTCTTTAAATATAGTCTGCTATTTCTTGGTGCCATGAGCCACAGCTTACCAAAGGGTCGTCGATGAAGAGGGTAAAAATCAGATGATGCAAAGGTCTGTGGATCAGTAACATCGGCATACCACACTTGTCGGTCATTTTCTAGATAAAACCTAATGTCTATGAATGGATATTTCCATGGGTATTTCCCTACTGGTGACCCATTCAATGGGAAAAGTCTTGCTTTTAAGTCATGGAATATAGTCTTTGATCGTAATTGAAAGGGCAAATAAGGTATTTGTGGTGTTTGTTTTGATCCATTAAGATACTCTATACTGTACCAATTAGATACATTGTCATAGTCCTGAAATGTCTGGATTCCGTAATTCTTTTGAAAATCAGGTTCTAAAAACCCTTTAACAAGTTTCTCCCTATCTTCATATTTGACAGCCACATCAAGATCATCATCCCATGGTATCATGTCATGGAAGAAATATGAGCCAAGTAAATTTCCATCTGCGATTATAAATGTTACATTATGTCTTTTACATAGATTCTGGAAATATTCTAATAAGGCGAAAAGCTTGTTATATGTTTCTGATGAGATTGGCTTCGGGAGAGAAATGTTTTGAGCTTGACTCTCACGATTCAGGTTACGTTTTACATAAAGCTTTGTTGAGCTATTTTCCCTAACTAAGGAAGGCCTGCCATTGGTTAAACTTGCAATTTTCTCTGTTTTCACATCAATTTGAAGATTGGAATGCACTTTTCTTTTATCGTTCTGGTTAATTTTTTCCATTTTATTCAGGTTGTTGTAAAAATAATAATTGGCAAAGAAAATCAATGTACAAATTATAAGCGCAATTTTAATGAACAATATATCACACCTCTTCATTCTGTTGAAGAACAAAATATTACACCTTTTCATTCTGTTAAGTTATCCTTTGAATTCCCAATTAATATCACAATAGGACAGTGTAAATATTGCACGTAAGTAATTTTTCAAAGCAAAACACCAACACAAGCCTTTGGTTCAATGTGCTGTCCTTCCATATGAGCAATTTTTGCACCGAGTCTTGTTAACTAGTCAACTTCTTATAAGTCTTGCTAATCAAATAACCAATATTTCAGGGTTTTTTTCATCAACTAATTAGCCAGTACGGTGTATAGTTTTTTTTCATGTGTCTATGGCTCAAGGCTATACATTGTACTGGTTTGCATATTTCTTTAAATTGCAGGTTTTTAAATATGGTAAGTATATCGGTAAGTGTATCTTAATTGATGTCTTCATTTTGATTTGTACTGTTTAATGCAAAAATCTGTAACTTTGAGTTTTTTCAAACTCATTTAAATGCGGGATTTAAATGCAATAAGTATTTGCATGAACATTGTATTAGATTGTATGCAAAAATCATTTCACAGAAAATTTTAGACATTGATTTGTTTCATAGCTTCCTTTTTAAAAAGCATAGAAACAAAATAATAATAAAAAAATAGACCATATGGTCTATATATAAGATACAGCAAGTTGTTGGCCTTAAAAAAGAATTATGTCATTCATGTTTCATTTTCATAATGAAATTTGCTTGTTTGTTTAATAGTATCTTAATTTCCACGCTTCACTTGTACATGTAAAATGGTTCTGAGAGTTAATTTGAGAGGTAAAATTCAAAATACCATGTTTGAAAACAAAATTTAATACTATGGAACTATGAGACATCAGCTTAGTCCCAACTCAAAATACCTACTGAAATTTGTGAGTTTTAGATCTAACAATTGTAAAATATGGGAATGGTAGGTATCTTATAAAACCGCATTCAATATAAAAAGACATCCCAAAGACATATGTGAAACAATCAATAGTTAAAAAACAATCTTGTACTTCTTTATTCTTAAATATATTCATAACATATTCCAAATAAAACATTTTCAACATTAAAAATAACCACCAGAGTCTGTTGAACATTTTCCTAATCAAATAATTACCTTAAAATTTATAACAAATGTATAAATGCTTAGACATAATTAACAACTTAGATTATTCACACTCGCTAATATTAGCAATAAAAACTTAACATCACAAATGTTCCAATTTCCCCATACAAACTAACCATTTCAAAAATAAATAGCTCAAAGAAAAAAAAATATGAAAAAAATGTCAAAATATGAAATACAATACCAAATATTTCCCTGCCCAGTTCACCATTCTTTCACATAATAATGTTATTTCCAATGTTTCTGTGAGCGTATGATCATGCGACAGCCTCGACAATGGCGGGTTCTGATGGTTGCATATTATCGTCGTCAGTCTGTAGTTTGCTGCCATCGCTTCCCACCTATACAACAGCAATAAGAGTATTCAAAATAATAATCGTCACATCCCCAGGACAAACCTCATGTACATTGTTAATGAAGAAACAAAATCTCTAAGGGATTTAAGTAAACAAATAATTTTCTCGCACATGAAAGAGAATACGCACCTAATTGGATTGAACTCAATATTATTGTTTATGAAACAAGAAAACTGATGGGCACGAAAGTGGCATTTATTAGTCCTAGACAGCTTAAAAATCTCATATGACAGTTGCTTGATTCTGGACAAAATATTGCAGATGGTCTCTTTTCTAAGGCAATCAGAAGAAAAGAACAGAGAATACAAGATAAAATGTCAAATGTGGCAGAATGCAAATACCATGTTTGCATTATGACCCACAACACTGCAACCATGTACTCTATAATAACATTTTGCCTCACCTCAGCCACGGGTTTGGGGGTGGCGTCTCCTCCGGCGGCGGTGGTGGTGCGCTCCGGTGAGCAGGTGCCGGTGCGGGACGGCTGCTTCACGGGCGGCGGGTACTTGTCACGCACCAGCTGCTTGAGCACCATCAGACGGTGTGCCGCCGGGAAGAACTTACGCACAAAGAAGATGTGCACCTGATAGTGGAGAGGCAAAAGTTGATAGTCACCGAGAAAGTGTTATTATGGTGGACATTTGGCAAGCGTCTGTGCTCTGACGCGTAAAGGAGCACTCATGAGTATGGACAATATCAACTATTCAAATTATTTATTGCACTGCGCCAAAGGAGGGGACCACCATTAATTACTTCATTCAGTTTTAGAAATGGCACACTACATTGAGACACTACACTTGGGTGAATGATTGAGGTGCATGTGTAAATAACCAACTACATAGAAGCAAAATCCATAAATTTTACTGAAGTTCAAGTTTGTAAGTTTTAGAAAATAACTTGAAAATGAAAGACAGCTGGGTAATGATAACCTGGTGAGTCCAGAAATTGAACTGGCGCGTGGCCTCATCCAACTCCTCTTCATAATCCTCCTCCTCTTCTTCCTCTGAAAATATGCAATCACAATTTGTAAAAGGATTGGTTATGTATTTTCATTGCATACTTTTATTGATATTGCAGAGGTCACAGCCTACCAGTTGTTAACAGAAGGGATGACATGAGCTCTGGGTTGTGCCCTTCTTTATTCATGACATATGACATAAAAACTCTTAGCTATAATTTCACTTAAAGATTTAGCAAATAATGATGGTGGATAAATTGGCTACTCTTCATGGGAATAAAGTGTATTGATCTCACGCAATCATTTACTATTAATGAAAACAGTGAGAATCTAGCTTTATCTAGTTCTGATTTACCTTCCTCTGGGTCATCCTCATATTCACCCATGGACATCATACTGTTGACAATTTGGTTACCGTCTGACGGTCCACTACGGGTACTGATAAATGAGCCGGATTTCTTCTGGTCTATTTCTGTAACATAAATGCTCATGCAACAATCTCTTGTAAACATCTCTTAAGCACAAACGAAACATGTGAATAGCATAACTGAATTACACATCAGCATGAAAGTATCAAACTTTACAATATAGAAAACTCAGCATAAATACTGTTGCCCCAATAAGTGATTTCAATGATAATTGACACAGCTTCTGACCTGACTTTTTGGCACTCAGTGTGTGTGTGCTGTTGAGCTCGATGCCCTGTGACTGCTGGTGGGAGGGTTTGGCCGAGCCAAGCTTACTGTTGGTGACTTGCGAGGCGGCTGACGCGCGACCCGCTGAAACAGCACCCTCCCGGGAGCTTGTCGATCCGACCAGGGACTCCTCCTCAGCACCATCCTCCTGGAGGAGTTCAGGAGATTGATTATTGATTATTCTTCTACAAATTTAAGTGCAGGTTGCACCAGACGATTGCTCTGCATACTAATTAATGAAATTCCATAGAAAAACCTTACTGTGACAAAAAGAAAACTCTCATCCTCTAACTACTCGCGATCAGATTGTAAGTATGGTAACTGATATACCACACGACACATTTTCCAACTTAATGTTAACATAATTGAACAATGCACACCACATAATGCAAACTCTTTTATTTAATACAAACACCCACATATGTATTCACTCCCATTGACGTCTTCAACATCAATAAAGAAAAAAAAGCACCAACAGTTGTACCCACTTTTATCAAACCCTGATAACTTTAATCTATGCCATTTTATGGATAAATTGAGTCAACAGCCTCTTCCCTTCCATGAATTCTCTGATAATTCAAAATTTTGGACAACTTGATATTATCTACTCAATGAAGTTTGAGGTAAGCGGATGCCCAATAGTGAGTGGGTGTTGACCTGGCTGATTGCGCGGCTGGGTGAGCCAGGCATGGACATCATGCTCTGCTCCTGCGTGAGCGTGGTGCTGGCGCGCGGCGTGCTCGGGTCCTTAACCACGGCCTCCGTCACGTAGATCTCAGCACAGCTGCAAACAGCACATACATCATCAGAACATATTTTTGGTTCATCTTTCTTTATTCACAACACTATATTTTTACATACATTAAGAGTTTCGCCAAACAACTGTTGGCATCATCAGAACATTCTTATGATGTCAACAGCTGTTTGGCGAAACTGTTAATGTATGTAAAAATATAGTGTTGTGAATAAAGAAAGATGAACCAAAAATATTTCATACCAACACAATGAACACATTCAAGAATCATCAGAAGAGTTCATTATAACAGCAACTTTAGAATATTTACACTTGGATTGTCAATAAATTGATTAAGGCCAATGGTAGATGGTTGTTCTTTTTTAGAGATACATGCTTTTACTGACCTTATGGGGAAAAAAATACTTATGTGATTTAAGACTACTTATGATTTCTTGTGCAAGCATATTGTTGTCATGGTTCAACTAGGATTGTATTTGTAGCTAGTTTGATTTAGAGTTCTCATTAATACCCTGGTAAATGATGCATTTCTTTTCAGGTAAATGACATGAGACTGCTAGACATATGAACACAAAACCAAGTGCTTGATTAGACACAGTGAGATCTCACCCAACAAGTGCCTCTAGGAACTCAAGGAAGGTCATCTCAAGCTCGAGGTTGATAGATCCCTCTCGGTCGGCTACCCCAGGATCGTCCTTGGCCAAGATGTCAATGATGTGCTTTGTAGTGAGGTCAGCGTTCAGCAACTTCAAGTCCTGCAGAGGCCATGAATATTTTTGTATTATATATATACGTGTGAGATCAATTACTGATGATCATCAACAGGGAAGCATTGTGAAATCAAAATAGGATTATACCCATATCTACATATAGATGCACATACAAAAATGGTAGATGCAACCACAATCGTCATGATACCCTGCTGGCTAAGCCTCAAGGCCTTTGGAAGTCACACTAACTATTGTTGTCAAGCTAGGCTAATTCTTAATGTTTATATCTAAACCTTCTTAGTGTGCACTTTTTAATGAGGATGTTTATGAGAATGATGAAGATCATTGTACCTTCATCATGAACAGGAACTCCCTCATTTTCATGATAGGCTCATGCGGCTGATACTGAAACACATAGTAAACATTATCAGTGTCTTAACATGAAGTTAATAAACTTTAGTACATAATTATCTAAATATTACTTAATGAGAGACTGGGGTCTACATAGAGAATGTTATAATGCAATATTTATTGGTGTAGTATATACAAATGTGGAGCACAGGAGCATGATGCTTTTTTGGAGTATTGGTCAGCTAGTAGTGGTACTAGTACTTGCCACAAATATGTTTGTTTTATCCATAATTTGCCTCAATGACTACACAAAGAAATTATTAACCACTTGTCCTCTTCTATTGAAAGTAGAATACCGATAAATTGGAGAAGTGTATCTGCATACATTGTGTTGTTACTCAAGCAAGTACAATCAGTAATAGAGTATTAATACTTTCATTAATAAAAAAACTTTTGGTAAGATTCAGTATCATCATTATGCTGTGGTTAAATGCTACTTATCATCTTCTTATTAAACCAGTATACATAATAGCTTCTCCTTTCTATATTATTATGATCGTAAGAAGCCATTGACCACCATCTATACCTTGCGAGTTGAGCAGAACATCTTGTAGACGTCGTAAGCCTGGTCCAGGTGAATGAGAGCATTGATGGCGCGGCGTCGTTCAAAGAACACAAAGCCCTCCACTGTGCATGCAAAGCGCAGGATCTTCTGGTTGATGAGCTGCGACATGCACCATGCCAGCATAGGGTCACTGCCGGCACTGTCACTACTGACAGACGGACGGAGGGTGTATAGTGACACTCAGATGTCTTGATTTTGAACAAATACAATCATTCAACACAGTCACACAGGAATTTAATTTGGGCTGATAATGATAATTTGAATCATACAAAAACTTATAACTCAGGGAAATATTGCCATTAGATAGTGATACGGGTATAACAAAGACACTAGAACAAATATGGACTGTCAATAATCATGACAAACGTAAGAAACTTATAAACAAATGTTTCCAATTTTGATGAAATTTATTAAATCAACTACTAGTACCTTACTTTTAAATATTAGATGTTAAATGCATCATAATTTTAGAAAGCATTTGATAGTTAGATTGAGAAAACATACTGGTTTTCTATGAATTGGTCTGCATAGAGGTGATGAGCAAGGATGACCAGGTCATTGATGTACTCTCGGAATAGGATCTTGGTGTATGGGCTATGGATATCCTCCTCATCCTTGGCATCTGGAAAATCCGTCACATACTTTACATGAGCACAAATATACACTCCCATATGGATTGCATGAAAAGAGTCAGCAGATTATCAATCAATGCATTGCATTCAAACATTTCATTTATTTGGGAATGCACTGTATTCACAAGGCCATACAAAGTCAACATAGGTTGCCGTTTTTTGGTTACTCAGTGACAGATCAAGTGAAGATGAAGTTGAGGGATTACAATTACACATCACCCCATCTTAATAAAAATCTTAAATGATTATCTGGGGTGAAATCAATATGTTCCTCGCAAAAAAACTTGGATCCCAACCTCAGGTAAATGGGCTTATATGCATGAAAAATATATCAGATCTTTCTTTTTACACAAGGGATAATTCATATGCTTAAGAAAGAAAAACAGAAATTAACCAGGTAACAAGCAAACAAAAAACAAATAGATCTAAGTGAAGACTGACTGATTTTAAACAAAGAAAAAGAAACATTTCCACACTTAGATCTTGATAAAACATAAAACAACATCAACAGAAAAATACCATATTCAATAAGAATCATTTCCAGAATGGATTTGTAGCTTTCTACTTCTTTGGCTGAAATATTATCTAATCAGGTCCTATCATGTCAATACAATACCCTCTCTAAAATGAGCGAAGAAAAAAGAAATACATATGTAATTCTAATCGTGACTTATAGATAATATTTTCTGAAACAAAAAGAAATTATCCTTAAAATAAAGTATTGCTCATGATTTCATTTATTAAAATGAGGTTTGTCTTTGTATTAAATTATGTAATGTAATATGATTAACTGTCACTAACTTACCCGTGTTTGGTGGCATCTTTGACTTGAAGAGCACACGGTCCATCTCAGTGAGAGTGCTGGCATCTACATGCAGTCGGCAGTCTGAAACAATATGCAGCTTACTTCAATATCGGTGGCTACCCTCGATCAGTGTATGCAGTGCAGTCATTTACAGTGTACCATCCAGCCCACGCTTACATTTTACCCACATATTTTACCCACTGTACATGTTCAGGATAATATACACTGTTGACATGACCGGTCACATCATGGTTTATGGGCTCTGTGGTCATGAGGGTTTGTACATGTTTAATTCTTTAAGCCAACTTTCAACTTTTAAGTCTTTAACTTTTTAGTATACTGATTTCCAAATTAACACACCTTTGACATGAAACAATAAACACATCAATTGCATCAACATGATGATCCAGGCTGCCAGTTATTCATTCTGACTAGATTAGAACTGAAGACAACTTTGTGTAAAAACGAAACAAGAATTTGTCTGCTAGTTTACTTCAATCTTTAATCATACAAGTCGTTTCCTACAATTGATCTTGTACACGTCCGCAACATCTTGACTTTTCACCTTTGAGCATCCTCCAGAACTGCAGGCGAGTCATGATGTAGGTGTTGTCTGGACTCTCATCATAGCCAATGCCAGAGTAGAAATTGTAGATCTTCCTCAGCTCGGTCATGTAACGCATGATCACATAGATCACCTTAAACAATTCTATACTTGTTCATAATACAGTAATTGTATTGTGTATGCATGTAACTTTACTTGAATTTTAGAAATAAAACTTAAATATTCAAGACTTCTTAAATTGTTGCCATGTTGATGAAGTTACTTTTAAATCTAAAACTGTCAGAGTATTTGTTAAATGAACAGAATACTGTATTAAGATATATATACAATGTTTAGTGGTTTAATGTACTGTACAATTCATTAGAAAATGCATGCAACAATTATCTTTCTTTTCAAATATTTGAAAAGATCAGTAAATTGTGTGCAAATGTTGTGAACAGTTTTACATAATAGTTTTTGTATAAACTAGTTTAATTAAAAATAAATGATAAAAAACAACAAAAAATACCACCAAAATACAGACAGGACTAAAATATACATCATACATATATAGATATAAAAACCATGCTTTTGCACTAACAATAATGTTTGTATTTATTTACGTTTAAAAGGATAAAAACCTGAATACCATTCACGGTACTAATTTATGAACACATAATTACTTATAAAAGTTGCCATATTGGCACATGAGATTCTAATAAACCTTCATATCACATTAAATTCAAATTTTCCACACACAAAAGTAAAGAGAAACACCACTAAATTTGATTTTCTTACATTTGGTGGTTTAGGACGCCTCAACTTCTGTATTAAAGATAAATTAGATTTATATTTGCTGAGCTGCATTGACAATGTCATTGTATTTCTTTATGATGATCTGTTTGATCCTCATATATTTTGGGCTTATTATGAACTTCACAAGTTATAGAAAATAAACGCACATTCAAACAGCGGAGATTTTGTAGAACATACTTCAAGCTATCAGCCAATCCAAAGTTAAAGGTGATTTAGCCGCAAGTAGGAAAAATTGTTATTGATTTTGCTGTCAATATATAAATCTTTAACAAAAAACATATATTACTGGTATATATGTTTATTCATACAATAATACGAAATGTCTCGTAGCAAATCACCACGTTCCGTGCAAACCAAACAAGGCTTTTACTAAGCATTAGAATTGTGGTGGCAAGTTTCAAAACATTTGAGAAATTGGGAATGAGGTAAGCCAAAATAGTTTCTTTGAATAGTAGTGAAACGATGATCAAAATAGGATTTTTATGGAAATTTTGGTAGTTTAAAGTGGGACACGAAACTCTAATAAATTGAAAAGTGCAATACGGGCCACTAAACCCTAATCTCTCTGTGACTGACATCATTATCCGTGTGCCAGGGACAGTGAGGCCTCTCAGGCTCTGTTAATATCAGAGCCCACAGGGCCCACAGGTATTGCAACACTGGAAAGTGTAAAAGAGATGTAGCTGTTTAGATTTTACTCTTAATTTGCAAAATCTTTATAGTTTTCTTCTTTTGATAGTTTAACTTGGAAGATAAACGCTGCTGAAAAGTCTGAAAGCTAAATTGAAGAAAAAGCTTTACGATAGCTTAGTGACGATTGAAAGAATGATGGATGATTTGAGAAAAACTAAGATGGCTTCATACAAACTGTATTTCAAATGTTCACAAAAGTCCATTCAAAGCTCACAACAAGCTGCAATATCAATAAAAACCTCACATTGAACCAACCAAACATACCTGAGCAGCCTCATAGTCACGGTCCGAATCTGGGAACTCTCGTAACAAGTGGTCGACCTCCAGCTGGAAGCTTGGCGAGTGTGTGTTGTGAGAGTCGTTACTTCGTACGGTCATGCCCTCCGACGGAAGCGGCGTTCTAAAAACACATATGCTTACAGCAGGTGTTGTATTTTAGCAGATAATTGGTTTGATGGTATAGTTCTTCTATTACGGAACCATTTAAATTTTGTTTAGATTTTATTCCAGTGACGTTCTAGATGTTTTTGCATAGGCTGTTCACAGTTACTATATATTCTAGAGCATTTTAGCTTCATCAAGTAATTGGTAAATGGGATTCTACGGTTGCAGTACCTGGTCCTGATCTGGGTCAAGTCAGGAGTGGTGTTGCCATCTATGGTAAAGTCAGGGAACTCCATGATGTGGTCCTTATCAAACACTCCCTCATAGACACGCCCATTCTTAAAGATGAATTTGCCCTGAAATGAAACAACTATTGGAAATCACTTATTTCATGACTAGTTTTGAATTCCTATGCTGCATTCATAATAAACAATAGGAAGCAAAATCTCAGAGCAAAATAACCACATACATCAGTGCCATGGGACAATACATGCATCCATCCTATAGTCGGAGTTTCTAGATGGGTGAAAATTTTGGCTTGTCTTATAATGGACAAGTATTCTCGGTCACTCCAAATATAAGTCCCAATTGCATTGAAATGAAGTTTGTTGATTTGGATGTGTAAGCCTTAGCTAGGATGGATATGTTTTTCAGGATACTCATCTGACAGACGATATGACGGTATGATTTTTCTCTTATTCTTAACCCTGTGTAGGTGGAAAGTGTAATTGACTGGGCTGCTGTCACTCTGTATACAAAACACACCTTGCCATGCTTCATGTTGTTCTTCCACTCGCCCTCGTAGCGTGCCCCGTTAGCATAATAAAACGTTCCAGTGCCCTCTCTCATGCCGTTGAAAAACTCGCCATCATACATATTGCGCATGGGATACTGTGAGCTACCCACTCGCTTCAGGAACCAGATGTGTTGGCCAAGACCATGCTGCAACAGGGTAAAGAGACACTATGATTAATTATGAATACAACATGTAGTTTGCCTGTTCAAAACGGTAATTTTAAAAAAGTGCAATGAAATATGACACATAATATAATAAAAGTTTTAAAACGCATTATGGAGGTGCCTGATGTTTTGTTGTACATATAACTGCATAGTGGACACAGCAGATAAAACCCTTCCATCTGCACTTTGATGGGCATCATTGTTTTATACATGTGTATGAATACAATGATTTATACCGATACATGTGCCTGCACCTCCATGTGCATGAGCATCAACATAAATATGGAGATCAATTTCAAAATTAATTTAAAAAACTAAAAAGGATTCAGCTTGATAATAGAAGATAAGACATCATGACTTTATTTTGGATATGACAATCCTTATTCAAATTGTAATCATAATACCATTTGAGCATATGAACATTGGTGCATTTAATCACAGTCCACTGACCTGTACGCCCTTCTCCCACTGGCCGGTGTACATCTGGTCAGTGTCAAGCCAGCGCATGGTGCCCTCTCCGTGGCGGATGTCTTGGTACCACAGCCCCTGGTACACATTGCCTGACGGGTAGCACCGTGTACCCCACCCATGCCGAATGTTCTCCAGCCAGTCACCTTCATAGAACGACATGCCCTCAGGGTCGTAGTCCATGCGGCCCTGCAAGAAGAACAACTAATGTATTGTACAGTTCAATTAGCTTTTCTTCAATTATTCTTGGCCCTGCCACAAGAAGCAAGACACTCAATAGAGAACTTGTATTATTGAGAGAGCAAAAAACGACTGAAATATCAATCTTATAATTGTATTTAACACTGTTTCTCATATTTGTATTTTCATTTAAAAATGTAAAATAATGGGTTTATGATAAAATTACCTTTCCAGTCCTCTTGCCTTTGACCCATTCTCCTGTGTACCTCATTTTTTCATCCTTTGTCACAAATGTACCAAAGCCATGTCTGAGCCCATCCACAACATCACCGTCATAGGAGCTGAAACAAGCAGATCAATGCATTCCAAAAGCATTAGAAAATAAAATCAAAGCAACATTATCATGGTATAAACTATAAACATTTTAACTCACAATACAAAAAATAGAACAATTTGCAAGCATATACAAACCTGCCATCTGGCCACTTATAAATTCCTTTTCCAGTAACTTTATTCATAGTGAAATCCCCCTGAAAATAGAAGCAAATAGAATTAATTGTTTTACACTATGGTCCGTCCTGTAATTATTTTTTCAGGACCAGTCCAGTGGATTACAACAATATACCATAGTGACCCTTGACCCTGCAATGTAAGATTACATAACGATGCACGTATGCGTGATGTGCATATAATGAAACACTATTGACGTATGATACTGCACTTTGCAGGTGCTGTGAATACAGCCTCAACAGATGCATAATATTTACCTTTTATCATTATATAAAATCCATCCTGGACTATTGTGTTATGGGGCGTTCGGAACAAACTCGTATTTTGGTAAACACGAGTTCACGAGGTGAAAACCGTTCGATACAGGTTTATCTCGTGTTTACCACTGGTGAACTGGGAGCTGAAGGTATCACTACAAGATGCTCGTGTGCATGCGCACTGACTGACAAAATGGCGTCGCCCATAACTTCTTTTAATATTGCAGACAGTTTCATATAATATATTCACAACAGGCTAAAAGTCTCCCAAATTAATAAGATTGATAGATATAAATTAAACCATTCGTTTAAGTCCGGGTTTATGTACTCTGCATGCAAGTTTTTTAACAGATATATTTCCTAGTTGTTATGTAGTATCGAATAGCCACAACTCGTACCTACTACTTGTCAACTCGAAAATACGAGCAAGCTATTACATGTATTGATTTTGTACCACACTAGGTAAGTTTTATAGAAATTTGTTAAGAATGAAGAAAGTTATGGGGGAAAAGGTGATGTTATGGGACAGACGATAAAAAGCATGGTGTCTCTTCCACTAAAAGTTAATTGTAACTTTGATTGGCTAATTGTATAATCTGATGCTTTAGACTTTAGAGGGAACAAAAATATTATCCAACAAATTGTTATTTATATACTAATATAGTAATAATCAATTGGTATAAAGTATGCACATGTATATATGAGAAAAATTACTTGTATTAACTAGACACTTGAAGCACAAAATAAGATAGCAAGTTTCAAGAAATATCAAGAATTACAATTGTTTAAATGATGAACTTACCTGATAATTCAAACCATCAGCCCATGTGTACTCTCCTTTCCCATGCATCAGTCCTTCCATGAACTGACCCTGTATATTGAAAAAATAATGATTTGTTATATTCACACAGAAATGAGACTTTCAAAAATGTATAGACTTGTGAGTAGGGGCATGACAAGTAATCAAGTACTCGATTTGGAGTCGAGTTCAGTCATTACTCGAGTACACTTTTGGCACTCGTGTACTCAAATTTACGATTTTATTTGTTCATTTTATACCCTATCCCCATTGCGCATTTAGTTCTCAGTTGTTCTAACGCAACCCTTGTCAGTGGCCTTTGGTAGCAGCCAAGATGAAAGGGACTATAACCCTTTGATGTAAAACAGCCAATGTTGTGAGAAGCCACATAAATGAGTAGAGTTGGTTAGTACTTGGGTTTAGGAGGCATCTATTAAAGATAACATTCTCTTTGAAAGTGAGGACTATTTGAAGGTAAGATTGTTGTGGAAACTGTTATATCTCTCTATAGTCCTAAAAATAATAGCTGTCCCACATGTTTTGTTTGTAAACAATCTCACTAAGCCTTCAGCATAGTTCCTTAAACTTAGAAATATTGCCTATACATGGTGTATGGTGGTTGCTTGAGCTGTAATTTGGGACATACTTGAGAGAGGGTGCACTTGTGTACCTGCTTGTAAATTTTCAAGTTGATTCATCAGAGTTTTAGTTTCGAGAGTTGGGTGTGAGTGACTGATGGTGGTTGTTGGGAAACCACGATTGTTGGGCTTTCTGTAGGTGACAAAATATAGGTACTTTTTGTTTCCAATCAATTTAAAAGAGATCCACTCACGCAATGTTGTTAATCTTTTGATATATGTTGGACACAGTCCTTAGCTGCCTTGTGAATATATGCTAGGGTGTATTGAAACACTATAGATAGGAAAGATCGGAGGCGAAATGAGGCCAGTTTTGTTGTTTGGGGTGTAAATTTTGTGATCATTAAATCACCTCCAGTCAGATTTCCATGGCAACAGAGTGTGATGTGGACTACAAATGTATGTTTTGCATGGAATTTAATTGAATCTGCATCTCTTTTCGAATAAAAACACATATAGCTTCTGTATGTTTATCAAAAACTGAATGTGACATGAGAAATTTAAAAGGGGAACATTTTGGTAGCTGCACACAGCAATGAAAAATCAGTAAATCCCCATCAAATAGGACTAGACCCTAAGATTGTTGTGGGAACTGTTATGTCTCCAAATGTTTTCGTATAAATACAGTTGCAAACTGTTCATATCATTCATTTCTCAGCCACTTTTACATTGTGGTCAACAGTTATCAGGAGAGGACATTGCTACTAGATTATAGGATGGACAGTTATAATTGATGTATTATATTATATATAATTGATGTATTGCTAATATTTAAAATACTTATAATATGATATTGTGGTACTTAAAATAAACGTTTTATCAAAAATCGTGAATGTACTTTTTTAATGTTTTTTTTAACATGTCAAACACAATTAAAACACAAGATTTAGCCTTTTATGGTGGAAAAATGATAACAAAGTAAGTGAGTAATCAAAAGATCGAGTACTCGAGTACGAGTCTAGTTTTATACATCGAGTACTCGAGTTCAATTTTCAGTACTCGTCACGCCCCTACTTGTGAGCAGAAATCAGTGAAAGGACACAATTTTTTATGAAAGTGTTTATAGACGTTTTACAATCAACCATTGGAGAAATTCTGCCATAATACAATACACTGATAATAAATAATTGTCTAGGCATTCAATATTTTTTACTTATAAATCTCCACTTGTTAAGAAATGTTTGACACCACATTCTTGAAAATAAAGTTCATGGTCAGATTCCATGTTGTTACTCTAAATTTTTAAATATATGTGAATATATATATATTTTACTAAACAACAAAAAACAACAATACAATCATCACAATCTTTTTTGTCTACTTACTTTGTAGCCATGGCCCATGGTAAAGCGTGCATCTCCTTGACCTTCATACAAGCCCTTTTCTTTCTCACCTTCATAGCTAGAAAAGTGTGTACAATGTGTTTGCATCATGAAATCCTGCTACAATTGTAAAAGTAATGATGTTACCATGAATGTTTGTTCAACTTAGCAATTTGTATTTGTCACTTGTGACACTCTAACATTTTTGTTCACTGAAATGCGCTAGAAATATTTGCTGATGAGTACTACAACTAAGTAGGTACCACAAGCTGTGATCTTTGCTATAGTTATAAGTTTGCTTTGCAAATCACTTACCATCTTTCCATGACTTGGAATCAATTTTGATATCATTACCGAGATTAAAATCGTAAGTAGCCTACATGTACATACTAATATCCAATTAAAGACCTCCCACTCTGACAATCTTCATTATTTCAAGATGAATGACAATTTCACTAATCTTCTAGTGATAAAGGGTGCTAATCAGGTATCCATCAGGGTCAGAGGCTCAATCCCCACCAGGCCCTCCCCCATTTCATCATCTTTTGACTCCCAGAGTCTCAAGACTTTAGACATTGCCAATAGGACGTTGGCATTGCAGATGAATGGACCCATTTCATCAACATGCTTTTTTACGTCAGATCTTCTATCATTTCATTTTAAACATAGATGTGTTGACCATCCAACACATGTTTTCATACTATCACTTTGTAAAATGTGTTGGGTTTTAAAAGCATGTCAGAATAATGGTGCATGCACGTACACATGCTACAACATAGTTCACTTTTGTAGCTACCGTAAAAGCAGCATTTTAATTTAACATGTGGAAATTCATGTACAGTAGAACCTCTCTATTAGGACCATCTTTGGAACCAGTATTAGGTGGTCTCAATAGAGCCCACCCCCCCCCCTCAATAATAGAGGTGGTCTCTATACAGAGGTTCATTTAGCTATCTTTATGAAGGTTTGGTACTGCTATACCATGAAAAATGGTCTTTTTATAGAGGTGGTCTCAGCTGGAGGTTCTACTGTACTAGTATAGCACCGGGCTTGTTTACAATTTGTGGCAAGGATACTTTTTCCTACTCTTTTAATTTCAGGATAAATGCTGAGACCTGAGTCATTGGTCCTGAGTGATATTAGACTGACTAACACATAGTCATAGACAACAGCACTAGCACTGCCACACGGCACCAAGTGCAGGGTCTAAACGTCAACTATTTTACGTTAGCCTGTCCACAAATTAAGTTTTACCTTTCTACAATAAGTTGAGTTAGCACTGGTTCTTCATAAACCGGTTCAGGAGTTGGTGGAGCTGGTGAAGGCTCTTCAGGGGCTGCACTTTCAACTTCTGCGACATCTTCTGCGTGAGTTTCAACTTCAGTTCCAGACTTTGGACTCTCTTCTCGTTTTTCTTCTACAGGGGTATTTTCTTCAGACCGTTTAGCACTCTTTTTTTCTCCTAAATCCTTAGGATTTCCCTTTTTAGATTTGGTTGCCATGGCCTAAAACGATGTAAATAGTTGTGGTAGGCAATCAAACTCTGGTTCAAAACCAGCAGGTGCTCGCTTTTTATGAGTACGTTATGATTTAGTAGACCCCTCTGGAGAGATCACTACATTTTATTAATTTGTAGTTTGATTAAAATAAATAAACACAATTCAAATTTCCCCCCTTTTTCATTTGTTTTTGTGGTTTGATCTACATTGTATTTATCTTTTTTTGACTGCAGATACATAGATCTACTCTACATGTTCATTATTTAAAAAACAAAAACACTTGAAATAAAGAAGGAAAAAATCTATTTTCATAGCAGTAGACACTGGAATCCAATTTTAAAATTCTAGAATGAACGATCATGCTACATGTATTTTTAAAATACCTTTGCGTGTAAACTGAAGATAGAAAAAAGAAGATATTTGAGGAGTCCAGTGAAATACATATGGTCTTTATTGGCAAAACACATCTATGTGCAAGGTGCATAAATAATATTGCAGTTTGTAAAAAGCCAAGTAGACAATTATCCATCATACAGTTGCAACGATCAAATAACCATGCACACTATAGTTTCTGTACGAAATAGGAAAAATTAGAAAATAACAGTATAGAACAAGTAACAAATAAATGATCTTTCTGGTTTATTTTGCATAGAAAAAGAAACATCTTTACATGTCTAAAATAGATTGGAAAAAAATCCTTTATCAGATGAAATTTCAACAAAAAAAATATCCTTATAAAAATAGATTCATCCAACATCATTTTGATGCTTCCTCTCATATCTATCATCAAATTAACATTGAATATCATACGAGTTTATCAGTCAGTGTATTGATAAACATTAACTCAACTCTAGTGTAGAATTTAAATGGCACCGCACAACACTTTCATTTCTACAAAGGAATTATGTTTTCAAGAAGAAAATGAATACCTCATGTGACCCATAACATAACATTACATTAATTGCTAGCCAACAAATATTTCTTAACAACTGAACCAACAAAACAGATCTAATATCTCATTTTAAAAATGTTAACAAATAAAACTAATTCAACATCTAGCCTAAAAGACTGCTTTCAGTTACTAGTATTCTCTTTTAAATTTTTAATTTTTCATATGAGAGCTAAATCTTTGCAATAGCAATAATTTTACCATATAAAAATCCAAATGCACAACAGCAGCAAAGTAAAAAATGACTTTATGACAGTATTTAAATCAAAACAAAAAGCGTGGTATTATATCAAAGTAATCTTGATAATGTAAGGCATTTTAGGTTTGTCATGAATTTCCAGATTAACATTACTATAATTTACTGTAAATAGCAAATTAGTAAATATGACATCTGGCCACATCTGATGTTTGTGATTATCAAATTTACATTCCAATATAGACATCTCTAAATAATCAACATTCAATATATAATATTCTTTCAATAACTACTTATTTCTGTTTGAAATTGAAATAGACTTTAAATTTCTATCAATAATATAACATGATAGTGCAATGCTTTTTGCAAATAATTCATATATGAATGTTAGGTAGTTATATAATAACAACGCTCTACATGTAGGTACTAAGAATCTTACATTGCACAAGTCCAACACTCAATTCAGCACACATAAGTTATAACTAAACTAATATTCATTTTAAACAAGGATATACGCAATTTGGAAATAGATACATGTAGATGTCGTAGCTTGTAGAAAATAAACAAAATACCAAGAACCACAATTTACGAACATGCCTTCAGGCAGATTTAAGCAGTATAAAACATCAAATCACAATACAAATAAACATACCTAACAGCAACAACCTATCTACAATAATATTTCCAACAAACATTCAGCAATATCATTGCATGGCTAGCATATTATATCATTAACTTTAAATGTTCACAATATATATGGAAATGAATCGTAATCGTAAACAATCATTCTACTACAAATAAAATATTCCTTTTTGATTGATGAGACATCAGATAACAGAGCAATCAGAACGAAGTGTATACACTTTGTATCATGGTTTGATTTCTCTTGTAAAAAATCAAATTCATTTAACATTAACAAGGATAGTAACAAAATACAACTGTTCTCCTTCAGCATTTACAAGTACACATTATTACACTGAAAAACAATGGCATTTACACACCTCCTTTCATTTCAGATACTAAGCATTAACGTTCATGAAAAATGTACACAAAAGCCTTTCATTATGAATAAAAAACCTACATGTACCAGGTTACATTGTATAGGACTACAAAAATCTTGAGCAAATAATTAAGAAACTAGCAAAATAGCAAAATCAACATTGAAAATAAAAGCTCAGTAAAAAAGAAACTCATATTTATATATATTATATATGATGATTTCCACACCACACCACAAAAGTCTAACATTTTCACCATTAACAAAAATAATGTAACAATTGTTACCAGTAATCATGACACTACATTGCCGCTAGAAAATCTAAGCACCTTTTTGGCCAGATCATTTGTCTTCTGAATAGTGATAAAATTTCAATTATAACTTACGATTAAAATATACGTCAATGAAAAATAGCACAACCACATACGACAGGAAAAGCATTTTCTTTTGTACAATGTTTAGTAATGAAATCATTATGTAGCATGAAGTGGTATATTAGTTTTTTGAATACATTAATTTGCGCGTTGGATGTATATTTGACATGCATTTCAATTTTTCTGTAACAATATCAATATCCATCGCTTCATAAAGCATCTTAGTGAAAGATTTACAGTGCTACAATAATGACTTGACAATCAGTATCCAACATTATTCAACATGTAGCATGGTAAGCTACACATAGCTGCCCTGTGTTTGGTAGAAGGGCACTTTGCGTCGACACGGAAACGGCCACAGGAGGGCACTGCCAGGTCCACAGAAAGCCTTGTACTGCTTGTAGACATTATTACGCTTCTTGGGGCTGGAATAAAGAAATATAAAAACCTTTAAAATTATGAATAAATATGAAATAAAAAGTAATGAGAATGTACCAGGACATGTAGGTTTCAAAGGATATGAATATTATAATTATTACAGGTAAATGTATCAACAATAATATAACCCTTGAAAAGGTACATGTATTACATAAACAAATAAAAACTAAATTTATTAGATGACATTAGTCAGACTAATTGTTTTGGTAAAATGTACAGAGATGCTAAAAAAAACAGGGTATAACATATAACTATACACAAAATGAGAGCACCTCAGCCACTATACAATTGATAAGTGCCTAATTCAAAATATCCATAAAATCTGGGTGCATGAGTGTTGTCCCAAATAGCCGTGTGAAGGTTGACATATAGGGCCCCTCAATGGTCTAGCTTTTTTTTTCCACTGTTTTGACCAAGAAACTTGATTTTTAAATCTAAAGGTACAAAATTAAAAACTGTAGTGCATGGACATACAACATTTTGAAAATATATTTGATAGATTTAAAAATAATAGTGGGAACTTTTTTCAAACGATGTAAAGAAACAGAGAAAACACTTATTTCAGACCCTATGCACATATATAAATATCTTGATAGCTTGAAAATAATATGATGTGCACATTTATTTTCTTTATTGAATAATGAATATCAACATACGGAATTTCTGAAATATTTCAAACTTGAAACTAAAACAATCAAACTAACAATGAACCTTAAACTATAGTATTTGTACTCTATATTAATTGCATACTCTTTCATATCTACATGTGAAATTCCGGTGTGCAACTTGCTACAAAAAGATTAATTAGATCACACAAAAGAATAATACAACTGTCAAAGGTAACTTAAAGCCAAGGTTTTTACTTTTACATTGTATTCTTTTTAATACTTTTTAACACTTACAAATGATTCCTGATGGCTCAACATATAGCCACCCAGGAAAACTAGTGGCACATCACTTAGTTCTTTTTCTTTTTTTGATAAATCAATGTCACAGTGCTGGGGTGCATATAGCACCTTAAGGGTGATAATGTTCAAACCATTGTGTGTGATATTTTAACCATCATTGGCACCAATGGTAAATAGCTATTGATGTTTACTAAAGTTGTGATTACTCATGTTGCTGTGTTTGCTGAACAGATATCAGATAATAAAAATCTGGAAAACTATTTGGACACAAAAATCAACCTATACTTACAACATATCCCATGTGAAATGTCCTACTCGTCTGATGTCGTCTTCCAACTTTTTCCAATCTATCGTGGTCATGCCCTAGAACATACATGATACGTGAGAATATTTTCTACTTTGTTTGCAATGTGAAACTACCATTACAACATATTATTAGAGAACATTACTACATAAATTTCTACAACCAACTTATTTATAAAGAATTGAAACAGGTAAAATCAACATCCCTCATTTTGTCATTGACATTGGCTAACTATTGATAGTAAATCACTGATACCTGGTTCTGAAAATTTAACAGAGTTACAACACTATCTAGAACATGGGGTGATTGCATCTTTATTTACCCTAATGTGAACTAGACACTTGAAAATCTTTTCATCTAGTTAAAATGCTGTACACAAAACAAAATGCTGTCCTCACTAGGGCTATGCCGACGTGGTTGGTGATGGCCATGACGCCCATGAGAGACGCCATCAGGGCCGCCATGATGGTCTGTAGTACCATCAGCCCCCACTTGTGGCGCCACGCAAACGTGTCCTCATACAGCTACAAATATAGGTAAATGAAACAATTAATCAATATTAAATTATACTATTAGGTAGCAATATTGCAATTTGTATAGAAACTACAAATTGAATATAGATCAATCAATCAATTTCAATTCTAAACCAGGCATTCAAAAGGTACATCTGTATTATTTTCACCAACCTCGACGTTCTGTATTTCTGGCCAGTACCAGCGGTGAAGACAAAGCATGAGGAAGACTGTGGCAGACATGAGACAGGCATAGACGGACAGCTGTAGGAAGGCATAGTGGTTGTCCTCACCCACACAGTTGTTGATCCTACACAAATACAAACGTGAATATTCAACTCAGGGTTTTTATGTCTTTTCTTATACTTTATAGACACATTGACACTTACATAACACATAGCTGATGACTTCACATATACAATGTTGATCCTAAAAACTGATGATTACAATAACATTCATCAACTCTTCATCTATGAATATACATTACGAAAAGACAATAATAGTGATCATATGAATATACAGCAGTGGTACATTCATGAAAGAATATTGTTATAACATGATAAAATTGTGGATAGATGGTTTTATAGATTTCCCTCTTTTAAAAATACTAATGTTATTCTAAAGGGTCTCGACCTGAAATTTGTGGTTGCAGTGGTCATGGGTTTGCATACCGCAGTGCACAAAATAATGAATTAACCCTATCAACTTATCTAAATCCTACTAAAACCAAAGTTCCCAGTCAATGAAATATCCCTAAAATTTGAAAAATCAGCTGTAATACAGAATAATCACTAACATAGTTTAAGTTACTGTAAGTAACTGGATTATAGGGGACGCTGAGTGGACTGGATCTAGAGCAGTCACATTTTGAAAATAACCCGACAATTTTCAACACAGGGTGCACAACTACATAGGACACCAGCAATTATTTTAACTTAACGGTAATTTCATAACTTTAATAATAAGAATACGTCAGCAGGTGCTATCACCTACCATGGGCAGTGGTGGTCCATGCGCCTCACACACTGACCGCAAACTCGGCAGTGGTGCGACTTCCAAGGCCGGTACTGCATGCACTGTTGGCAGTAATCCTGCTCTCCCGGGGCACTGCCTGGCTTTGGAGGCTTTAAAGGAAGTAAATAGTTAATGGTGTTTCATATTGATGTTCACAATGTGTGTATAGTGTGTGTATATGAAGGTCCCTTTTAGGGACACCCTGTCTCATGTGGATACTTTTTACTTAATATCCCAAATATGTCCACATAAGAAACATTACAATTATTTATCATCTAGACATCTATCTCTCATTCAAAACATATTGATGTATTTTGAATTGAGTACATTACAACTGCTTTTAAGTATGAGCCCGACTGGAACAAGAGATGGTAGGATCACACAAATAAAAAAGGAAGGGACTACACTCTTACGGATTTCTAAAAGGGTTTAGCAAAACAAAAACATGAGCAGCTGGATATCAGGAATATTTCTAAAGTCTTTTTTACAAAGTTATTTTGACATTTAAATATACATAAATATGATGTAATTAATTGTGTTGAACCACAAACCTTTTCCTTTCGACCCTTGAGTGGCATCCTACCAGGGTTAAGTGTACTGGCTCGGAAGAGACTGACAATTGTCATGAGCGAAAAGAAACAGTAAACCCAATAAAATATGGGTGACATGTGTTCTTCATTACCATGAGGTATTAGTAGAAACCGAAATGTCGACCAGTTTCCATATACCCAATAAAGCACAATAATGGATAGATGAATATATCCTGGCTTATGCTTCACAAACTGTATCCGACCATAACGAGGCACGTTTAAAACTGCAATGTTATTTGAGTATTCTCTCACTTCATCAGGAGAATTGAAGTCAGCTCCTAAATATATGACATTGTCCCTTGGATATTTTTCCTGGCTCAAATCTTCATAGCCAGCTTGATAGCTTTTTTCAGAGTCCAAATCATCACCACCCATAATCCACTGGAACTTCTGAGGGTTCCATTCCCATTTGTCCTCCTGTTGCTCACCACCATTCGATTGCACCTGTAACAAATCAAAGATTAACTAGATTCTTCTGTATTTGTAGAACAAACAGATGAGTTTTTACAATACTTTTATATCGTGGTTTAAATCATAATCTAAATATTACAATATCTTTTCACACCTTAGCCAAAGTGCATTTAAGCACTTGGTCGGCACAAAATTATATGCCACTGACTATATTTAGCAAAAATTCAATACCTCATTTTGCCAGTTTGCCTTAGCACCCAGTGCCCCTGGCATCATTCCTCCATGAGTATGCCCATCTCCATGACCATGGTTATGACTGTGGCCATGTCCGTGATGATGAACATGGAACTCATCCTCCATTTTATGGTCAATCTGAAAAAAATAATAATATAACACTTTCCATTGTGTTGGCCTTTTTCATTCCTTCAATAGCAACAACTTATTCAGCTTTCATGTGTCAAGATTTGATGTCTGGATATAGTAATTCTAAGGTGAAACCATTTCTTTGTGTTGATAATGTCATAATGACCATATCGGACTATAGCACCAACCTTTCTTTTTATAAGTAACAGTGTTTGAAATAGTAGGGGGCCCGAGGGCCTTGAGCCCCCAACTTTTGACCAGAGCCTTTAACTTTTAGGACTTGAGGGCCCTGCTGTCCCTCAACTATTTTTGGTGAATATTGGTGAGTCGTAATGAATTCCATACTTTATCATGTTCAAATATGTGTCTATAAAAGCAACCACTTTCTGTTGCTAACATTTCAAACACATATTACAGATGGGCCCTCAACTTATGATCAGGGCCCCCAACTATTTAAAGTTAAAGGCCCTGCTGGACCCGAACTTTTTCCTGCGAGTTTCAAACACTGCTTTAAGTAAGTGATCATGTGCAAATGACTCACATCAATACAATACCAATGTGTTATGTGGAAAATAAGGTAAAAATAATTTTCACATTATCAAGTAATGACACAATCCTGTCTTCCGGATGAATGCTGATGAAAAGTTTATGTTCTGGCAATACAGACAGTGACTGTCACTAGAAAATAAAATCTGATCATGAGCATAACTTATACAATGACAATGGAATAATGACATGAAATATTTATGGATAGTCTCGTTGGAGCACGGGGTATTGTGTAGACATTGTGCGCTCACAATTTTATCAAACCATGGGTTGGGAATATTTCAAAATGGACTTTATGCTGTATTTATCTTTAATATTATAGTGAAAATAAGAAACTATACCGGTTTCTCCATGTACAGTGTAAATGTGAACAAGTTTTGATAAATACCACAAGAGCTACTAAAAATTATATTTCGAAGACTATTGTCTTGTGTGTACAATAGGGAAATACCCCTCTCGTGATGTCACATTTTTCTTGGTTTCAGGTGAAGACAAAAAATAAATGGTCCTTAAAGACATAAGTATGAATTTTTGAATGACTGTAACTCTGATTCAGAGTCTAAGATTCTACCGTGTCTGCCACTTCCCATAATTTTCATCATTATCTTGGTTTAAAAATATTATATTTCAAAAATGAAAAAGCATTCGGCATGGCAAAATGCGACTTGAGCCGTCTCCACATCATTATCTTTTTCATACTTCGAATATTCCTCCTGCAGTTAGTCTGCCATATAGTCCATTATCAGACATTTAGATTTGTGTTTGACTATATCTATCTCAAAGGCATAAAATAGTGCTGGAATATCAAAATGGTCTGAATTATGCATTTCAAAGCATTGCTTGTACAGGGCCGTAGCCAGGATTGCAAAAGATGGGAGACAAATTATGTTGAGTGAGGATGCAGGCAAAAGACATAGGTGCACAACTTTTCTAGGGAGGTTTGGGGGCATGCCCTTAATTGACAGCATCAAAGTCAGACTCATGCATGTTTGGATCCATGTTTGGATCCATGCCATAGGAACTGTTTTGAGTGGTTGACAGCCAATTTACTCCATAGTACCGTCGTGAATCAGCACCCAAAATAATTGTACAATTAAAACATAACATATCTTTGTTTCTGTATACCTCAATCAAGTGTTGCTTCTCTTGTTCGAACATAATATAGTTATTTATGCCTTTTTTAAAAATTGTTGGCAAGAAGCAACAGCTTCCGCATTTTACACTATTTTCAATGTGTCAACCCACTCTACCGCTTTAGCCACGCCCCTCTATTTACAGGTTTTCACAAAATATTGTGACACTTTAGCGCACGAAGCCATTTGTTAAAATCTAGATATTATTACATTTGTTACATTTGTTAAAATCTAGATATTATTACATAGATACAGCTCGCTATTGATGTTGCAAACACTAATAATACCATTCCATTGCTAGGGATCTCCTCTTAAATGATCAACAGTAAGATAGTGTTATTAAGCATCATTTACACGGCATAGTAACTTTCTGTCTGCTCACACCTACATCTTATCTACAACTCACTTACTCCATGAATTATTTTAAAACAACAAGCACATATTAATGTATGTAACTATCTGAATGATACAATCATACTCTTACCCGAATTATTGTGGGTAAACTGTCACTAGCCATAGCATATCGTCATGGAATATCCATAGAAACCAGCTATCGAGACATTAAATTTTTAGCACTCACTTTACAATTAGTGCTCATCTTTCTTGGTCTCAAAGCCTAGAAGTGAGAATGTTTTGTCTGTGTTTTATCACGCGGTGCTATTTATAAATAGTTACCGCACAGACAATTTGTTTGCAAGTTTTTTTGTTTGTTATTAATTGTTTTTGTTTTTCTTTTTTGTGTGTGAGTTTTTATTGTGTTGCTAGTCGTACCGTCAAGTTTTCAATTGCTATTTTTTAAACGTATTTAGCTGTATTTCCTCACATTGTGTACTAGAAGGGGGCACAGTGCGAGGCACAGTGAGCCCGTGTGCACGCTGATCCCGTGCACATTTTTTTCTTTCTTTCTTTCTTTCTTTCTTTCTTTCTTTCTTTCTTTCTTTCTTTCTTTCTTTTTTTTTTCTTTCTTTCTTTTTTTTTTTTTTAATGAAAATGAACAATGTTTAATAAACTGCCTTCTTCTCTAAACGTATTTTTGAATACCGGGTGTCACCATTCATAATAATGATTGTTTTGATCTTTTTTTCTCACTTTTCAATTGTTTTATTGTGAATAAGATTGTATTGTGTGTGCGTTGTACGGCCTCCGCGTGCACTAATAAAATGCACGGGATGTGTCTGCGCTGCTCTAGAGGTATGTTCTCACATCCAAGCGTCAAATCATGATATGGGGAACATACATCGCTTTATGCTTTTAATTTTGAAACACGTGTACTTGGACTTTTTTTGTCATCAAACTTAATAGAGTGTTCGTCTGCAAACAAAGAACATATATTCAATGCGTTTTTAATGCACGTTGGCAGGGAGCAACAATACGAGTGTCAATGCGTACACAAAATGGTTACCCATCCAACCATTAATCTTACGTTAAATTTTTAGATTCATTTAGCATAATAGACAAATTATTAATTTACAAGTTCAATAGAATTGAGAACATAATTGCCCCTTGACGAACACCATTGTATACATTAAAAGAATAAGATGAGCCCCATCGAATTCAAGATTCATGATTAATGTATCAAAACAATGAGACGAACTACTAAAATGGGAACTTTCCTCTTTAAAAAAAAAATCTTAAATTAACAATTTCTTATGAAGGCTGATAAAACGTCATCGTCGACAAACATGATTTAGGGGTACATTTCATGAAACCTGCAAAATGGAACGCTATACATCTATAGATGAACATTTACTGATTCAAATGTCTCAGCATGCAAGTACTATTCATGTGGCATAAAAGGTAGATATGACATGAAATTCGCCTGTGTGAGTCCCTATATATGTTAATATTTGTACAAATTGTAGATAATACCTTGGATTATTAGTCCTGGCCAATATGACACAAATGTTTTTATCACTAATTTTTATGTGATTATTGCGTATTACTTAATACTTCAAATATATAAACAGAAAATATGTGGTCGATTATAAGTAATTGTCTTAATAAATGTAGATTTCTGTTGAATGTTTGCAGGCAGGTCGTATGTTAAATTATGACGTATAGATACAGAATCTATAATGATTATTGCGTCGTTTCAGCTGCTGAAGCAAAAACCTTGTGTTTCGTTCATTTCTATCTAACTATGCATCTATGTATGTCTCAGGATACTCTAGAGTGTTTACCGATGAACAGATCTCGCTCAAACTTTACACAACTATGAGGTATGACACGGTGACACGCAGTGATTTGAGTTGGGGCATTTTGCCAATTAAAGTGTGCTTTCCACAGGGCCATTTATGGTCCATTATCAATACTCTGACTAGTATTGAATGCACAACAGAGCAATATCACAAAAGTCTACTTGATGCTGTTTAGTGTTGCAAGAACAATATGTGTAGCATGGCAGAATCACTATTATTATTTGACACTGGTGGCACACAGATTATTTGTGACTGATTACATTGTGTACTTTTAATCAAGATTTCCATTTTTTTTAGTAAACATCTTTATAGCCCATAAGTCGACATTGTTCTAGCGATACTGTGCTTTCTGAACACTTTTGATCTAGTTTTCAACTTGCATACGGCAGAGTACCAAGCCGTCACAGAGAAGTTCCTAAAAGAGACCATCTAAAATATAGTACACACGAAACTGAATTTATAGTCTGTGAATATCCTACACGTGGGATTATTCAGGGGTTATCGTTAATTTACAACCTTCCTGTGTTATCAGCAATTAAAGTTACGATGACTAAGGCTATCTGCAATCTTTTTAGAGGGTATGCGTTGTACGTGCAAAATGGTACGTTAACCGTATCGTCATTTTAAGAGTCACGATATGCGTACAGGGAGAATTATGGCAGGAGACTGAGGTGTAGGTTGTAAGACTATAAAAATGTCAAAATGTAAACAAAAAACTAACTACCGTAAGTACAGCGTCAGCATAGTATTAAAATCCTACTTTGTTAGGGTACATTCATGACTTACTCCATTCATTATCTAAGGAATAGTGTATGGGTTGTTGAAAAAATGGGATGGTGGAGGAAGGGAGTGGGGAGGGTGTCAGATTTTAAACCGGGGATTCTAAATTTGAATGGTGTGCGCTGGGAAGGTCAGAAGTTTAAAAACGAAAGTTATGGTTGGGATCAAAAGATTGAATTTGATTTTCAAAAGATGGAATGATCAAATGTACTGATTAAACTTCTACATAGTTTTGCATGGGTGGGGAATATCAAATAGTTGGAAGGGTCCTTAATTAAAGTCTCATCTAGACACCGGCACATAGGCTAATCTAAGGCAGGTATATTGGGCATGGACATCACAAAAATGGTAACATTCCATCAATATAATCTAGAGATCTTACGCAACACTTCGACTATGATTTTCAAATTTATCCCTCTTGGTATCTACTGCCCAGAATCCTTCAGGATACACTATACGGAAATACTCAACTCTCCTCAAAAATGGAAAATGGGTACGGGTGTGCCATTTCGAACGTCGAAACAGTATCCATCGATATAATAATTTGGCATAAAAAAAAGTGACCCGTGTCTATATCTATGAAATAATTAAACTACATACTGTTGACATTTTATCAACAAAATATTTTAAAAAGGTATATGAGTATCAAACAAAATGAAACTTACACTAACAATATCTCTACATTTAATTTCAACCCCATTGCTGTACAAAAAATCACAAAATTTAGACCCATAGCTATACTAAAATCCCAAAATTTAGACCCATCACTATACCTGAGATGTCTAAAAAGGTGCCATGGAAATGGCAAACGCGTACTACCCGACATATCGTAAGACCATCCTGAGGTAATACCTCCTCCCCCGCCCCCGAGATGCTTATTTGCATATATCACCTACATAAACTCTAGCTTCTGCTCAAAATTTGCACCCCAAATCAGAATCCGCATCCCGCTTACTGCTTGTTTCACATGCCATTAAGTTTGTATCAGATTTTCTTATTACCAAGTCTATATATTGCTATATCTAACCATCAATAACTGTGTGTTGTAGGCTAAGCGGATCGCAGATATCCCTTATAGACCTTCCATCATATGCAACCTGCGTGAAGCTTAACCATGCCAAAGTCAAAGGCTGCCGTCATTCTCAACGTATACGACATGGCACCGATGAATTCATACACAGCCAACCTCGGTTTTGGAATATATCACTCAGGGGTAGAGATCTATGGAGTGGAGTTCGCGTATGGAGGTCATCCCTATCCATTATCAGGAATTTTTGACATAACTCCCAGGGATGTTGAGGAACTGGGAGAGCAGTTCAAATTCAAAGAGTCTATTCGTGTTGGCTTCACAACTTTTACCTTAGAAGACATTCGATTTTTGGTAAACCGGATGGGAGAGGAGTACCGAGGCGACCAGTATCATTTGCTGAACAAAAACTGCAACCATTTCAGCAAACACTTCACGCAAATATTGACAGGCTGCAGTCGATCTGTTCCAAAGTGGGTAAATCGTCTGGCATGTGCCAGTTCTATGATACCGTTCATAGAGAAAGCAATACCCACTGAATGGCTCACTCCTAAGAGATTAGAAGATGTCATTCAAAATAAAGATGATTGTGAAGCTCGAGAGCATACAGCTTCCTGCTCTCGAGGAAAAGATGCTGCTCCATGCGGCTGCCCTCATAAAAAAGTAGCTCCTCCATGCGGTTGCTCTCAAAAACAAGATGCAGCTCCCTGTCCTCACAAAAAAGATGCTTCCCCGTGTGGCTGCCCTGATAATGCTCCTTCTTGCTCTCATAAAAATGTCTATTCTCAGCGAAAAGATGAAGGCGAACAGACAAGCGGTTGTTGTTTTGCAAATTTTCAAGATAAATCAATAGGCACTGCCAGAGATCACCGTTGTGATGTTTGCGGGAAAAAAAGTGGCACTGAAGTTTATAGGATTAAACATGACAAAGTAGAAGATGAATACACCGGTCCTTCTAAAACAGGCAGATCAAAATCACAATAATCTTAGGACCTGGAATAGATATATTTGACTGTGATCTACTAGATAATAATGACATGTGAATTAGGTTTGTTGTATCGTGCATATTTCTTAAACCATGTGAAAACCATGCGTTATGTTTCCAATTTGTGTAGTTTAAGTATAGTACTCTTCTAAATATTATATAAACAAATGACCTGTCATTGGAATTTTAAAGCATATCTTAAATAATATGTACATAAACTTGAATAAAATCCATAGATTTAGTAAATATAATTGTGATGCATTTTGTTTATGAATGCGAAATTAAGATGGAATCTTTTAGCAATATACTGGATATATGTTTGTTAACACGTGTGTTGAGTAGGCTGAATTTTGAGTATCTGAAAAATGCACTTCAAAATTGAATTGTTGGTCTATTAATCAAAAGCATATTTCTAAACTAAGTAAAATATAGAACATATGGTGTAGCCACACACACACAAAAATAAGTACAATAAAGATTTTTTATAGAACTTGAGATATTATAAATGTCTGTGTAATTTTCTTCTTTTGTATCGGTATAAAGTCCTTCAGTATTCCACCCAGAAACCACACAGAGTCCAACACATTTTTACATTGACCATATCTTTATTAAATATTTCAAGCACTCCATAAAACATTCATTCACAATCGAACCAAACTTGAATTTCCAGTGCCATGCATGACTAGAGTATCTCAGGTACTGCTTCACTTCATGCATGGTAAACTGTTACACTGTTTGTGAGGGAAAAAGGTGCATTTACATACATCAAAACATACATACATATCTTATATAGAATTCAAACCAACATTTAAGATGGAATGTCTTTAAATAAACAAACAAACAATAATGACAATACACTAACAACAAGATAATATGTTTCACACATTTATGAACATATTATACAGTCTCCAAATACAAGGATATGAATTTTGCACAGGTCCATAGTATGGAACCTGAAAAATCGTTCACTTTACAGGCTCAGGTCAAAACTTTGAGAAATTCCTTGACACAATCAATGTAACCTAACACACACTATCTTGAAAAATATTACTATCATAACTTAAATTTTAAAACATAGAACATATGGTGTTAGCCACACAAAGATTCAATATACAATAAAAAGACCATTTGTAGCCATGCAAAAAAAACACAACCACAATATATGATTTAAATAAATGTCTGTGTCTATAATTTGATCTTTCTTTTTGTATCGGTATAGCAGAAAAAGTCCTTACTACAGTATTCACACCCATTCTGCTCTTTCACCATAAAAAAACCATAGATCAACTGCATTGATTATTGTTTAAACATTCAATTACACACAATATCACTGGCAACCCCCATTGCCCCACATGGATTGACCCAAATGCGCATCCATGCAAGAACATCATCTTGGATAAATTTACAACAGTTCATTCGCCTTTAACAAATTATGTAGTGCACACACGCACACGCCACGCACACACACACACACACGCATGGATTGTTTGTTGCACTTGGTTGATTTTGGTGATCAGACGCCTTCGTCACCGCTTCACACAACGCAAAAACCACATTGTCGCAGTTAGAAAATGTTTAGAGTCCACACATTTTTACATTGACCATATCTTTATTAAATATTTCAACACTCCATAAAACACATTCACAACGAACCAAAACTAAAACTAACACATTTCCAGTGCCATGCATGACTAGAGTATCTCAGGTACTGCTTCACTTCATGCATGGTCACCTCATGAGGCTACCACTGTTACATATCCATTGTTGTTTTATATTAATTGATTTCTTTTTATCACTGGCAAGATTCATTCTAATAATGCAAGTCATCATCTACTACAATTTACAACAGTTCATTGCCACACACGCACACGCACACGCACACACACACACACACACACACACACACACACACACACACACACACACACACACACACACACACACACACACACACACACACACACACACACACACACACACACACACACACACACACACACACACACACACACACACACACACACACACATATAACAGGCTACTCTGGATTCCATAGTGAAACGTTCAGTATGTAGTTAGGTCTAACATTGTTTCATCTCGGGAGCAGATTTCAGTAGCCTGATATTTGATAAATCTTATGTAAATTGAAGGTTTTGAAAATCTGTTGGTGTGGGCTTTAAGTGTTTGCTTCAATACTGCCAATGTGTAAGCCTGGACGTATGAGCTGTTGCAGTAGCACACCCAAAGTTAACACCTCATGTCTAGCACTCAGACTGCACAGTTTGAAGTCTCTATTAGAAATCCCCACATTTGCTACCACCACTGATTAGTATAGTTTCTATATTTTCTCCATTCTACGTAAAATATCCGTAGCAATAAAAAAACTGTGCAATTGTTTTGTTATTGTTTTTGCTTTTTGGGTAACTGAAAATTACAGGTGGCATTGCACAGTGAGCCCGAATATATGCGGAGCCCGTATGTCCCACTCACAAAATAAAACTTTATCATCCACAAAAGATTGTGTACAAAACATTAATGTGCACTGGTCTATAGGTCTTCTCTGGCCTCCTGCCTCTAGCTGTGTGGCCTCGTTGATTGATCCAATGATTAAATTAATTGATTACTTAGATGTTTTTATCAGTTTAATGTCAGTGAAAATAAATGACCCCTAGGATCCGTGCAGTAGGCCATCTATGGATTTTAAACTCTGACTCACCCTAGCTGCTAGGTAGTCGCAGCTGCTCAGGTATAGATGTTGGGCCATACCTATAGTGTATGATAGTTTTTGCAGCATAATAGATGCTTGTCTTCAGCTTTCTTAAAAGTGCGAGTGATAGCTTGTGGTGGTTTGGGGGAGGGGGGGGGTATGAAGGAGAGGGGAGAGGAGGCTGCAGTCAGCTGATCAAATCCCCAGTTTAACCGGCACCACCCGCCCAAAGCCCATGAGCACGGGCCTGAGTAAAGGAGACTAGCTAACTCTCTTCAAAATCACAAATTGAAGATCATGCACACATATATGTATGATATCAGATATAGCTGAGTGATATAGTCTCGATACACCACAGCACAGGGACTGGTTGATCAAGACTAACAGAAATCTAACGATGTCACACGTACCAACTATGCGTTCAACGTTCAATGTGTTCATCACAAACGTAAAACGTATTCTATTCAACGTTGGTTTTGACTGGCTTTTTGTGTAAATCATGAAACGCATGAAACATTATAGTCCAGTTTCAAATTTCTATCTTATTACCCGTTGATACAGCTTTAAATACATGCTTAAATACATGCTGTGTTCCGAAAATACAGAATTACACTACCTATGTCTAAATAAGGCGAATTTGTAACTCACATACCACAAAGACAATGTTTTATAACCAACAAGACACGTTTCGGAAGCCTACCAAACCACACATTTCCAAGTGACGTCGATGAATAAGAAGATGTCCACATCTAGGTGCAGTAGTAGCCGTAGCGGGAGGTTGAGCACAGCATCCATGTACATAGACAAGTTGCCGGTCGCTGTCAATGTGTATGATATGTTCTGGACAAATGAGTACACTACAAATATTGGTATTGGAGTCTACCATACAGGGGTGGAAGTTAATGAAAAGGAATATGCATATGGGGGACATCCTTTTTCTTTCACTGGAATATATGATATCACTCCAAAGACTGCAGAAGAATTAGGGGAGGGATACAAATTCAAGCAATCAATAGTCGTAGGCATAACTGAATTGGACCCAGATGCAATAGAAAACCTAGTGGAACAGATGGGCAATGATTTTCCTGGTGATCAGTATCATTTGTTGCGAAAAAACTGTAATCATTTTGCAAAGGAATTTGTTCGAATTCTAACAGGTGTGAATGCTTTTCCTAAGTGGCTGAACCGGCTAGCTTTTTTCAGCTCTCACATTCCATTCATTGAAAAAGCAATACCTAGGGATTGGCTTACTCCTAATGCACTAGAGTTGGCTGTTAAAAGTCATGAAGATGTCGAGCCCCCTAAAAAGTCTAAGAAGGCATCCAAATCTAAAGCATCGAAGCACAAGTCTAAATCATCAAAATCAAAAAAGTCAAGACACAGCTCCAAGGAATTAAGTTCGACACATGTATCGAGACCAAGTTCAAGGGCTTCAAATTCTTATTCGCCATCACCATCCAACTCCAAAATATTAGATTTAATGACATCAGATTCCGATGTAGAGACCTCTAGAGAAAGCCCTGCACCTGGTAGTTCAAGTGTTAACCCTGTTGCTGGTACTTCAAGTATTTATTATGACACTGGTACTGCAAGTTTTGGCTCTTTACCGCAAAGTCTACGAGTGACTTCTTTAGATAGTATTCCAAATGCTACTTGTGTAACCCCTTTTACATCTAGTGCGGACAACGTAGCGGGTTCTTTCAGTGGTGACCCAGTTGCTGGTACTGGAAGTTTTCATTTCGTGCCTCTAAGTTCACATGCCCACCAAGCGGCCGGTTCTTCCACTGTAGGCCCAACATCAAGTCTATATCAATTACCTGGCGCAGCAAGTCTACATCAAGTATCCAGTTCTTCAAAAAACAGCCCATTATCTGTCACTGCAAATTGTGATGCTGTAGCTGGAAATTCGCCAATGAAGCCTTTAGCTAGCACCTCAAGTTCTGATCATTTGTTTGGTACTTCTAATATAATATGATGTCTTATGTGTGTGTGTGAAAATATTGTCTGGATTGTTTATTAAAGATTACTCAACTCTTTTTAAAATCTTTGTGTTCATTGCATTTAATTCATGATATACATTGTAATGACCGCGCAGATCCAGGGAGGGGGCTGGGGCACAGTGGGCATGTCCAATTTTTCACACCAAAATTCCATTTTCATGGGGTTTAATTTTTGCCTTCTCTGCAAGCCTTCGTACTTATGAAACCCATGAAATCTAATGGGTGCGTCCCGCCTTTTCCCCAATAATCTGGAACTGCCACTGACTAAAATACAGCCTCTGAAAGTGAACATGTTGAGATGTGCAAATCAGGTGTGTTTACAATGTTAACACAAGATTATGAATGAAAATTTGAACAAATTAATATTCAACATATCCTCCAATTGCAACATGTGAAACAATGTTTGTAAATTATTCAGAAAATGCTAGACCACAATTATTATAAACCTCAGCGCTAGAATACTACTTATGAGATTATTAGATGCAGATTTCACGGATCATGCACTAATGTTACTGATGTTACAGTTTGCCTTTTTCTATTGTTATTTTAGTCGGACTGTGCTTATGGGCTTAGTGTATTATATTTCTTTACTTATTTTTTATGGCACAGTTCAAAGAAATAAAATATGATATCAAAGATGATTTAAAAATTTCTGAATGAGACAATTACTTACTATGGATAATCTTTTCTTATATATTAAAAGCATAGACATTTTTCTGTCAGCAAAATGTACAGACTATTAAGCGTCTAATAGTAAGACACAAATGTTATGATACAATATGTCTATGATTCATATGCCTACAATCAAATTGTGAATAAAGCCAACAGAGTACTGGGATGCCTGAAACACACCTTCAAGTTTATGACCTCTGAAACTATGCTTCTCTACAAATCACTTGTCAGGCCTTTATTAGAATACGCCTCATGTGTCTGGTCACCTTACCTCAAGAGTGATAAGCACTGTTGTTAGAGAATGTACAGCAATGGGCCACCAGAATGGTTCCAGAATTGAAAAAGCTTTCATACTCTGAGCGACTCCAAAGTCTGAAACTGCCAACCCTAATCTTCCGAAGAAAACGTGCTGACATCATTCAAACCTACAAGATTCTTTCCGGCAAGGACACATTGAATATGGACCCTAGGTGCTCCAAGTGTATCAACAAATCCATGTTCCAGGGTACACTTAGTCATAAAACCAGAGGACATGACCTAAAACTACAGAAACCTGAAGCAACTGGTGTTCGCCACGGATTCTTTATCGCATCTAAGGGGACAGGGTCAGGGCACAGGCAGGCATCAGGCAGGCCACGTGGGTGATGATCTCCACGTCTACTACCGATTGGCCACGTCTCGTCTCGACTGGGTGGGGGCACGGACACACCGGATCTGCCAGCCGCGTCTGGAGGGGCTTCCTGGATCTGCCACTCCGGCTCACTCGTGCTTTCACTTGTTGTGGTTGGGATGTTTGGTTATGAAAGGGGGCGGCTATGTAAGTGGGTGTTGAGCTGCATTGTGTTAAACTATGAAATCCTTTTAATCCTTAATATATTTTATTTAGTCCTGTACATTAGTAAAAGCAGCTTCACTTTCACACTGAGAGGGAGAGCCAGCACCACTCACTCTTCTCGCTTTCACCGCTAAGACGCAACTCACTGCCCGCTCCCACCAGCCTTGTCTCGGCTGGTGGTGGCTGCTGTTCAATCAGTCTCATTACGTCATAGCGGGAACTTTCTTAGTCATCCTCATCCCTGGACGTCATTCATGCTCCATCACTACAACCCAGCCATTTTTGTACTGTGTCACACGACATCTTGGTCATTAGAGTGGTCGATGACTGGAACCACTTGTCCAGTGAAACAGTCCATGCCGAAACCACAAACCAGTTCAAGGCTGGTCTCGCGAGAGATTCGTCAGACCACCCAGACCTATACGAGTACCGATTCTGCTAGTAGCAACTCGGGAGAAAACCGACTGGTAAACAATCTCTAGAACAGTGTTAAACACACGTACAGTATTGAGCACTGAAGATAAAGATCCTACCTCTGCACCGTGTGATTACTAATATAAAGTAAGGCATTCGTATGTGCATGGTACAGGGAATGCACGGCCCCAGTGCTGTATCTGTACGAACACCACAGGGCTAAATACTTTGTCTGTATGAGACATTTAGCGTAAGGTCACCACACTGCTTCAGTTAGTCTCTCAAAAGACCTTATATCTAATAGTTGTTTCCTCTATTATTACAAAAAACGCCCATGTAAACCATATATCAAGTGCAAAGAATAAGAGCAAGTGCAGCCTCTAGCTCTGATAGATATAAGGTCTTTTACAAAACCTTAGGACTCCCACTGATATTTAATATACAGCCTCAAACATCCTGGCCTGTTATAGCCGTTAAAACCAGAGTATTCAGTAGCAGCAGCTGTAGAAGCAGCAGCCTGCATGGTTGATTTAACAGGTAAGGATTGGCCAGGACATTAAGTATGTCATCTTGATCAAAGCTTCTTCATTTCAAATGAACAGTACCACATGATTAAACGGGAAAATACCCAACTACTGCTGCCCTGAAAAAAGATTGATGTTTCTAAAAATAGAAGCTATGTGCTTTTAGTAAATGACGCCAATTTTTCAAGACTCTTTGCAAAATTCACGTCATACAGAGGCTTTTAGAATAGGCCTTCATGTCAGATCATTTAAAGGTCTTGTGATAGTCTATGCCTCCGTACGTGCAGACCCCTGCTGACTTTGGTATGCCAAACTTCTGCTCTAAATGCCTTTAAAAATGCTGCGTTTGTCGCACTTAACACTCGCGGATCTTTAAGGTCTCCACACTGTCGCACACTGCCAGTAGACTAGCCTTGCGGCGTAATGTGCCCTATGCAATACATATTTGGGTGAGTCTGGTGGATGGCCAGGGCTTGAGCGCCAGGGCAGGGGGCATAATATTTCCCACAGCAATCGAGGGGGTTGCAGCAACCCATTTTCACCGAAATTTACTAAAATCCTCTCGTCCCATTCCTCTCATAATTTCTAAGTGTTTCCTAAGTTCATAAACGAGCAATATCATGATGAAGCCGAAAAGCGATTGGACGCAGGCAGAGCATAGTATAAGATGGTGCTAAATCACAGCATGTAACAGTACTGTAATGGGACCTTTGATCTTCCCCTTGTATATAAATGACTTGCCTGATAATGTCACCTCTAGTGTACGACTCTTTGATGATGATTGCCTCCTTTACAGCGTCATTGGGAGTATAGAAGACCAGCTTGCAATTCAGATGGACTTGTCTGCATTAGAGGAGTGGTGCCAAATTTGGGTCATGAAATTTAATGCAGGAAAGTGCGATAAAATGAGGATTGGCAGAGGAAGACAAACTCACATGCATGTACACACTTTTTTAGTGGCCAATATGCTCGGTGAGGTGTCCAGCATCAAATATCTAGGATTAAACATCACGGATGATTTAATCTGATCCAAACACATTGAGTCAACTGTTGGCAAGGCCAATTTGAAGATTGGATTCCTGTGGAGGAGCCTCCGCTGTTGCCTCAGAGATAGCCTATCGCAAGGCCTTTAAATGATCTGACATGAAGGCCTATTCTAAAAGCGTCTATACGACACAGATCTTCCTGAAAGTGTTGCAAACGTGACGTCATTAACTAAAAGCACATGACACCTATTTTTTAACAGCAATCTATTTTCAGAGCAGCTGTGGTGGGTAATTTCCCATTTAAGCATGTGATACTCTTCATTTGTAATGGAGAAACTTTGATCAAGATGACGCATTTAATGTCTTGGCCATTTCTTACCTGGTAAATCACCCATGCATGCTGCTGCTTCTGCACCTGCTGCTAGTGAATACTCTGGTTTTAAAGGCTATAGCAGGCCAGAATATTTGAGCCTGTATATTTAACATCAGTGGGATTCCTAGAGGGGGTCATATAGCAAAAATGTGATTGGTGATTTGCCCGAATCTTGAGCGTGAATTGTGAACTGTCTGTATTTAAGTATGTGAAAATCTAATGTGATGGAACCTATCATTGGTGACTGGTAATCTGCTCATTACAAAGGCTGTGATTGATGATTTGCGGTAAACAATATAGCTAAATCTTGAGCGTTAATTGTGAATTGCCTGTATTTAGTTGCGTGAAATGTAATGAAACCTATTCAATTACATTTCCTGGTGATTGGTGAAAGACAATGAAATGTATTGGTACGTGACTGGTGATTTAGGAAAAAAAAGTTGGTGAATGGATTTTCATCAAGGCTTTATAACCCCCCCCCCCCCGCCCCCTCTTCCTAGGGTTTTGTAAAAGACCTTATATCTATTAGAGCTAGAGACTGTCACAATTGCACTTGCTCTTCTTCTTTGTACTTGATAGATGGTTTACATGAGCGTATTTTTGTAATGATAGAGGAAACAACTATTAGATATAAGGTCTTTTGAAAGACTACCAGTCTACAGACACAGTCCTGTCATTTTTAATGTTGTTTATAAATTTTGTCTCACCCTGTAGCTGTCAGAAAAGTTGTAAACAAAACCACGTGGATCGCAAGGTGAATATCGAAATTAGGTCACGCATGTGCAGAGCAAATCTTCCGCCAAATTGCGGTTTTGACTATCTTCTGAATAAATTTATATAAAATACTTCACAAAATAATATGCATTGCTAAACAAGTGGCACATGGTGCTTACTAATGTAGACATACATTTATTCTTTCTATTTCAAGTGATTTTCGTGGTTGATTACAGTCATTGTGTTGAGATATTGTGCATTTTAGTCCAGATTATGGATTTTCTGGCAAAAATCCCTTATCAAACTTGCCATCTTGCTTGTCAACAGAACCACATGTGTGATTCTATATTTACACAAGAGTGAAACTACTTGAGACATTTTGTATATATTGGTGTTTCGTGCCATGTGTTTCCTCTAAATGCTTCAAAATGTAACTGATTTTGATGAAAATGTACATGTTAAAACTGAGATTGTCCCATATTGGAACTGCAATATGGTCGAATTTGTGACTTGAATATGTGACTTGTTTTTTTTATCGTTGATCCAGTAATCAAACACTGAGGTCTATGTTAATATCACAACATGATGGAAATCATTGACTACAACGGAGCAGACATTGAATCACACTGGAGCATTAATGTAACAAGCTACAAATGGTTTAATAAAATACTAACATGTCAATCCTAAGAGGATCTATAGCCGTTGGATAACGCATTGTATAACCACATCACTGTGCAAAATGTGGAAATTTACAAGAAAGAAGCTTGGTCGTTCTGATCATATTCATGATGATCCAGATCGTAATGAAGTCCGTGGTCATGCTCTTTTTGTGCGTTTCATGGAGCGTAGAGGACTGGCTGATTGTGTTCGTTGGTTTCCTGAGAACATGACACTCGGGAATTTGCGGCGTGCAAATCCACGGGAGTTGCTCAACAAGTACGGAATTAAGGATGCAATGGTCCGGGACCGGGTGATGAGGACTGTTGAGGAGTCGCGAAAAGAGGACCAGGCTGCTAGTGATGTGGAGGTGAGACTTGTTCATCTATTTCTTTCAGCTATACGCCATTGTTTTGGTTATTTAAGAAATTATGCCACAAAAAGTGAGTGTGGATGATTAAAATACCAACTATAATAGGCAATAGACGTTTACTTAAGCCATGTTTAGAAAGCACCTGCAATGTACATCACACTAGCACTATAACCTGGTATGCTTCATGTCACCTGCTGTAAATGCATTCAACCCAAAAGAATTTTGTCTGGATTGTTGTGCATAGTTAGAAGCACATTTGTGTGATATATTTATATACCCCAAATCCTAAATTGATTTAAGTTCAACTTTGTGACAATGTAGTAAGACGTTTTCCTGCTTTAATGTTTTAATTGCAAAGTAAACATGGCTGCTGAAGTAAACATCTTCATTGACCGTTCATGAGTCAACGATTTTCTAGTGACGCTGTGCTCTGAGCACTTTTATTTTGTATCTAGTTTAGTTATGATGTTATCGTACGACATTTAAAATATTATTTACATTATCTTGATAGAAGAAACATGTCAAAGGTAAAATGTGAGAAATGCCAGAGTTCTAACGTTTAGTTAAATAATATACATCTATGATCTACCTCTTATGTGAAATGTTTTGTTGATGGCTTCTTGGAACAATTTGACATGCAATAGTATGAGAATTATACAGTAATACATAAATCATTAATCCGTCATGTTTAATCAAAGTCAGTCAAATAAGGCTATAAGCCTACAGCAAAACTTACTCAATAGCCAGATAAAAATTCTTTAAAAACTTATATTCTTAGACATATGCATAGCAAACTAGTAGCAGATGCTATAAACATTGATTGTATTATGAAGCTGTCAAACATAATGCAGACAGGATATCACCAAACTATATGCTGCAAGTTACAGTCTGATAAACCAATACTAGCTGATCAATATGCTGAATGTTTTATAATTCTTTGCAGTTTCCACGTTGTTGTTTTTGTAACATCCACAAACAAACAAATTATTCTTGAATTAATGCAATCTATAAATTCAGAAATTTCTTTACATATAAACTATAAAACAGACACTAACAAACATAATTTTGCTCTACAGTTGAAGAACAACATACCAATGTATTCAGTCAGAATTATCTACAGAACTTTGATTAATTATGATAATTATGGATTGATGTTCAAGTATCTAGGAAGTGAATTATCTTAGCACAATAAAATTAATGAGAAATCTGAATGATGATGTAAGAAACACCTGAAGAATGAATATTAAGTTAATCGCATATATATACTTTGTGACTTCAAAGCTTTTAATATTTTCATAGAATAGATCAGCATTTGTTTCATGTTCTTTTCATGCAGAACATGAAAATATCATAATTTTAAAAAATCAAAATGAAACATGGCCCTGGGGAAGGCACACTTTAATTGGCAAAGTGCCCAAATTCAAATCACTTTGGTATGGCTTCATGCAACATGGTTGTGTCAAGTTTGAATAAAATTGGTTCATTAGTAAACACCAGCTTGTCCAGAACCAAACATACATACATACATATTTACAAACAAAACAACACAAGGCTTTGCTTCAGTAGCTGACACAACTCAATAAAAATGTCAGATCTTTTCAATTGGTATATGGATGAAATGGTTTTGCCAACAGTAATAATTTAATCTGACCAGCTGAAACCAACTTGAACTAAACACGTTAAACTGGTTAAAATATACTCGTACAAAATCAGCCAAACCTGCACATGAATAATGAAATTTTAAAACATTTTTTATAAATGATAGAACCAAAATCTTTTTCATTCACATTTTAATTAGATATTTTCAACCTTGCGGTCATCTTCACAATATACTGCAAAATGGACAAATTTTAATAATAAAACAGTACTGTTTTCAAGATTACATATAATAAATAATACAGAACATGAATCAAAATATAACAACACTAGGATTAAGGATTAAGAGATCAGGAGGTGCTGACAACATCTAAATCTTGATGGTCAGGGCCCTGCTCTTGTATTCCTCCTTGGTGTTGATCATGGGTTTTATTTCCTCAATCTACAGTGCCTCCAGAGTCAGTAGATAAAATTTATCTCAGGAATGTTATCAACTTCTTTGGGTTATACTAAGCTATAGTCACATAATTTACAAACATGGAGAATCAAGACACACAGGATCACTGTTCACCTATTGTGGCTTTGATGATATGGAAAAGCTGTTATAACTATGTTATACCACAAGCAAAACTATGCCTTGCATTATAAGGTTGAGCTAAAATAGAAATAAATTGGCTTGTTTATTGTATTGTATTGTATCAATTTATTTTGCATAAAATGCTTAGTAAAATATCACAGTCCATATCAAAGTTTAGTTAAAAATTAGTTGTATTAAAAGCATTTTCTTGGGGTAAATATGGTCATCATATTCTATTACAATTTTTGGCATTGATATAATGTCACAAAATGAAATGTTTCCTTGGTGTTTATCATCTCTCAATGTTGTGTGATAATTAGTCTCTGCTACCTATTTTTTTTGCCTAATTTTGAGGAGGGTGTTGAGTCATAGTGCAATATAAGCTTATTTTGAATTGAAGCAATAGTGATTTTTGAACAGGTTACAAGCATCAATCAAATTATTAAATGTTAAGCATGTTCTAAAAATTTGCATCATGTTTCATGTAAATGTGTTTATGCAACTTTATGGAAATGTTGAGCATAATTCATGTAGCAAGCATTAGGAACAGACGAATTCTTATGTCATTATTCTCAAATGTCATAGTGATGGAGCAAGATCATTTGTTTTATTTTTGTAAGCTATACATTTGGTTGTCTGTACCAAAAGTAATATCAAATTCTTTAGGTTGGATTTGCTGCATGGGTCTTATAGTTCCTGGTGACCGAAAGGGTTGGAGAGGACTGTTGAGATGTAGACTTGGCAGCCATGCCACACACTCTGAAATAGGAATAATGAGGGCCTGCTCAAATAAACTTGCAATTTGATTGATTTATATGATTAGGTCAATTTTGTTACAGTTCATGGAAAAGCTTTTATGGAGGTTTAAGGTTAATTAAATTTGCAATTATAAAGTTATTAAACGCAGACAATAAAGGAGATTAAACATTGCTATGTGGTCATATCACCTGTGTCAGCCATACCACTTTAAAATTATTCTGATTGTAGACTAGTTCCGTTGAAAAGAAATGTTCTCATGAATACTAATAAGACCTTCCTGTTGTCTTGATATGCAAATGTAAAGAGAGATTGAGAAGGAAATTAGAGCTACAGACAACAAAAATGGAATTTCAAGTGTTTACTAGTTGTTTAGCGGCAGGGCTAATATGTGGAGAGTCTGACATAGCCCTGGCGTAGTAAAATCTAATCAATTTTCTTTGTGTCACTGGCCCAAATTTTTTGATTTTATTCAATTTCTAAATCTAATAAAGTGGCAAGCCATGAAACAGCTTTCTATAGTCCCATATTTGGTCCTTCCTGATTGTAGCCAACAAATACGTGCCTATTATAACAAAATCTTCTTTTTCCTGTCTGCTTATTTACTGCTAAAATTGCATGGCACTTTATATTTTTGTGGCAGAAGACAGCCATTGTTATGGATGCTGTGTTTAGAGAACACTTGCATAGTAAAGAAGCATTCAAATCCCTGAGCCATAAAAAGTGCCCAAAATGTGTTTACATGAGCTTCTTTTGACTTGGGCTGTACCTAGGGGACACTAAAAACAGAGTTGTCTGTTGTCTTATGGAGTCATTGTAATGAGTGTAGTTTTAGCTATATACCAAGGCTTATTTTAAGAATATTTAGTGTACGATTTATCAAGGCCCAAAAAGGTTTTAAAAGAAAAACTGGAAAGTGGGGGTGGGGTTGGGATGGCTAAAAAACACAGCTTAATTTCAAGTGTAGGGGTTTGAAAATCATGAGTCACTTGTATGGGTGGTTGGAAAATTGGTAATACAGTACAACCTCTTTTAACCGGAGATCTGAATGGGCTTTGGAAAAATCGTGATATCTGAATTGGGGGTGGGGTGGGGGTTGCGGGTCTGCACATCCAGAAAATAGGACCATGGCAGTTTGGGTTCCCAGACCAGTCATATGGTGGGCTATGCGTAAACTAGGCTTGGAAGAATGGCTTGTTAAGCTAGTCCGGTCAATGTATGCCAATGCACTCAGTCATGTTCGTGTTTGAGATGTGTACAGTGAGGAATTTAGTGTTGTTGGAGTACATCAGGGTTTGGTTCTTAGTTGACTGCTATTCATTATCGTCCTAGAAACCCTCTCTCGTGAGTTCCGCACAGGGTCCCCTTGGGAAGTGCCGTATGCTGACGACCTAGTCATTATGGCTGACTGTTGAAAAGTTATCAGAAAGATCTGGAAGATGGAAATGGGAAGATGGAATAGAAGGGACTTTGTATAAACATGGATAAAACCAAGTGTCTGCTCTCGTGTTCACACGTAGACAAACTACTGTATATGACCATCAAAGCGCCCAGGGCCGTTAAATTGAAATTTTCTCAAACTAGAGGGTGGGCCGTTACATGAGATTGCATTTACTACATAATTCTGAAAGACATTTAAGAAAAAGAGGGTGTAGGGCTGTTACACGAGGGTGGGCACTTGGATGGTCGTATACGGTACTCAGTATTGGAGAATACCCATGCTGTATGTCTACAGGGGGTACGTGTAGACTGGGCAGCCAGGCCACACCTTCTGAATGAGGATAAATTAGGACCTGCTCAAATAAACTTATAATTTGATTGATTGATTTAATGATAATTATCTAGTTATTGTCTTATAATGGTTCATACAAATTCAATTCTACTCTCACTGTTATGCCAACCAAAATTAATTTTTAACTATAAGCTATGAATTGGATGTGCAAATGTCAGCATGACTCTGGATGTAGACAAATTTCAGGCATGAAAAATAACATACTTTTATTTTATCACATCTTATAAAACTGTAACAGGCTGACACTAACAAGATATATAGAAAAGTTATCATTCTGCTCATGTGATTCCCACTAAACAAGATTGGGGAAATAGTAGTGCCAGAAAAGAACCCATCTTTCAACAGTGCAATGAACTCTATTGTACCCCTTGTCAAGTCAACATGAATAAAGGCTGTCTCAAAGCAGTTGCAATATGTTTACAATAGGAAACACCTTATGCAACCACGTTTTCCCATTCAAACATTGCATTTTTTCAATAAGGAATTCTACAGTTTCTTTCACTACAGTTTTTAGAGCTACATATCACAGCCTCTGCAGGACTCATTGTCAAATCAATGCAATACTTTACATCATCCCAAGGGAAAATTTTTAAATCTGCATTCTGTGTGGTCATTTTTTTTTACAAATCTTCTATGCCGTCCTAGAAGCATGTTAATAAACATGCCAATAAATAAAAAGAGCAAAACCAAATCCATTTCTGTCAGCACACATTGCAATAGAGAATTTAAATGACTGTCCTTGATGTAGAGTAAGTAATAAATCCTGACTTTAATCTGCATAGAGGAGTGTGATGATTCTAAGGTCCTGTATGTCCGTATTGTTTGCTCTTGCATTTATTCATATAATAATACAAATTTCTCATTTTGAGGAGTAAAAAATTCCATTCTATTCACTTTAAAAAAAGTGCAATTTTTATAATAGTTACAAGATAATATATTCTTGCAATTCTTAAGGCTAGATACTGCTTGTTTGAACTACTATATTTCTTCTTCAAAGACATGTCATTTCACTAAATAAAACTAGATTAAAAGTGCTCAGAGGGCACAGCATCTCTAGAATAACATTGGCTTATGAAGATGTTTTTCTAAAATGTTATGGAAATCTTGTTTTAATATACAATTACAGTGTATGTAATCAGCCACAAATAAATAATTTGTGTGCCACTGTCTACTATTGGCTCCGCCATGCTACATATTGATCAGCATCACAGTAAATAGCACTAAGTAGACTTTTGCTGTTGCTGAAATATTGATCTGTCATTGTGCATTTGATACTAGTAAGAATGTTAAAATTGGACCATATGGCCCTGTGGAAAACACACTTTAATTGGCAAAGTGCACAAAATCGAATTACCTCAGTGTCGCCTTATACCTCATAGTTGTGTTAAGTTTGAACGAAATTGGTTCATCAGTTAATGCTCTAGCTCGTCCAGAGACAAACATACATACATACATACATGATTACAAAAGAAAGAAACAAGGCTTTGCTTCAGCAGCTGAAGCGACGCAATAAATTGCAATGTACAAAACATGTGACGAACATTGCGAGTGAATTCTTGCTCAAGATAATTTCTTTTATTACAATGAGTTCAGTAAGAGAAAATACAAAAATATGACTTGACTTCTTTATATGTAAAATGTACGGATAAATCTAATTAAGTGAGTGCCATAGTTGATGCAAAAAAATATGATATACTAAATAAAATATTACCATTATATTGTCTTCTTTTCCTCCTTTATATAATTGCCACGAAATATTCAAGTGGCAAATAATAATGCATTACGGTGTATACATATATTCAGAAGCAAGATATCACTGTATTTATTTTCAATTACCAATAGAGGTTTCACCAATTGCTGAAGCAATATTCTCTGTTTCCACAAGGCTTCATTATTGAATACACGTCAAGATCATCGACTGCTGGCTATTTTGCGCCACCAAAGTTACAAGAACCATCTAAATACATGAGAAATTGTCTCCAATTGGTATCTCATTATTTGCAATTAATTTGGGAGGCCTTGGCGTTACAGGAACATCATTTTAGTTAGTCTTTCCTCGTTATCGGCATTGACTTAGGGTTCTTTGATGTGGCATTGGGTAGATAGTTATATTTACATGGATCCCAAATACATGTAAAATTTTGTAAATGCGAAATTAATACCAGCCCAATATCAAGGTGATTTAATGTTTTAAATTGAAAAGTATTTTGCTTATAATTGTGACTTGTTCATATGTATAAATGATATTACAACATTAATCGATTACATAATGTATAGAGTAAATTTCCGTAGAAAAATGTTGGACCTGACTAATTTCAACATTTAAGGAGTGCTAAAAGGTAAAGTGAGACAACTAGTGTTTTTCTGCTTTATAAAAATGTCATGAAGTTTCAGAATTGTCATTCATTAAGACATGATTAACAAAACCGTAACGAAATTAGAGGAATCGGCATAAGAAAACGTCGAAGACGTACAGTTCAGCTTCAATAATTATAAACAGATAAATTATAAAGCAAATATTATATTAACAATAAGTCATATAGACACGAAAAATGTCCGATCAAGTCAGGGGTTCATTCTTGAAGGGATCAGATAGTTGGGGTCATAACATTCAGTAGTTTTCTTCAAATTGTCAGACATAAGTTAATGCATGTCGAAAAACAGATAGTCCCTGTACCAGCTAAAGCTGATGCTGGGACTAAATAAAACATAACATGTAGATGCAAACCTACATTTTCTATTTATGGGCACCGGAAATCAAGTCTGTTTTGCATCTTACTTTCTGCAGAAAAAAAGCCACAGGATAAATGCAGGCAGTAATTCTTGGGTACATTTTCCGTAATTTCTTGCTCCTACTTTATTCATCACCCAGGCCAGCAGTAACGCTAAATCTGTTTCTTGCATCAACTACAGTAAGATATCTCTAAGGAGACCACCTTGAGAAATTAGACAAAATTGACGTCTTCTGCACATGATCTTGCTGTCATATATGTCTTAATAACAAAGAATTTACAAGTAAATTTGTCACTGGTGGAGGAGTGGTCATATTAAAGGTTTTCATTATATGTTGATCTTGGTATTGTAATAGTTGGCAAGTTCAGACTTAAAAACTGATATTATCTGATTGGTTTAAGTTCGCGGCCCGTAAATGGAATACTGAGCATCGCCAAACATTAATATTGCACATTCTAAGCATTACTTGACAATTCCATACAGTGTGTTGCCAATGTACAGTATATCATACAAAATGGTGAGTTGGTGACACCATATGAGATCCATGGCACGTACAAATTAAATCGGTAAACGTCAGGCGGGTGAATGCTCATGTATGATACGCATGTTTGCGCTAATGTGTTAATGTGCTGTATAGAATGCTCCTGGGGAGTTGAGAAAGATATGTTATGACAATCATGCTATAGCTAATGACCTAGTGTACATGTAGTCAAATAAACTATGGAGCTGGAATTTCAGGTTTGAACCAACAAGCCAACTGTATGGATGGATTTAATCTTTTGAAAGTGGTTTTCAAACGATTTTAAATTATTACAATTCATTCTTTCATTATTAATTTCTCAATCCCAAAGCCACTTTCAAAACACATGTTCCATAACTCACATCCAATGATCCCGGCCAATGATGCAGTTTCCTTTGGATGTTTACAGCACATGGCTTTTAATATGGGGAAGCAATGATTCTACTGTACATTCTGTAATCTTTTCCAACATACAAAATATGAAGGCAAAACGCATACAAAACCAATTAACTCTCTTATCTAAAGAATTGCTAATGAATTTTGAAACCAAGGACGTTTTTTTGAGTAATTCTATTTCAACAGAACCAGTTTCAACTTGAACTAGACTACATTGTCCCTTTACTGTACTTAATTTAACAGAGACTGAATGTATTACAGTTTCAATTTCAATCTTTGTTTGAATGCAAGTGTAAGAAGCAGTGGAAGAAAAAAAAGTTTGAAAATAACTACAGTATACTATAATGATATCCTTTCTTCAACTTTTTTGTTTACAAATCTCTTGTCTGCTGATAGAAATTCTGTCCCTCAATTAATGCAGTATGAAGTATATAGACTAAGATTAGTATTTAAATGGGCATTACAGTTAGTCTGAGATGCTTTCATGTACAAACATGAAACAACCACATTCTTTTTCTTTTTATATTACTTAGTTGCAGCAAAAGCCTAATGTGTTTTGATGGAAAGCAGAATAAACTTTTACCACAAACATATGCTTCCAAACATGCAACATTTATATGGAACAGTATATAGTCTGAGAAGCAGACATCATGTCCCACCAGTAGATTTTTATGGTATGAAAAGGAAAGAACATAATACTCTCATTTACAAATGTAAATGATGTATGTCTCTGAGTAAAACTTGAATGGATGTTTCTATCATATATGATACTTTCGTGTAAAGCATGTTTTTAAAATGAAAGAAAAATCTGTTTTCTGTGGGGCCCGGTGTGCAATAACTTTATTTGAGCAAAGAATGAATATTTGAAAGTCAGAATCCTGCACTCAAATCCTATCATATTGGTGTTGTTTTTGTTGATTGGGCAATTCACATCAGTTGAGTAAATTGATAGAGCATGTCAGCTTAAAGACCATAAGACCTGTTACCTTACCATATCATTGACAGCGTCAGGATTAGGTGGAAAAGTCCTCCTTGTCTGCAGGACTCTATTCATTCTCCAAAAATGTACTAACTGTATTCAAAATGGACCAGAATTTTAGACTTGCAAAAGGAGGAGTTTTTAAATTTTTTTCTCCAACTCTGTATGGTTTTTTTGGTCAATAAGAGCGGACGAGTGGCTAATCCTGATCTGATTGATTTACTTTCTTGATCGTCAAGTAGGGGAATGTCTTTTACTCAGGAATTTTCTAGATTAAACAGTAAGCCTGGGGTCTGCAGTTTAGAAACAGACAACTCGCCCCTAACTACTAGTGATAGTGTAACTTTCTGATAGCAAGTGTGAATTTCACAGAACAAACCTCATTCTCCAAGCATACAATTTTTCCAGCCCCCAAAGCATCCTTATTTACATACATACCGATATATTTCAATGATGTCGCGATTACGAACAAAAGTCATGGCAAAGGGCCCTACTTGAAATCACAGTCAGAGGACCCAGCAATCCTTAATTGAGGATTTATTGAGCATGGTAGGCATAAATTGAAAGTCACTTATGACACTTGGCAAATGTTCTAATCGCCCAAGTCATATTCCCTGTCAGTCAAGCATTTAATTGAGATGACGTAAATGTAAAAGTTCAGGCATGTATATTGTTACATGACTGTAGAATATAGAATGGATTGGATGAAATTATTGTTTGCTTTACCTGTTTTTGTCTGGAATGAGTATAAAACTGCTCGAATAATGCTTGAACAATGTAATAACACAAGGCTTGCAAAATTATTTATATGTAGTATTGACTTCACACAATGTTTATTTGATATAGGTGTACACTGTACACTATTGAGCTTGTTCGCATGATGCTTCTATTGTACTTTCATAATACATGACATAAATCACTGCGTTGTATAGTTTAATGTCTCATGCAGTCAATACTTGTTTTCTGACTGACATGGTCTGTTCATGCTGTACACTTATTTATGTTTTTCTATTCTATCAAAGATGACTCATTAGCGTTATGACAAAATTTCAAAATATCACATTTTTCTATTTTAATACCGTGAATTAAACACTGTGAGTGTCAAGTTGGATCGTTTCATATACATTATTTATGTTTAACGTCAGGACTGTAAGTATTGCTTATTCTTCCATTTTTTCAATTATTCTGTCATCTTTGCTGAGCATAATATTTGTATTGAGCTGTCTGTTATCCTTGGTATACTGTACGCCAAGCATACATTACCATGCTATTGTTATTTATGCACTGCGACATTAATACATTACATGGACAAATCTGTCAGGTATAAAATAGAAATTGTTAGTGACAATCCCCTAGTCCATCTGTATAGTCTTGTATGTAGAGATCAGTAAATCCAGGCTTATCCTACCTGATCAGTCCATCAAAGTCTGCTGTTATTTATACAGCTCAATGAGACCATAGAAAGTTGTTTGTTATTAGATTGAAAAAATCCCCCAGTAAGGGCAACATATTTTCAAAAGGATGAACTGGGCGGAAAATAACAATCAAAAACACTTTATTTTTTTTTGCAGAAATTAAATTTTAAACTGCTATTGCTTTGAAAATTAAATATGTTTATTGTTAGGTACAAATAATTTTCAAAAGTCACTACTCTCCAGACCTGATTAGATTTTTGGAAAATTCTGTTATTTGTTATTAGAAAAGTCAATGTAATTATTACATGGTTAATGTAAAGCCCTACACATGTGTTCACACCAATTTGAATATAAAAGTGTATCAATTAAAAAAAGCATCATTTGCTGAAAAGATATCTTGTGTGTAAAGTCATTGTAGTAGTTTGTGCTATATGTCACCTGGACTTTATGCAGTTTACGTGACGTTTCAGTGACTATATGTCCGTGAGTATGCAATACACAGCAATGTATTATTCATGATGTAAAGTGGCAGGCCTTGCCACTCACAGTATGCTTCATGTGCTTTGTTATTAGGAAGATGGCTGTGAAATGAGGCCATGGAGACTCCATAGGAATTTAGGAAAGTACAGGAAATACTTAGCCAATGTAATTGAATTTGAAGATATTGTGCATACTATATTGTGCTATTAAAATCATCTGAAAAACAGTTCTCAAAATAACAATGATCCATAATGTTTCTTTAACCTCTAATTGCATATATTCTTCAATTTGAACTCATAATACGTAGGTGTCAAACCTCAGAAAAACGCAACGTTACTAATAGACGATAGACTGTCACTTATTTGATAGTCTATTTGAAACAGCATGCCACATCCAGTATAATTTGTGGTGTGGGAAAGCAATGACATTGCCGAATGGCTTTTAGTCTACATTAGACTACTTTGAGATGTCCCACACTAAAAATATTAAAAAAAGAAAAATAAAGAGAAAAGAAATTCCACGTCCAGTAAATTTCTACCTAAATAACAATACATGAATGGGGAGAAGGATGGTAAAATCTGCATATTGTGCTGGAAGATTTGCCTATATGATTGGCATGTAAAGCCTTCCATATTTCTCCAGTCATTTCAGGTCCTCAAACATATGGGCAAGTGATTATTTATAGAAAACCACATCTTCCAGTGGATCTGCATTTTACAGATGTGTTTTCATGTTATATAATTCTTCTCCATACTTTACAATATGTACCTTGTAAGAGAGATGAGAGAGGGGGTGGGTGGGGTTGAATGCATGTGATCATGAATGGCTATGAATGATAATAGAAGATATTCACGAAATACCTTGTAGAACAAACTCTTCCATCATTTTGGATAGAAGTTGTATATTGTAATCCATTATTCCTATGATGATAATTCGAATAATCATCATTTAACATCTTTTGTACAAATAATAAAGCTATAGTTTGTAATAATTGTAACATCAACACGCATGCTTTATTGGTTTCTGACGCACATGACGTTATCGAAACAAAGCCAAATCAGTCTCAATCAACCCTTCCCTGTGATGGTGTGCATGCACAAAATAAAGTACAGTGCTTTTTTATCAAGGCTACAGTGCATGTGTAGAAAGGGGGTTAGAGTTAGTCACGAGTCAGAGTTCGAGTACATGCTCGATCTGCCTTGCACACGTCCCAAAATGTGATTATAGCAAAGCATCCTTGAGTACTCGATTACAAGACTTATACTTGAGTAATAGACTTATTCTCCTCATGGACGAGTACTCGAGGTACCCGTGGGGATTGTTTGGCAATTAAATCTAAACAAAGAAATGACAATCTTATTTAAAGCAAATTTCTGCAACTTCTTCGTAAGGATTTTCAGTGACTGTTTATTTTGTATCAATGTGAAGTAACAAATGCTGTTTTTGTCAGTGAATTTTTATGCAATAGTATGAGACAGACACATGTATCACTATGTGGTCTTGTTTGTACACTATTTATGACATATCAATAGATCGAGGCTCAAGTAAGTCAATATGAGTCACCTTATTTTCAAGGCTAGCAATTTACTTGTTTTCAGAGGGAAATAGAATTAGTATTAGAAGTTTACATTTAGGACCAAAAAAATTATCTAGTGTTTTTTTTTCTATGATAAAGATGGAACACCTCATTTTTAGTTGCAAAAATCTAATATCCATGACCATAAATTTTCAGGATGTTATATTCCTTACGGCCTCGTAATTGTTGCTAATCTTTTATTAATATGCATACCTTATTTCTTGTACTTTCCTTTCTATGGTTTGTTTGTTCCTATCAGTATTAAATTTACACACAGAGGATGATTCACTTAGTAATAAATATTTTATGTACTAAATGAATCATGATCTTAGTCACATAATTACTATGGTAAAGTACATTAAAAACCCCCTGATTGCAAGTTGGCATGAAGTATCCATGGAACTTTTCCAATATGGACACATCAGAAAAAGCTAAAAGCCTTTATATGTATCTTTTGCACCTCCCTTGGTAAAGTATTTCTCAAAAAACAAGGACTTTCAATACTAGACATTGTTAGATAGTTTCGCTCCTCAGTTTAGACGCAATATGGGCAAAACGTAAAAGTGTCCATAAGGTGGTCTTCAATGAAAGCCACCAATACTCAATGATCACTTCAAGAGTAGTGAAATACTAACAGCAAACACAATCTAAACTAGATCAAAAGTGTTCAAAGAACACTGCGTTGCTAGAACGACGTTATATGGGCAATTAAGATATATACAGAAATGATGTATACTTTACAATCAAGAAATGAATTTCAGGAGAAAACATCAGAATGAATGAAAATCAATATATCCAGGGAAAAGATATTTGTGTTGCAATACAATTAAATAGTCAGTTTCAAACGCAATAATCAATATTTGCTGCTTAGTTGGAATATTGATTTTTTCTTGCTGGCTTAATTGCATTGAATATCAGTAAGAATGTCATGAATGGTCTTCTAGAAACCACAGTTTAATTGGCAGATTGCCCAAAATCGAATCACTTCGGTGTCGCCTCATACCTCATAGTTGTGTAAAGTTTGAACGAAATCGGTTCATCGGTATGCCCACTAGCTTGTCCTGAGACATACATACAAACATACATGCATACAAACATAGTTAGTTAGTTTAGTTAGTTAGTTATAAACGAACAAAACACAATGCTTGCTTCAGCAGCTGAGCTGAAGCGACGCAATTAAAATCTATGCTCTTGAAATTGTAATTTGATATTTAATGTCTCAAAACAGCTAATATCTTTTTCATACATGTGTGGAAATTAACTCCTATCATTAGTCTGTAATGTGTGTAAGAGAAGAAATTGGACACTAAAATGGTGCAAAATGCCTAGTGCGTATACGAGATATTTTTTATTAAGGCCCATCCTGCACTAACATTAATAGTGAAAAATCCAATGAGCAGTCTAAATTAATTTTTGCTTTTATTGTTTTGCGTATCTTGATTTAATCCATATTCAAAAAGAGAAAATTGATTAGGTGTGATAAGACATCCAAGTAATGGAGAGGTAGATGTTTCATGATGCTGTAAGCAGAAGCCCCTTAACATTATATAGATGTTCTGATATCTTCCAAATAAATACACTGAGTCACCAAATTCCAAACATTCAAATGAAATTTTGTTTATTTTATTCAGCAATAACTATCAGGCTGTCTGGTGTGATCGCTCATTGGGAAAGTCTAGTTTGCATTGTGTCTTTACTCGCTATTTGTAGTAGGTTGCATATGGACAGTTAGTCATTTCCCATATTGGAATTGAAAAGAATGTTATTATTTAACAAAAACCCTAGATTAGCATGATATATACTAATGTTCTTTCTTCTGTGCCATAGATTTGCAAATTTAACATATTCATTTTGAAATATACGTTTTCCACTTCATCAAAACCAAAAAGTTATTTACAAAAAATGCACATATACACCATGGATAAAACTAAAAACTAAAACAAGGGATGTACGTTAACATGTTAGGAAATAAAAATCATGTAATTTTTACATATATGTAATACTCTAGCCACCTATGGTCATTGGACGGTCATTGGGGCGCACAGGAGAATCTGTTGAGCATTATAGAATTCCCAGATGTCTGTTGACGCCCCACATTGTCAATACATATAGTTAGTTCATGGATCAGCTAATTTTTGATCAATGTTTTATTTGGTTGATACATGTATATACCTGCTGGTGACTATATCACATCTCACCTCGGTGTTTTTCAGCTGGTGGTTGGTGTCTCACTGGTATTTGTAAAAAAGGACATTACAATGGCATGGGATTGGATGTACTACCGTAACTGCGATGTTACAAAATCGCTCAAAAGACCGACTTCCAACATCCGCCTTCGGTTTAAGAAAAGGAGAAAATATATTAAATAAAATAACACAAACTGACATATCAAAATAAGCATACCTCAAATGTTTCCTCAGACTGATATTCATTGTTTTCATCAAAGTCATCGTTCCAGCAATATTGCGTAACTGATTGAAAGATTAGTCCTATATTGAATTGAATAAAAGATTATAAGCACTTTTGTGTCTTTATTTCCAAAGCAGATATTGTTTTACACCTCGTCAGGTCTAAAACTCACTTGCTTGTGTTCTCAAAATAACATGATAATACTGGTGGGTTTCCATGGTAACGAGGGTGACCACAGCCTAATTTTGGACCCTCAAACACATATATTATGTAGTAGTTAGAAGCTCTTCTGTTTCAGCGAATGCGTTTTTTTATCGTTTGGATATTTCAAGTGTTATATTTTTCGATAGCTGTATAGAATATGATAATTTAATAATTCAAGTTATCAGTTCCTTATTATGTAAAAAGTCTTAATTCAAAACCTATGTGCAATAATATAATAATATGTGACCTTTCTTTGACACAAACTTAAAAAAGGAAATGAATTAAAATCAAATCTGTCAGTGTAACTTGCTTGCCATGCTCATTTTTACTAATATAACGTTTATGGTAAATGTATAAAATTGATTGAGGCAAACTATTTTGAAATTTTTTTTTGTCTATGTGCGATAGCTTAGAAATGTGTGTTTGCTATGTACTTCTGTAAAAAGTATACCAGTATATTGCAATATTTGAATCTTGAATTTTTGCATTTTATCAAAATAACTACGGCAAATTAGTTTTATCATTTGTTGTCTTATTTTTATACAACTACAAACTATTTTTGTTTTCCAGGTATGTATGTCTAACGAATTCATTTTGCGGTTCTGTGAGTATACTTACGAATATCATTAATTTCAAGAGCTGTAAGTGACAAATTCATTATTCATGACCAAAGTGAAAATTGGGCATTGGCAATTTGAATGTCAAATGTACTACTATAAATATGTAATATTTTCATAGAACAAATAAGTGAGTGATAATATGATTTCATTGAAACAGGTGGTAAAGCTAAAATCTATATGCATAAAAAAAACAAAAAAAACAATTTATTTCAAGAACTGCAGAGGTAAATGAATAATTCTTATAGGACTAATATAAATTCAGGAGTTTTACTCTACTACCTTTGACCAACTTCACTTTATTTTGTATTGTCTGAAAATGCATTAAGCTTTTATTAGAAGCATTTATGGTGATTGAGACTGACTGATAATCAACACTCCGCCGTATTGCTGTTTTTCAGTTGCTCAACAAAAGTGCTATTTTTGTGTTGAAACAGATGGAGACGTCTAATTTGAGTGACGTTTTGTTTTCCACAATAGAATAAAACATTTAGTGATATAACAGTGTTTAAAGGGAACAGCATTTTTTGCTGTTAATGCACGTTGAAAAGTTTTCTATTTATACTCATATGTCGAATGATTTGAGAATATACAGTACAACCTCGTTTATCCGGACACGTTGGGAAGCTGGAATGACATTCGGAAAATCGATATATCCAGATGATTGAGGGGGAGGGGTGGGCGAATGTAAGAAACCATATATCATCGTGTGTATACGACCACGAGTGACTATGGACGATAATAGGAGATTTTCAACAAATACCTTGTAGAATGACTCCTCCACCACTTTGATTTGACGTTGATATATCGTAAAACAATATTCCCACAAAGACAATTTGATAGAACCTCATTTTATAGCCTGTGCATTGGACACACAGCTATATTTTGTGATAATATTAGTTAAAACATGCTTTCGTTCGTTGTGTACTAATGGCGTGGTTATTGTGGTTAATAACACGCATCAAATGCTGAGTGATTGTCCTCTGTCGTAGACTGATATTCCTGCATGTATAATAATAATTCAATTGACTATTTTTTATATCTTTTGTGCAAGTAACAAAGCTATATTTTGCGATGACTGTAATTAAAACACATCATGATTTTGTTCGTAACTGTCCAGAACAAAGCAATGGCGTTAGTCTCAATCAACCAGTGCTATTGTGGTGTGCATTCGCCAAATGGGATAGAGCGCCTTTTTGACAAAGGCTAATACCGCGTGCATTGTGTTCGTCCGCTCCCGTGAATAAGTAAAAGACAATGGTTCGAGTCCATACTCGATCTCCCGAAAATATACGTCCAGAAAAAATTGGGACTATAGGACAACGTCCGGTTGATGGGAAAATCCGGATATTTGATATTCGGTTAAACGAGGTTGTACTGTATAATGAGAAGTTTTCTGGATACCAATAGAAACCATAATCATTACCATTTTGGCGAGACTTTCGTTGTTTTCACAACAACTTCTTCGGGCTGAATGAAAAATCTGAGAGTCACATGACCACCAAGATGGCGGCAGTCATGTGACACAAGAGTCGAGTATACGGGGGGCAAGTCGTAACCGGTGTCACAGTTCAGCTCGGGTCGGCGCGTGTGGATTTCGATGGCCTCCCTCACTTTCCTGCGGACCCCGATCCCAACTGCCATTGGGGAACACATGAGAGACACAGGACACACGATTAGTGATAAGGACTTCAAGGTTGTGGCAAGGGAGGATGAGGAGTTCCGCAGGAAAGTGAGGGAGGCCATCGAAATCCGCATGCGCCGACCGGAGCTGAACCTTGACACCGGATACGACTTGTCCCCCGTATACTCGACTCTGCTGTCACATGACGGCTGCCACCATGGTGGTCATGTGACTCTGAGATTTTTCATTCGGCCCGAAGAAGTTGTGAAAACAACGAAAGTCTTGCCAAAATGGTAATGATTATGGTTTCTATTGGTATCCATCAATTCTTTGAATCATGAATAAAGAAACCCAGGATGAACTAAACATACATTCAGAGAAGTTTTCTGTTTTTCTTAACCCATAATCAACCAGGTCTTAATTTGCTGTAATGAAAATACAACATTTGATGCAAAAATAGACCTCTTTTTGGATCAATTTTCTTACAGAAATACTTGCCGTGTTGACACCCTAGTTATGTGTGTCAATGATAAGCATCTAACCAATGCATACCAATGTAAATTTTGTGGATAATGAGCAAGATATTACTATTACTTCACTGTCATTTTGAATAACAGTTATTTGAAGCATCGGACACCCATTTTAGATGAGTAAATTCCCTCGCCAAATGCTCATATTTCTGTGAGAATCGACCTGGTAAAATACTAGTACCCTGGGCACTAAGTACATGTACTATAACTCTATGTAGATGCTAATTCTGTCATTTCAACACCCATTAAAAAAACCTAGATACACTTTCTTTCCGACACGCATTTTAAGACTGGCACATCATCGGTCAGTTTGAGAATGCGTGTCTCAATGATGGTGACTACACACATCAACCAACAAATTAGATCTGATATAGTCATTGCTACAGTCAAATGATCATTTTGGAGACTTCAGAGAAGCTATTGTCATGGACGTTAAAAAGTAAAAACAACTTTCTTCAGGTATGTTTTTTTTTCCTGTCAAATCAATGAAAATCAATGAAATGGCTGGTTAGTTAAGGGTTAAAGTACCGGTTAAAGGATTTGCTTGTATTCAGTAGCTAATTTTAGAATTATGAGTTTAGATGGAAGTTTAAACGAATCTTTTTAAAAAAGATTTTTTGCTAGAATTCATCTCAAATTTAATTGAGAATGAGTAACTAACTGTAGGTTGAATAAACAATTATGCAAATACCTGATTGCTGAATGTGTTTGTTTTCATGTGTATTTCCTAGGTGCATGTTTTATGTTATGACTGTAATAAGGCTCTGATTAGTCAAGTGCTGAAAAAATCTGGCTATTCTACCCAACTCTCCATATCTCTCTGGTTGTCTGCATCCAAGAGTCAAAAGTATTTTTCAATAACTGTAATAAGATATTGCAGACTGCAGATGATATCAATTAAAGAGTCCAACCCTCTGGTAGATGAAGCAGGACTACAAGGAATTGTCACAATGTTTAAAGACCATGATAATTGTGCATATTTCACTTTGTATTAAACACCTTTGAAAAGAAATGGAGTATGATGGTCAAGTTTTGGAGCGTTGATGTTTAGCAAGGTCATATTTCTTTGCAAAAGTGAAAGCTGCCAGACAATTTCAATGTCAAAGGTCTATTTATGATCAATGCTGAAGCTTAATTGATGTATATGTACATACCATTCTCCATTGTCATTTATTAGTTATGAAATAGCATCTTCATTAACCTATTAGGACAAAATTCTGTTTTGTTCCTCTTGTGTGGCTAATGCATCTTATTATAGCATAACTAACCCAATATAAAAAAAACCTCAAACATGAAGGTAATTGTATTATCCTCGTTTATCTCATAAGCTTCCAGCATAACAAGTTGCACTGTACATCAGATGTTCAAATTGATAATTGGTTATAAAATGTGGCCATAACATAGAACCTTTTACAGATGGTATTTATAATTTAGCTCTGAATGATACCTTGTCTGGTTATCCTTTCAGAATTTTGTTTTTAGTCAGTTTTTCTGTATAGTTTGGAATAGAGATGAAATTAAATGGATATCATATATCCTATTGTGATGCTTCTCTCTTTTTTGCGTTCTTATTATGATGAATCCAGATGCTAAGAAGTCATTTCTATATATGATAAATGGATACCAGCTTGGAACAAAGTGGATGATAATTACATAAGTGGATAGAAATCTCTTGTATGACATGGTAACAATGAGACACAAGAATTCTATTAGAGGAGACCTTGTTTCGTTTCCTATTAAATTCAATGTTCAAGGCTTCAAGCTTTAGTATTCTGTCAACTGGCACACCCAAGTTATTGGGCAGTGCTCAAGTTACTGGCATCACCCCCACCCCCCAAAAATGAAAATAATAAAAAAATATTAACATTCACTAAACAACCAATATTCACTTTCTCTCTGATATTGTTTTGTCAGCTATGTCCAGTCATAACATAAAACATAAGTGCTACCTTGGAGGCATTCCTTTGTTTGAATGTTGGCAATAACTTGAGCACTGGTAATAGCTTGGGTTTGAAGTCAAAACAGTCTTACATAGTTTGGTTTGGTTTGAGGTTATTAAGAGTTAACATTTCCATAAGATCATGGACATGCTGTATTATTTTATGTGTTTAATATAGATAGTATACAGATGAGCTTTGTACAAATTTCTACTGAATTTCCAGGCCCTTTTGGAGCACATGGCCATGTTACATTAATCTCATAAAATCTTTTTTTGCTAATCATGCAATATGCAGTTGTCCACTATAATCTACATTTAGTATTGTCCAGTGTCTAAACGAATGATTTGTGGTCATTTCATGTAAATTGTCTTAGTTCACAAAAATAATAAGTAACAAAAATTAGTAGAAAGTGAAGTCATGTAGGAATTGATTGGTTTTGTGTTACGTAACTATGACGCCGAGTCCAATTTCCTAATGCATTTGGCATAAGTTGAAATGGATGCTCATTGCAGTTTTTATGAGTCATGCCCATTGTCATGTAGGACTTTGGTTTAGTCTAGCTTTTGGTTTATTGTAGCTACATGCCTGTAAGTGTGTATCAAATAGCATTGAGCAATGGAAAAAAAAAACATGAAAATATTCATATTTGTTAAGTTTATCTCTTTAAAATCATTCAGATAGTCAGTACTTTTTTATACAAAGAAAAATGCAGATTTGAAACATTTCCTTCTTTGCTGTACAATATATGATCAGCATTAAGAACATTTCTATAATTTATGAGACGCAACAAATTTGACTTTCAAACAGAGCAATGGATGTAAATCCTGTCAGCATCTTTTCAGTCATCAAGTCAATTGGTCATAAACATTTGCAAATGTAGCAACTAAATGTTAACAGCCTAATTCCAGGCAACTTGCTGCTGATTTGAATGAGCCATGGATTTGTTAGAGCCAATTCAGATTCTATGGAATTCAAAATGTTCTTAGTTTGAAAAATGCACTACATGCCGAAACATTTCAGATGACAAACATATGCAGTCGCCAGCACCCTGTTGTGTAGACCTGAATTAGAAAATGTTACAAAACAAGGTTTCCGATATTTCATGTCTTTATAGTCTAGAAACTTTCTGAGGCTAAGGAGACTTATCACTGTGCCAGCTACTTCCATAACAGTACAGGTATTCCCTTACTTCTTTACAAATCTCTTCCTGCCTTTTTTGTAACATGTCTTCAAAGATTAATGGTTTGTTTGAACCATGAATGCATAAGGTGTTGAGCTCTTTATGGTACATATAATACAGATAAGTATAACTATTATCCAAATCTTTGATGTGTGGTTTTCCTATTAATTTTACAAGCTTTTTAGTTATTAGTAACATTGCACAGTGCTCTGTCTAGAGGTTAGTATTTTAAAACATTATTAACATTACTAGAAATATTATCAATAATAGCTGTATTTGTAGCAACATCCACAATAATTTCAATCTTGCTTGGAGCATAACTTGCTAACTTGGTACAGCGTAAGTTACAATGACCCATGTCCATTTGTGATAGTCCCAATAAAAGTGTGCTACCCAGAAACCCATTATAGATTGAGATGTATTATTTTCTGCAATATTTTCCGTACTGCTTGAAATAAATTGTACAAATTTGGTACATGTACAATGTTCACATGTGCAGCGGGAATCACCTGTGTCCAGGCTTAACTCTTTGCCAATGAAAGGTGCCTTCCAGAAAGCCTTTTTACTCTACGAGTCAACACTGTGTTCTTTGAGGACTTATGATCTAGTTCGTAAAATACAATCAAATAGAACTTGAAGCTTTGAAACAAATAAGGCATCAATACTCACATAGAAAAAAACACCTCTAAAGGCTCAATCACTCATTACCCCCATACCTGAGCTGCTTGAGTACGAAGTAATACCTGCAATCAGAAGTATTGTCGACAACCCAACATTTACCAAATTTTGGCATGAGATTTTATTGCATAAAGAGTCTACTTGGAGCATTGTTTTTGGCATTGAGAGCTACCTGCAGCTGTGATGTTCCGCTGTGTGGGCTAGTGAGCCGACAACGACAACCCCAGCAGTAGGTATAGACTATTTTTGTACGAACATCAGTAGATTATGATAACTGGATATTTTGTATAATATATACATGTGTGTTTTTTGGAAAGATTTTATAGTTTTGCTTTTCTTATACAACAGAGGGGAATGATCAATTATTAAGTGTGAAACTGTAAATTGTTGCTTGAAGGCATTGTCTCTAATCTATTGATGATAGACACTTTCATTTCGATTCACTTAAAGCTTGAGTAAACTACAGCATATGCTGGAGTATTGTGGATATAACTAGTCCTGAACCAACTTTTAGGAATTCGAACGTTTTGTTTGAAACTTTGAACCTGTTTATTAAGCATATACAGTGGATATCATAAATTCTATAGATGTAATGTTTACATTAACAGGATAGGTTGATGTAATACTGCAATATTTAATCTAACTTTACTTCAAGCCTTTGATAAGATGAATGGATATATGTTTTTTAATCAATAGCTAGCCTACCAGTTGATTTTAAACAACAGCCTATCAAAGAGTCTGTTTTTTCACGTCTTTAAAAATTACAGCTTCTTAAAAGCCGCATCTCACTGGTTCCGGCGCACTGGGAACTTACACCCAGCTGATAAAAATTGGTCGGATATCCATACTTTTTCATCCCCGCTAAGCATCTGCCGGCTGCGCCGACCCTACACCAACCCAGCGTTCCTTTGCTGCTTTACGTGCGTGACGTGCATGTGACGCTCAATGCCAGTACACCGACAAAATATTTCTAGTAAGATTATCGATCGGTCAGCTCTTTTACGCCCCCGAGGTTTCGGGCTGCTCATAACATCGATAATCAATAATCCATTGATTTTACAAAAATCAATGATCCATTGATTTTTGTACGTCGACCATACGCCAAACATAAGTGAAACATATGCCAAACAAACACCAAACATGCGCTGCGTATTGGGAGCATATGCTCGGCAGATGAAAACGTTGGCGTAAGCTTGGTGCACCTTGAGCGTACGGTGGAGTACATTTACCAGGCGTTCAACGTAAGATGTATGTTCAGCAGGTAGGAGACAGTGAACGCAAGGTTAGCGTAACCCCGACGCACAACCGACTTACACAAACAGTCTAGCTGAGACTTTTTTGTGTGCGTCTGTTGTGCGTCGGGGCTACTCTTACCTTGCGTTCAATGTCTGCTTTTCTATGCTGGGATTGCGCCGGCCTTGAGCCGAATGTGAGTTGACTATGCGCTGGGGAAAAAATCATTTAATGCCAAAAGGGGTTATCTATCAGCAGATGCTTGACGTATAAAAATTTTTGCCTGAAAAGGCCTAGAATTTTTTTGCGTCAATCATACGCACAAACTAGTGGAATGCGGCCTTAACATGATGATCAAGCCAAGTCAAGTAGTCAAGTAATATTTATTTTAAAGTCGGTACATTATAACTAAAATAACATAAGCTCTACAGATTTTAAAACTGACAATACAGACATATACATTTACAAATTATTAATTTGTTTTACCATGTCATTGTCATATGTATACAAATTTAGTTTATTTTTCCTAATTTCTACACTATAAACATGCTGCGCCTGTCTTAGGCATTGCCTATTCATATTACACTAAACTAAATTTATATAGATAAGTTATTTATGATGTCATGAGAGTGATGAGGGGCCTGAAAATTGGACCTTTCTCATAAGAATATATCTGTAATAGCTGTGCTTGAATTTAAACAACCTGTAAGAGTAAGAAAGATTGAAATTGTTAAAAGATTTACTAGTCATGGAAGTAGTTTACAGCATGAGTTTTACTAGTGCAATTTCTGAATGATGAAATTTTACACATTGCACCCATATGTTGCAATTGGTCCATATAGTTGCTTGGCAATTTTTATTCCTGAAAATCTTCTATGCACTAGTAACCTAAAGGGAATCAATTCAGGCTTTGGTTTTGTGTAATTTGTTCACAAAGAGTTATTCATTGATAGTTCGTTAATGACAAAACAGATGTAGATTATAAAGGTAATCTATAAATGAGTCAATCAATGGTATCTTGTAATGTACTGTACATTCAGCTGATTTCAAGTAAGTATTGAATACTAAGTTTTTAGGTTAAAGTTATTTGCAAAGGCCTGTAATTCATGAAAGCATGCAGGCCAAGCTGAATATATCAGAGGTCCTACCAGAACCCACATTTGCTCGAATCTGTACAATATTAACATCTTTGCTTGCAATTTTTAAGCTGGCAACATATTAATGTTGCCTGCTTAGAGTCAGGCTATGCTGTTGACCTCTCCATTGCCTTGTAAAAAACCTGCCCTCACAAAATAGTCCCAAACTGCGCATTGATATGTGACATCACAGTCCAAAATGGCAATGTTGTTCAAATCTCACAAAGAGTGTGATATTTGTAAAACCAATAGATTATATTATCATAGTCATTATTACATAGCCATCAAGAATTCGAGTGTCGAATCAAATATAAACTGATTGTGAAGCCAGGGACTTCAGAATATTTCTCAAATGACACGCATTAAAATTCAAAATTCATTGTTGTAAACTTTTTACATGGGAACTGCCATATTGAGAAATCTCACCACTGCACACTTGTGTTATGCTCTGTGGGGTCAAAGTTAGAGCTAACTATAAGGCCGGCTTTCTCAGTACGTTAAGTACTTTGAATTTGAAAGGGGAGTGTAGATGAATGAGATCAAGTCAAGCAATATATTATAATCTATGCGTGATTATTTACTTATTTATTTCCATCAAATATTCTCTTTCTACTTGTGCCTTTTAGATTAGATTGGGACTTAATTTATTATTGGTACCAATACAGACTTCACTTGTGGGTATTTTGGCCGCATAGTGTATTTAGGTTTCAGTGTCTATGGCGTTGTCGCATGCAGTGGCAATCCTTAAGTTATGGCCACATGAAAATCAAAGGCAGCACGCCTGAGCACGGGCTCGGTGCATTATCAACGAAGAATTATGGTGGCAGAGAGGATGCATACATGATTTTTATTATCTATGAACTCTGGGTAATTTTTAGACAAACAAACCATAACACGTGGCTTTTCATGTGTTTTACAGTGCATTCTGGGAATTATTTAGACAAACATTGAAAGAGACTAAATCGTTTCCTCGTCTACTCCATCACAGTGTCTAGTTGATCGAGACTAATCACTTAGCGGCCAAATGTGGCACTACAATCGCACCCTAAATATTTCTATTAGAAAATAGGTGTATAGAATGTGAGTGTGATTCCTATAGCACGGCATTCATACATTTCATGGATTGTCTTTGCGCTGGGGAGTACTGCGTCAGTACTGTATTTGTACCAATCACATGTGATTAAATCCTTTGTACATATATGTAGAACACTTTGCCTACGCAACCCGTACTGCGAACTTACGGTCAAACGACTGATGTCATTGGCCGTAGCGGAAGTTTTGCATGTCAGACTTCTGCGGCCATTGTAAGGCCTTAAATAACCCTATGTTTGCCACTCTGATCATGCTGTTCACGATCTCTAAGTTTTTGGTAGTATACTGGCAGTAGACTAGACTTGTGGCCTGATGTGACCTAGGCATACCCACAAGTTGAACTTAAAATAAAGCATCAGGTTATCACAATAAATGTATTTCTTTTTGAAGAATATGTAATGCAGAATCAATACCATGTATAAAAGTACATGGTAATGCTGCCATGGCTGCATCCTCAAGATGTTATATAACAGACATTCTATGTTTCTCCTGACATAGGATATTGTGTAATCTTGTTCATACTGCACATCACATTAGCATGGAAATTTAAACACCATGATCTATCTGCAGTTATACATTGCTCTGCAAACGATTACAGATCATTTGTTTATCATTCTCCTCAGGTTCCGCTCTTAGTTATAGGAATTGGCTGGCATATAAACAATGATAAAAAAGCTTTTATCTTTTACCTGATCAGAAATCAAGCTTCATTATGATTTGTATTTCTATGTCTTATGTTATACCTCAAACCAGTTTTTATGTAAAATCAGAAATATGAATGCAACATTAATGTGGTGTATAGGGTACATCATGAGCTGGCCATAAGATGTAAATCATAGGTTTTAGATGAAAAAAAAAAAATGAAGAGCTTTTAACCATGTGCTTATGTGGCCGAGTGGATAGGGAGTTGGACTCATAACCGGAGGGTCGTGAGTTTGATTCCCAGTCGGGTCTGGTGGTGGGTGTTGAGAAAACTCATCCCTAAACAGTTGTACACTGCTCTGTATTACATGTTGTACCTACATAGTAAATAGGTACCAGTCAGGCAAGTGAAAGCTAATGTTGATTGATAAGCACATCTGCACTACAGTTGCTATCTTGCATAGTGGGGAAGAGACCATAAACCAGACATTTACACGTTTGTTTTTTTGCATGTGATTGGGACAATTATTGATGAACCATGCTTCAAGACACTGAATTTAGTCATTATTGTTCTATCCAGCATAACTTGTTCAATTCTTGATCAGAATCAGTGATGAAAAGGTTATAGGTACCTCATTACTTTGTGGAACCTTATTTTAAATAGGTGCTATACAGGTCAGGCGATTGAATGATAATGTTAACAGCTACTTGATTAGATCACTAAGAAGACTGCCACAACTTGGAAAGGCGCTAAGCTGTAGAAAATTGCAATGAAGACGGTGTCATTGGAATAGCAGTGAATTGAAGCATTACAATAAACCTGCATCCATTGATCATAAAGCACTTAGGATTTATTTATTGACTCTAAGTGGCTGCCATCTAATAGATACAGAAACCTGTTGATCTATCCCATTTCTCTCCATTGTTCTTGGAAACTTGTTTTTTTCCCTCCTTTTGTGGTTTACATTGCTGCAAGCCATGTGTTGCACGTTAGCTACAGGGTACAGTGTGTTACTGATAGGTGTATGATTTTGATGCACTTTCATAAACAATAATGAATGTATGCTATCAGCCAAATAGAATTTCTTTAGTGTTTACAACGTTGAACCATTGTCTTGTTTCTTCTAGAAAAGTTTACTATTAATTGTAATCGGGCAGCTCTTTTCCTCCTATTCTAGTAAATTAACCCCAAGTGCCATACTATTGAAAACTCATTCCTGTATAAGAGCCCTATTCCCAATCTCCCATGTTCAATGGCATCTCAATTTCGGAAATGAAACTGGCCAGTCAACTAGTCACTTCTTTGAATCAAATACCCTGGGCACTTGGATGCTGTCAGGTTAAGGTGATATTAAACTACAATGCAATTCATGTACTTAAACAATAGAAAAATATGAAGAAAGATCATGTAGACCATGTGGCTTCCTGATAAATGTTTGTGTCTCCGGCACACGACTCGAGTGTCACTCTAAGTGACACGTATATGATCCCCTCCTAACTCAATCCATAGTTACTTGCCATATAGGACATCACGTTTTAGGTGTTTTAGGATTATGTAATGGAAATTAGAGTTTGGCTTCTACTAGGTCTTAAACACCATATGAGTATGTCATAAAATTGGTCAGAGCAAATTTCACAACAAACATATTTGAGGCACATGTAGTAGGCAGGTTTGTGAGTAAAAAAAATCATGGAGGGTTAAAATTATTTGATAAAATGTAATTAGGATGTTGTGCACTTGATGAATGAATTATTCATTTCTTATGTATTCACTCAAAAACAGCTTGATTGCCTTTGCTGAAAAATAATTGCAAAGTATATTAGTTTGTCTCTGGTATTGTACAAAAATGAGGTGGCTCAATATCCACATTTTATACCTTCTTTTTTTAACTGTAGTGTATACTATGCCTGTTAGTGTAGTTGGTTAATGATTCTGGTTTCATTTACTTATTATTCATCATTACTACAGAGCTGAGATTCATATTAAAATAAAGATCAAAGGATGATTAGCAAATTAATCCACATTCATTGGGGCGATGAATATAAGTACTTATACCCATTATGTAAATATATAATTTCATTGATCAATTCTTCAGGCTGTACAATAACAGGAAATAGGTCACCAAGATTTCTTCTTTATCCTTTATTTGATGTTCGTTTGAGCATTATGCTAGTCATCACAATAAATATCCTGATACTGTATGTGTGTAAATGCACCTGCACACAAACGCAGACCATACTTATATCTCCTGATTCTCTCCCTCAAGAACTGAATGATAAAGGTCTAAGATCACCCATAATACCCATCTTAGGTGTCCCCCCAAATGAGCAGGCTTCATCATAAAAGCTGCAGAATGTTAGGTGTATAAAATGAACAAGTCCTGGGACACACTGGGATGACTTATATTAGTCATGATGAATGTTCAGAAGGAGCCTCTTCATCTAGATTGATCGACAACAGGATGATGACCATTTATAGCAGTAGCTTTTTTGGTCTGGAAATAAAGATTGACTCAAAATACATGTATCAATATTTTTATTGTCAAGATTAAATATGATATTCTCTACCACTTGAAAAATTAGATTGAAATTAATTACAAAATCTTTTTGATGTCATCATATTACCAAGTACATTCTTATTGTGACAGAAACTGCCTCTTTAATTTTCAAAACATAAATATTGAATATTAGGTATACTTGCTTCAAAAGTGAATTGAAAATATAATGTTTGTTATATCTTACAATTTGAGCTATGAATATAAAAAAATGTAAATGTCAGAAAGATATGGATGTGGTAGTGTCTTTTATGTCTCTTCATCATCATAATCACAAAGCATTCTGAGGCTCAGCTGTGTATGATCATGGTCAATTTGTGCTTAATTTTCTTTCAGAGGATATAAAAATTCATAACATTGCAGCCATTTGCAATAGCTGTTGTGTGTGTCAAAGTTTTGACAAGTAAATTTTGCACTGTGCAATTGTAATTTTTGCAATTGGTTAACAATTGTTCTTATTATTAGATTGATAGAGTATTTTTGATGAATAGTTAATATTTATTTATGAAAAGTTTTCTGAATGATTAAGCATTGGTGTCAGCATTGATGTCAGTTGGACAGTCAGTCAGTCAGCCAGACAGCCAGTATTTCTTGTCAGTCAGCCAGTCAGTCCTATCAGACCTATCAGTCCATTAAGTCCAGTAAGTCTGTCAGTAAGTCAATTCAGTAAGTTAGTTTGTCCAATTCTTTTTTTTTTACATTTGAATACGTTATACATTGTATCTAGCCATGAAACTATCGGAATGTATGTAGCAATAATTACAGCAGAGTTCTAAGTAAAATCTAATGTATTTCAATGAAAGATGGTCTTTAGATTTAAACACTGTATCATGTAGCAATATTATGAATAAAATATGAGATTATTGACATTATACAACATTGAAACAAGATCGTCAGTGTCAAGGTATTGACAAATCTCTCTGATTTCACAATGATGTCATCATTCACTGATTGGCATGATTTTCCTCCAGTGCTGATGACAAAATATATCTGGAAAGTTATAGTCTGTAATTAGTTTTGTAGGAATAGCCCGAGTGTGTGAAACATGTTACCTGTTGATAAAGGATAGCTGTAGTAAATTGCATGCATATTCTTTATCACCCTGAGGGTTGAAATTTAAGCGTGCTTTCTTTTTATAAACAAAAAATGTCCATAAACTGTACCACTAAGATTTTGGTCATGTATTAATTATATGATGAATGATTAGTTGCTTATTTACAGTTCACTTGTGAGTGGCCAAGATATTTTTTTAGTATCATTCGATCCAAAAGGTTTGGAAACAAACTTGGAAGTTTGTAGATGTACATGTAGTTTAGAAATTTAAACATTTATAATGTTTTAGTATCAAGATTTATCTGAGTATAAGTTCATGGAGGAAAAATGGTTTAAATATGACATGTCACATAACAGCTTGGTCCAAAGCCCTATAAGTAGCAAACCCATTTTGGTAAGTGCTACTCCTTTTGAACTCAATGCACACTTCTATCAGACAGATTTGACATATAAGTTATTAACATGAAATCATTGTATGGGGTAGTTTGAAAACTAGAAATGCTATTTTTTTTAATGAATAATACATACACTGAAGTCTATTATTGCAATTCGCTTGCATTTCCATTTAGTAATAATAGCTCTACATTTGAAAGTAAAGACATGAACAGTCTTAGACAAGTTTTTGCCTACATGTAGATTATCATCAAGGCAAGGCCCAGACTGAGCGTGTCTTGTTAATTTGCTCCTATGGAAATAAAATGCTTATTACAAAAGAAAAATAATGTTATCTGTGGACCCTGTTCATACACAGCTTTTGCAGATGACATACTTTTTCCCAAAAGGAAGCCTATCAAAGATATTATAAAATTCTATATCTTTGAGCCGATAACCATACAATTGGTTAATGTGTAACATATTTCTTAATCAACGAAGAAGCAGCATTTGACATATAGAAAGTTGAGAGTTGTCATTTGAGAAATTCAACATGGTAATGGGCCTTGATATGGGTTCAACATGGCTGAAACATGAAAGTGGTATACATGTATATATGTACTCTGGAAATTAGCTTGATTGGACTAATTGTATGCAACATAATGTTATTGCTTTTAGAATAATTGTGTCAGTCAACAGAAAAAACTCATGTAGAATGTTTAGAAAAATAAATGGTCTGCAACCATAAGGTTCATTTAATTAAATGGATGAATGCTAAATGAGGTTTTCATAGGCTTGATCAACAGTCTCCATTTTTGAGAGTATGATCAATAATTTGTGTATTGCTTCCTTATTGTCCAGACTTGAATGGTTAACCAACCATTGCAACTCATGGAAGACAAGTTTTAAAAGCAGATTTTACATAAAAAAGAGGCACAACTGTACGCACCTCCAGTCAAAATCATATGTAAACCAAATACTATGGGTGTAAACTGTCAAAAATATGGTTTTATAAGGAATTGTCAATGTTGGCTTCATGTACCTAATGCTTGAATCTAGGGACAATCACAGACCCTAAGCCATGTGTTTTGATCTGTGACCTGTTGATCGAAGTATGTTACTTGGCAAAAGCCACCTACCATCATTAATAAACCCCATAGTGTGTTTCATCAAATTAACGGGTCTGTTTTGCTAGCCAATTAGTGAGCTAGTGAGTAATCTGCTATGGCTGCTGTGGGTGCTTTGTTATGTCATTGTGTGCACTACTAACAGAACCTCTTTCATATCTGTACAGTCGTCATCAAGTGGTAAAGATCATAACCTTACAAGTAGATGGTTGTTTGTTTGATGTCAAGTTTAGCTAGAAGACTGTGATTTTACTTCTATCTAAGGTATTGATAGCTGCAATGAGCTGTGCCAATTGGCCCTTCGAAGATGATATTAATGATTTCTAATGCGGAAAAATCATTGCTCTCCTCATTGGTCTAAATACTGCCCATAGCTTGATTGTGAAGGGCAGAATGGACCCTCTTTTAACAAGTCACTTTACTCCCATGTAAACTGATTTAAATGCACATTTGTCCGTTATTTTTTCCTTCTTGTTTTGGTACTCAGAAAATATGATTTCCACCATTGCATGTGTAATGAGAAGCCAAAGATAGAGCTGCATGATAATGTATCAGTGACACATTACAACAATTACACAGCTCATATGTAAATGTCATCGCCACCCAATTATGGGTGGAAAAGGTTCATTTTCTCAAGACAAGTACTTTTATAGAGCCTAGGTCATCCAGAGACATATGCATGACACCTGTGACAGAGTGGAACTTGGCATAGTCTAATAGTAAGGACTCTGACTAAATTTGTGACTCGAGTTCAGTGATATCTGTATTGTTTGGATGATCATAGCATGAATAATTGTAGTTGGGTACATTTAAGTTCCTCAATCACTTGCATCACTGTACCACTGTACCTTTATAGTGTGTCTATGAAGTAGCTGTAATACATTTTTGACAAATTTGATTAACATCTACCTTTAATCTTATGATGAGTCGAATCAAAGACAAAAATCTACCTTATCCTAGTGCATTTAGGTGCACAGACCTAACATTGAGACTACTGGACTGGGATGGTTCAAATCTAATTTGTAAAGAGTCAAATCTGATACAGGCAGGCAAATCTAAACTTTTGTAATGAACAGAGTTGAAGAAGCATACTGTCTATCCCATGAATATAACAACCTACTGAGACCTACAGGGCTGCCCAAGACTAAGTCGCATACACCTCACAAACTCCGTCCGACAGCAAACGCTGACTTCTTATATTTTCACGTGCAGACAGAAGTCTCCGATACGACGATGATCGACACGAAAAATGTCTGGAAATATTAACTACAATATGTTTAAAATGGATTTATGACAAAATTAGTCATATTTAAAAGCAGTGCTGTTTTTAGAAGCTTGGCACAAACAATAAGTGTCCTCAATTCAGACAAGTTGAAATATGCTCACATCAGCACATTTTGAAATGTGATACCGCACCGCTAGATAATACAACTAATTGGCCTCATTGTTTATAGATTGCTTTTGTTTCCCAAAGATTTCTGAAATAACATATTTAATGTCTTGCCATGTTTTACAATGTTTTTACATTGCGCAGGATTGTGTATAACTTATTTAGGATTACAGTTTATCTTGTACATGGCTAGTCTAGAGTATATCAAAGTATTTACTTGTTCTCCAAAAATGTTACTCATTCTTCATGTCCTACAAACTTTCCGTTTAATAGACAAATGCCAAGGAGCAAAACCCATAGCGCCGTACGGCAGCCATATGGCAGCGATGCTGTCGTGTGGATCACTTTAGTGACTTTTCTATTCGGTAAAACCCATTCTTATGTATTGGTATCAAACAGCGCCCTACGCAAATCAGAATTTTAGAAATCAGGTTTGCTAATTCCAGAGCCGTAAAGCAGCCGCACGTCAAATATAATACTGTGAGTTTATGATCACGATACGGCTGCAGATTTGCCGTACGGCGGCCAACAGTTGCTGTGGGTTTTGCCCCTAAGGCTTCTAAAAAAGATGCTAGTGTGGAGGATGAGCAAGTTATAATTTTTACTCGTTCTTTTGATCTAGTAGATCTTGTAATAAAAATCTGCGTAAATGATTATTTTCTGAATTTTGTACCTTATTATTCTTTTCCTCAAATACTACGTTGACTCCTAATATCTTCCTGTTTTATTCTAAAGTCGTGAGAGAAAGACTTGGATGACGACTAAAAACTACCACGTAAACACGTGAATTTGTATATTAGTAAGATAAAAAGTTATCAACAGATAAATAATCATCAATGCATGCAGACTTGATAAATTTCATGGAAATATCTGACACCTAAGTATTCATTATGAATACCAAATTCCTTTACTTCATTAGGACTGATTATGCAAGGATGAATGCAGGGATGATTGAATTGCAATTTTTGTTTGTAATGTAAATGTATATGTAAGTGTGTTGGTTTATAGCCTGGATCCAAGGTTTGCTCTCACGACTTTACAATTTACACCAGGTCATTGGCCCACTCATTGATCTTCAATTGATCATTTCTCATATGCTTGCATCGGCAGTAGCTTGCATTCAGCTCGTAATGCTAATCAATCACACAATCACTCACTCACTCTTTCAACCCAATGACCTGTACCTAATTAACGTGTAGGTGCAACCGAGCAGTATGCAACTGCTTTAGGGATGAGTTTGCTCAACACCCACCACCAGACCTGACTGGGAATCAAACCCACGACTTTCTGGTCATGAGTCCAACTCCCTGTCCACTCAGCCACTGAAGCATACTCCCACCTTAACAGCAAAAGATTGTTGACACTTGACTGATAGTTGATGAAGTCTCTTAAATTTGCTATACTTGAAGAAAAAGTCAATTCACATTTCTCATTGATTGTAACTGTATGGATGTATATGAGGAAAAAGTTATTACTGAGTGAAATTCAATTACGATTTAAATCTATCAAGATGGAGTGATAAATTATGTATCCAGTTATTTATATTCATTTCCATTATTTGTGATTGAAAATGAAGACCAAGATGGAAAATATATAAAGATATTGTTATTTTTCAGTTTTGATGTAAACAGATAACCTGAATGTATTGGCAAAAATACAGCAATTGTTTCTTAGAGTGAAAGTGATTGGATAATCAGGTGGAATTTACAATTTTTAATAACTGCTATGAATATATTTTTATGTATGAAAATATCAACCGAAACTATTAGAATTACTGTATTGAAGAAGGAGCTCACTAGGAGCGAATCAATGTTTAAAAAGGATTCAAGCATTGGACATCTTTGATATAAAACAGTTAGAAATGGTTGTGATGAAGAAAACTAACTCAAAATAACATTGGAAATCTTTGATATAAAACAGTTTGAAATGGTTGTGATGAAGAAAACTAAGTCAAAATTGGAATAGTAAGTGTAAAAATGCAGCCTCGACGCCATTCTCACTTGTCCATCTCTCCACTGGCTCAAGGAATCAAACACAAGCATCGGGGACAAGCTGAGGTCGTATTCCTATTTGAGGATTTTTCCTCAGATGAGGGGAAATCTCCAGGGGTTTCCCCAGCAGATGGAAAATCCCTTATGCACACTCTTCCACCAGAGGTTCGGAGATTCTCTTTGGATGATGAAGTATTCAAGGCTAGCCTAGGAGTTCCAGTTTTAATGGGATATCACCGCAGACATGTAAGTACTAATGCTGTTGGAATTTTTTGTTTTGATCAAAGGACTCTGCAAGCCAAACACTCAAACAGTTTATTCCATAATACTTTAATGCTTCTAAGATTTGTGTCCCTGGACAATATCTCGTTTACATGAACTGATTATTTGCCGTGCTTCTGATCTCCCTCACTGTAGATAGACAATAGATGTATGACTATAATTATTCATATTTTTTTTTTATTATACATAAATATACATGAATTTTTCTATACTACTAGACAAACATGAAAGTTTAGTACTTTCTAATGAGACCTTTGATTGACCAAGAATGAATTGATTTAATGATATTGATTATTCATGTTTGTTGTATAGTATTACTTACGTTTTAACTTGGTTTGGCCAGAGAGAATGTTGACCCTGCCCTGGACCCTGCCTAATGTTGATGAATGATTACATTTATGGTATAGGCTGATAAGATTGAGTAAGATAAAATCATGAATCTATTAGATTGAAATTGTGACCCGGAAATGTCAATTAGCAAAATATACTACAGTAATTGTCTGATATTTTACTTGCAAATTTAGAGCATTTGATAATTACATGTCTAAGTTGATTCATTTACATGACATAAGATATTAGGTTTCCTACTTTTATATAGTTCCAAAGGACCTCATGAACTTAATGTTGTATTTCATAAGAACCAGATGCTTGCCATGTAAGCAAATGTTTTTTTTCCTGAATTCTGCCATGAAGCAGTATTTAAGCATTCTGAAATACGTTACTTTTCACAAGGTGCCCATGAATCTAATCATTTGAAGGCCGGTGATCTCATAGAAGCATACCCATTAATTAATAGGATATTAATGCATAATTTCTCTTGTTAATCTTAAATAGTAAAACTTTAAAATTTGTTTACCAAGTACGCATTATAAAAGTAACACAGACTATTGAATGAACGTTTCAGTACTATAGCTCTTTATGTATCACAAAATAGCCCGGCCCCTGAAAAGGCTGTCACAGTGAGACAGGTGAAAAAGTAGTGCCGGCTCGATGAGGATGAATACAAGATAGGAAGCTGCGTGACAAGGTTCAGCAGTCATTCATCACAGCCTCAATACTCTTGGTTTTTGTTCAGTTGATTACGTAGGTTCATATGCGATTCAAATTGTGAAGGCTTATTATATAGTTTTTCGTCCGCATTTTACCCCTCATTGTATAACATATTGCAAAATTTGGAATGATTATAGCATTCACTACCAAATATATTTAATATTATAATTGTATTATTAATATTCATTAGTTTGCTAATCACCATTAGTAATAACATTAATCATGATTATTGTTGAATATATTTTGCAACATATTTCAACATATCAGGGGGCTCTGCCCCCTGAAACCCCCGCACAACAACCGGACTACTTTTTGGTAGTGAATTCTATAATTTAGCCCAAAATTTAATAGCTTATTTTCCTATATCATTTTTAACCAAGTTCGATCACCGTAGTAACATAGATCGAAATTGACATGTCAATAAAACCTGTAAAAAATAGCTTCATATGATTTCAATAATAAGCCCAAATATATGTGGCTGTGGAAAGAGATAACAAATATTAAAAACAAATTAATTATTCTACTGGAAGATTTAAACCATATTTGTAAGATATCAAATTAGTGCTCTTTTTTAGTCATTGCCAAAGTGGACTTCTAAATGTAAAATATATAAACATCAATAAAGTTTGTTGAGATGAAGAATGCTTTGCATTGGTCAGAAAAGCTAATGCATCTATAAAACATACTTTATAAATGGTGATTAGTTTGACCCGGAAATGAATTCTGCCTCTTCTGTCGGTACTACAAAGCTGGTGGCAAATTCTTCCACAGCAAGATGGAAATGGGCTTTATAAATGAGTTCATTTGGAAGTGTTATAGATTCTTATTTAGCATGTGACATCCTTTCTCCTTTTATGATTGAGCATACGAATATTCGGTATTAGACATTGTCTTTTACCACAGTTTAAGAGCTCATATTGTTGTTTGGTCTGCTTCATGGCATGAACACCATGGCTTTATGACGATTTGATTTGGCACAGATTTTTTCCCATAGAATTCATAATGCAGTCCAACCTTGTTGAACCGAATATCAAAAATCCAAAGAATACCATAAACCAGTCATTAGTTTTGCTATGGTACCATTTTTTCTGCAAGTATGCATGTCAGATCAAGCTTGGACTCGAACTATTAATCTTTTTTTTAATAATATATATACCATTCTCTACTGTTTATTTTTGATGAAACATGACATTTCGCCAGCTACTCTAGCCTCCTTCTGACCCATCCAGTGTAATATCCGATGAAGCCATGTAGTTACCATGGTGAAACATCATGTTTTGTCAAAAATAAACAGTAGATAATGGTATATATATAATATATACAAATAATGTTATTATGAATCTACCTACTGTCACTAATCTTCACTCTATCATTATTACCCTTTTCTTATTCACGGGAGCTGACGAAGATGTCTGGAACACAACGCACACGGCACATGTATTATAGCCTCATTCAAAAAGGCCCTCTACTCTATTTGGTGAGCACACACTACAACAGCACTGTTTGATCGTGACTATTGTCACAACGCACGCAACATTCATCTTAATCTTTTTGTGGAAACGGCGTGATAGGTGAACGATTCATCAAACAATTTGGTTTTTATTTTCGCAAACAGCCGCCTGATGACACCGTTCACTCCATAACCAATATGTAGCAAGGGGGTGGGGTAGAGACTACATGCGCGGGACATTTAAATTACTGAGCATGCGCACTGAGCCGGAAGTGTCATGTGTGTTTTTTTCTTCATAAATAAGTAAGTTATTTTGATTTTCCGATGAGCATTCGTAATAGATCATTAGGATTATATATTTATATATTTGAGACCTACAGTTTATAAATACAACGACAATCTATTTGATACCCAGAATCATAGCAAAATGCACATGGCTGAGCGATAATAAATGTTGATGGTTACTATGCAAGTTTGTTGTCTTTGAGGATATACTGTATATTATGACATATACAACAAGGAAAGTTACTATCAGTGAATACATTGAGGTTTCTAGGTGGGATGCGCTTCATGTTTGGATAAAGGGGCATGGGCCTATATCAGAGATAAAACACGACCCCCGGGAGACCCCCAAAATAGCGATTTTTTAGTTTAAGGCGCATGTGCCTGTATGCAAGAGAATATGGTAAGTCTAATGCACAGGCCATAAAACTATCATCAATCGAATTATCATCATAGGAATATTGGTTTAAGATATAAAGTGTCAAACCAAAGTTATAGATGGTTCTACAGGTTATTCTGTGTATGTCTCTTGTTATCGTTCATAGTAACTCGTGGTCGCATACATACTATGATCCGTGGTTTCTTACATTCGACAACCCCGCCCCTCATTCATCCGGATATATCGATTTTCCAAATGCCCATCCAACTTCCCGTGTCCGGTTAAACAAGGTTGTACTGCATATCATAAATCATTTTGTGATAAAGCAGTAGATGTATAAGTGTTCTATGAATTTTCCATGATATTATGTATACATGTATATAGTTTTACCATGTTATTGTGTAGTTGTGATAAGTTAAGTATATTCAGTTGTTATTAAGTCGTTAAGTGAAAGAGCGAGTCTTTTAGTCACTCACACACACAGTTTTCCGGGCAGTCAGCCCAGTCAGTCGATTAGTCAATCCATCAATAGGTATTTGCTTTTACGCTGTCAAGTTGCAATTATTTAATAGGATTTCTGTTTTTGAGCTTGTCACCTGACACAAAAAACTAAATGTCTAAAAAAGGGGATAAATCTTTTGACATTTTGTATCTTCAGACTGATCAGTACATATTGCTACACAGATATTATCACAGAAAAGAAAATCTTTTAGAAACCAACCTAATAGCACTCCTGCTCATGCATGATATTATGTTACTGGAGCAGTCCATTCTGTGACCTTTCTTTTAATGTTAGAATATGATACGTTTTCAATGAATGTATATTTGTTTCATCCTGGGAGCTAATAGGATGATTTAAAGAATAATTTGATGATACATATTCGAACCTACATTTTGCTCTGCGACTAGGCTTTCGCTGTTGTCTCAACAGCTTCTTCAGGCTGAATTCATTCGAAAGCCTCACCACAGAGCAAAAAGGATTCACAAATTATTCTTTAAATTATGCATTTTGTATCCTGTATCTTTCTATTATGGGGTTTTCATTCAGGTTGCACAAGTGAAACCCTTACCTCCTGTATCTTCCTATTGGGTTTTTTTCCATTTAGAATGCGTAAGTGAAGCCTATAGTAACTGAGGTTTGACTATCCGTTTGCTTACGTTCCCTCGTGCTCCCTGAAAAATCAAGATTACTGTTGTTATAGTTCCCTTAAACTTACAAGTGTAATGGGCCATTTACATCAAATGACGTGATGAGACCACTTGAAAGAATGCTTTCGTTCTCATTACAAAGTTTCATCACTGATTAAAGGTTATACTCAGTGGTTGAGCAAATATGCTTTTATGGAAGTAATATGATGTTTTGTGTCTTCTGAAAATTCCTTTTATTTGAACAGCCCTAAGACAATAAACTAGAATAATATAAAAACTATGCCACAAAAGGCCAGCTGTAAACCTTCAAAACACGTGTAGGCGAGAAATGTCAACAGAATGATTTTCGTCAGATGTAACTTCACGATGCACGCAAGAAGCGGCCTATCACCCCAATGTTTTGTGATGACTGCCATTGAAATGAAAAGCGTACATCTAGTAAATTTCTTTGATAATCTGGTTCCTGTTTTCTTGAGTTTTATCACAAGACAGCATGCTTTACAAAACAACTATTTTTATGGCTGAGAATCATCTGTATAACTCCAACAAAGACTGTGTCAATTTGCATATGGATAAAATGATTAATGTTACTTATGGTCTTGTGTCAAGCCCAGAGTTCATTTGTCATGGACTGTTTAAGAGTTATATCCCTTGTATATATATAGATTCTCATTTCACTGAAACAGAAGTTGTAAAAACTTATGATTCTGCTGTCTATTGTAAGTGTGTATCGGATGCTATATTTATTCGGCCATTCTGTTGCACATATGTATGATGAAAATACAAGTAATGTGAGAGGATATGGGAAAGGTGGCTTTAGAGCCTCACTAACGCCTTCATTGATGATGCTTTACTGTTGGAGTTTCTTCTCAACTTCTGTCTCATATCACCTGTGGAAGTGTTTTGTTTTCATGTATTAGTTCAACTGGTTTTATGAATACAGCTAAATAAGTACTATATCTATGTACTTCTAGATCTGATGAAAATTCTTTAGGGCAATAATGCATGGGAAGTGGGCAAGTACGCGAAATACTGGCTTTACATTTCAGACCTACCGTGTATGTTGGATATAAATGTAAATGTAAATGTGGTGGTTTATAGTCCTGATCCCAGTCTGGCTCTCATGACTTTACAATTTACACCAGGTCATTGGCATATTTATTGATCATCATTTGATCAGTTCTCGCATACTTGCATCGGCAGCACATTCAGCGCACAATGCTAATCATTCATACAAGCACTCACACACTCTTTCAGCCCAATGACCTGTACCTATTTAACGTGTAGGTACCACGGAGCAGTGTGCAACCTGCTAGGGATAGGTTTGCTCAACACCCACCACCAGACCCGACCGGGAATCGAACCCATGAACTCATGTTAAGTCATGAGTCCAACTCCCTAACCATTCGGCCAATTGGAAGCACAAGTTCTGTTAATCATCTTGAGTTATACTTGTACTTTTGAACCAATATTTTTTCAGCTACCTGAAGCTTTTTGGCCATCTTCACATGGCCTTTTCCCCACAGTGCACTAGTCATCTTGGCCGAGAGTTTCAGGTAGCTTCAAAATATTGGTTCAAAAGTACAAGTATAACTCAAGATGAATTTCAGACCTATGTAGAAAAATTTCATTCTATTTTAGATTGTCCATTTTAGTAACAAAGTTATATGGAATAATGTAAACAAGAAACTGGCATACAGCATCCCAATGATAAAAACAAAACCTTAATAATTAAACCGAAAGCGCTCATAGACATCCAACATGAGATTAATTTAGATAAAAATGCAGTATATGGCAATTAGCTGCATTCTTTGCCCATCCGTGTTGCGACTTGTGCGGAAAGGTTAATGTTCGTATGAAGCTTAAGCGGGTACTTTGTTCTGATTAGTGCCGCGCGGGCTCCGTGTTAAGCTTGCATGTAATGTGTGTTATATTTCTACTTATTTATACATGGGATGTGTATTACATGTTACAATGTTTCCCGTGTTATTTTTTTCATGTTCTATAGTTGTTTGAATATATTTTTG